>CM053769.1:93581096-93633083 GCA_028658325.1 Potorous gilbertii | reverse complement strand
ACACACACACACACACACACACACACACACACACACACAACCACACTCTTTCTGGGAACATAGAACTTCCCCATCAGATAATCAGACATTACCATCTCCCTGGGCTCCACCATTCTAGTCCCTAACATACAATCCACTCCAGAGGATTCAGGATCTGGGCATTCTCACCACCAGCAGCCCAATAAAGGCTGGGCTTTCAGAAGAGCAGGATCACCATCTCTATGTAACCTAACACCAGCTTAGCCGTCTTGGATGCTCCAACCCACTGCTGCCTCATTGCATCTGCCGTCCACTAAAAGCCTCAAGTCCTTCCCAGACAAATTTCTACTTTCCCTCCCCAACCTTGTTCTTGGGAAGATGATTTAAAAACCCCATGTTTCCAATTTTGCACTCATTTGTATTCAATGTCATCTCGATAGAAAGAGTCCAGGACACTAGCAGGTCAATCTAATGGGTCAGGTCTTCCCAGAAGAATGCCCCACCCTACTTAAATCCAGGTTTGCCTGAGGGCACCAGCCATAATTCCCTGAGAAGCTACCTCCAAAGATCTGAAATCCAGCCTCTAAGTTACCTGAAACTTGCACTCATTTATATCCCTCTGACATATAGAACACTTACATCAATGACAGTGCACGGACTCATCCTCTAGCTTCTTGTAAATATAGGAACCGAATACTCTTTATTCTTCAAACGCTCTAACTTCTCTCACAATGCATTATCCCAATTCACCACAGTCCAGCTGAGAGCCACACCTACTCCACTGGATACCAGCCCTAGGAGAAAGTTCTGTGATTCCTTTCTGTTCAAGGGAGGAACTTCCAGTGATGGGCAGCTCAGAATAACTTTCCCATTCCATGTACAGTCACCTGCCTTTCAGCTCAGAGGTCCCCAAGGTCTCAGCAGTCATAGAAAAGTTAGGGGTAGAGACAGGCTGAAGTGTTAGTACTATAATTGCACTAGAACTGGGTAGGACCCAAGAGGTCATCTTTTATAGATGAAGAAACTTTGTCCCAGAGAAAAGAAATACCTACATATATATTCATTTGTTTTAATTTTAACTTTCAGGTATTCTGAAGATTCTAAATTCCTTGATCTATTTTCTAGGTTAGTAGTTTGTACTATGAGATATCTCATATTTTCTTCAATTGTTTCAGTCGTTTGATTTTGGTATAATATTCATTATTTCCACTGATTTCATTAGCTTCTTTTTCTGTCAATTCACTTTGCAAGGGTAGTTTTCTTGGCTAAGGTTTCATATCTCTTGTTTCAAGCTGCTAATTCCCTTTTTTGTGTCTTTCTCCCATAGCTCTTGTTTTATCCCCTCACTTTTTCCTCTACCTCTCTCATTTGGTTTTGAAAATAAAATTTTAAGCTCATAAAAAAAAAACAACTCTTGCTTTAACTTGTATAGTTATTCTGGTTGAACATGTCTGCAATCTGTATTTTTCTTTGAGGATTTGCTTGTATATATTTTCAATGAATTTTCTTCTGGGTTTGTGTCTTCAGCTTCCCCATTGCCCCAATAACATTTTTTTATCATGGTATTTTTTTTGCTCATTTTTCCAGTTTATTTCTTAACCTTGGATTTAATATTCAGACTTCTGTCCTCTTGTGTCCTGGTGCTGCATTTACACCTCTGTCTAGCGACCTGCAAGCTTTTAGCTCCCTAGATGATGGGATCTGGGGCTATTGGTAACTGTCCTCCTGGTCTCCATTTCCCACCCTCCTGTAATCCTTGGGGCTTCTCCATCCTGCTTCACCCAGGAGCCTTTGTATCCTGCACAATCACATCAGGCCTGGAACTCAGAGCTCCTCAGTCCCCTCTCTCTATCCCTGGGTCCCCTGGGTGGAGGGCCAGCTGAAGTCTCCTCTTGGAACTTCCACTTAAGGAGAGTTCCTGGGCCAGCTGCCTCCTCATTTCCCACATGCCTTCACACTCCTGGGCTGCTCAATCATGTCCCCATGATGGGCCCCTTCCCCACCTCCTCTACTTTCAGGGCCCTTGTGGGTATATTCTTCCTCACTCGATAGTAAGCTCCTTGAGGGCACACACTGCCTTTTTCAGTACTTATGTCCTCAGTTGGACGTAGCGTCTGATACGTTACAGGCACTTACTGAATGTTCATTGACAGTCAAGCGACTCATGTGATTTCTGTAAGCTCTATTGGCTTGTCCTGGGTTGGAAGTCTGAGTATCTACCCGTGAGCTCCATGACTATTAACCCTCCAGCAGAATATGCACTTACAGAGGCATTGATCCATAGTCTCGCCTTTGGTTTGGAATTTCTTCCCTAGTCATTCCACTGAAGGCTCCGGCCTGAGGCCAAGGCCACAGCTGAGTTCTTGCTCTGATCCTGGACTCAGCGCCACACCACTTCTCTCAGCCCTGAAGTTGCTTCTCTCTTTCCTTCCCCTCTGACCCACAGCTAGGAACCAAGAAGGAGATCACCCGTCCTTATCCACCAAGGTCTGTGTCGGGTTGGGCAGTGAAGTCAGGTACTGTGGCCTGAGGACAGGGGTAGGAGACTCCAGTATCAGTCTTTCCAGAAGTTTAAATATCTTGCTAAAAAATGGATCTAAGCTAAGTAGTTAGTTGAAACCATTTTGAACACATTCCCCCACTGGCATCATGGAGGCTAATTCATCCCCTGTTTTGTGAATTCAGCTCTTAACTCTAATGTATGGTCAATCCATACATTAGAAATAGGACCAAAGGAGAGGCTCTCTCTGCCACTGTATCATTTGAATGCTGATCACTAGGCTGGAAGAAGACTGAAAAATTCTACATCCCCTTTGCTTGGAGATCAATATTACATGAATATTGATCTATGTATGGATTAGACATTCAGCTTGGAAACAATATTGAACATCTATAAATGACTTGTTTTCTCCTTTTTCCTCCCGGTTCCAACCAGGTCCTCCATCCCTTCCACTCAACACACACACACACACACATACACACACATGCACACATACACACACATACACACACAGAGGCACACACATATACACACATACACACATGCACACACACACACACACACGTACACACATACACACACGTACACACATACACACATACACACACATACACACATATACACATATACACATATATATACACATGCACACATATACACACATAGACACATACACACACGCACATACACATATACACACATATATACACACACATACACATATACACACACATACACACATAAGACACACACACATATACACACATACACACATATATGCACACATACACACACATACGCACTGATGCACACAGATACACACATACACACATATGCACACACGCACACACACATATGTATGCACACACATGCACACACGCACATACACACACATATGTATGCACACACACATGCACACACGTATACACATATACACACAGACACACATGTACACACATATACACACATACGCACAGAGACACACATACATATATACACAGAGACACACATAAACGCACACACAGACACATATACACACATACAGACATACACACACACACACACACACACATACACTCACTCACTCCTGGACTTCTTGTGTAAGTTAACCCCTTCCTTCAAAAGGTCCATATTTATATATGTGCATGCAATAGCTCTATCTTTTAGGAGAATATCCCACTCTTTTAGGGCAGAGATCTTTTTGTTTCTGTTTCTGTACTCCAGGGCTTGCCAGAGGCCCTTACCTAGAGCAGGTGCTAAATTAATTGAACTAACCCCTTTACCAGGTATCTACCATGGGTAGTATTCTGTGCTAGGTAGAGGGGGTAGGGTGGGAATGAAGAAGAGGTAGTCAAGGTCTGTTTCCCTCATGGGGTGTTCCATTCAGTAGAGTAGGTAGCTACAATAGACATTAGAATAGGTTGAGTGTGACAGAGGGTGTAGAGTATTGAACTGGGAGTCAGGATGGCTTGAATTCAAATCTAGTTTCAGATATATTACTGATAATGGCCCTGAGAAAGTTTACTTCTTCATCTTTAAAATGGAACCACTAGTAGCCCTTTCCTCCCAGTGTCCTTTGAGGTTCAGTGAGATAATATAGGTTAAGTACTTCACAAATGTCCTTCCTTAGAGGAAGGTACGTGATAAGGAGAGTAAATGCTGAGCTATGAGATCAATGAGCACGGGCAGGGCAACTTGGGACTCTGTAGATCATCAAGCTTAGAGTGACAGGATCACTTACTAAAGCATCTGAATGACTCTGGTTATCTTCCTACACCTTCATTTTCCCTTCTGTTAAAAGATGGGGCTGGACTCTATGGAGTCTGAGGTCCTCTCATCTCTATTTATCTGATCTTACATAATCACAATTCATTTCCAGCTGGGGGAAATCAGGGAAGACTTCCTGGAATAGGCTGCATTTGAGCTGGACCTTGAAGAAGGGATAGACTGCCACTTGTGGGAAGTCCTTGGGAGAGGGAGGGGAGGTAGGGTCAGAATTCTTTATGTTGAGGACAACAAAGTCCCCATCACATGGAGGCTGGGCATGAGGACTGACTTAGGCTCTTAGACTGCTAGAATGGAGAGGAGAGAACAATGGAGGGGAGAAGGAGAAACAGGAAAGGAAGGGAAGAGAGGGAAATCCTGAGGGAGCACTTCCCCACCTGTGCATCCTGGCCTGGACTCTGAGGGAGAAAATGGGTAAGGAAGATGCCCTCTTACTTCTTAGTCAGTCATGGAGCCCTTATTAAGCACTTATTGTGTTCAAGGGTTGTGCTAAGCAAGGAGAAGTCAAAGAAAAGTTAAAGCAGCATCTGGTCGTTGCTCTCCAAAAACTTCCCTTCTAAGAACACAAGCAATGGGTATTTCTCCTGATTGGACCGAGGGAGCAATGGGACCCCTAAAAGGGGCTTGAACTTTCCAACAAGTTTCAACAGCCTAGATCCTTGGTGTTTGCCTGAGGTATCTGGCCCATTTCAGTATACTCCTTTTAGCAACTTCTCTTTAACTGCCCTTTCCATCTGTCAGGAGGAGAAGTGAGGTTGGTGACCTGCACAGCCTTCCCTCACACAAAACAAAGTCAAGTGAGTCATGTTGTCATTCTTTGATGCATTGGTCTTCTTTGAAAACGAAGGACAAACACAGATGCAAATTACCCTTTCACTGTAGTCCATGGTAAGCTCACGGGCCCTCCCCAGGTTACTCAACACTCCTTGATCCCACCAAGATATTCCCAGTCTTTCTGTATAAAATTCCAATCTCACCCTCATCCAGTGTGAAGATTCTTAGAATCTGGCCCTCTTGTATTGGTGTCACAGATAATGCAGACTCACTAGGAATTTCACCTACCCAATGGGTGTCTTAATAAACTCACTACTTGGACTGAAAGAAGAGTGGTCAAAGTCTTCTGAGGCAAAACTGCCCTGTACCCTTGCATTCCAGGGTTTCCAGGAGCCCTAGACTGCAACACTCTCATATAGTTTTCCTTCTTGTCTCTTTTCCCCTAGACTGGAGGCAAAATCAGCCCAGACCTGAATGTCACATAGGAAGAGGATGCCCCTGCAGGGAGGAATCAGTTTAAAATGAGAAGATTCCATACTGTTAATTCCAGAAAACTCACTCCAGAGTCCTGCCCCATCCCTGTCCCCTTTCTCCAGATCCCTTCCTGAATGAGGATGGCATGGGTCAGGGCACATTTATTGAAAATGATTGAAGCTAACAGTTTTCCAAGAAGAGCTGAGAGGGCTGAGTCATAGCATGGAGAGAACCAATCCTATTTGAGTCTTATTGTATCTAAAATGTCAGAGCTGGAGAGGCCTTTAGGGGCCTCACAACCAATACCTAAGCATTCAGCATTCCTAATGACTAGTCACAAGGCCCTGCCTGCAGACCTCCATGTCAGGGAGCTCATCAATACTCCAGGCAGATTATTGCACTCTGGGCTGGTGCTAAACAGGAGTGTTCTCCAACCCCTCCCAGCTCCAGAAACAGGATAATTACATTTTCATCACTTGGACCTTGGAAATTGGCAAGTGCTATCTATCAGGCTTAATTTATTGATTTGTTGATTGTCTAGACATTACAAAGTGACAGAGAAAAATGAGAGCTGATGGTTAAATATTTACCAGTACATCCTTGGGGCTAATTATCTAAGGAATGCTTGGACATCCAGGTCAAATCCAGCCTCCTTCACCCTGGGGCCAAGGGAACCCAGTGAAACCTTTCTTCCTAACATCAGCCCTTCATGTGCTACTATCTTGCTCCCTCAGTTTCCTTTTCTCCAGGACAACATTCCCATTTTCTTCACCAGGTCATCATGTTAAGCCCAAATCAGATAATGTTTGTGAAGCGCTAACTCATTGCTATTATGTCATCATTGTTTTTTGCTTTTGTTGTGTGGTGCCTTCCTCTGGGAAGTTTCTAATTCATCCATATCCATCTTACAGTAATGTTCCAGAGCTTTCCAGCACGGCCCCTTCAGAGGGGGAGTGTTGGGGGCTTCTCCTTTATGAGTCCTGGACCCTCTGCTCTCTCTGGTGTCTTGTGATACTGGCCCTAGCCTCACAGGAATATGGACTTAAAGTTGGGAGGGACCTTCAAGACCACCATACAGATGAGGAAACTGAGATCCAGAATATCAAAAAGGCTGTATTTGAACTCAGGTCTTCTGGCTCCAAAGCCAATGAGTGCTCTTTTCACTCTATCAATCTATCAATATGTTGGCGTGTCTCAAGCTTGTGGTACACTAAAGCCCTCTGATCTTCTATAGACCTACTATTTGAGCCCATGGTGAGTAATTGAGCTGCCATACCAGCAAGGGGACATGACTTTTGTGAGGGCTACTAGGAGAATGTAAATCCAGTCACAGCCTTGTTTCATTGGTGTAGAATGCCTTGACCAATAGAGGGAAGGCATGACTGAAGTAATGGCAGCCTCAGGAGGTATGGATGCCCCTGCATCATGATCACTTGTAGAATGGCTCATAGAGCAAGAACGGGTGAGAAGGGGCGAGAGGACTGGATAGAGGGTATAGTGGGACAAGGAGGTGCTAGGAGCCCATACCATCTTCCTTCTCCCCGTTTCAGATACCCCTCTCTTTGAAGGGCTCAACTGTCAACCACATGAGTTCACTCTTTTACAACTGGAGGATGCCATACTTCTAGGCTGGAGACTGAAATTCTTCTGGAGCAGTTCTGTGCTCTGTTACCATCTCTCTACTTATCCTGAGTGTCCTCTCCCTGAGGAGGTGGTCAACCATCCCCCAATCCCCAGCTATTCTGGGCTAGACTTGGAGGAACCTTCATTATTGCCCTTAAAGACTTGCATGTCTGTGTGCTCTCGTTAGAGAGGCTTCTCCCTTCCCTGGTGCAGATTGCAGCCCTTCTGAATCTTCCCATCTTGTGCCAGTTAAGGCCATGTCTTTCTGTAAATCCCCCTTAACCTAGAGGAGCCACCAAGAACCCTGGGCTTTTTTCTCTGTTTTTGTTTGTTTTTCCTTCCTGGCAGTGGGAATCGCCGGCTTAACATTTGGGCTGTTCATTTATTGTCTTCCAAAACATGACGCACTCCTCCATTTCCATTCCCTTTCTTGAGTCATCATTGATAATGAAGCCTACGTCCCAGAAACCATCTATCAGTAGAATTTGGTGACTAATTGATTTAGGGATCATCTCATTCCATTCCTTCACCCGAAAAGGGAAACAGACCTAAAGAGAAGGGGAAGGAGCGGTCAGGTTCATGGAGCTATCACATCAAAAAATTGGGGTTTGAGTGCTGGCTCCTGCCGCAGATCTGGGGGTCTTTCCACTGCAGCTCATGGCCCCCACCTTTACTTAAAACCCACAAACGCATGACTCCTATTCCTTCCTGGCACAGACACAGACTCCTCGCTATTGAAGGCCTGATCGATAATCCAGGTTTTCAAGGCACACATGCCTCCAACAGGCTGGGAAGGTTTGGGAAGCCTGTGCCCTGAGTCACCATGCCTGGCCTGGCCCCTCCTGCTGCTCTCTTGTGTGTGGATCTTTTCTTTCTTTTAATCAAAGGCTGTCACATTTCTCACACCATGCATCACCTTTGCTAAACTGAGAAATGGGATGTGCTGCCGTGGAGAAGCCTGGTTGGGAGCCAGGGCAGGGAGTCTCCAGCTCAGCTGTGGGTGACTTAGGCCAGGAGCGGTCCCTCTCAGGTGCAGTGTCATGGCTGTAAAAGGGGAGGCTGGGAGAGGCAGCCTCAAAGCATTCTTCAGGGCTAACATTCATTTTTTTTGTCAGATGGGAAAACTGAACCTCAGGTGAGCATGGACCCCAGTCCCTGAGCTGTGAATCCAGGACTCTTTCTGAGAAACAAATGCCACTGGGTTTGTTATTCCTAGGAATGGTCGGTCTCTGACCTCTAAGGACCTTCCCCTCTCTAGACCTAGGACCCTACATCCTCTGAAAGCCTTGAAATCATAGATCACCTCCACACTATCTTTGCTAATGAGGGGAAGAGGTTCTAGACCCGAGAACAGTTTCTGTTCAGTCTCATAATGTTGAGGGTGTGAGGAAGCTTATTTGCCCTTTAGACATATGGGGAAACTGAGGCAAAAAGGTAAGATGATTTGTCCAAAGGAGTGCTGTGGTTTCTCCCCTCCTGCTCTCTTGCCTTCTCCTCCCAGTCAGACACACACAGCTCTGGCTCCTTGGTTCTTCTGAGGAGGCTTTACTGTCAAGGACACTGCCTTCAAGGATCCTAGGCTTAGGGAAAATGGACAAAAGCAGGGGCTGCCTTCTCCCCGACAGATCAATCAATGGAGCAGTGCTCACTAATGGGGAGGATCAATACCAAATTATTACACCCAAGAGCATTCTCATGCGGCATCAGGGAAAGCTTCAGGGAGGAGGTGCCAGGCCATTGGTGCCTGTGATGATCACGTGAGAATTCCTGCCATGTTGGGGATACTGCCTTGCCTATTGGCCCTTTCCTCTCAACAGCTCCTTGAAGGTGTGGCAGGTATTTCAAGGATAACTGTCCCCATTTTACAGATGATGAAGGTGAGGCAGAGATGAAAGGACTCTGTCCTTGTCATATATAGATTACTGCCAGAATCATGTCTAGGGGTTACACATGCTACCTTTTAATGATACCACATAGCCTTCCAGTAAGAGGAAGATTGTCACTCATAGTGACTGAAAAAGTCTCCAAACACAGCTAGTAAGCCTACAAACACAGCCCGGGGAAGGAGGCCAGGTGTGGAACTGGGGCCCTGGGTTGGAAGGTTTGATCCTGGCTCTACCATTAATGACCCTGAGGAAGTCCCTTTGAGTGGCTGCTTTCCTCATCTACAAAGGCAGGTGGAACAGGAGTTTCTGCAAGGTGTCTCTACATTCTCACTGCCATTGAGTGATTTACCAAGGGGGAAGAGGCTGGCGTGTGGACATGTCAGACTGCTGTTCTGGCTGAATCCCAGGGCTTCATGGGATAACCCTCCTCTCCCTCTTCCACTCTCCACATTCTAGAAGGGAAGAATGATTATGCCTGTTGGGAGGGAGCAGCAATCACATCAGCTTTGGAATAAGAAATAGCAAACTTGAAAAATGTCATTAGAGGAAGCCAAAGAAAGCCCATTAGGCTGGGTGGTGCTCCTCCCAGCTTCTCCCTCTCCTCTGGCCCATCCCTTCAGGGGGCATCCACTAGGGCCAGGCCTCCAACATGGCAATAGCAGGGCAAGGAGGCCCTTGGAGATCCCAGGACTTTGAGTTTAAAGGTGATGCAGGGCAACACAGAGTGTGGATAATGTCTATGTTGGGGAGAAGCTCCAGAGGGGTCATGGCAGGGGAATTTCCCTTCTTTCTACCTTTTCTCCTCCTTCTCTCCATTCTCTCCTTCCCTTCCCTCTTTACCTCCCTCCTTTCTTTTCTTTCTTCTCCCTCCCTCCCTCCCTCCCTTCCTTCCTTCCTTCCTTCCTTCATTATCTAGCCCTAGACACTTACTAGCTGTAAGACCTTGGAGAAGTCATTTAACCTTGTTTGCCTCAGTTTCCTCATCTGTCAAGTGAGCTGGAGGTTCTCAGTAGACAGGGAAAGAGATGTATGAGTATTCCATATCTTGTGCTGGAGATAGAAAGACTGCATGACCATGTTTAACCCTTGGGCCACAGGGCCACATCAGCATTCTCAAAGCTTGTCTCCAAGGCTGGGTGAATCTTTCTCTTCTAGACACAGAGCCCTTCCTTCCTCCCTGCCTTAATAATTAAGTCTCAAACCCAGTTGCTCCAACTTCAGATTCAGGGCTATAACCACCCACCCACACTGCCACTCTCCATCAACTCTGGGATAATGAGGAGCATCCTAATTCTCAGCTTCTGAGTATGCTTTTCCTAGATCTTGAGTGCCATATCCTTGTTTCTATCTATTACAATCAGGTGGTGTGGTCTGGTAACTAGAGCACTGGATTTGGAGTCTGAAAGATGTGAGATTAGCCCAAAGAACTTTAGCCTCACCTCTCAAGTGACTATTTCCAAGTGAGGGAAGAAGTCTAAACAGATGAGAAACCTGATGTCCCCAGAAAGGTTGGGAGTTTGCAGAGGCTGTTGTGGTGTTCACCCTTTGTTTTCGAAAAAGACCATGATATCAGATAAATGCTGACATCACTTGCACTTGACTTTGAGTGAGAGAAAGCTGTGCAGGGTTGAGCTGCAGATAAGGTCTGAATCTCAGCTTTCTACCTGCAGGGGTAGGAGGGTCATCATGCATATCAATCCCCTCCCCTCCCTAGGCCTCAGTTTCCTCATCTGTAAAGTGATTTCTAAGGTCTCCATTTCTAAATTCAAAATCCCTATGGACCCTGCTTGTCATAGCTAAACCTCTCAGAAGCTCTGTGTTGTGGGAGGAAGAGAACTGGACAGACAGAGAGGGCCTGGGTTCAAATCTTGACTAATACTACTAACTTTGTGACTTTTGAGAATCCCTTCACTTCTCAGGGCTTCAGGGCCCTTCACTCTCACTTCAGGGGTTGCCTCCAGAGCTAGAGTCCTAAGGTCACACATCAGACACTTAGCAGCTACTGAACAGTGCCCAGACACTCAAGCTCAGTCACAGTTTCTCAAGCTGTAAAATGGGGAAACAATACTGTTTTGAGGTGGCTCAGTGAAATAAAGCGTACGTGATTCTTGGCAAATTGTCAAACACTTTATACATGTGGGCTGTTATTATGTTATTTTTCACTATTCAAGATGTGTTGTCTTCAAGAAGCCTTCCAGGATGACCTTGCCTTGCAAAGTCATCCATAATCCTCCCATTCTTTAGTGCTTATTCCCCTTATGTCATTATCATAAATCATAGTCAGGTCAGCAAGCATTTCTTAAGCACCTACTATGGACCAGGCATTGTGCTACAAAGCAAGGAAAAACCAGCCCATTCTTAAAGTGCTCACAGGCTAATGGGAGGGAATAGAAAGTGAACAAGTCTCTGCAATGACACTCTGGACAGCCTGGGGAAACTGGGGCAAATTCCTGGAGAGGAGGGCCGGGGTCAAGGGAGAAGTCACAAGGCTGGGGAGTATCTCAGCTCATTTGAATGCTGAAAGCACCAAGTCCATCCCCTCTTCCCTGGCATTTCTGTGTGTATGCTGGTGTGCAGTCTGTCAGCATCTCCTCTGAGTATCTCCCCCAGGGCCCAGGCCCTGCACACAGCCAGTTCTTTGTGCATAGTCAGGGCTATGCACACTGAGATTCCCATGCAATGAGAGCGCCCCACGCAGCTGAGACTTGATAAATGTGAATCGAATTGGCAACTTTCACACTTGGGATTTCCTGGGATCCCACAGTCTGGTGAGAGGAAGGCATTTAAACGAACAAGAGGCTGCTTCAAATTGCTGATAACAAACAGGGCTAGCACAAATAAATGCAGCTCCTGAACAATCAGAATTCTATTGCAGTCCGGGCCTCAAAATCCTTCCTCACTTGGCTGATTGGGGTCTGATCCTCTTTCCAAGGTTTTTCTCATTTTCTTTGCTGTTTTCATACAGTCATTTTTTAGTCATGACTTACTCTCCGTGACCCTTTCATAGCTTTTTTGGCAAAGACACTGGAGTGGTGGCCCATTTCCTTCTCCAGCTCATTTTACAGATGAGGAAACTGAGGCAAACAGGGTGAAGGGACTTGCTCAAGGTCACACAACTAGTAAATGTCTGAGACCAGATTTGAACTCAGGGAGATGAGTCTTCTTGACTCCAAGTCCCATACTATCCCCTGCTCTGCCCCCTAGCGGTCCTTCATTTTCTTATAGGTTATAATAGATTCAACTGGAAAGATGGAGAGATGTGATGGAGTGAGTGCTAGAAGACTTGGATTTGAATCCCACCACTTACTAGTTGGGTGACCCTGGGCAAGTCACTTCTCCTCTGTTTGTCTCAGTTTCCTCGACTGTTAAATGGGGATAACAACAGTATCTAGCTCCCTGGGTCATTGTGAGGACTTTAATGAGATGACATCTGTAGAGTCTTAGCCCAGGACCTGAAACATAGGAAGTGCTATGTAAACAGAAACTATTATTATTAAATATTATTAGCTGTGTGACTGCAGGCAAGGCCTTTCCCTCTGTGAGCCTCAGTTTCCTCCTCTGTGCCAGCCCTTCTCTCTCTCTCTCTCTCTCTCTCTCTCTCCCCCACCATTTCTCTCTGTTTCTCTGTCTCTCTCTATCTCTGTCTCTGTCTCTGTCTGTCTGTCTCTGTCTCTGTCCCTCTAGGGAGCTGGAGTAACACATTTTCCTTTGAGTTCCTGAGTATGAGATGGGAATGAAAGCTGCTCACAATCTCTCTACTTTCTCTTTATTAGGAGATTGCCTGGAAGTAGGGAGCAAATACCTCTGCCCCACCCTTTTCCCAAGATCTATTGGTGGGACTGTTTAGGATTTCCTTGGGCCCCAGAAAACCTGGACAGTCTATGGGAGGCCAGGAGGTGAATGGAGGTGAGGTCTCCTCACTGAATGTTTGGTCCAGTTTCCTTTTCTGCTTTGTTCTATTGTAATGGAATATTCAGATGAATAGTAAATACTGGAGCGCTGTTGGCTTAGTTTCTAAACCAATGACTGAGAAGTAAAGCTGGAGGCTCCAGAATCTTTTGAAGGATGGCGGGTGGAGAAGACTTTGGAGATTACTTTGGGTAGCAAGGTCACATCAATCAACACTTAAAGAAAATTCAGGCTCTTCACTGAAAGGTCAGATAATGAAACTAAAGCTTAATTACTTTGGCCTCATGATTACAAGACTCATTGGAAAAGACCTCGATGTTGGGAAAGACTGAAGACAAAAGGAAAAAGGGACGACAGAGGATGAGATGGATAGAGACTATCATGGAAACAGCAAACATGAACTTGGACAGACTTCAGAAGACAGTGGGCAACAGAAGGGCCCGGCCTGTTTTGGTCCAAGGGATCATGAAGAGTTGAACACAACTAAACAACTGGAGTGAAAACAAGGAAAAGAATGCCCAGATCAGACAGGGCTCTGAATAAGGTAGAGTTGGCAGATTGTACCCTTTAATATTCATGGTAGAATTCTGGTCTGGAAATCTGGAAGATATGAGTTTAAATTCTGCTCTATTTACCTACTAATGGACCTAGTAATGGGACAGTGTGTTGGGCATCAGGCTGTGCAGGGCTTTAAAAACTAAACCAAGATTATATTTTATTCTAGGGGTGACAGGAAGCCAGTGGAGATTATTGAATAGTGGAATGACACCATCAGATCTTCAGTGAAGGCAAATTACTTTGGGATCAATGTGTGGGATTGACCGGAGTGAGGAGAAACTTGGTCACATAGTATACAGAGATCTACTGACCTCAAGTCTATGCTTCTTACCATGATATAGTCTTTCCACTATACAGTTACAAGGAGAGAAGAGTCAGGCTTTGAAAGGAGAACCCCTTTCTTGACCTGAGAATTGTTCTGTTCATGGAGGGATGGGTCCTAGTTTCTCAAATATGTTGTTCTGGGTTGAGGGAGCCTTTGGGGGACCCTAAACTAGAAGATAACCAAGGACAATCGATTAGATTGCAGTCTTGATTGCAGACATTTCAGGTTGACAAGGGGAATCCAGGTGACAATTCATCCCTCAGTTCCAGAATATTAAATGGCTATGAAATGATTTTGTTGTTTGCCTTTGTCTAGACTTGTGTCTTTACCTCTCCATAGAACTACTAGGATAGAATTCCTTCCATCGATGTGGAATAGCCCCTCTGGTCTGTAATGTAAGAATCTTAGGGAGTTATCCAGGGTCCTGAGATCTAATGGGTCTCCACACCTGAGCTGTGTCCAAGGCACAGTTGAACCTACATTTTCCTGATTTCCAGCTTGGTCCTTTCTCCACTGGGCTGTCTTTCTGAAGAAAAGTTACTTGTTTAAAAATTCAAATTCTCTGAAGCACCTTTAAAAAATTTATAATACAGCTAAAGGCCAATCTCAAAAACTCATTTTCAGAGCAAATTCTTTCCTAAATGTCCTTGTCAGGTATCTATCCTGCTTCAGCCTTGACTGGAAGCAGCAGAGAAAAACAATGGTGTTTGCTTTCTATTTGGAATCACACAGAGAGAAGGGCACCCCATTCCAGTATCCAGGGGTCTGAGATATCTACCATGAAGATGAATGGAGCTAAGGGTGCTGGAGCTGAGTCCCCTAGCTGAGAACCTACCTTCACCAGATGCAGGAAGGGGGAGAGATGATTGGACATTGTGGCCGGTGTGGGATGTGGGAGACAGCTTGGGTTAATTCTTCTGCAGCCGACTTATCCCAGCAGCAAGTGAGAGCAACCCTCATCTAGTGGTCAGAAAAATCGATGTGAGAGGCTTCCTGCTCTGTCTTGTATTGGTTTTGCTTTATTTATGAAGTCTTTGGTCAGCCCCTGGATTACTGATTGTGAATAGTTACAAACATATGCTTTCTACTAGAGTATGTGCTTGGTTTGTTTTAAACCAAGATGCTAGTTCTTTGGAACAAATGGAGAAAAACCAAGAGCTGGTTGGAACCTTGGATATGATGGAGCTCATGGGCCTCACTTAAAAGATATGTAAATTGAATCCTAGAGAAGGAATGCGTTTCCTCTGGGTCACATAGGCAGAGAGGGAAACCCAGATTCTCTAATTCCAAACTCATTCTCTTCCGACGTATCACAGTGCCTGTTCATACCACAGACCTGTGTCATTTAGAAGACTGAGATCAGCAGAACCTGAGAATGACCTGCTAAACCTGGAAGGAATCCAAACTGTATTGGGGTCACCACAGTGGCAGTGACTGAATCAGCATCAGAACTAGGAGCTGAGAGATGCCCTGAGGATGAACTGGCTATACTGAGGAGAGGCAGTTTGGGAACAGGACAAGGGGATGGAAACTGGGCCCAGCTGGGAGGGAGCTCAAAGAGGAACTTCATGAAGGCTCCAGGAAGAGAGAAAATGACTTCCAATCCCTCCAAAGGGATCAACTTCTCTTATTTCCTGATTCCTAAATCTCCTGATTTTCCTTAAGTACAAATCCAATCTCACTCCCCCACCTCCTGTTCAATAAACTGCAGTTCCCTAAACTCCCTATTGTCTCCAGGATCAAATTCAAAGTACTCTGGTTGGCCCTCAAAGCCCTTCCTAACCTGCCCCCTCCTACCTCTCCAATCTTCTTCCACTTCACTCCCCAACACATACTCTTGGATCCAGTGAACTTGGCCTCCTGGCTCGCCTATGAACAAGATACTTGATTCCTTGGCTTTGGACATTTTCCCTGGTTGTCCTCCATGCCTGGAATGTTCTCCCTCCTCCTCTCTGCTGCTTGGCTTCCCTGGCTTCCTCTAAGTCCCAGCTAACATCCTGCCTTCTTTGGGAAGCCTGTCCTAGTCCGTCTTAATTCTAGTGCATTCTCTCTGTTAATTATTTCCTACGTATCCTATGTAGAGTTTGCTTTGTATATATTTGTTTGCACATTGTCTCCCCCATTACATTATAAAGTCTCGTGAGGACAAGGATTGTCCTTTGCCACTTTTTGTAAAAGTGATTTAGCACACTGATGGGCACATAGTAGGCATTCAATAAAAATTGATTGGTTTATTAAACTAGTCAAACCTCACTTCACAAAGAAGGAAACTGAGGCCTTGAGAGGGGCAGTGCCTTGCCCAGGGGCACACCAGGGCTCAAAGGCAGATCCAGAATTGCTTTGAGCAGCCTTGTGATCTTGGAGCCAAAGTTAAATCACTCTGATGAATAACCAAATATGACCTTTTTGTTTCTGTGGAAAACATCTCATGTTCCCAGCTCTCTCAGTGGAAGCTGTTCATAATATCAATGAAGCCATGGCTCCTGAAATGTCACCAGGAAATGGAAGGTCCTCTGGCCCTGGGGATAGAAATCACCTCTCTCTTCATTATGGTGAAATTGAACAAATGATAACTCAAAAAAACCCCTTTTCTTGACCTTATCAATTCCAACGAGGCTCGCCTACTCTGTGTTTAAGCACCCATGGTTTTACTCTTCTGTTGCCAGGTCATGTTGGGGGCCTTTGGAGTGCACTATGCTGCCTAGACTCAGAGGACAGAGAATCTAGGTTCAGATCAGACCTTTGGCATTTACTGAATTTGCTCCTTCCTCTTCTCCCCCCATATTTACTCTCTGTTTTTCACTTCTCACCAGTTCCAATGGATTCAACTATCGTCTCTATGCTGATGATTCGTAAATCTACTTATGTAGCCCTAACATCTCCACTGACTTCTAGTCTGGCATCTCCCACTGCTGATTAGACATCCTGAACTGAATCTCCAGTAGACATCTTAAACTCAATATGTTAGAAATGAAACTCATTACTTGTCCCCCTAAATCCTCTGCCCTACTTCTGCCTTTCCTATTATGGTAAATGGCAACTCTCTCCTCCCATTTCCTCAGGCTCCCAACCTAAGAGTCATCCTGGACTCATCACTCTCTCACCCCTTCTATACCCAATATGGTGCCAAGGCCTATTGATTTCACTTTTGCAGCATTTTTCATTGATTTCACATTTTCAGTATCTCCAATAGCCTTCCTTCTCTCCTCTGGCTTTGCCTCTGCTGTGGTACAGATTCTCTTCACCTCACACCTGGACTATGGCAGTAGCTGCTGCAGGGTCTGCCACTTCACTCTACTTCATCCTCCATGTAGCTAGCAAAATGATCTTGCTAAATCAAAAGTCTAATCATGTCATCTCCCTCCTTGTCCAACTCCAGTGACTCCCTATCACCTCCCCAAATGATAGAAAATCTTGTTTGATATTTAAAGCATTTCATAACCTGATCTCCCACTATGTATCCAACCTACTTACACCTTACACCCCCAAGTATCCTGGGATCCAGTTATACTGGTCTCCTTGGGGTTCCACAAACAAGTCACTTTTGTCTCACCTCCAGGAATTTCCATTGGTAGTCTCCCATATCTGGAATGCTCTCTGTCCTCATCTCCACCTTGTGTCTTTCCTGTCTTCCTCTTGTTGTTTTTATGTTTGTCCTTTGTTGCTGAAGAAGAGAAATGATATCATGACTTGCCCTTGGCTTTGTTTTGAGTGAGGAAGGCTGTGCAGGTCAGCAGCCTCACTTCTCCTCTGGAGACATCTCTGTCTTCCTTTAAGAGCTAGATAAAATCTCACCTTTTATGGTGAGCCTTTTTCCATTCCCTTTCATATTAGTGCCTTCCTGCTGTTGACTATTTCCAGTTTACTTTGGATATATCTATTTGTTCATAGTTTGCATGCTGTCTTACAGGTTGTAAGCTCCTGGAGGGCAGGAGCTGTCTGACCTCTTTTTGTAGGTGCTTAATCAATACTGACTGACTCCTTCTACCCAGGGGCTTGCAGCATTTCTTTATCCCTCACTGAAAAGTAATTAGGGATGACTGAAAGTTTATGGCTTGGATTTCTTGTATGCACACTCAATTCAGCTTAGCATCCAATTAAGAGGTTTTTGTCACCATATAGTAGCTGATAGCTGACAGGAAACAGATCGAGGTTGTCAGATCCTGCTGTGAAACAGGAAGGAAAGAACCCTCCATCTTCTATGTCACCAAGTGGGCTCATCACGCCTCCCTCCACAGTGACATGGCATGAAGGGGAGGATCTGAGTCCTCCCTGGTCCATCGTGCAGGTCGTACACATATTTGTTTTTCTGTTAGTCACTTATCTAGTTATCTATCCTTTATCTACCTTTATATCAGTCATCTATTTGTCTCTATACCTATTATCCATCTGCCATAGGTCATATATCTATACATATATTCTATCCATCTGTCTCCCTGGTATTCATCTATCTCTATCTAGCTTTCATCTATCAATCTCTATTATCTCTCTATCTAATCTATCTATCTACCTACCTACCTATCTAATCTTTCTACTTCTCCATCTATCTAATCTATCTATCTATCCATCATTTATCCATCTACATGTCTGTTTATGTTCCTATCCATCTCTGTATCTATTTCTGTGTCTATATCTTTTTTTTCAAAAATTGTTTTATTGAGTTAGAAAAAATAGCAAAATTCATTCAGAAGAACAAAAGGTCAAGAATGTTAAAGGAATTAATGGAAACAATGTAGCGGAAGGAGGTTCAGCATCACCGAGCCTTAGCTATATTATGATACAATGTCTCTCTATGTCTGTACCTGTTGATCTCTGTACTTGTCTCTGTGTCTATCTGTGTGTAACCGTATCTAGCTATCTCTTCTCATATTAAACATATCTGGAAGGTAACCCCTCAAACTTGCTCCTTATCAGAAGATTTAGAGCTCAGGGCTGCTTGGGAACATTTATTATAATCGTCCTGAATTAGATGCATGACAAAAACGGAGAGGCAAGAAGCGGGAATACTTTGCTCAAGGTCAGTCATGGAGTCATTAGTGAAGCCAAGATTTGAACCCAGAAGCTATGATGCTGAATCTAGAAACTTTCTTCCTCTCCCATCTCTTTCTGCCATTCTGACCCTCAGGGAGGCAGAAGGCTGAGCCATAGGTCCATCCGTAGCCACCTGACAGCTGTTAGTGGTAGACTGACAACTAGGTCAAAAAAACCCTCCCTTGGCATGAGAGCCTTGGACCTCTGGTCCTACTCTGCAGATGTGGGGGCCCCTCCCTTCTTTCCCCCTCCTCGAGGTCAAGGGCATAGAGGACTGTTCTAACTCTTCAATGATTTGATTCTGTTAAATCTCTTGAATAAAAAATAATCCAGTTGATGTGACAAAGATATAAACAAATTGCCTGTTCCCACCCTTGAGATGCAAGATGCTTCATCCCAGGGACTTGGGTAGGCTGGTCCTTAGCAGGATTCGGGAAGGCTGACTGGCTGATGTTTGGAAACACTAAGACTGATTCCTGTTCAGAAACCGGTCAGGCTAGAAAGACTTATTGTTGCTCTGCCTCAGTTACCTCACCTGGGAAAGGGGAAACATAACATTTGCATTACCTGCCTCATAGTGTCCTTGTTAGCAAAGGGCTTTGTACATCAGATAGTGTCACTATTATCCATGAAAAGAGGAAATGGTTTCAGAGCCCTTTCTAGCTCTACCATTCCATACAAGTCCTTTCTATTAAATTGAACGTTAATAAAACAAACAAAAAACTTTATTCATTCTGTGTTCTCAGTGTGAGAAATAGGTGGGTGCCCAAGACACATGATGAATGACATGGGGCTTGAGAGGAATGTGGATAAGAGGTGGCATAGAAAGAGCCGTGGACAGCCCAGATCTGCCATCCCCACTCACTGTGGTCAGTTAGATCCTTTTAGCTTGTGTGATCATAAACTCAGAGATTTGGCTCTTGGAGGGTCCTTAAAGATAATCTAGTTCATTCTTTATGAGGAAACTGAACCTCACAGACATTAGAGTGATTTCTTCAAGGTCATGTAACTATTAAGTGGCGGAGTTAGGATTTAAACCCATGTGCTCTGATTCCAAATCCCTTATGCTTTCTAATGCACTGCAGAGAGGTTCGATGTGTTTATAGGAAGTTTCTCACTCCCCTAAGTAGCATAGTCTCCAGCAGATTCAGCTGTCACTTGGAGTGGTGTCCAATAGAGGATGTGAAGACCTTTAAAAATGACATTTAAAAGGAAGAAGAAGGAGGAGGAGGAGGAGAAGAAGAAGAAGAAGAAGAAGAAGAAGAAAGAGAAGAAGAGGAAGAAGAAGGAGGAGGAGGAGAAGAGGAAGGCGAAGAGGAAGAAGAAGAAGAAAGAGAAAAATAAGAAAGAGAAGAAGAGGAAGGAGGAGGAGGAGGAGGAAGAGGAGGAGACACACACCTACAAATCAGGCTGAGTCGTTTCCATGGAGCCCGTGTAACTGATGGTACAAAACGGGGAAGATGATAAACCTCTGATGCTATATGTCTGCGGGTGGGGAAGCAGGATCTGGTGAACATGTAGCATCTTGGAATTTCCCGTATTTCCCAATGGGGTTGGGGGCATTCCTTTACTATATTTACTATAACATAATTGTACTGATGATGAGAATGCTAACATAGCTAACATTTACAGAGTGTTTACTGCGCACCATGTCTGTGTTCAGTGCTTTACAAATGTGTCATTGGATCCTCACAACAACTCCAGGAGGGAGGTGCTGTCATTATCCCAATTTCACAGATGAGGAAACTGAGGCAACTGGAGGTTATGTGTCTGGCCCAGAGTCATATAGCTAGTCAGAGAGGACAGATTTGAGCTCAGGTCTTCCTGACTCTAGCCTCAGCAGTCTAAGCTAAGCTCCTTGGTGTGAGTATCTTGATGATCTCCATACTCTGAGGCTTGCAATCTCTGATTCATAATTCTAATAGCTTATATTTCTAGCACTTTAGCAGGCCTTTTCACATGCCTATTCCATTTGGCCCTCACAGTTGCCCTGTGAGGTAGATGTTATTACTCCCCCCATTTTGCAGATGCAAAAGCTGAGGCTGCAGATGAGAAGTTAGGTGACTTCCTCAGGGTCAGCTAGAAAGTGTTACAGGCATGATTCAAACTCAGGCCTCCATGAGGACAAGTCCAGGGCTCTATCCACCATGCTACCTGGCTGTCTTCATTGGAATGGGCCCCCTCCTTTGTTCATCCAGATGCTCTTGACCCCTGATGAAGGGAGTTTCCAGTCTATGAGGACTGAGCCTCATGATATGGAGGTTTCCTTTTCTCTCCACTCATGTCTAGACCATCTCCTTCATTCACCATTTCCTGGGCATGAGTCACTCTTTGCACTGATACACTGGTTCTCACACATGATACTCCATTCCCCACCACCTTGCCTTTGCCGTGGCTGACTCTTATGGCAGGTATATTAATAATAGCATCAAAAACATTCGCAAATGATTTCAACAATACTAAACATAGCAAACATTTCTAAAACACTTTGTGGTTAGTTTATACACATTATCTCATTTGACCTTTTACAACAAACCTGTAACATGAATGCTATAATTGCCCCCATTTTATAGATGAAACAGAGGTACAGTGAGGTTAAGGGACTTATCTAGGGTCACAAAGGTAGTAAGTGTCTGAGGCAGGATTTGACCTCAGGGCTTCCCCACTCCCTGCCCTGCCCTCTCTTCACCATTTCATATAGCTGCTGACCTTGAATCACTTTGTAAATGCTGGTTCTTTATTATCCCAGGTCTTGTGTTGCGGATACAAAGTTGTTTAGCTCCATGTTAAGATTCCTGCAAGCAGAGACAGTCTCCTTTTTGGCCCGGTGTTCCATTGACAGTGCAAGTCCCAGCTTGGGGAATGAACTTAATAACAGCCTATTGAATCTATTGGTTATAATTGGCTGCACCTTTAGGGTATCCATTCCCCTTTGGGTCACCTAGAGTCTGCTTCCTTTGAGGAATGTGCCACCTTCCATCCTCCTTTGGAAGGAATGGAATGGATTCCCTTTCCCAAGTAACCTTTGCACTCAGCACAGAATAGGAACATGCCAAGTTCAATGTAAGGTTCAAAGGATATGTCAGCAGAAATTAGAACTGAATAATCCTTGGCTGTGCTGTGAGCTCTGAACCCTTGGCAGTATCCACATTGCCTTCAGAGCTCTCTGGTGGGATTCTCTGGAGAGAGGAACTGATTTGGTTTTTGTCTTAAAAATAATTACAGAATCAATGTCTCTACAAAGCCAAGTAATAAAGACTCTGGTGATCAGACTGGAGAAGTCACTGAAACATGCCAATGGATTAGAGAGAGTAAGCATCCCTGTAACTGGGCCCTTGTCTGAGTCCTCTGAGGCACTTGACTCATGCATGGTTCCTTCCCGTCCACTCAACGACCTCCAGTGATTGAACCTAAGTTGGCTTTTTGGAAGTACCTCCCACCCCAGTGGCTCCTTGCTCTATCTGATTCCCCCACCAAGATGACTCCACATACAGCATGTTCTCTGTTTTCTCCAAATTGGGGCCATCCATGACAGGAAGGACAATCACTGATTCTTAGGGGACCATTATTCATATAAGGCTTGGGGATGTTGGCTCCTGAGAATACCACCCCACTGCATTCTGGAAGCTGATTCTGCTTCCTTTTAGAGGACTTAGCATAGTGTCCAGAGCATCATAGGTGCTTAACAAATGTTTATTGACTGACCTCTCAGTGAGATGGGCATTCTACTCATCCCCAACTCCCTGTAACCTCCTTGACATTTTGTCCTCAGTGTCTAGCATGGTGCATATTAAATTAGTGGGTACCTAGGAAATGTGGATTGATAAACTTATCAATTAATAACCACCCCCACTGAATGTCCACATTTTCCTCTGGAGTTCTTCACATTTCTGTCCCTCATCCTGGGAACAGCTTGGAGGGGTGGGGGCAGGAGTGTTGGTCTGGTTCTGGTCACATGTGGATCATTTATAACCTTGCTGGTCCTATTATCTCTCTGAGTTGTTTCTGTGCCCAAGGAGATGTGTGTATGTGTGTGTGTGTGTGAGTTTGTCTCTGTGTGTGTGTTGTAAGAGAGAGACAGAAAGAGAGAAAGATAGAAACAGAGAGACAGAGACAGAGAGACAGAGAAAGATACAGAGACTGAGAGACATAGAAAGGCAGACAGACAGAAAGAGACAGCAAGACAGAGACAGAGAGACAGACAAAGAGAGAAGGAGAGAGAGAGACAGAGAGAGACAGAAAGAGAGAGAGAGACAGAGACAGAGAGAGACAGAGAAACAGAGAGATAGATAGATAGAGACAGAGACCGGAGGAGGAGATGGGGAAGGAGAGACTGACAGACAGTAATGAATTAGGAAAGAGGCTTCTCTGTTTCCTCCCCTTCTTTGGGGCTTGTCCTCCTTTTCTTCTTTGCCATTCAGACTTCTAGTCTCAGACACACTGAGAAGCTCTGGGACAAGCACCTGCATTGCTTCCATGACCCTTGGGGGAGCCCTCCAGCCATGAAGACTTCCTGGCCAGAGGCAGAGCCAGCCTCTGGCAGCGATGAGGGGAGTGGGGTGTGCCGGCATAGGCAGGGTCATTTGATCTTTTTACTAGTGGAAATGTCATTCTTCATTTTATTCCTGAATTTCTAAAATGGGGAGAAAAAGTGCCTTCCAGCCTTTCCTACTTCCTTTACTAGCTGTGGGCACACAGGGGAGGTACCCACCTTATCTGACTCCCAAACTCTGGGAGGAAAAAGGGAAGAAGACTAGAAATGGTTGGTGCTGAGGATCTCTCCCAAGAAGTTAGGTCCAGTTCCTGTCTCATTTTATCTTCTATGTAGTAATGAGGACAAGGACGATGACAGGAAGCAAAACTGTAGAGTCAAGAGATGCAGTGTTCTTGTGTGAAGAACACAAAGAAGGCTGATGGCACTGGATCATGGAATGTGGAGAGGAGTGAAGTGTAAGAAAACTGGAAAGAGAGGGAAAGGCCAGGTTGTGGAGGGCTTTAGAAGTCAAATTGTTGATTCTGGAGGCAACAGGGAGCCACTGGAGGTGATGATGATGAGGAGGAGGAAGAGGAGTTAGAGGGTAAATCAGCAGAGGCTTATAATTTCTGTTCTTTCTGATTCCAGGCAATATTGAAGACTATCAGTTAAAGTGAAAGTTCTGACTGTGCTGGTCGGTGTTTCCTTATCTTGGAGTCTCATTTATTAATGAAAATATAGGTCTAATTTCAATCCTCATTTTTGATTTGATCATCACAATGTCATTCATAATCAGGACCATCTATAGTATCACAATATCAAAGATCTAGAGAGGATCTTAGAGAAAATTGAGTCTTTGCCCCTCATTTTGTATGTAAGGAAACAGATGCAGATACATGTCCAAACTCATGTAGCTAGAAAGTGCCTGCTATGGGATTCAAACCAAAGTCTTTCTGACTCCTAGTCCAGTACTCTTCTCATCATGCTATGCTACTTTTAGGACTTGACCATCTCTGAATTAGACTCTCTGTGACAGGGTTGAACATCTTTGGATAGCAGAGTCTCCTTGCTCAGATGTCATGAAGCATAGTTCTTACACTTCCAAGGAAATCTTGAAGACACTAATGTTCTTTTTCTTTTGGAAATTATATTATTGAAATGACTAAAAACAATGACAGTTATCTTTCTCTGAGAAATCATACCCTGAGGAAAACAAAACAAAACAGCATTTCTACAGAAATAAAGGCAGTTAGGGAAAGACCTCAGAAGGAAAAAAATTTACTAATTGCAAAGATTACTGATGTATCTTCTTTCTGAGCAATTAATTTATGTATGAGTAGTACAGGCTTTTGAGGTGGATGTCTAGGAAACCCAGATAAGTAGAACATTTTGGTGAATATAGGTCAATTCAATGTCTAACAGAAATGTGATTTCAGTTTCTCAACCTTAGACAAAAGTGAGTAATTTCACACAAGGAATCCTTCTTTGAGGCAGGAGAGCAAAGAAAAAGTATGGAGAAAGAAGTCAAACAAAAGACAGAAGAAGCCAAGCCAGTGTCCAAAGTAGACAAGTAGAGGAGAAACAGCTAGATTGACCACCTGATGCTTGAGCAGACCTAAGCTCAAGCCCAATCCAAGTAAGCATATGGTTCCTAGACAAGCAGCTAAGTAAAAGTTGAGAGCAGATATAAAGCCTACATGGTCCTCAGTCTCACTGCTGCTGCTGAATGTCTCTAGGAATAGAGGTCTTGCATCTGATTTGGGGAGCTGAGCTAACTGGAGGAAAATCTTTGCTTCGAGAGCCTGAGTGGAGGAAGAAGGATACTCTGCTACAGTAAGAGAGTTAATTGGAGAAAGGAAAGGTTTGTTCTTTACTTCCATCTATATCTTGAGAGTGATGAAGTCTCTCTGGGATTTGTCCTCCTTGACCTTGACTGGCTCTTAGAGTTTGAAAAAGGGAAATTTCTTAGAGGTGAGTCTAGAAATTGAACTTGAAAAGCTTTTCAGAACCTAGGGTTAGAGGAGCTGCTTTTGCTAAAAGAGTTTAATACTGCCTTAAAGCCAAGCCAAGAAGTTGTTTGATTGGAGCATCTAAGAGAGAATCAGATTCATCCAACAAGTGACTTTTGGTGTAGACTACTCCCCAAGGAGACCAAGAACATCAAAGTCTACATTTTTCAGTCATGAGTTTCCTCAGGCATATGAACTTCTCTACTCACGTATCTCCCTGTTAGATTTCTGTAAGGTTCTGCCCACTCTTCCCTATATATACTCTGTACATTGGTGGGACTATTATTTTCTGGGTGGGCTATTATTTTATGATTCATCTTGCTTTTCTTTCTGTGCAGTAACTCTTTTCTAATAGTGGTATAATCTTGAAAAATTTGTTTGAATGGGGAGCACACTAATGGGGGCTCAATAGATATAGTTGTAAGTAAAAGGCTTTGCCTCACAAAGGTTATTTCGAGGAGCTCGAGGGAATTGCAATATAATAATCCCACTGCCTTTTGGAACCCCTGATCTGTCAGTATAAGTGTGGCTTGGGGCAAACAAGCTTGGGTGGAGTGAGAAGAGATAAGAGCTGGAGGAGTTGAGTGCTCAAACTTGGGCCATGGCCGCACACTCTGCTGTGATTTTGATAAATGTATGAGAAACACCTTGCTGGAGGAGTGCTCCAGAGTCAGGGTTCTGCTCTATTCAATCAAATGCCTTCTACGCCAAATGAAAGAGCTTAAGGGCTTCTTTGAATCCTCCACAATTTTCTATTAATTACTTGGTTGTCAAGGGCTTGTCAATCTCATTCCTAAAAGGTGACAACCCGAGCTAGGCAATCCTTCAGCCAACACATCGCATGTATTAAACACCCACTGTGTGTCTGGCATTGTGCTAGTTACTGTGTATTCAAAGGCAAAGATGGAATGGTCCCTCATCATAAGGATTTCACTATATTAAGGGAACCAATATGTAAACACAGAAATACCAAGAGAGAGGGGAGAAGGAGGATAGGACATGAACACAGAGAAATGCCCAGTAATTCAGAGTAAAAGGGTTATACAAGCACAAAGGCCTTTGTGATGTAATGGGGAGTCAGATAAGACTTTCTGAAAGAGGAAGCAGGGAAGTTGGGCTTTAAAGAATGAGTAGGAATGCAAGGAGTAAATTAGGGGGAGGAGAGCATTACAGGCAGAAGTAACAGCCTGAGCAAAGAAGCAGAGGTAGACAAAAAATCCAGTGCATACATGTGTGCAGACGAGTGGACAGAGAGGTTTCCTGGGGTATAACGTGGAGAATAAAAACTTGAGAGAAGCCAGAGGGGAGGAGACAGGCAGAGAGGGCAGATGGCATCAAGCTTTACCATGTAAAGGAGTCTGAATAGGACCACAAAGAGCTATGACCCCTGGGAAATTTACTAAAACATATTGAACCACAATATGTGAGGAAGTGGATGGAGATTTCCTAGGAGTCAATGCTGTTCACTCTCTCTGAAACAGATGCTAGGGGAAGGGGAGGAGGGGAGGCTTATGCATATTTTACTCACAGGTGTGTCCCAGGTCTCCTCAGCAATGAGGGTACTCAGATGCAGAGGGGATGAGTATGTCAATCAGTATGACAGCCTTTGAGTTAGATCATAATGCCTCTGATCAAGAGGAGTCTCTCAAGCTTTGGGCTAAGTCAAGTCAGCCAACATTTGGTAGGCACCTACTTTGTGCCTAGCATTGTGCCACTGGAAATACAAAGACAATAACAAAATAGTTCCCATCCTTGAGGAACTTACATTATCCTAGGACAGATGATCTTAATCTGAGTCTTTGAAGTCATTTTAAATTTTTATAAATGTTGTTTAATATAATTGATTTTCTTTGTATTTTATTGTATGAATTTAAAGACATTATTCTGCAGTGGGATCCATAGACTTCCAAAGAGGGAAAGAACACTAAAACATTCCGTAGCTGATCCTAGGAGGAAACAAGCATGAAGTTAAATCCAACACATTTTGAAGAGGTAAAAAGTCTGAGAAAGGGAAAACCAGGAACATCTTCTTACAAGAGGAGTTGTGACCCAAGCTACCAAGACAGGGAGATAAGAAGACGGTGCATCCCAGCATCCTTGGTGGGGAGTCAGCCTGGGCAAAGGCAGAGAGGGAGGGATGGAAGGCAACCACAAGTATACAGTCTACAAATGACCAAGCAACAGAGGATCCAATTAGACCAAGAGTTGAAAACTTTGGTGGTGACATCACTCTTTTTTCCCCACAAAATATTGTCCCATTCCCCATAATTCTCATAAAACAATTTATGCAATAATTTTCTCAACTCATTTTATTCAAATAAAATTAAGAATTTTTATAATTTCATAGCAATACACAAATCTTCAAAATAAAATAAAATAAGGTAACTAATATTTATTGATTGGTAAAACAATAAAAAATTTTCCTATTAATAGCTTTGGTAATACTGTTACCACATAAATAACAGTGCTACTAATAATACTAATTACTAATAATCTCTATGAATTGATACCAATAATATTGGTACGATTGGTGAGCTTGTTTTCCAGTGTGATGATGTTCAAACCAAGGTGTCATTGATGCGATTGCTACTCATTTTCTTTTTCAGACGGAAATCAAGATCTACATTGTATTTCCACAATGGCTGAAGCAGAAAAGGCCATTTCATATGAATAGAATATTCAAAATGTAGCAAAAACATTCAGATCGTTTTGTTGAACAATCCAGGGAATGTTTTATTCAACTGTAACCAAAGCCTAATAAGATTTTCAGGTTTGACTGTTTATTTTAACACATACAAGAGCAGGCTAATAGCCACTCTTGTTCAGAAAGAATAAGACTTGATGTATTGTAGGTGCCACAATGGGTTCTTTGATATTTAGAAAAATTTCAGTCTCCAAAATAAAATGAGACTTGCTTCTGCTGACTGGACAAGTATTTAATAAACAGGACTTTATTTCTATTCTGTTTCCTTTTTTGAGAGGATTACTAAGTGACAGAAATATTAAGAATATAACTTGCCTATATTTTAGCAAAGATTTTGATAAAGTATCTCCCACTGTCTGTGGAGACAAGATGGAGAGAACTGCATTAGGAGATAATTTAGCCCAATTGACGCAGAACTGGTTGCATGGTCAGATACAAAGAACTGTGAATGTGACAGGAAGTTGCCAATGGGGCACCAGTTGTATATGTTACTTGTCTGAGTTAATGTTTTTTTTTAAATCAGTTCCTTGGTACGTTATATTCTCTGCTACACCTGGGGATGTGCTGGGTTAAGGGCAAACCTTGGCCTAGTACCCCCTGATTGTATAAACAAGTATAAAGGGGGAGGGATATACTATGTTTTTTTAAATACTTTTGTGTCTTAAGGCCACGTGGCCACCCTGGTAATAACTTGTTATGTTGTTACGAACTGTGAATGCTTTAGTTTCCTGAATAAGGTTTAGTTTTGAGTAAACACAGAGCTCATTACATTTTGCAGTTCAACCATAAGAAAATATGTATCACTGCGGCAGCCCTCAAGTGTGCTGTGTTGATTGGCATTACATTTGGTGACGAGCATGGGATCGCAAAGTATAATGCCTCTATTTGGAAACCTCTAAAAAATTTCATTTTCCAGAGTCCGTGGCTATAACAATCTCATGTTCACCCTTTTATCCCCTTGGAAAAGAGGCCAAGTTCCCATGTCTAAACACAAGTATTTATTTCAATCACAGATGTCTTGATATTTTGAACAGCAGCCCAGTTCACAGCTATAAGAAATCCTGTTCTGAGTCATACAGAGCCCTGGAGCAGAGCCAATCAGGTTGTGGCCTGAGTGGATTTCCTATGTAGATTGTAAGGTCCAAGTGATAGATTGTTAAGGCCAGGATCCTGGAGAGGTGGAATATAAGCACAACAAGGGATTTTTTGTTATTATATTTTGGAGTTCAGTTTCCCAGACTCATGCTATATGGCAAACATCTGAAGGCTCAATCTCCTTTGAACCCATGTAATTTACAGCCGTCACAAATCAGGTACTGAGTCATGTAGATTGTCACATTTTGTGGCTCTGAGCCTATTAGTCAAAAGTGTTTATATATTCTGAGGAGAGAAATTGCCTCGGGGCTCACTCATGGGAAGAATGTTTCACCTGTGATCTTTTAATTTCCCAGACAAGACTCTGGGTAGCCATTGTGAAGTCTCTCACCCTCACCTCCACTCCAGCTTTGTGAACCCACTTAAGCTAAACGGTTCTAATGCCCATGAAGACAAGAACAGATAAGTTTGTACTTTTGCACTGTTGTAATCTATATAACCCCGTGTAAGACAGTTAATGCTCACGGCTTCAGATTAGATAAAACTGCTGACTGGCTGCCGTGTTCTAGGTCAGTCTTCTCTTCTGCTGCCTTAGCTAGTTAATTTAGATCCTCTCCCAGTTTCTAGTCCTGATGAGAAAGCTGGCCCTACCAGGACATCGGGAACTTCTCCATCATGGCTGAGTCTGGTGAGGTCTAATGTTCCTTCCCATGTCTGGCACTAGTTCACTGTTCTTACCAAGCCCATTTAGGGTTCATAGTCTCACCACTCAAACCTCAATTTTGACCATGTTATTCTTTAGCACATTTTCTTCCCTTTCAAACTGAGTGAGTTTCTTTCATCCATGGAGACAAACCTCTGTCTTTCTATATTGCTACAATGTGCATATGAGTATCTTTTTTGGGGGACCAGTTTATTATACCACACAGCTTCCTGAATTCCATTTCCTGTAAATTTCTGAACTCTTTGCTTTAACCTGAGCCATGAGGCCAAATAAATCCATGTATTTATGTGTGTGTGTGTTCGTAAAATAAATACAAGATGATTTGTAGAGGGGACAGAGACAGCAACAAGGGGGTGATGCTTATGAACTTTGAAGGAAGCCAGGGATTCTGATAAAGGAAAAGGAGGACAGAGCATATTCCAAGAATTTGAGACATTATACAAAGACAGGGAGATGGGAAATTAAACATTGTATGTGAGAATCAGCCAATCTAGCTTGGCTAGAGCCTAGAGGGGTTGATGGAGAATTATGTATAATAAGGTTAGAACTGTAAGTTGTGACCAGGTTGTAAAGGGCCACAGACAGATGACTTTGTATTTGAATCTCAAAATAATAGGGGGCATCTGGTTTTTACCGAGAAAGAAATTTGCATGGAAATTAGAGGCTGGGATATAGGTGATGATGGAGCAAAGAAGGCAAAGATGGAAGGTTAGCCAGGTAGGAGGAAAATAGAATGCCCAGATTCATAAACTTGGAAAGGATGGCAGAGGCAGTCTACTTCCACCCCCTCATTTTATAGATAAGGAAACTGCAGTTCAGACTTCATTTACCAGGGACATACACAATGCATTTAGCCTTATTCTGTCTGAATAAGTACATAGGTAGCAACCATCTGAGAGGGGGGTGGGGAACCCATGTCCTCTGACTCTGAGGTGCTATCTGCCATATGCCATGAAAACCCAGAAAGGAAAGTACCCAAAGGAAGAACTGGCAAGGCCAGGAGTGGGAGATGGGAATAACAGTCCTTTATAAAGAGTATTTGGAAGGCTGCATTGGTCAAGAAGGATTGGACCTCTTCTGTTTAGTCCTAGAGTATAGAACTAGGGACAAGAGAGAAGGGGAGAAGGTGCAGAGATGCGGATTAGGCTGGATCTAAGGAAGAATTTCTCAGTGAATAGAGCTTATGTCCATATGTAGTGGGCTGCCTTAGAGGGTCTTCAGGCATAGTCTAGATGACCACTTGTCTTTCTTCCAGATTTCACAATGGAAGATTGCACTCTCCTGCACAGGTTCAAATATTCAGGCGTGGTCTGAATCCACATCAGTGACCAGGGGTTGAAAGTGTTTCATCTCAGTATTGATCAGAGAAGCATTCTGCCTGCTTCTTCAGCTGGCTCCCTGTGAAAAGCAGAAGATAAATGGCATCCCACTGTGCCTGCATATTCCCCTACTGCAGAGGTGTCTGGTTGACACTTGCTAACATTTCCTCCAATGGCATGGCTCACATATTGTTATACTCTTAAAGGTTTTTAATTCCAATTCACCCATTCTGAGTGTACAGATGAGTACAAATCAAGGGTCTTCATTCATTGTGGAAATGCCTGGAGCAGTGGATGGGGTTGGGCAGCTTTTTTGCTTAAAAAGCCCTTTTACAAACATCTCTGTTAGTCTCTGAGAATACTTCTTTTCCAAAGCAGGCAAACGAGGAAACCTACCTGGAAGTTTTCTCATTCTCTGCTCATTTTCAGGCAGAGCACAGCTGCACTTAGATATAGGCTGGTGCTCTTGTGATGATTCCTGTGACAGAAAGAGAAAAGGAGATGCCTTTACCAGGGCTTCTTCATCTGCAGTCTGTGAACTTGGTTTTGCCTACTATTTTACTAAATGAATTGCACACAAATGGAGAAAAATCTATGGAGTCACCAGAATGCCTGCCAAAGGCATTCACGAGACACGAATGATTAAGAGCTCTGTTCTAATCAATCATTTAGTTCCTTTACCAGCCCCTGGGTGTGGTCATTTTCCCAACCAGGAAAATCTATGTTAACATGTATGTTGGACAGATACTAGGTTTTGTTTAAGTGTAGGGCAGCCAGATGGTTAAATGAATAGAGCACCAAGTCTGGAATCAGGAAGAGTCATCTTCCTGAGTTCAAATCTGGCCTCAGACACTTCCTAGCTGTGTGACCCTGGGAAAGTCACTTCATGCTGTTTGCCTCAGTTTTCTCACCTGTAAAATGAGCTGGAGAAGGAAATGGAAAACATCTCTGGTATCTTTGCCAAGAAAACTCCAAATGGGGTAATGAAGAGTCAGACGTAACTGAAAAATAACTGAACAACATTCGACTCTGGGAAGGGAAAATCAAAAATGGAACATTGGATGGCATTCCTACAGCTCTTTAAAGTTCACTAGGCAGTTGCATATGATCCTCAAAATAACCCTTTGAGGTAAGAACAACAAAGCCAGCTTCAGACAATTGCTAGCTATGGACAAGTCTCCTGCCTCAAGTTTCTCATCTTTGAAATGGGGATAATATCAGCATTCATATGACTGGGTCGTTGTGAAGATAAAACGAAATAATACTTGCAAAAGTGCTTTGTAAAGTCATTTGTAAATACTGGCTGCTGCTGTAACTGCTTTCTGTTTCCCGGGGGATGGGTCAGTCGAAGGATGCTCGTGTGACTTGTCTGGCACCACCCAGTCGGTGTTGGAGGACACAAACCCAGCCTTCCTGGAGTTGTCTCCTCTACTTTCTACGAGTCCACCCTGCCTCAGCGTTAAGTTTCTTCTTCGTTAGTTCAATTCACATTTGGGATAATGGATGAAATCCTCTAGAGGCAGGGGTAGGAACCTAAGTCATGAATGTAATAAATCCAGATATTTTAAAGCACCTGTGCTCACTAAAGATAGGTAAGAATGAAATTAAAATAATGTCAGATTGAGAGGGACCACAAAACACAGAACGTGAGATCACCCAACTGGGAAGAACATCAGAATCCCATGAAGTGTTGGAATTGACGTATCATCATAACAATATTCTCAAGGAATGTAAAGAAGGGGCTCGGATAAATCAATCAAATCACCCCCACGCTAAGATGCATTTCCTTCATACATTTGTTGGGTTAAAATGCATTTTGAATATTCACTGGTATGGATATCTAGTCATTTCCCTAAATATGGTAGGAAATTTGTTCAGATAGGCTGAGGCTACTCCCTCTAAGGTCTGTGTAAAACCACTGGCCTAGTAGGAATCACATATTTGAGTGAGTGGAGAATCAAGAGTGTGTATTCTAACTTAACCTTTGAGAAAGAGACACTTGATAGGGGTGGCAGGACAGAGGATGTCTCAGTCCTAGCTTTGACCTCCCTTCTTTACTTTGTTTGGGGGATATAATATCATTCAGAAGGCTGGAGGAGTTGCTTCTCATGTGCCCATCAGCTCTGTAATAACATCTCCAGAACAGAGAAGGTGGAGCTGTATTTATGAGGAGTCAAAGGCAGATTGAACATCTGAGGAAAACAGATGAAAGGCTCCATAAAGACTCAGAAGAAAAGATTTGTTTCACCAAAGGGAACATCTTGAGAATCTCAGCAAAGGTGCTTCTGAGAACTGGATTGCCTCTCTTTGCCACAATTGCTCTAACCCCCTGTAGTTAGACTCTGTATGTACTTGTAAGAAAATGTGTCAGAATTCTGGAGGGTTATTTTGTGTCAACTAGAACAGTATTGTAAATGCCCTTTTTTTGGAGCTAATTAATTCTGTCTGACTAATTGTTATCAATTGATATTCAGGGTGGGATCCACACCAGTGGGGGCTTATGAGCCAAAGCATCAGAAACCACAAACCCACCCCATGTCCAACCATCCCCCCTGCCCCAACCTTCAAGGATACACCTAGACTTTGCAAGAACAAATAGTAGCCTTGCTCTTGTCACCTTGCCTTCCAGGGACACTGGGATGGGCACAGTAGCTCCAGAGTCTAAGTGTGCTGTAGAAGTATCACTTTAGCCCGTGGATGATGAATTGGAGGGAGAAGATACTTGAAGGAAAGAGTGAAATTAGGAGTCTGTTGAAATATCACCAGTGACATGTGATGAGGGCCTGAATTGCAATACTGTCTATGTATCTGGACACCACAGTTTGATTTTGCAGCTGCCTGTGGAAACTCAGTTTTGATTCAGATACCAAGAGTCATTTCTCCGATTGATGATCCTGCTCCTGGAAATCCTGTCTTATGTTTCTGTGTGTACTTTCCTATAACTGTTACCAAGGAGGAAAGTCTCTGTCAAGCATCTAGGTGTTAGGAGGGGGAGTTCACTAGCCTGAGAGCAAGCTCAAGCACCCTTGGAACGGATCCCAAGATTTTGTTTCAAGAACTATTGGTACCATATATTGTCTTCTCCAGAAATATTTGTACATATTTGAAAATCAAACCAATGTGCCAGTATAACACACCACGAAACTCAAACTCAAACATAAATGGATCCATGTGGACTCTAGATCAATTTAGCAAAAAAATTAAATTAAAGAACTATTCCCAAAAGGCAATCAAATTGTGCATATCTTTTGATCCAGCAATACCACCACTAGATCTGTATCCCAAAGACATCCAAAAAGGGAAAATAATCTGTTTGTTCAAAAATATTTATAGCAACTCTTTGTGTGGTGGCTAAGAATTGAAAACTGAGGGGATGTCCATCAGTTGGGGAAATGGCTGAACAAGGGGAGGTGTATAAATGTAATGGAATATGATTGTGTTAAAAGAAATAATGGGTAGGTGGATTTCAGAAAAAACCTGCCAAGATTTGCAAGAACTAAGGCAGAGTGAAGTGACCAGAACCAAAACAATGTTAACCACAGTAGTAGCAACACTGTGAATGACTTGCTGTTCACAGCAATACAATGATGCAAGACAATCCCAACAGACGCATTATGAAAAATGCTGTCTACCTCCAAAGAAAGAACTGATGGTATCTGAATAGAGACTGAAACATATTTTTTCTTTCTTTCTTCCTTTCTTTCTTTTCTTTTTTTCTTTCTTTTTTCTTTCCTTCTTTCTCTCTCCTCTCCCTTCCTTCCTTCCTTCCTTCCTTCCTTCCTTCTTTCTTCCTTCTTTTCTTTCTCTCTTTCTCTCTCTTTTTTTCTCTCCCTTTCACTCCCTCCCTCCCCCTCTGTCTTTCTAAGTTTTCTTTCATGAAATGACAAATATGGAAATATTTTACATGATTCACATGTATAATCTGTATCAGATTGCCTTCCAAATCAGATATATAACCTATATCAGATTAACATCTCAGGGAGAAGGGAGGGAAAGAGGAGAGGGATAAAATTTGGAGATTAAAACTTAAAAAATAATGTTTTTTAAAAAGAAAAAATATAAATTAACATTACCTACATTGTATTGTATTTTGGGAGGCAACTAGGTGATGCATTTACTAGCAATGTGACCCTAGGCAAGTCATTTAACCCTGTTTACCTCCGTTTCCTCAACTGTAAAATAAACTGAAAAAAGGAAATGGCAAACCACTCCAGTATCTTGCCAAGAAAACCCCAAATGGGATCATGAAGAATCTGACATGACTTAACAATTGTCTTTTTACTTATTTTTAAATATTCTCCAGTTATAATTTAATCTGGTTCAGTATATTCCAGGGAATTTTATGACTCACAGGCTACTGTGACACTTCAATCCCCAATCCCAACTCTGACACCTGTACCCTGCAATAGAACATACTACGCTGCCCCAAAGAGCATTTTAATAAATATCTACCAAATGATTAATGTTCAGAGGTCAAAAAATTAGTGGATTAGTAAATCTGGGTCTTACTGTTTGGTTTTATGTAAATTACTAAAATTCAATTAAGCAACCATTAATTAAACACTTATTATGCAACAGGCACTGTACTTATGTACTGGGGCCAGAACCACAGACAAAATAAAAAATTTCCTTTTCTACATCTTATTACGGAATTAGAGTCAGGAGACTGACAAAGTTTTTTGAATCCTAGTGAAGTACTTAATCCAAGTTATCCTCAATTTTTCCACAAATTAAATGGGAAAGATATTAATAATTCCAATCTTACAGAGCAATTGAAAAGAATCATGTCTTCCTGCAAACTGTGATGGGCATAGAACTGATCTCATCACTCCATCTGATGCTTTTTTCCCTTTGCTATCCATTTACTCCTCAATCTGCCATTCCAACCCATAGCTTTTCCTATCCTTCTACTGAAACTGCCCTCAGGAAGGGTGTCAGTCATCCCTTTACTGATAAGCCCAATGGTCTGTGCATATTTCTTCTTTTCTGTACATGTGGCAGGGAGCGTGAGTCGTCCTCAGCCCAACTCGGGGATGTAGTCCCAAAGCAGAGCAGATGACAGAGGTTCATATGTCCATGTGAGTGTTAAGGTGTTAACACCCACTGATCCCCTTACAAGTATGAACACCTCCCTTGCTGAAGATGAAGGGGAAAACACAATGGTGCTGGTGGTGCGGGTTTGCAAGTAGTTAGCCATCCTCTAGGAGATTCTGGATAGCCTGGAGAGTCTGAGGAAAGGCAGGCTGGAGGGATCTGTGCTCCACGAAGGGGGCAGGAGGGATTTCTCTCTCCCTCCCTTCATTGGCCCTGACATCAAATAGAGACGCTGAGGAGGAGACACCTACTAGTGAAATTCCACCTTCTTCCATTGGAGACAGTTGGAGCACAAGTGAAGGACGCGCTCTAGACAGACGCGGAGAGAGACAGGGCGGAAGCAGCTCAGGGAATACAAATAAGATCTTATTCAGGAGGTTGTTTCCTTATCTGGAATACGGAGATAATTATAGCCCCTACTTCTCCAGGCTGTTGTTGAAAGATCAAATGAGATAATCTACGTAAAGTGCTTTGCGAATGTTGAGACGCTGTATAAGTGGGAGCTGTTATTTTTATAATGGTCAGACTGCCGAGCAGGTGGAAAGTTCCCGGAGTCCGAAGGGGCAACGACAAAGCCCTAGGCAACACTTTCTCCTTACTGTCATTTTCATGGGTAAAACCACATGGTTTTCTGAGGTTGAACCATTTGCTGTGCCAAAGACACTGGTATCAAAACTCTTCCTTTCTGGGGTGGATGAGGAGGTGGAGACTTTAGCAGTGTGGGCACGCAATGGGCAGACCTCTTCTCCATGAGCATTGATTGGCTGGAGGATGGCTGCTAGGTCTGGACTGACTGGAGGGTTACTTGTCTGAGGCATGCTGCTGTTCCCCAAGATCTTGGGCTTATCGCTCCACCAATGGCATTTGTTCAGTGGTGTGTGTGTGTGAGTGTGTGTGTGCCTGTGATCGTGTTTGTGAGTGTACGTCTGTGATTGTGTGTATGTGAGTGTGAGTGTGTGTATGTGTGTGTGTGCCTGTGATCGTGTTTGTGAGTGTACGTCTGTGATTGTGTGTATATGAGTGTGAGTGTGTGTATGTGTGTGTGCCTATGATTGTGTTTGTGAGTGTATGTCTGTGATTGTGTGTGTATGTGAGTGTGTGTGTGACAGTGTGTGTCTGTGATTGTATGTGTGTGAGTGTGTGTGTGCAAGCACGGGCACACTCGCAGGGGGTGGGGACTCTAGGGAGGATGGCAGGTCCCTTTTCCTTCCAAAGAGCATGGCCTCATTCCCTCCGTCTGTTGTATCTCCAAAATAGCCATTATTGGCACAGTGGGAGACAGATTCCTTGCTGCCCTCAGCTTCCTTAGAGCAGAAAGAAGAGAATAAGACAAAAAGTGCCCCTGAATGTCTATCGAGGACAGGTAGGAATGTTCCTCCCATCAGGCCCATCCTCTGACGCATCTCCACCAGCCGATAACCTCCACTGTGAGCCGACATTTGATGTATTCTCTACTCTAACATAAAGTCCTTGAGGGTGAGGATGGTTTCATTCTTTGTATTTGTAGTAGCTGGCAGATAGTAGGCTCTCAAGGAGCTTTGCCAACCTTCACGTGCTGTAGAAATACTAGCTATTATTAATCAACCAACCAATTAATAAACATTTGTTAAGTACCTAATATATGCCAGGCACTTTACAAAGTGCTGGGAATACCAAAAGGCAAATGACTTACCCTCAAGGAGGTTATAGTCTAATGGGAAAGACAACATGTAAATACATATATACCAAAAAAACCATAGACAGAATAAATAGGGAATAACCAACAGAGGAAATAATCAAAGACAACAGGACTTAATAACAATATGCATTTTAATTAATGGTAATATGCAATAATGTAACAGATGTCAATCTGGCCTCAGACACTTGATAGACATGTGACCCTGGGCAAGGCACTTAACTTTGTTTTGCTCAGTTCCCTCATATGTAAAATTATCTGCCGAAGGAAATGACAAGTCACTCCAGTATCTCTGCCAACAAAACGCCAAATGAGCTCATTAAGAATTGGACGTGACTGAAAAACAACAAACTTAACTGATTCTCAACATGGTGGCTGTTTGACAGATATGAAAACCTAAGTCCAAACAAAGAGTCTCCACTCTATAAGTTCATCAAGATAGTTAGGGATCTTTCCTGATCAATGGGATTAGCTCCCTACATGCACCAAGAGTTTTAATCTTCACATGTTTCCATCTGGCCAACTAGATATTGCCTCTTGAGAATCACATGACGCTCTCAAATTCAACATGTCTAAAAATATGCTCATTGTTGTCCGTAAAACATGACCCCCATCCAAAGTTTCTCTCCCACTGTCCTGTTGACTCAACTTAAATACTATTTACTATCCTTGGAATGTTATTCACTATGCACAATTTCAATTCCGTTTTCAATTCAATCCACATTTACTAAGCACCTACTTTATGTGTGAAGCAGGGTGCCAGGTGCTAATGCCAAAGAGATTTTGGCAGGAAGACTAGAGCATTATTCTGAACCTAATATGATGAAACTTAATAGAAATAAGTGTAAAAATCTTATTCTTATAATAGAAAAAATCTATTACCCTAAGTACTAAATGGGAGAGACATGGCTGGGGAGAATTATGTCTAGAAAAGGTGAGGATATTGAACAGGACATGCGTACCAAGAGCAGGGTACCTGATCTTCATGGAGCAGGGAAGAAAGCTATTACACGAAGAGAGCCTTAGGGTCCAGGACTATGGACACGGTTACTTGACTATGCAGTGCTCCAGTTATAACATATCTGGTATATTGTGTTCTGTTCTGAACTCTACACTTTGGGAATTTCATTGAGAATCTGGAGCATATGCAGAGAAAAGTGAGCAGAAAGATAATGACACTAGTCAATACCATCAGAAGACCATTTGAAGGCAACATGGTAGTTTATATAGCTCTAACATTTCCAGCTCCCATTCACTGGTCAGTAGGGTTTCAGTGTTAACCTGAAAATTTGGTCAAAGGAGGCAAACAGGCTAGATGATATGTAAATTCATATTGTTTATTGCCTTAAATCTAGCCCATACGTAGTCATGGAGCCAGAAGGAAACTTCTGACCAACTTATACAAGAATGAGAAAGTTAAAATCCACTTTACCACAAGAAAGGAATTTTCTTAGTTGTATAGGTTGTAGACACGGTGAGGCAAGACAATTGACAAGGTAGAGTCAGTTGAAAATTACAATCCCAGGATATCTGTTTTTCTCTGTCTCTACATATTAGCATAAGAAGAATCCCACAGGCTTGCAGCCTTCCTGTCATAAACAGGTCTTTGAACTTGTGACGCAGGAAAGGGCATTTTTAGAGCAAAACAAAGCAGTCTGATTGATTAGTTCAGCCTGTGACCCTTATTAAAGTCCAAAAATGATATTAAATGACTGTCTTTTGTTTCTACCATCACTTTCTAATGACCCCATCTTTTGGTGACATGGTAAATGATGTTTCTATGGAGGTGAGATTGGGAGGAAGTGTTACAATCCCTTTGGGTCCACTCCTCCTCTGTTTGCTGCTCTCCAGTGTAGGCCCAATGGTCTGCTTCTTCAAGATGCTCCCAAGCCTGGAGTCCTCCATCCCTGGACAGGTCCATCACTGAGGTGAGCAACTCTTGTAATTTATCTTAACAGTGAAAGCATACCCAGTACTGTGGTTACCTTTTTGGATGGCCAATCCAATGTTTCCCTTCTTGACCCAATTAAAGAGAAGTTGAAACTGATAAAAATAGAGAAAAGATCAGCAGGTATAGATAATGTTGCTTACAAAAATTTCAAACTGAATAATCTCTGTTGATAGATTAATTGAGGTGAGGGCGTCAAACTCCTCCCTCACACAGATAAGTGAAAGTTTGGAAGAACTAGGGACAGACAATGGGTAGAAATTGCCTAAAGGTAGATGGAAGAGGGGGGAGGGGGTAGATTCATGACAATGGTTACTGTCCAAGCATGGAATAGGTTGACTTGACAGGTAGTGTGTTCTTCATCAGAGGTCTTCAAACAGAAATTGGCTGGCCATTTGCCAGAAATACTGGAGTGGGGATTCTTGGTCAGTTACTAGTTGCATTCTATAGCCTCTGTGGGTCTCTTCTAACTCTAAGAATCAATTACTTTTTGTTATCATTTTTCTTGCAGAATTATTGACCCATTCTTAAAGGCCAGCTCTGGCAGCTCTTCCTTCAGAAAGCTTTCAATAGTTCCCTCTTTCTCCTCTGAAGCCACCTCATGACTCTCTCCACATTCTGTCATCTCTTAAGTCATTTGTGTCCATAGCTCATTCCCCTCAGTAGACTGTGAGGTCCTGGAGGGCAAGCGTTGGGTTCATCTCCTGCCATCACTCAGTCAGGTCTATCAAAAGAAAACAACAATAATTAACCATAATGAAAAAAAGCAATGAGCTTCGGTGATCAAGTAAAGGCAAACTGTAAGGATGGCAAGTGATGGCATGTAAACATGAGGTAGAAAAAGGGAGATAACAGGAGGTAACATCAAGGAGAATGATCCCAGAGTGCAGCAGCCTGCCCCAGGAAGTGGTGGAGGGCCTCTCAGGAGGCCTTCCTGCAGAGGCTGCATGACCACTGGTTGGAGGTTTTCAGCAGGGATCTTGGAGAGGTGTGACTTGGATTGGGTGATGCCATGAAATCACTTCCAGCTGCGAGTTACAGTCCTGTGGTTGTTCTGACTTGTGATGGGAGGTGTGTCATGTCAAATTGCTTTTTGTTCTTGGTCAGTTTTGACAAATGTCTCTTCAGGTTTCCTTTGATGACCATTAATTCAGCATCTGTCTCACATGAATGTCACCAGCTTGGGAGATCAGAGTAATGCAAAGATTGCATAATCATGTTATTTGTGCCTCTGTGACAGTGGAATTTACAATGCTACATTTAATGAGAAATGGAATGGAAGATGGGTTTGAAAAATTAATCCATTTGAATAATATATGCTGCTGATATTGGGCAGAGCAGGCAGTTGGTGTTTATACCTATAAATGAAGTAGTCCTGAATACCAATTACAGCCACAAATAATGAGATATGTGTAATTTCCCTAAGAAAATTACTGGGAATAAAATGTATTCTGATGTTCTGAAGATTAATTAGACAATTATACAGGTCCAAAATGTAATCAGTGAGATTCCCAGCAGCCTCAGGAAGGAGCCTGTGTTTCTCTTTACTAACAGCTCAGGATGTTCATGGGGGGTGGGACTCGATTGTCAAAGTCATTCTTCTTTCTGGTCGTGTTGCCTTGCAATGATACCTCTGATAGCATGCCACAGCTGAGCCTGGGAGCTGGTCATAGGTCATAGGTCAGCTGTAGACAGTTAACAATTATGTTAACACGATGTGATAGGACCTTGTACCCACTAACTAACTCATCTGATCTTCTTTCATGGCTTCTTACCTCTGAGAGGTGATTCTAGACCCTTGAAGGTTCTGTTAGTAACCACCAAGAGGGAAGGGCACTGGCTCTAGTGATAGAGTGAAGTCTTTTGCTTTCTGCCTCATCCGGGTAAACATGAAGGGTTCAGAACCCATCAGTCAACCATCATAGACTTTTTTTTTAGTCACAACAATGCACAAGAACTGTCCTGGTAGCAGGGAAAGTAGTGGTCTATTTTGGTAGCATGAGCTGCCTCATGAACTCAGTTATCTTTGCATTACAGAATCTTACAGTTGGAAGGCATCACAGTGGCTTCTTGGTCAATCCCATGCCCCAAAGACATTCCCACCCCCACATAATATACCTGAAGTCCATGAATGGGCTAGATTCTAACAGTGGACACATTAGGATGACAAGAACCGAAAAGTGATGGCAAAGTTATATGGGACTTATTGGTAATCAACTTGCATTTCCAGCAGGAGCAGGAAACAATGTGAAGGACAGCCAGTGATTTCTGGTAGAGGAGGAAAGTCTAGCTCAATCCAGATAGTGGCATCCATGAGCCTAATATGGCAGCCTCTTTTATGAAGGCTGCCCTTAGGTAGTCAATTTAGAATCATGTAGATCATGAGACAGTTGTGATGGATTGGGAGAGTCTACCAGCTGGCTCAGTTCGTCATATTGAACACATGCTCACTGTTTTGGTGGCTGGTAGAGAGAGAAATAGAGAGAGACAGAGACATAGAAACAGACAGAGACAGATAGAGACAAAGAGACAGAGAAAGACATGGAGAGAGAGAAAGAAACAGAGAGTGAGAAAGAAAAAGAGAGAGGGGAAGACACAGACAGGGAGAGGAGAGATGGAGAGGGAGATTTGATTGTTCATCTTTTCTCTCCATATGAGTTTTTCAGGAAAGTCTCTGTTTCCCACATTACCTGCCAAGTAGTCATCCAGACTCCGCTTTAAGACACCCAAGAAGGGGAACTCACTACTTCCCAGGGCCCTTACACTCTGGGGCAGCTCCAGTTGTTAGGAAGTTTCTTTCTTCCTGACACTGAGTCTAAATCTGGCTTTTTGTAACTCCCATCTGTTGATCCTGGTTCTTCCCTCTGTGAATTCCTCTCCCATGTGACAGCTGTCACCTACCTAGTCACCTGAAGTCAGCTGTCACCTCCTAGTGAGTCTTTCAACCCAACCCAGTTAAGCTTCCTTCAATTCAGTAAGTATTTATGAACCACCTACTATGTTCTAGGCACCATATTAAGTACTGGGGGCACAAAGGAAAAAGTAAAATAGTCTCTACCTTGAAGAAGCTCTGTTGGAAAGAAAATAATATATTCATCAAGAAGCAAAGTACATAAAAAAGTGATTTATGGGTGGGGGGGATAAGTCAATTATGAAGGAGTTTGTTCTCAATATAACAGACATTCTAGAGGGCACCATGGAAGGGCACAGAACAGTGAAACAAGGCTACTGTGGGGACAGGGTAGACAGGAGTGAGTATGAGGAGCAGGGAGGGAAGCTGATGTCTCACCCTCACAGAGATTCTGAATAGAGCCACAGGGTGATAGATTGCTTTTTTCTTCATAGTAAACAGTTTGTCTTCAGTGGCCTTGGAAGGCACAACCAGGAAAAATGAGAGAAAGATTGAAATGTTGATGCCAGACAAAAAAAAAACAAAACAAAACCATCTTCCATACAGCTGAGAGCTGTTGCCTTTCAGGATGCTTTGGGCAGTGACTTCCCCATCTTTGAAGGTCTTCAGGCATAGGCTGGGTGGCCACTTGTTTCTTGCAGAAGGGAGCCTTGGTTAGGTATGGACTCCAGTAGATGCTGTTATGGTTCCTTGAAATTCATCAAAAACCCTTTATGAATGTGTCAGGCACTGAGCTAAATACTCAGGATGCAAAGAAAGACAAAATCACCTCTGACCTCAAGGAACATATATTGGAATCCAAGGGAAGCATGTAAAATCACTAGGTCCACACAAAACAGAGACAATCTGTGTGCGTTTGTCCTTCGTTGCTAATGAAGACTGTGCTATCAGAGAAATGATGACATGACTTGCACTTGACTTTATTTTGAGTGAGGGAGGGCTGTTCAAGTCACCAGCCTTACTTCTCCTCCAGAGTCATCTGAATCCAGTGACCAGATATTCATCAGGATGACTAGAGATGATCCAGGATGAGGCACTTGCCCAAGGCCACACAGCTAGTGAGTGTCAAGTGTCTGAGGTGAGATTTGAACTCAGGTTCTCCTGACTCCTGCACTGGTGCTTTATCCACTGCACCACCTAGCTGAAGATAGACTAAGTGGAAGAGGAGAAGATACTCACAGCTTAAGAGAGTGAGAAAGTCCTCGTGCAGAAGGAGGGATTTGTGCTGAGCTGAAGGAGACCTTGGAGGGGAGGGAAAAGGTGAGTAGAGAGAAGGGTTCACCCAGAACCAAACCCGACAGGGCAGATGAGTTTCTGTCATGGGGTTTCCCTTTGGACTCTATTGTCTCTGCTTAGAGAGGATTTTGAGAATGTACAAAGGGCAAAATGAAGGTCACAGTTGTCAAAGCAGGGGATTGATGTTCACAAGCAGGAGAGGGAATGGAGATCTGTGGGACAACTTGTTAAAAATCAGACAGACATCTCAGAGACAAAACCACAGACTGGAGATCCTCCTAGATCTGTCTGAGATCCTCTACTAGGGATGAGTGATAGCCAATATTTGTGCAGTGCCCATGATGTGCAAAACGCTTTACCAATATTGTCTCATGTGGTCCTCATGACAGTGCTTAGAGGGAGGTGTGATTATTTTCTCAACTCCATTTTCTAGTTGAGGAAACTGAAGCAAAACGGGGCATAGTCACTAGCCCCAGGTCATAGAGTTAGCACTGCTCTGAGGCAGGTTTTAGACTCAGGTCTTCCTGATTCCAGATTCAATGCTTTCCCTACTGCACCAACTATTGCCTTATTTACCCATCTGTGTGCACCTTTTATTTTTTCTCACTCTTCCCCTTCCCAATACAAGCTCCTAGAAGGTAGGAGTAGTTTGTCCTCTCTAGGAATCCCCAGCTCCTAGCACATAGCAGGTGCTCACAAGAGACACTCATTATACCTTCTCCAACATTATTTTTGTTGCTATTTCATTTGCCTGTAGACTCCCTGCCATGTTGTTCAAGGCTCCCATGGCTGGAGGAGAGAGGAAATCCTTGAGGAATTGTCCAGGGAGTTAAAAGTGAGCCCACAGTTCCATGGCTCTGGGCAGTGGCAGAAGGGGAAGCCATTCCTTCCTGCCTCAGACTTCTTTTCAACGTGGAGGTTTCCTTTGAAGACTGGAGATGTAATTGCCTTGAGGTATTCATGTTTCAGTTTATGGCCCCTCAGGCCTTCCTGACAAGGGAGTGTTCAGCAAATCCAATAAGGCTAATGTTTTAAAATTCATAAATGGCACTACACAATACAATTACAATATTGGAGCTGAGCATCAGGGAAGCAAATGCTGTTGGGAGATGGGTTCTCTCTAAAGAGCATCCTCCTGGGGAAATCCCAGTGCTTGGGCACACTGGGAAGACAGTGCATCACTGGGTGGGTTCAGTCAATGAGGCTTAGAAGCTTTCCATTACCCCTAACCTGCCCGGGTTCCTGGGTTGTTTTTGATAGTTTGTGCCTTGGGGCCTTTCCATAGGCTGGCCTCCATGCTTGGAATGCCCTCCTTCCCTAGCTCAGGCTCTTGTAAGCCCTGGTTTCCTTCAAGACTCAAAGTCAAGGATCACCTTCTAAAGGAAGTCTTTCCTGGTCCTCCCAGATGCTAGTGCCCCTTCCCCAATTACCCTTATTGATTTAAATATACTTAAGTAAACATTGCCTCCCCCAGTAGAGTGGAAACTTCTTGAGGGAAGGAATTGTTTTCATGTTATCTTTGTATCTTCATTACCCAACACAGGGCTAAGAACACAGTACAGCTTAGTGTTGAGTATAATACAGAAAACAACAGCAGCTTAATGTCAATCGATTGATTGATGCCAGTGCTGAGATACTATCTCCAGCTTTCAACATATCCCAGAATTTCTTGTGGGACACACAACAAGGAGGCCAGTGTGGGTGAATCTGAGAGAGGGTAAAGGGAGGAGGGGCCTAAGCTAGGAAGGGCATTGAATTCTAAACAGAGGACTTTACAGTCGATTCTGGAGGGAATAGGGAGCCATACATTGTCCCTGACATGGGCTTGTGGGGCTCTGGCTACTGGGGGTGGGAGGATGGGAGAGAAATTCCTTCCCCTTTCCACTGGTGGAAGTCCAAAGGTATACTATGCCTGAATGTGTCCTAGAAGGGAGAGAGGGAAAAAAAACGGAATGGAACCACTCCTTTGTTACCTATTCGAGGAGGGGGGGCAAGATTTTCTTTTGTCCAGTTACAAGTTCTCTTTGACAAAGCCTCCAGGCCCAGGGTCCAATGAGGACTTGTGCTAGGCACATCGTTCAGTGAGGCTCAAAGCCCCTGGTCCTTCCCCTGCCCAGAGTCACAAGACATTCTCCATGTCATGATTCTTAATACATATTCTACCAATAATTATGACTAGCATTTCCATGATAGCAGAAGCTCCACAAAGCCTTCTCCTGTAAACAACCCTGTGTGGAGGGTAGGAAGCTATAGCTAGCTCCATTTTATGGACCCCCTATTAGATGTGAGCTAGTTGAGGGCATGGATAGAAAGGGAGGTCATTCCAAGTCTGATCTCTCCCTTAAGAAGAAAGATTCTGTCCCCTAGGGATACAATTCCAGTTACCAGGCAGCAAAAGGTAAAGGGACGTGGAGGACGGCGACCTTCAATTCCATTTCAATCCATCCTATTTGGTTCAATCCAATCAGACAAGCATTTATTAAACCCCATCAGATGTGTATCCACTGATTTTCTAGGAATCCCGAAAATTATACTACATGATCTTCATTTTACATCTGAGGAAACTGAGACAGAGATTAAGTGACTAGCCTAGGGTCACATAGCTATTAAAGCCACTTCTGTAAAAGGAGGGGCACTGGATTAACTGACCTCTGAAGACATGACCATCTCTAGGTTTATGAGCCAGGATGTTGGTAACCTCCCTCTCCTTTGATCTCAAGAGCACTAGCCTACTTCCCAACACCTCCCCCCATGATAGACTTCTCCTACATAACTGGGTGTTTGTCGCTTAGCCCCTTCCAAGGCAGTGATCTTCCTTATAGTAGGACTCTACTTTACCTAAGCTCCCTACCTCCTCCCCACCCTCCCAGGGCACTGCACATAGGTGTCATTTTTGAATTGGATCAGTTAAATCAAGCAAGCCTAGCCCAGTTCAGATGCCAAACCACTCCTGCAGTGACCTCCCAGGTGGGGAAGTTCATCCATCCTTGTCTGGCTCCTCATGGCCTTGGTACCGCTTGGAGCCAGATTCCACTGATGTTTCAGCTGCCTGGCTCTCTCTGGATAAGCAGCTCCATCTAGTGGGGAAGAGACCTAGACCGCAAGAGTCCTGCATAGTTAACTAGGAGGAAAGCATTTTATTGGCCAGCCTCAGTTTCTCTATATGTACAATTACAAGCAACTGCAGGCCTCCCTCTGAATACATGATGTGGACGTGACCCGTAGGACAAAAAGAGAGATGCCTTTGTGTCATGGCTCAGCGTCGGCTGGGGAATGGACGGCTCCATACACAGCAGGTCATGTGTCAAATGTCTAGGGAGGCAGGATTAGAGGACCACACACAGACTTACAGAAGGGTCAATTGTGTGACATGGCAGCTGAGATGATCAGTATCCTCACTGGCTGCACGGAGAGAAAATCATGAAGCCTAGGCCAGAGGGAGATCTCAGATAACGATCAGCCTGTGAGGTCCCAGAGGACACTGGCTCCTCTCCTGGCCGTAGAGAAGAAAGGGGCCCAGGAGGCCATACTGTGTCAACTCTCATTTTTACAGAGGAAGAAACCAAGAGCCAGAGAGGCCAAGTGAATGTCCCCAGGCCTCTTAGGGAGTGACCCTGTGCCAGTCATTAAGCACAGTGCACTGCATACAGTTGGTGGCAAATAAATGTTTGTTGCATTAAGTATCACTCAGATTGTGCCTTTGTTTTAATTTTTAAAAAATGATTTGACCTATTTTATTTTGATACAAAAGATATTCATAACAAAGACCCAAACAAATCCTGTTATAATGTGCATCCTTCCAAATACAGAGCCTTGATTTTAAGAGAAAGGAGGGATGTAACTTTTAACTGTGGCAATATAGTACTACCACTGACCATGGTAATTAGCCAGAATTCTCATACTTCTTTGTGTTCACTTTCTTGGTCAATGAGGTAGTCAAAGGGGTTCCCTTCCCCAACTCTAGGACTGGAATGAGTAGGTAGACCCCATGGATCATATGTAGGGATTGGTTTTGGCCACTTCTGGTCATATTAGTATGTAAGGGCAGAAGCTAAAGGGTGTGTAAGGGCAGAAGCTCCTGCCTGGTCCCTTGGTCCTCATGATGGGCAAGATGGATGGGGGTCACAAGCCAATAGGATCAGTATGCTCATTAGACTTTCAGCGACTGGACTCTGCTCTCAGTCTCTTTTCTTTTCGGTGTCACTAGGAGCTTAGGAAGAGAAGGAAGGGAGGGGAAAGTCTCCTTCCTTGTACTTCACTACCAGCAGGTGCTTGTTTACATGAGACTGTACCTGGACCTCCAATCTCAGGCTATTTCTTGGCTTTGTTTTTCGTTCACAGAGCACATGTGACCTACTAGGGATGGTGAGCTGGTGTTTCTTGTCCCAGGGGCTACTTCATGAGCACAAGAGAGGAGGAGCTCCTGGGTTGGCCAGTAAGAGGCCATGATAATGACTGTTCAGAAGGAAGCATGTACATGGCTAGGAAGAGTCTGCAGATGAAAGAATAGAAAAGTCCAGGCTCCCAGGCTGTCCAGGAGATCTATTCATGGGAGTTACCTGAACAGAGTGACTCCAAGTTGAAAGGGAAATGATTTTTTACAGCCCTGGAATATCTTGGGGGTCTTTCCTACCTTCCAGGAGACAATAGTAGGCGTGACAGATTAGAGTTTTAGTTGGGACATATTTTTCAATGTCCTCTTCTATGTCTTTTGTGTTTCGAGCATTTATTTTATTTTACATCAAATAAGTATCTGTCCTCTGCCTGAGGTCTGCTATTTTGTACAGTGAGTAACTTTCTAGATGTCAATATTCTCATTTGGGAAAGACCCTTGACAGGAACCAAATTACAAATTTCAGAGTCTCCCTCTCTCATTGTGCTTTACCCTGGGGTCAGGTCTGAACAAGCCCAGGAGTTTGAGGAAAAGCCCAACACCATTTTTTAGAAGTCAGGCTCCCCATAGCTCCACCAATCTGTATCTGTCAGGCAGTGTGCTAAGGGCTGGGGATACAAAAGGAAAGAGACAAAAGATAGGCCCTGCCCTCATGAAATTTGCAGTCCAATAGGGGAGACAAGACACAAACAAATCTATACAGAACTAGCTCTATCCAGGATAAACAGGAAGGAATTAACAGAGGAAAGGTATCAAAATTAAAAGGGCTTGGGAAAAGTTTCCAGGTAAAGAAGTGAGTTTATTTGAGACTTAAAGAGATTCAGGGAGATCAGTAGGAGAAGTGAAGGAGGAAGAGCCTTCCAGGCAGAGTGGAGGCCCTTTAATGGGAAGAAGGCAGGCATCCCCAGAGCCTGTCTCTTATACCTGCATCATTGCGGTAAAAATGGGTCTTGGTATTTTAGCGTGTCCTTCTCTGTCATTTCATACATATCTTCCCCCGTCATCTCTGAATTCCTCATATTAAGATAAAATAATATGTGGTGTTTCATTGTATATATTGAGGACATTGAGGGGACTGAGGGGATGAGGACAGCCAGTGGTTAATTGTGGGAACTGAGTCAACCACATGGACTCCATCCCATAACCTGATTCTGGAGCCGTCTCCATTCTCCTTTTATTCAGTTGTGGGCCTTGTCCAGCTTTTGTCCTGTGAGAAAACTTTATTCAGTTGTGGGAATGGTGAGAAGGCTTTGTTTCGTGGTTTGAACCTAGTCCTGCATGGCTGGGAAGCTGCACCACTTCTACTGCTCAGAGACCCTTAACGAAGGACCTTGGTTGTGCTGACCAGAAACTCAGTCAGATTCAAAGACTGACACAGGCATTTTCTTGCAATGGTACCTCTCAAGTATAGGGCTTATCTGAAAACTGTTCCCACACTGGGCAATCCGTTATAGTTTTCTTGTTCCTTTGATTATCTGTAGACACTTGGGGTGGGGTGGGGGAGGAGTGGGACACCTCTTTTTTTTGAACTCAAAGAATTGCACCTGCTTATATTCTCCCATTCAACTTGGAAAGTTCCTTATTTTTCTTCCAATTAGAAATCAGATTACCCAATGCTGTTTCCTTTTAATTAAATGGCCTTGCTTTTAATGTGAAAGTCTGCTTCCCATGTATTTAGGATCCAGTCCTAAGCTGAGGAATGTACCTGGTTCCAGTTTGTTGGGGTATTGCAGAAGACCCTGTGTTCTATGAGTGAAGCAGAATTGCAGTAGCCCAAAGAAATGAGATGCACAAATTTAGAAATACCAACTTCCCCAACATTCCTATGGAGTATTTGTACCCGACCTAGGGCAGAGTCCTCTGAGCTCACTCTGGATTGATCAGCCATAGTTGGACACACTGTCCATTGACCCCGACATAGTGATGGCATTTTGTTTCTATTCAATTACGAAGGACAGTGATGATGAGCTGAGCTTAATAAATCAATATCCTCAGAAGATCACACTTTCTCCTCCGTCATTTTATCCAGCACCCACCATGGTTTATACAATAATTGGAGAGAGAGAGAGAAAGAGAGAGAGCGAGAGAGAGAGAGAGAGAGAGAGAGAGAGAGAGAGAGAGAGAGATTCTGCTTTCACTCTGTCCCCCACCACTAAGCACACATCTTGTTTCCTGTCCATTGTTGAACATTCTTGTGTATGTGGATCTTGCTGTCAGTCACGTTGGGAGACTCCACTTCCTGCAGTGGGATCTCTGAAAGTGGTGAACAATTTAGAAACTTTTACATAATTTCAACTTTTTAAGAAAGTTTGAGTCAATTTTCAGCTCAGCCAACAGAGAATTAATAACTCAATTGTGTTCTAGATCATTCTAGACTAGAAGAACTAGCAAAATAAGTCAGCATCATCTTCTTTCAGCTTAGGCTTCAGGCTCTGATACCGGAGCTAAGGGATAATGTAGAGGACACCGTGGTAACACAACTCAGAAATTTAGGAATGGACCCTGAGGAGGAGAAGAAATAGGATGGGTCTGCTTGACTCCAGAAGGACAAGTGCTAGGAACAGTGGGGGAAGAAATGGAGAGGTGGGTTTGGATTCAACAAAATGAGAAAAAGAGAAGGAAACAATGAGAGCTACCCAAAGTGGAATGGGTTACTTTGAAAGGCAATGGATCTCCTGTGGAGATCTTCAACTTGTCCAATGTGTTCTGGAGGAGATTTACTGTGGGCATGAGTTGGATGGGGGAGGTGATAATTCTGTTGTACGTTGCCCTTGCTAGACCACATCTGGTATAATGTTTTTCCCCATAGAGCAGGCAAGATAGCCTTGCTGAAGTAGCAAGACACCCTAAATGAAGGAGAGGAGACAGCTTTGAGCCAGAGGAGTCCAACCACTGACCCACCTGCCATCACTGATGCTAAGACACTTGATGAGGATGACCCAGAATCCTGAATCCAAGAGGCTCAACAGATCACCAGACTGGGTGCCACAGTCATCAGTGTGGAGAACAATCACTATAAAGAAAAGCTATATCGTCCTTAATAGCAACGATTGCTGAACAACTGCTAGAGATGGGAAGGTAAGCCCAAGAGCCCTGGAAACATGAGCACCACTTAAACTGCCAACCCTGCTTCTATCCCAGCCGCACTGCCAAAATCCAAGGAACAAAACTCTATTTTCATTCTCCCCATGGAGATAAGATTTAGCTGCTGCTTCTGGGGGCTGCAGTCCCTGTCCACTCAGATACCTCAGTGAGTGAAGACCCTCCTTTCATTTGGATTTCATGAGTGATGAGCTTGATCCCTTGTCAAGCTTTGTTTAGCTGCCTTTCTAAGGTTTCTCTTTTATGAGGTGACACTAACTGTTCTTCTCTTTAAGTTCTAGCATCCTTCTCTCATCTTACATAAGCTTGCGATGTTCTAAATTGAGTCTCCTTGAGCTGTCATAATCACACAGCAATGTTGGATCTGATCATTTGCTCCCTACACAGGAAAGACCAAGATAACGAAGGGATGACTTTGAAATTCTCCAATTCAAAGGTCTTGCTTCAATCCTCATACCC
>CM053769.1:93562845-93580596 GCA_028658325.1 Potorous gilbertii | reverse complement strand
TTCTAAGGAAAGATTTCAGAGAATATGAGTCCATGAATTTCCTGTGGACCCATCATGAAATAGGGATAGGAAGGCAGCCTCAACTGCCCTAGAGTGTGATTTGTGTCAACATGCAATTATGTAGCTGTGTTCAGGTTTAGCATTCACTGTCACAAGCAAGAAGGGTTAGCATTGTTCTGCTTGGCACTGGAGGGGGAAAATGGGCCAAAGTTTGGAAGCAGAATTAGATGGAAAGAATTTTTCTTGTTTTTTGTTGTTTTTCCCCCGTACAGGAACTCTAAGAGGGTAATCAGATAGATACATCAGCCTGCTCAGATTCTGGCAGCACAGACCCCCAAAGGCTGAATCTATCAATGTGGAAATTGTAGTGGGTGGAAAAGGGAGTTCTATTTGTGTCAACACACCCCTGAATCAGTTTACAGCACTACTTACTTTGAGCATGGAATGTTGGATGTCAAAACTGGAAAAACATTGACATATAACATTGCTGATAGAAAAAAGAATATTAGAGATGGAGGGGCCTTGAAGCATAGAGCATAGAATGTCAAAATATCAGAGCTGGGAATGACCTTAGAATGTAGAACAGAATGCCAGAAGTAAAAGAAACTTCAGAACTTATCCAGTGCAATCCTCCAATTGTTCCTGTGGCATAGCTGAGGGATAGATTGGGAGAGTCAATTGCCCAAGGTCACACAGCTAGTGAGTGGCATTTAGGACCAGTGCCCAGGTTTCCTGACTGAAGCCAGCTGTTTTTCCCATTAGTTCTAATTGTAGTATGCATCAACAACGAAAGCCAATACTTCCCTCCCTCCTCCCTCCAGGTTGTTTTGTTAGCAAGATGTGGTGCTGTGATGTGGCATGGGGGTAGGGGGGTTGCATCGAAAGTTGCTGGCATCAAAGTTCTCCTTTCAGGTCTTGGAAAATAATTTTGCTCTTGTGGAAAGCAAAGGTGATGAACTAAAGCAGTGGGTGCTGTCTGTGGTCCTGAATTCATGAGGTTTTAGGAAGCATAGGGTAAAGATATAGTTCTGAGGAACAGTTCTGATCACTTAGAAGAGTTACAGTTTCATCCTTCTTCAAAAGATCTATGTAATTAATCACTTCTATGAAGACGCATAGTGGTGTTTCATTCTCAAAGAGGACCATGGCATCAGGAAGATGATCCCATGACTTGCAAGTGAATTGGGTTTAAGGGAGGCAGGGCTGTACGAAGTCAACAACTTCACTTTCTCCTCCAGAGCCATCTGGGTCCCGTGGACAAATATAGATTAAGATGACTGAAGATGGCCTCATGCTTACTCAATGAGTCACTAGTAATCTTTTGTACTGCCAGAATTAGAATCAAATTTAGGGAAAAAAATCTCATTATGTAATCAAAGAAGCAGAGGTTATGTGACTAGTTCAGTATCACTCAGAGATTTAGTTGATGAGTTCACCTTAGAGATTTGGTCTATTGGATATTGGTTCAGGGCTTGTCAGAATGGATGGAGCATGTTGTACACCATACATCAGCCAGCCTTCTCAATAATTGTAGTACTCTATCTCCTATTTTTGAGTTTTATATATATTAGAGGCTGGATATTGATACTAGAACCACAACTTTAAATGGGACAGACTTCATAAAGAGTCTAGTCCTCCATATGGTGACCAAATCCATCTTTTCTTATTCTTGGAATACCCAAAGGCATAATAGGAAAGCATATACAACTGAGTATTTGTCAGGTTGTCAAAGAGAAAGAATTTTCCTTAAAGAGGAAGTTATGTGTCTCTAACAAGAGTTGGAGAAGGGGCCCAGAAGTGTCTTATGTCATGGATACATCACCAATGGGAATACATAGTGATTCTAAACAGCCCAAGGTAAGATCTTAGTGGGCATCTCACGACCTATATTGACAACAAGAAGGAGGGTTAAGTAAGATTCATCACATGTTACTGTGACAAAAGAAATTGTGTGTCCATATAAATAAGTCACTAGCAGCAAAATAAAAATAACTCTCATTTAAAATGTATTTTTTACAGTATCAATATTTCTCCCCCACTCCCACCCCAGTATCTCCCTTTCAGAGAGCTATGTCAGGTAACAAATCATATTTTTGAAGACAAAAAAAGGAAAAGGGAAAAAGGAAATAATTATTGTAACTGATAAATATGTTAAGAAACTATGTGCCATGTACAACCTGTGTAGACCTTCTCCTTATGCAAAAGAGTTAAGTGGGAGTGTATTCTCATTTCCCTTCTTTCATTTGTTTTTTTTTTGTTGTTCAATCATTTTAGTCATGTCCCATTCTTTGTGACCCCATTTGGAATTTCCTTGTAAAATGTATGAAACTGGTTTGTCATTTTCTTCTCTAGTTCATTTTAGTGATGAGGAAATTGAGACAGAGTAAGCTATCACGGTTCCATGAGGTCAGGTTGGAATTCAGATTTTCTTGACTCCAGCTCAGGGCTCTATCCTCTGGGCTACCTGGCTGATCTTCTTTCTGGGCACTTGCTCTTTACAATTTTGCAACGTTCCATTTTTATCCTTTTTTTGATCATTTCCATTAACATCATTGTAGGAATGGTGGGTGCTGTTTTCTCAGTTCTGCTGACTTCAGTTTGCATCTACTTAAGTCAACTTTCCCATGCTTCTCTGTGTTTGTCAAACTTGTTATTTCTTACAAAATAAATATTCTCTGGAATATTAAGTGTACACTCCATGTGCTCTCCTCACAATAATATCATGAGGTAAACAGGGATTTGTATATGAAGAGACTCACAGTGCTCAAGTAACTTGATTGAAGACGTATCTATGGTAAGGATTTGAGCTGGAACTAGGACTCAGGTAAAGAATCTCAGAATATCTGAGCTGGAAAGGGCCTCAGAGACCATCCAGTGGAACCCCAATTTTGCATAATGTCCTCTACAGAGCATTAAGACTTGCTTGATCTCAGAGGTCTCCTGGTACCACCCAAGGTATCCCTTCACACATATACACTCTTGGTTCTGACCTCTAGGACCAAATAATGAATTTGATACCTCATCCAAAAAACAAGTGCCTAAAGATAGTTACATCTGTGGTCACACACACACACACACACACACACACACACACACACATACATTTGTTATTGGTTTTTGTCCTTCATTCTTGAAAAAAGACCATGACATCAGGAAGGTGATGACATGACTTGCAAGTGAATTGGATTTACGTAAGGGAGGGCTGTATAAAGTCACCAACCTCACTCTCTCTTCTGGAACTATCTGAGTGGGAAACCTTGGCCTTTTTATGCAGACATACACATACTCCTTTTTAAATCATATTTTATACAGGTTATTCATCTTCATCTCCTTCAACTCATCCTCACAGAGTTAATACTTGAGGCCCTCTAGCACTCTACTTATCCACCTGCCAATATTTCTGATCATTCACCCTAAACAGTAGGGCCAAGTACTGAATACAACACTGTAGATGTGCTCTGATTGTGTAGAGGACAGACAGCTTATCACTTACCTTGTCCTAAACACTATGCCTCTCTTTGTGTAGCTTAAGATGCTATTAGCTTTCCTGGATTACATAGCACCTACTGTTTACCTATATTGAATTTGGAGCCCATGAAAATCTCTGTATTTTTACACACAAGTCTAAGATCCATATACTATTTGGATCTTATATGGATCATTCATCGGGATCATTAGGCAGTTGCTAAGGGGACTCCATGGTCCAGAAGTCATTTTATGATGCAGAGAATCTTGAGGTGGCTGGACTGTAAGTACTCAAGTGGCAGGATAGTACAGTATGGCCCAATTTAGAATAAACAAGTTATTTTGGGCAAAAGACTACTAAGGGTCTAGTGGAGCAAGCCTAGGAAGCAGTCATGGATGATAGCCAAGTACGAGGAGGAAAAGAGAAGAAAGGTGTGAGCAGTCAGAAAAAAGCCATGTGGGCAGGAATGGTGCATTTCCCTGTTCCCTATGAGAACTTCCTGGTAACAGGCAGACCTACCCACTGTTACTCTTTCTATCAGACAAAGGAGAACCAAAAGGATAGAGAGGGCATTGACATCATGCCATATGAGTGCCAAGGGAAGGAACTGGCTATATTTAGGCTTGAGAAAAGAAAGTTTAGAGGAGATGTGTTATATGCTTTCATATCATTGCAGGGTGGCAGACAGATCAGGCTTGTCCTGCCTATCCCCTTTGGGCAGAACTCAGACAAGTGAATGGAATGTGCACAGAGGAATATTTCAGCTTGATTTTTTTAAATAAGAGATTTTCAACAAAGGAAGAAACTGCCTTGGGGATTAGTGAGTTCCCTTTTACTGGAAGTCATCTACTGACTTTAGATCACCATTTACCAGACATGGTGGTGAAGGAATTCTGAGTTGGGTATGGATTGAACTAGACTCTTGCTGAAGTCCCTTCTGGCTCTGATTTGATGATGGTTCACCAGTGGTGAGCAATACAGAGGTAAATGGCAATTGTTAAGAATTAAACATTTGAGACCTTGGTTGGAGTTTAATTCATGGCTTCTTTAGTCATCTGAAGGGGTTGTGGAGCCAAATGAATTTCCAAATGGTTCAGAATCTAAATGCTGATAGTGTGCCCTTTACACATTTTGCCACATTTTTCTTGTTATTTTTTTCCACATCTGAGTCTGATCCATCTAACATGTAATCACTGATGGTTTCAAGACATTTTTAGAATATAAGGGATATTGGTGGGAATTTGACATTATTGGCATAAACAAAGGAATGCCAACCCTTCTTCTGCCCCTGGGTTCTTACCCACCTTAGGAAGGCAACTCAAGTTCTAGAATATAACACTGAAGTTAGAGGAGGTATGCTTAGACAGTAGTTTATCTGAAATGAATTTGAGGGTTTCTGGAGACCCTAATATCAATACAAATCAAGATTTAGATATAGCAGCAAAAAAAAAGAATGAAGTGGTCTTGGTTATGTTATAAAAAGTATCATTAGTTCCTAAGAATAAGGAAGTGGGAGTCTTTCTGCATTCTTCCCTTGTCAGTTCATGCCTGGAATGTTGTGTTCAGTTCTGGCCATTCCATTTTAGGAAAATACATTGAAAATTTGGAGAATATTTAAAGGAGGACAACAACATTCCAAACCACCTTGAGTTCATGCCATAAGTGGAGAGGTAATCCAAGATGTCTATCTTAGAGAAGATTGCAACAGTGGGCAGGGAGGAAGGAAGGGAGGAGAATAGTTATATTGAGATAACTGAAGGATTGTCACATCGACGAGACAATAGATTGGTCCTGACTAGAGCAGAGAAGAAAATGAGACTTGGCAGAAAAACAGCCCTAACCATGAATTCCTAACCCAGGAATGGAATGGGAGGCCTTGGGAAGCTGTCTTGGCTGAGATTCATTGTGTGGTGCAATGGATTAGTCAGAGACTATAGTTCAAATAAATGATCCATTTAATAAACTATATTTGAATATCTCCTGGTAAAAGCAATCCCTAAGACGGTCAAAACACAAAACAAAAACACTTCCCAGGCAGAAAAAAACTACTAGGGAGGTTAAAGAGGGATGAGCAAGGAAGATCTCTAAGGTCTCAAGCATTCCCTTCCAGTCTTAGAGCTGACTTTATATTTTCTTTGATGAAAAGGGACTAAAATTTGGATAAATTTCTGTAGAAGTCAATGTCTGCACATGTCCTCGGTTCACAAAAGTCCTAGTTGGTGTTTCGGAAGTGTGGGAGTTGTTTCCCATGCTCTATTAGCACTCTGGGGCTGGGCCTCCCTCACTGAACAATCTCAGGCAAAGGCTATGGAAACATTCTTAAGAACTTTGAAGGACAGAGTAGAAAGGGGCACCAAGATAATGTTCAATAATGAGGGAAGGTGGGCTCATCAGGGTGTGAGGGGAAGAGACGGCAGGGGCACAGCTGAGCCCTGCACCGGGAGCCTCATGGGGGCAGGCGAGGAGGACTGGAGGAAGGGCCAACCTGGCAGTGAAGATGTGAAAGAGTCACACAAGATGGTCAAGTGTGAATGGGACATGATCGGTGCCTTTGGAGAGAACATCTAAGCCGGTGAGACCACACGTCCATCGTGGTGTTGTGTGTTGAGTGTACAGGCCAGCTGTTGTTTTTATCGTTGTCAGTGTCATGCTGTTGTTTTGTCATTGTAACTATGGTGCTGGTCATTGCAGTTGTCTGTGATGGCTGCTCTGGTGGTGGTGACGGTGGCTGTCATTGCAATGGTGGTGGCAGTGGCTATGGCTGTTGTGGTGGTGGTTGTCATTGTGGTAGTAGTGGAGGTGGTGGCTATGGCTATGGTAGTGGTGGTTGTCATTGTGGTAGTAGTGGCGGTGATGGCTATGGTTGTGGTAGTGGTGGTTGTCATTGTGGTAGTAGTGGTGGTGATGGCTATGGTTGTGGTAGTGGTGGTTGTCATTGTGGTTTCAGTGATGTCATCGTGGTAGCTGTGGCTGTAGCTGATGTGCTGGTGGTTTTAATCAATGCTGTTGTTGTTTTTGTTGTTAACATCTAGTCCAACCCCTCCATTTAAAAAAGTAAGAAGCTGAGTCATAGGGGGAGGGGACGCACTTGGCATCATAAAACCAGTATACCAAATATTTAATAAATTTGTTAGATGAATCTTAAAAACAAAAGTCTTGACAAATCCGCTTTCAGATTTCTGGAGTACAGTTCCAGGCACATACTCATTAATGTTTCCAAAGAATTAAAGGGCACCACTGTCTTTCAAGACTGATGGATTTGTGGATGAATGAGTGACCTGGATCACTGTGGCAGTCAGCCTGGACAAACAATGTCACACGGAGCCTGGCTCTGAGTCCCAGGGGCTGTTGGCTTCCTTCCTCATTCACACTGTCCCTTCAAATCAAGAAAGTCTCACTGGATAATAAATCAAAGCATGGATTTTCAATTTCTAGGTCTAGGCAGTTAACAGCTGAGGGAAGTCTGAAGGAATAAGCATTTATTAAGTACCTGTTGTGTACCAGACATTGTGCTAAGTTCTGGGAATGAAAATACAAAGGCAAGACAATCCCTATCCACAAGTAACATATTCTAAAGAAAGGAGACACTACTTGTGGAAAGTGCTGTCCAGGAGAGAATATTTAGTCCAAGAAGCCACAGAGATGGTGAGTGGAATAATAAGAGGCTGGGTGGTATCCCCTTTCCAGACACAATAATAACGTTAACTTAATTACAATTCTGTGAACAAAAGATGGGAAGAACAAAGAGTGGTGTGTACCTGGTGGTAGGGTGGGCCAATGGTTAAGATGCAGAAGTCTGGCCCTGGCAAATTTAGAGCTATCTGATGTATGTAGCTCCTCCCAGGAATGGTCTCTAGAAAGCTCTTTTGGAATAAGAAACATCAGCCAGAACAGCACTTAGCAAATAAGGAAAGCTCCTTGAGGGAAGGACCATTTCCTTTTGTCTTTTATCCCTAGTACCAAGGACATAATGAGCATTTCATAATTGCTTGGTGCTTGATTTGTTGAGGCAAAGATGACTGAAAGCATTTTGTTTACGAGAAAGAAGAAAATGGTCATTTTAGTGATAGAAACTGTGACATTGGAAGAAGAACTGGGTTGCACATCAATGTATCAATTAAAAAATATTTATTAAGTTCCTTATGCAAATGCAGTATTATGTTTGGTGCTGGGGAAACAAAAAAAATGCCCCATCCCCTGCCCAGAGAAATAACAAGATGTGCATAGACATATAAATAATAAATACATGAAAATAGCAGGGGGCTCAGTAGTTAGATCTGCAATCCTGCAGATCTGAGTTCAAATCCAGCTTCAGATATTTAGTAGCTATCTGACTCTGGGCGAGTCTTTTAACTTATGTTTGCCTCAGTTTCCTCATATGGAAAATAAGAGCCATAACAGAACTTATCTCCCAGAGCTGTTGTGAGGATAACATGAGATGTTCTTTGGAAAGTGCTTTACAATTCTTAACGTGTTAGAGAAGTGTTAGCTATTGCTACTAATCATTAATATTTTAGTCCAAAGCCTGGTGTCAGCTCCCTACTCTTTGAGGACCAGTTGTGTTCCATTTACACACAATGTCCATCTTTCTTCTAGTTTCATTTCCAGAGAGAATGCTGAGATTCCACTTGTTCTCTATGAGACAAAGATTTCCCACTAAGAGAATCACCAACCACTTTGTACCCATGGTGTTGATGCCACCCCCCCACAGTCAGTGTAGAAGCCAAAGGATTCCATGCAAGACTGAGCCATATTGGGGATGTCCTCCCTTTGTTTTATCGTCTGAAATTGGCCAAAGGATCCATCCTGGTTTTCAGTCTACTGGTGTCAAACTTTTCCATTTTGTTCAGATAGAAAATTCAATTCTTAATGTTTTAAAGTTTTCAAAGTGTTTTATAGAAATTATCTCACCCGACTCTCACAATAGTTCACAAACTAAATAAAGGTGCTACCAGTATTTGCAAAGGAAACTGAGAACTACATAGGTTAAGTGACTTGTGCCTGTTTGCAAAGCTAATGTTACCTTGTTTTACTTGGGTTCCTTTCTCTGAGGACAGGGTATGTTATATCCCCCTTCCCACCAGGGTTCTCCGGTTCGGGGGTCACTCTTCTCTGCCTCTATCTAGAGCCCCCATTGATAGCGGCCCCCTTATTTTAGGAGTCTGTTGCGTGGGGCTCCAGTTTCATGCAAAAACATTTCTTTCAAAGCTACAGCAAGAACAAACAGAGGAAAATTTCCCCTGATACCTTTGGGGCATAATCCCCTCCCACCCCTAGTTATGCCTCAGCAGTCTCGGAGGAGGGGAAATTAGCTCTATAGCCTGACTCAGTTTTACATATCTTTAGTCCTACCAAATTCAGATCTTAAGTCTGGGATCTCATACCCCAAGACCTCAGCTTCTTATAGTTCCCTGCTGGGCTGTATGCAAGACCCAACCTGGGATCCTGTTGCTAAGAACCCTGGCTCCAAGATTCCCATGGCTTGGGCCCCCAGCAAAGGACTCCCCTCCCTTCTCTCCTAAAATTGAAAAGAACACGTGAATCCCCACAAAACCCAGACTGGTTTCCACTGGTCACATGACCCAAGGGGAGGGAGAGGAGGTGTCCCTCAAGCCCTTCTCCCTCCCCACCTCCTCAGTGCCTGCATCATCTGCTCTAAGTCCTTCACCTCTAGAGAGGATTACTGGAAAGGGAGAGACTATGCTTTACTCTGGTGGAATCAGCTGATGGACCCCCAAGATAAGCACAGAGAAGAGTCAGAAGCCAACCCAGGGATGAGAAATTCCTCTGGAGGTGAAATTGCTCTCCTCTCCAAAAGTTTGCTCACCTTTTCTGGTATTCCAGCCCTGATCTGAGACACTTAATGAATATTTATGGAATTGAATATTTCCCCTCTATCCACTCACTGGTGAATTATTCAGGCTGAAAGGAAGAGTGATGCTAATTAAAATCTTGTAAGTTGGGAGGTCCTTGAGCCTCTTAGAGTCTACTGAAAGCTAATGGAATCATGGACCAGCCAATTAGCAGTTGCATGTGCCTGACTCTGCTTTCACCCCACCTACTCTTTATTTCTACTGCCTCCCCACCTCCCCCACCGCCCCGCAGGCCCTTAACACCTCACAATCCCCTCCTTAATTCAGCTCCCTGCCTCCAGTTTCTCCCCATTCCAACCCATCCCTCACAGAGCCCCCAAATTTTTCCCCTAAAGCACAGATCTGACCATGCCCCTTCTCTACTCGAAAAACTGCAGTGGCTCCCTACTACTTTTTTTTTTCAGTTGAAATATTTAAACCCTTCCAAAATCTGATTCCAGTTTATCTTTTCAGTGTTATCTCAGATTATACTCCCTCACCCTCTCACTCTCTGTTATAGTCAAAGTAATCTCCCTCTTGAAATAACCATGCATGTACACTTTAAGACTCATCATTCACACACATCTCAACCTACCTGGATCGGCTTATATGTCTATGCAATCCATGCCATAGTAAGACATTTCCATCACACTTTGAAGGCAGAGATTGTTGGGGTTTTTTTCTTTGTATCTCCCAATGTCAAGCACAATACCTTGCATACGGTTGTAATTTACTTATAATTTATCAATTTTATCACTTATGAATTTTTAAAAACTGAACTGATTTTATAGGGCATCAGAGGTTACACAGAACAGAGAACATCCCAACTAGCAGGTCCCAGAGATCATCCAATGCTACTGTCCAGTATTTTTATTAATTTACTTTAGGCTTAAATACAAAATAAGAAAAGGGAAAAAAAGCATCGCCATGTGCATAGCAGAATGTAAGAGAGGATTCAAAATATACTTCAAGAAAGCCTATATAGTAAATACTCTATGTTATGTTCCAACCTAGTCATCTTTCCTTTGCTTCCTCATAAGTTTTCTTTTGCTCCTGCTGTACACTTCTCCCCCCCACACATTTCCTCCCATCTTTCCTCAAGAAAGCTAGAATTAAATCTGGATATACACATGTACGTGTGCACACATATATGTATATATGTGTGGATACACACATATCTACAGACATACATACACTTAGATATCTATAATCATACTCATATATAGACCTATACATTCATATATATCTACTTAAGACCTTACTATACCTGTTTGTCATCTGTTTCTCTGAGGGTGGATAACATCTTCCTTCATAATTCCAAGTCTTTCCACGTCAATTTCTTTTTAAAAATTTGTTTAGTATTTTATGTTCCACAGTTATATAAAAACAATTTTCAAAACTTGTTTTTAAAAGTTTGAGTTCCAAATTCTTTCCCTTCCTACCTCCCCACCTCCCTCATTGAGAAGGCAAGCAACTCAATATACATGTGTAGCCGTGCAGAACATTTCCATATTAATCATGTTGTGAAAGAAAACAGACAAAAAAATAAACCTTAAGAAAAATAAAGTGAAAAAAGTCTTCTTGAGTCTGTATTCATACACCATCAGTCACTTATTTCTGAGGTCCTCAGTCCCTCCTCTGAAATCACTGACCTCCCAGTTCCTTCCAGATGCAGACCTGTGCTCCTAGGATGCCCCTTCCACTTTGCTTTCTCTGGGGATAGATAACTAGCATCTTTCATCCCAAGTCCTTCAGAGTTTCCTTGGATCGCTGCTGAGGATGGCTAAGTCACTCACAGCTGATCGTCCTACAATATTGCTGCTACTTTTTACTCAGCACATTTCACTTTGTATCAGTTCCTGTGAGTCTTCCTAGGTTTCTCTGAGAGCATCTGCCTATCATTCCTTAGAACACAAAAATATCCATCATAATCTTAACCTCTGGTTCCAATTCAGGGCTCTCTTTTTACTGCCTCTAAACGATCTTGAGCAGTTAGATTGAAGGTTTTTCATATGTGATAGGTGAAACGTCTACCGTCGGAGCTGGTCCTGAGTTAACAACAACAAACATTTATGTTGACACTTTCAGGGGGTTGGCCAAGTGCTTTAAATGGATTCTCTCATTTGCTCCTCATAACACTGGGAGTTAAGTGCTGTTCTTATGCCCATTTTACCATTGATGAACTGAGGCAAACGGAGGTGAAGTGACTTACCTGCCCAGGGTCCCACTGCTGGTAAGTATCTGAGGCAGGATTCCAACTGAGGTCTTACTGACTCCAAGTCTTTCTCTCAATGGACTGTTCATTTAGCTGCCTCTATGAGAGTATGAAAATAAATGGGGATTTTAAAACTGTAAAGTGCCATGAGAAGAACTGTTGAAAGAAAGCCCCATTTGTTTGGGCAGCATCCAAATCCATCAGGGGACGTTCTGTAATAAACCAGGACTTTCTCCAGTTATCTGGTGTATCTCACATGGATGATTAGAATATTGTTCCAATCAAAATGGCTCCTTTTCTGCCACTTTGGGGGAATTTTAACTGAGGCTTCTTTCCAGGTCCATTAGTCTCCCCCAAGGTACTGGTGACAGGTGCCGCTGCAGAAATAAGAGGAGGCCAATCACCAGGGTCTTTTCCAACCAATCTTATCCCTGCCCCCCAACTCAATCCACAAAGATCCATCATGAGGATGAGTGGAATCCTGAGAGGTGAGGAAGAAAGAGACCCACTTTAAAGCAGATGGCATCTGTGAAAGGTTCTATTTAACAAATAGCCATTGGGCTCAGACAGGCCATAAACCTCAGAGGGAGAACAGAGACTGAGGAGCAGTCACTGATTCCTCAAGGATTTGGTCATGTCTTTATTAGAATCTAATGAGCCTCCTGCTGTGGAATAGACTTTCTTCAAAAGGACTATAAAACCATGAACCTGTGGGTGGTTTTCTGCATTGATATCCAGAATTCCCTAAAAGTTTATTGACTTTGAGAGATAATTCAATTAGTCTATCTGGGGGAGAAATGATCTTTTCCTTCAGAGTGCAAGAACACTGATGTTGCCTCAGGGTCCTACCAAACCTGAATGTCCTCCTGCAGGCAGGACCACTGCTTCTTGTTTTGTTTCCTTGCCCCTTGGTCCTTCCTGCCTGGTTTTCCCATGATCCTATCTTGGCCGTAGTGCCCTGGTCCATCATGATCATTCATAATGGACACTTAACCATACTAGTTGAATGGGATTGGATCTGCCCAAGAAGCAGGAGTGCCAGGATCTCACAATGTCCAAGCTGGGAGGAGACTGGAAGGGGCATCCTAGGAGCACAAGTTTGTAGCTGGAGGGAATTTGGAGGTCAATGATTTCATCATTGAGGAGGAGGAGACTGAAAACCACAGAGATAAGTGACTGATCCAAGATCCCACAAGTGGAAGAGCTAGGGATGGAACCCAGGTGCTTTGGCACCAAATCCAAAGCCTTCCACTGCATTGCACTGACCCCTAGTTCACTTAGTCCAATGAGCTTATTTTACAAAGAGAATGACATGCAGAGAGATTCAATTAACCAACAAGCATGTATTAAGTGCCTACTATATACCAGTAACTTGGGTAAAATATATGACTTCCCCAAGGTCACACAAGTAGTAAGTAGGAGTAACGTCCCACATGGCTTCCTTATGTCACCTAGCTAATGGCTACCCCTTTCATAAACCATGCTCAGTGGTCAAGCATCTGCCTTCTGATTTCTATTGTTGAGTAACTCATGACTGCATTTCAAACATGCAAACCCAAATTGTGAGGTCAGCCTCAGGGCAAATCCATTTTCAGAGATGCAGCCCCTGCTTGTCTCTGAAAGACTTATCAGCATGGACTCTGCTTAATACGAGAAAGCCAAGCCCAGTCAATAGGACTATAATAAGCTCCACCATCTTAGTGCATGAGAACCACAATTTGGGGGGAGACACTGACATTGCTGGTTCCCAAGGCCACCTTCCCAGAGGGTTGCATCCCAAGAAAGGCAGATAACCCACCCCTGTGGGACAAGTCTCCAGGAGGAACTCACTTCATATCTTTAATTTGCCCCAAATCCCAAGGACTAACAAAGTGCTAAGTCACCCCCCAAAGCATCAGAAGCTGCAGACTGTGCTGGAGGAGTACTCAGCATCCAGTTGCAAGTGGGTGAATTCAGCTTCTATTCCTCTTTCATAATTTTGTCAGTCCTCCCTAGCTCTACATAGACAAACTTGAGATGAAAATGCAGCTCTGAAGCAGACAGTTGGAGGCTGCTCCCTCCCTGGAGGCTCAAAGGCTTACAGACCCCTCCCTTGCTGACTCAGTTCACCCTTGTGACATCTAGGTGCAACCCATTCTTCTCTTTGGACAGTTTATCTTCTTTAGATTTCCATGAAATCTGAGCTTCTAAAATTTCCCCACTTTATTGCTGGTTCTAACTCCCCTGGGTACACAGAGCCAGGTTAAAAATGAGGACAGCACTTAAAATTTGGTCTTTGAGTGTATTATCACATCAGATCTTCATCACAACTCTAAGAGTTAGGAAGTCATTCCTGACGTCCAGCATCATTTCCCTCCTTGTAATTTACATTCGTCATCACTAATATTGCTTTTTCAGGACAAAGACAGTGAGTCTAGTCTTTCATACAACAGCCCAGTAAACACTGAAGCACAGCTGTCCTGACGCCTGGGGAGAACACTCCCTGTGCCTTGAACTGATCCTCACATGCCCTGGGATAGGGGTTGGGGTAAGGGTGGGGTGGAGCAGCTAGGTGGTGCAGTGGATAGAGCACCAGTGCAGGAGTCAGAAGGACCTGAGTTCAAATCTCACCTCTCAAACACTTGACATTCACTAGCTGTGTGACCTTGGACAAGTCATTTAACCCCAATTGCCTCATCCTGGGTCATCTCCAGTCATCCTGATGAATATCTGGTCATATGGCTCTGGAGGAGAAGTAAGGCTGGTGACCTGCACAGCCCTCCCTCACTCAAAAAAAAAAGTCAAGTGTAAGTCATGTCATTATTTCTCTGATGGCATGTTCTTCTTTGGCAACTAAGGACAAATACACACACACACACACACACACACACACACACACACACATGCCGTGGAATCAAGTCTCTTCACCACTCTGGTTGCCTTTTTATGAATGCTCTCCAGAATCTTCATGTCCTTGCTAACTGGTAGTGCCCAGAGCTGAGTGTAATATCCCTGTATATTCTGATAAAGGTAGAGCATGGTGGGGCTATAATTGCCTTATTTCTGGAAGCAGGAATTGCACTGGTTGCCACAGCACACAGCCAACTTAGAAGAAGTCTGCAGGCCAATAAAAATCCTCAGGTCTTTTTCAGAACACTTGCTGTCTCTCTGTGACTTATCTCATCTGAGGCTTGTGAAGTTGATTTTTTAAACCTCTGTTTAAAACACTTTACACTTATCTATCAAATCTCATCTTATCAAGTTCAGCTCAATATTCTAGTCTATCAAAAAGCTACCCACAGTGTTTCTTTGGATCCTGCCTCTTTCATTCAAAGTGATAGCTCCTCTTCTTAGTTTCAGGTAATCTTCAAACCGATAAACATCCCATCTATGCCTTTATCCAAATTATAGACATACATATGAAATGACAAAAGGTGAGTCACACATTCCTGGGGATGCATGAGGACCTCCTGCCACATTGACATGGAACCAGTCTTAGTCACTCTGCATTTAGCCAAATCATTTAGAATTCATTAGACCTCATTAGCACCTAGTCTATACCTTCCTGTTTTTCTCACAATGACCACCTCAAATACCATATCAAATGCCAGGCTAAAGCTTAGGCAGACAATATAAGATTGATCTGCTCTACAGGGTTGAACTTCTTGCCCATAAAAAAACACTAAAGAGATAAGCTATTCCTGATGGTGCCATTTTGAGTCTTTGGAAGGGCTTTGTCCGTCTCCCCAAATGCTTCCTGATCATGATTTTAATGACCCATTTTAGGTTTTCTCAGTAATCAGAAAGGGAGATACCTGTGATAGCTCTGTCTTATATTATTTTATAGAGATGATGGAGAAATACGGGTAAGGAGATATTGCAATCAGAAAAGTTTAGAGTCAGGCAGATGACTGGAATCTAAGAGAAGTTTTAATGATGCAAAGTCAACATGGCAGCAGGATTCCAGTAAAGGACATCAGAGATTTGTAATTCACTCTATGATGTTTAACATTTTGTCAATGACTCAGCTATAGGCATCTTGACATGCTCACACATGCTCTAATCTGTAGATGAAACAAAGTTGGGAGTGATTGCTAACATACCAGATGACAGCTTCAAGATACCAGTTGATCTTGAAAGGCTAGAGAGTTGGGCTTAATTTCAAAAGCTGAAATTCAATAGAGATAAATATAAACTCTTGCACTAGACTAGAGTATTAAAAATCAGCCTCACAAGTATAAGAAGGAAGGACCATAGTTCGACAGGAGTTGTTCTGAAAGAGATCCAGGGATGTCAGTGGATGATAAGCCCAGTATGAATCAGTGGGACTGGAAGACAGAAAAGCTCCTATGACCTTCAGTTGCATTAAGGGGAGCTGACCTTCCAAGAAGAAAGAAATGGCACATTCAATATGCTTGTATGCCCTCAACAGGCCAGGGTCATGGATTGGATTAAATTCTGGGCACCATAGCTTGAGAAGAACACCAATAAGCTGAAGTCACCAGACAAGAGCAGCCATGGTGGTAAAGGACCTTGAATTATGTCATGCAAGGATCACCTGTGGGAATGTTTGTGCTGGAGAAAAGAGGCTTCTGAGGCCACATAATAACTGCCTTCAAGTATTTAAAGGAGCAGGACTATGTTTGTTGTGCTTGACCCCAGTGAACTAGGAGCAATTGGGAGAGGGAGGAGGGGAGGGAAGATTTGCAAAGAGACAAATATATTTTTCATGTTGAGGGGAAAGAAAATTGCTTTGCAGCTGATGCTGGACCATCCCAGGCATCAAATGGATCATCCTGAGGATTCTTTTCAAGCTTGAGCTGGCCCCTGTGGCCCACTGAAGTCCTTTCCACTTCTCAGTTCTTTGATTTTGTAAAGTTCACTAACCGCTTTTGGAAAGTTATGAAATTCTCCATTGGCCAGTCCTTTGACTCCTCTCGTGGTCTCCAAAGTCTTTTCATTCTCAGTTATGCTGGCCCAGCCGCAATATGTGCCAGTTGGTCAGTTCCTGAGGATGCAGATGATACGACTTTCTCAAGAACACTGAGGTTGTCTTCCTTTCTTCTTACTTATGTAACATATAAAAAGATGATCCTGTACCATTTTCTTATTGGCCCTATTTACAAGTCATTGATTTTGTCCTGTAACTGCTCACGACACGGTTCTTTGTCTCTGAACTTAGTTCAGAGTTCAACTGACCTGTCATGAGGTAAGTTAAGAAATCCAGCTCTCCTACTCAAGGAATTTTGCTAATCTTGAAAAATATGTGTGAACAGAAAAGAAATTGAGCCTGATCTTTTTACGTCACCAAGCTGCCCTTCAAGGATGTCTGATTTACTGTCCGAAAGTCTGAGCCTGCGCTCAGACAATGAGCACTTCTTAGCCTCATGAGGGAAGGGGGCATTACTAGCCCCCATTACCAAACTGCCAAGTAATCATGTTGTTCCCTGAACCTCAGCTGCATAACTAGCAATGCTGCCCTTACTTCCATAGTGTCTGCTACCCTGTTATGTTTTTTATTCTATACTTCTCAAATACTATAAAAGGGGATTTGTTTTTTTTTCTTGACAAGTAGAATGCCCCTGCTAATTAATGTTACATTTCTCAGAGATATGCCTCAGTTTGCCTTTTTGTTAAAATTCATTCATGACACATATCAACTTTTTGTCAGACATTCTTGTCCTGCTATTTCTGGCACAAAGACCCCTTTCCTTGGTAGAGAACACAGAAACAGATTGAGAAATCAGCAGCTCAGCTTCATTAGTTACCAATCTATCAAGTAATGATCTTATGCCTTCTTTGATTTTCATCTTCTCCCTATATCATATTTTTATTTAAATTAAAACTTTCAGTAACGTCTTGTGCTATTACAAAGTTCCAAGTCTACCAGAAAAAACTCTCGCACACTGTGGTCGTTGCTGTGCACAAAGTTCTCCTGGTTCTGCTCCTTTCGCTCAGCATCAGATCATATAAGTCCTTCCAGGCCTCCCTGAAGTCTTCTTGTTCATCATTTCTTATGGTGCAATAGTACTCCATTACATTCATATACCATAATTTATTAAGCCATTCCCCAATTGATGGGCATCTCCTTGATTTCCAGTTCTTGGCTACCACAAAGAGTGCCGCTATAAATATTTTTGTACAAGGGGGTCCCTTTCCCATTTTTATAATCTCTTGGGGATATGATTTCTTCCACTTATGTCAGTATGACTACATAACATCACTATAGTGAAAATATG
>CM053769.1:93542843-93562345 GCA_028658325.1 Potorous gilbertii | reverse complement strand
AAAAAAAAGAAAAGAAAAGAAAAACTTTCCTGTTCTGGTTTCTTGAAACAAAATGATTGGAGCCTAAAGTAGGGGTGGTAAATTCTTCCTCCTAGACTTTGTCCAAAAGAAGAGGAAATCTGGACATACCTTATAGATTTTTGGAAACACAGATTTCAAAAGGGCACCCTGGCCTACAATGCTTCAAGGGAAGTCAGCCCAGAAGTCATAACAGAGGCTCAGGAATGAAATGCTAATGACAAAAAAGGAAGCAACCCAATGGGTTTTGGTTTCTCCAAAAGATGCACCTTCTAGAAATAAGGAAGCCATGTTCTTTTGTCCTCTGCCCTCTTCAAAACTCATGAAAAGTAGTATGTCCAGTTCTCAATAGCATGGTTTGCAAAGATCATTCATCATTTGGAGAGTGTGTGGAGGAGGGCATCCAGGACAACAAAGAGTGAGCCTTCAGTCCATTTCATATGACGATTAGAAAAAATATCTGGGGTTGTTTAGCCCGGTGATGAGGAAACTGAGAGAGACAATGACAAATGGCTTTAAGTATTTGAAAATCTGTCAAATGGAAGAGGGATCTGTCTTTTATTTCTGTTTAGTTACATCAGGACAGAATAAAGAACAATGGTTGAAAGTCCTAAGAAGGTCAAGTCAGACTTGAAGTCAAGAAAAGCTTCTTATAGTGAGAACTGTCCCCAAGGGGAATGGGTTGCCTGCTGGAGTAATGGATTCTTTCCTTGATTGTTTTTAAGCAGAAATGGAATGACTCCTTGTCAGCATGTTCTAGATGGGATTCCTTTCTTGTATCAGTTGGACGAGATGGATATTGAAGTATCTTTCAACATTTGAAATTTCCGTAGTTTGCCCAAATTTTTAAAAATTCTCTGAGGTTTGGAGTCAAGACTTAATCAAGCGTTTGGACCAATTCCAAGGTGATTTTTCCCCAAGCCAGGGCACTGTCCTTAGCTGAGTGATGGTCTCAACTCTTGGACAATTTATACAAATGGTACTTGGCCCAGAAATACTCAATCAAGACTTTACTGCTTTATAAATGAAACATACAAACAATTGTAGCTCATATTGCAAAAGACTGGGCTTTCAAAAGTGTGAGTTCCCCCTCTACTGAAACAGGTCACAGACTCCAATGACTCAAGAGAGTTTTATGGATTGTAGTTACATAAAGGGTCATCCCCTATGGCCAAGCCCCTAATGCTGAGCCTCTCCATACTGAGCTAGCCCTAAGGCTGAGGCACTCAAAACCCTCCCTGCACCTCCACTAGATAAGTCTTGTTACCAGGGTAGTCCCGCAAAGACCCCCAAATCTATGGACCGGGAACTTTGGATAATTCCCATTCCATAGGAAGGGACATTAAAGAAACAAAATAATTCAAATCCATTTTTTTAAACCATCATGTTATTAAGCCACGTGAGCTGTTCTTGCTATAAATTTCTTTCTTTAGTTGCCTAATGAGTATGCATCTTATCACTGTAATTGCACAATGACCTTCCCTAGGGCAAGAAATATCCTTTATCTTCCTCTCATATTTCAAGCAACAAAATTTAGCAGCAACTTGGCCATGCTCAGTGTTCCAACTCAGTCCATCAGAGAGGATCTGACCTGAAAGCAACCTCAGGGACTGAGTTCAATTCACACTGGTTCCAGAATTCCCGGCATGAAAATGGCCATCCTGGCCCTGGTTGAAGGTCTCTGGTGCCTCCTGAGGCTGCCTTTCCCTCTCTGGAAGAGCTGTTATCATTAAGGGGTTCCCCTGACTTCAAGGCCAAATTGTCCCTGCTCATTCTGTCCCACCCCCAGACCAAGCAGATCAAGGTTAATCCTGCTTGGATCTACTTGGAGACCACTATCATTCCTCCCCACACTATAATCCTCCCTGAGCTTTCAGTTCTCCAGGCTAAACATCTCCAAGGCCTCAAGCTCAAGTCAGAAGGCACTTCTCCACTTTGAGTGTCCACTCTGCTTTCTTTCCTGAGGATGCTTAGTCTCCAGTCTATGACCCATTACCCCACTACTGAGGTCTGTTCACAGCATTGGCTTCCAAGTCACGGGTGAATCAAATGGACGGGGTACTGTATAAGGTTCAAATTCTACCTTTGATATTTGGTACCTGGGTAGCCTTATTCCCTAATTTTTCTGTGAGTTGATTTCTGCAACTATTAAATGAAAAGTTTGGATTAGGTTAGGGGATCACAGACTTGGATTTGAAAGTGACTCTTTGGACCATTAAATCCAACCTTCTCATTTTTCAGTTGAACTTGAGCCTGAGAAAAGCAAAGTGACTTGTTCAGGGTGACACAGCTAGTAATTCTCTTGAGACGAGGTTTGACTCCAAGTGTTCCTGACTCCAGGTCTAAGCCCGTCTCCACTATATCACTCTGTTTCTGTTGGACTCTCAGGTCACTTCCAGGTCTAGCACTATGAGCCTATATCCCTAATTCTCTCTAAGACTCGGGAATTTAGGCAGAACTTGGACCATGTCTTGTCCCCTTCCCAAATTTGTCAATGAAAAGTTGTGTTTGTTGTTGTTCAGTTGTTTTCATCTAACTCTTTGCGACCCCATTTGGGGTTTTCTTGGCAAAGATACTGGAGTGGTTGGACATTTCCTTTTCCAGGTCATTTTACATATGAGGAAACTGAGGTAAACAGAGTGAAGTGACTTGCTCAGGGTCACACAGCTAGTAAGTATCTGAAAAGTTTCCAGGCTGACCATCATTACGTTGCAGTAAATCAGGAAGCCTCAAGTGGCTCTCAGATGCTGCCCAGCCCTGGCCCTCCATAGGTTGAATTCTATACGTTTTCCAGGATAAGAGGGAAGCCTTGATGCCTGGGGCTGCAGCAGAGATGGCAGAAGGCTCCAGACAGAGCCATAGTTATACCAGCTTCTGCTAGGCAGGCCTGGCTCTCTCTTGGCACAATCACAGACCTTCAAGGAGCCAGGGTAGAGGATAGGGCAACTCCCAGCCTGTCTACCTGGGATACAGGTAATGCTGTCTCAGCTCACTATAGCTTTTCTGGCAGTCTGCACTCTGCTGACTCAGCCCGTGCTAACCCCCAGATGCACTTTATACTAACTAGGCAGTTATGAGGGAGAGAGAAAGAGAGGGAGAAGGAGAGAGGGAGACAGATACAGACTCAGAGAGAAAGAAACAAAGGCAGAGACAGAGAGAGAAGTAGAGAATGATAGAGAGAGATAAAGAGACACAAAGGGACAGACATAGTCACAGAGAGAAAGAAACAAAGGCAGAGACAGACACAGAGAGAAAGTCTATGCTGCCCAGGACAGAGTATGTCCTGTAGAGGAGCTGATTGGAGCATATTGTGGTCCTGATGACCTTTATTATCTAGGTTCTAGGTCCTGGAGTGTCAATAATTCACAAAATGTCAGTCAGCGTTTCGAAAGTGCCTGTCCCAGTCCAGGCATTGTGTGAGGATTGATCCCATTCCCTAAAAAAGCCTGCCTCCCAAACCTGCTTCTGCTACGTGTTCACAGTGGCCTGGTCCTGGCAGAAGACTTCTGAGTGAAGGAAGGGGCTGGATCAGAGGGATGCAGTAGGACCAGGGGCTGAGACATGGGAAGTTCACCAAGGTGGACAACCCAGAAGGAAGAGGGACCCAAGGCATTCTTCCCTGGTTAGGTCTGGTCTGCTGTCTACATTCACCTTCCTGTTAGCATTTCTGGGTCTTGTGTGTGCACCTGCCTGGAATGCTGAGGATGGGGTCTTCTGTGTTAAAGTTATCAGATTTGGGGCTCCTCTCACACTTTGGGATTGTGAGCTCCTACTCTGAGGAAAATGCAGCAGCAGAGAAAGCCATCCTTGCTTTGGCTAGGTGATCATTCCCTCCTTCCAATGGTCTAGGAGTCACTGAGAGGGGTGGAGACTCACCAGCAATGAGTGGCTGACTCCTGGGACAGAAGCAAAGGGAGCCTCTGACCCAGCCACAGCAAGAGAGCCAATTTAACCAGAGCAGAGAAAGGCTTGGTAGGCCCCAGTGGCTCAAGAGTCTGCAGGGGGAGCAGTCAGGAGAGCCAGGAGAATCACAAGAATGACATCCCCAAAATACAAACTGAAATGGATTGCAGAGATGATCGATTGTGGCAACAGTGATGACAGAGGGCCTTACCAAGTGTCTCAGCAGATCCCCACAGCCTACCTGGGCACTTTCCCCTACGTATTATGGATTAGGAAATGGAGACTCAGAGTGACTGAATGATCCTCCTCTATCCACACAGTGATTGTCAGAGGCAGGATTCCACAGCGGTCTCTTCTGCTTTGAAGTCACAAACACTATCTACTCTGCTGGGAAAGAGCTTCCTTAAAAGCCAGGTCTCCTGGAACAAGGTGCTCACCCAGCCAGTCAGATTTTCATGACATGCAGCTGTCAGGGTGATCCTGCCTTCCAGGAGCCTTGAGAATGGAAAGGGAGGTGGAGGCAGCTACTGGGGAATCTCTGCTCAAGCCAGCTGGCCACGCTAGGGGCTTGAGCTGCTCCATCTGCCTGTCAGTCTGAACATATGTGGATGGGGACCTCCTGCCTGTGCACCATCTGGGCTCCTGCACCTTCCAGCCTGACTCCCTCTTCCGTGTCTGTGCAGAGCCCAGTCAAGGTCTACATGGCCATAGCCCAGCTGGGTCTTCATGGCTTCAGGTTGGGGTTGCCTCCTGCTTCCTTATGTTCCATCTCAAGTTGAAAATGGAAAGATGCGCATCACTTATTTGGCTCATTTCCCTCCCATTCCTATCACACTTCTTAACTTCTGAGCTAACAAATGCAAAACACTTTGCAAACTTTCAAGTGCTCAATAGAAATTTTTCTTCCCAACTTTGTGTGACTCCAAGCACTCTGTGTTCAGAAAGGAGACCAGAGGCATTTACCCAAGGGAGCTGAGAGCACCAGAGCCAGCTCAAAAATGGGACAGTGGCTGAATGTGCATGTGGTGGTTAAACATCTCCATGAGACCAGACCAGACCAATGCAATGTGCAGACCAGAGGGATGAGCACAGACCAGTGCAGAGCAGCAGGTACAGGACCCAAAACAGGCTTCAGGGCAACACCAGCAGCAGTTCCTAGATTCCTCAACCCACAAATGCCACAGACATCTTCAAAGGTCAGTGAAGGGGCTCCTTTATTTAGGAGCAGGGAGCGCAGTCTGGACCTCTGGCAGCAGGCACTATAGCCCTCCACCTAGAGTCCCTGGGGAAATTGAGCCACTGATCAGATTCTCAGCCTTGAACTCCACCCAGGGGTGAGGAGGAGCTGGAGGCTATTATGGTGAGGGAATTCAATTGCATATTCTGAGCTGAAAAGTTTTTGGTTGCTCCCAGACCAGTGTGCAGGTCAGGAGAGGGGTAAATATCTCTCCCTTGATTGTGTCACCTTGGAGGAACTGAGAACTTACAGGTCCCCAGAATTAAACATCTCCACTTCCCAAAGTTATAGTCCCTGCTTTTAAGATACAAGGTAACTGACTTCCCAGTTTCAGGTTTGCAAAGGAAACAAACCTTCTCCCAGGTTTGCCCATTTCAAATGTAAGCTCCCTGAGGATGGACTCTCCTGCTTGTTTGTATTCATATCTCCAGCACTTGGCATAGTGCCTGGCACCCAGGAAGCACTTAACAAATTCTCCATCTATCTGTCTATCCACCTACCTACTTATCTGTCATTTATATATCTATCTGTCTACCTATCTATCTATCTAGGCAGTGCCAGGCCTGAAATCAGAAAGATTCATGTTCCTGAGTTCAATTCTTGCCTCATTTCTTGCCACACTAGCAGTGTGACCCTAGGCAAGTCATTTCCCTCTATTTGCCTCAGTTTCCTCATTTGTAAAGTGAACTGGAGAATGAAATGTCAAGGCCCTTCAGTATTTTTGCAAAAAAAACCCCAAATGGGGTCATGGCTGAAACAACTGAACAACAAAATCTCTCTCTCTTTCTCTGTCTGTCTGTTTCTCTCTGTTTCTGTCTCTTTCTCTCTGTCTCTCTGTCTGTCTCTTTCTCTCTCTGTCTCTCTTTGTCTCTCTCTTTCTCTGTCTCTCTTCCTCTCTCTCTGTCTCTTTCTGTCTCTCTGTCTCTCTCTCTTTCTGTCTGTCTCTTTCTCTCTCTGTCTCTCTCTGTCTCTCTCTGTCTCTCTCTCTCTCTCTTTCTCCATCTCTCTCTTTCTCTCTCACACACATCTATAATTTTTTTTATCATTTATCAGTCTATGCCATCTCCCTATCTAATAACAGTAGCTAGTGACAATGCTTTAAGGTTTCCTAAGCACTTGGCCGATGTCACTGATTCTGCGTTGGATTACTGCAGCCAAATGAATGTTGTTAGTCATTGCAGTTGTGTCCAACTTTCCATGACCCCATCTGGGGTCTTCTTGGCAAAGATACCAGAGTAATTACCCACCTCCTTCTGCAGATCATTTTACAGATGATGAAACTGAGGCAAACAGGGTTGAAGTGATTTGCCCAGAGTCACACAGTTAGTAAGTGTCTCAGGCTAGATTTGAACTCAGAAAGATGAGTCTTCCTGACTCTTGGCCCAGTGCTCTGTGAACTATAGCATCACCTGGCTGCCCAACCACATTGACAACCTTATGCCATTGCTTTTCTGTTCCCGTGTCTTGGGCTCCTGTCCTGCAGTTCCTATTCTTTTCAGACACCAAATAGATTCAGACACTTGATCCCCTGCTGAAGCTGCTTTAGGGATGGAGCATACTGACTGTGGAAGCAAAGCAAAGAATCTAAGGCTGGGCACAGAAGAGTCGTTTGGTCTGCTAAGCACAATCATAGCTTCTCTGTTTGGAGCCGACACTGTTCATGAACATTAATGGCAATAGGAGAGGGCAAAGACGGTTACTAGAGAGTGGAAATCCCAACACCCGAGGAGAGAGTAAGAGAAAACCTCAGAACACCTTGCTGTTCTTGATGAGTTCAGGCAGCCATGACCAGAAATGTTATCCTCTAGGGTCCTACAAGTTGGCAATTGTTATGACTGAGCCATTGGTAAAGGTCGCAGCAAATGGCAGAGATGCTGGGAGCCTGAAGGAGAAAAATGTCAGCCCATTTTTAAGGGAAGAAAGAGCAGTCTGCAAACCCAGGCTGATGATCTCAACATCAAACACTGGCAGAATTCTTCACAATGCATTTTTATTGTATTTTTTTTCTGCCTAACAAGTGTCTGTTTTCTCTTCCTCTCATGTTCACACACTCCAATGCAAAAATTAAAAAAAAAGGAAAGCCCTCATGACAAATATGTATAGCAAAACAAAACTCCTTCTCCCATTGGCCATATCCATAAATGTCTGCCTCATACTGCATTGAAGGCCATCCCCTCTCTGTGGTGCCAGGTGGCCGTCATGCTTCATATATGGTCCTCTGGCATTAGGAGTTGTCATTGTATGGATCAGGGTTCTGTCTTTCAGTGTTTTCTTTTCCCCTTAACTTTTTGTTGTCATGGTTTTCTCATGTCACTCTCTCAGTTCATACAAGTCTTTCCAGTTACCTCTGAAATGACTGCTTTCATCATTTCTTACGTACGTGATAAAGGTCAGGGCAGCGATCAATGAAAACCAAAAGCCAGAAGGGCTTCCTCCAGAACAAAGTGTACCAAACTCAATTTACTGTTCTCATAGGACTCTTATAGTAGTAGTTTGGGGGATACTGGAGATATATCTTACCTTGATTTTAGCAAACCATTTTCTAAAGTCTTTCCTGCTGTCTTTGTGGAAAAGATGGATAGATGTGAGGTAGAGTTTAGTAAACAGCCAATAATGGTTTCATGTCAACTTCAAAGAATGTTTCTGCTAGAGTGCCTCTAGAGGAGGGATGTCTGGATCCCTGAGTCATGGAGGGAGTGCTCCTCTTTCCCTCTGCAATACCATCCCAGTCAAGAATAAGCTACGAGAGGGCGAGGACTTTTCTTTTTCATTTTGTCAAACCTCTAGCCCAGGGAACATTAATACGGATCTAATTAGAATTGAGATGCAAGATGGGGAAGGCATGGGTAGGTAATACTTTGTCAAGAAAAATGGGGAGCTTACAGTAGTGAAAGCTCATTAGGGGTCGGGAGTGTGATAATGGCAGGCAAAGAGCAACGATAATCTCCAGATGCATTGGGAGAGATGCTGTGCCCACGCTGGGGTAGCTGTCCTGTCCTCAGTGCTGGTCAGGCCAGATTGTGTTCAATTATATGTTGCATATAATAAGCTGGAGAGCAACCAGAGGAGGAAAGCCAGGAGGGCAAAAGTCTTGCTTGAGTCCATGCCATTAAGGACCAACTGAAGGGACTGAGGAGATTCATCCTGGGCACGGCAGGTTCTGGGAAAGGGAACAAGATCGTTATTTTAATTTTTGAAGGTCAATTTAATAGTCCAAACATTTGCCTGGGAGAAACATTGAATCTAGTCTCATTACAAATGAAGCAAGTTGGCGATTATTGCTAATGATCTCCACTTAGAAGCTGATGACTATGGCCTTCTAAAAGTGTATCCCCATTGAAAGGCCATTAGTATCCTCAGCACCCTGTGGGCCAGCAGCAGGGTTAGCCATTAAACACCAAAGCTAAGGCCATCACCCAGGACAGGGGCTGCAGTTGAAACCAGCCAGGTCTCCCTCCCACTCAGAACTGGGAGAACCACAAGGGCTCTCATTTCCAAAGAATTTTGAGGGGACAAAGTGCTTTCCTCACAACAGCTCTGGGGGATATGATCTGCAAGAATGGGTATCCCCATTTTCTCAGCGAAATCTGAAAGTTGAGATGACTTCCCCATGGTTAGTCAGGGTTTCTGCCTCCAAGCCTAATACGTTTCTTGTCACATGATGCTAGGAAAGTTGATCTGTAATATTGGGTAGAACATTATTTCTCTTTATTTTGGAGCTATTTTGTCAGGCAACCAATACCACCCAGAAGTGTAGAATCATGGAGTGTCAGCCTTGACTGCCACCTTTGTCGGGCCAAGTAGTGCAACTTAAGCCTGGAATTAAAGTTCATAAGGGAGAATTAACCACTTCCTAACAGGAATAATTGTTGCAAAGTTATTTTTTTCTCCTTACATTAAACAAAAACCTGCCTCTCTGCCACTCACTGCTCCTGGTTCTACCCTCTGAAGCCAAGCTAAAGAGTATAAATCTCAGAGATCCCATTCTGTGAATCTAGAATGAAGAGTTCAAGACAGTCCCATTTCTCAGGTGAAAGAAGGAACTCTGATCCTCCCCAGTACGCATCATTTCATTGGGTTCTTAGTGTGAGGATGTCCCCTCCTTCCCCCGAATGCAAATGTATAGAAAGGAATTGAAGATGCCTTCAATTACAGATATGCATTCAATGAATAAAGATTCTTCCAAATGATGTAGCCAAGTAGAATCAATTGAAAGATGTCCACATATATATTTCCCTACAACATCATCACAACTTTCCAGGAAGCACCTTCCTAGGGTTCTCCACTTGAAGATACAACTTTAGAAAGCAGATAGGATCTCATCATGTGCCAGCTCCCTGTGATACAGACTGAACAAATGAGTTGGAGAAAAATCGTGACTTGTATGGCTCCTAATGGCCCAAGGTGTGATTGAGACTGAAGCCTTCCTGACTGCCAGGCTAGCCTTCCCTCAGCCATGCCGCCCAGGATTTGCCTTTATTTACCTCTCAATTCTAGATGTTAAATTAAGCGTAATATATCTTAAGATTGCATTGGTGTTTTAAGGAAAAGTAATTGGCTAGGTCTTCTTTCCAAACAGGAATGATGAATATGAGGTAATAAGTGCTTAGTTCCCAGAATCAGGGCACTGCATGAATACAAACAGAAATATTTGCTGGCATGTGTAAATGTGTAAGACCTAAATGAGGAACAGCTCAGGGATGGAGGGATTTGATTAGGACAAGAGTGTGCTCATAGTTGAGAGAATGGCAAACACTCTGAGATTGGGTTCCTCTAAGTCATGGTGGTCCTTCTTCATTGCCTCAAGTCACTGTAGGCATGAGAAGCCTAGCCTAGTGGAATCTGTGATGAATGAAATTACAGTCATCAATTAGGAGAGGTTTTACCTGAGTCAGAGGGAGTTGACCTTAGGGAGTGGATAAAGCAGTCAGATTGGAGAAGGAAGGAGGCGTAGAGAGAACGGAGCCATTTTGTTAACACTGGTCACTGATGGGGGCCAGAAAAGTACTGTGAGGGAATTAGAGAATGCTGTCACCAATGAAATGCTACCACGCTTTTGTGCCCTAAGGCAGAATCTCACTCACCTTATATGAATTAGGGCTAGGGATGGAAGAAGGATACACTATAGCCATAGAGCACCTAAGGTTCAACAGACAGCTTTATTCCTTCACACATATGAGGTAGGTGGTGTAAGTGATACTATCCTATTTACAGAGAGAGAAGCTGAGGCTCAAAAAGGTTAAATATCTTTACTGGGGTGTCATTAGAAAGTAGAGAAGCCAAGATTTGAATCCAGGCCCCTTCATATCCCAGTCCTCCTTGTTGAGGTCCCCCAAATTTCCAGAAAGCCTTCCATCATGTAAGTAACTGACCTTGAAAAGAATTCTAATATACTAACCATGGAAGAGAGGGTTAGTACAGAAACATAAAACATCACAAAGTGCTTTGAAAAGTACAACCATGTAGAAAGAGTGTGGGGAGAAGATGGAGAGATTAGGGGCAGTTCATCATTGGCCCCCAGCATACCTCAGCATCAATGAACAAACAGCCCCAGTAACATCTGCATCGCAGGATCAATGACAGTAATTCCCATGCAGTCCCCAATCCCCATCATGGGCTGGTTCTTCTGTAATGATGGTAGACCTGCTACCTGCTGTGACCTGCTCTAGGGTCTGAGTCAATATATTCACCCCTCTCCCCAGCTACCCAGTGTTCCTTGGCCCACCAACCCAAACCTATCCCTCCATGGAAAACTTCATCAGTGGTTGCCCCTTTAGTGACTTCTCCTGGAGCCACTATACTGACTTCTCTGTAGTAAAATGGGTGTCCTGATTAGAGCCTTGGGAGGTGTACAAGGAGGAAAGATGTGGTCTGTGAGGACTTTTATGGTGTCTGTAATGGTGACCAACTGAATGGGTACTGAAATGCCATACCTGAAATGAATCTGGAATGAATAGCAAATGCTGCGAGACAAAAGCAGAAGATGACTCTACCCAATGTGCCAGTCCCTGGTGGGTCAAGAACCACATGCCATTGTATCCCATTGGGCCTTCAATGACAAAAGCTACAGCTGCCACAAGGGGCATTGCTGAACAGAAGATGCTTTCTTGTCCTAATGTAGGGGCTCCTCTGGGCCCGCATCCCTCACAGCACAACATCATGGCCCCCATGTCCATTCTAATGATGAACTCAGGCCCTGGACTCTACTATTCTCATAAACGCATCACTGCAATTATTCAGCACAGCAGAGGAATATATGCCATTTTTGATGGGCATTAATGTGCCCTACAAACTGCATGGGTTTTGGTGCTGGCCCCAAAGAGAGGAGCCTGCAATTGTCCAAGCCTACTTCCTTCACAACTTAGACCACTCAACCAGGAATTGGGACAAAGCCAAGCCCTCTCAGCTCTAGCCCTCAAGGCTCCCTCCCAGGGCAGCCACATAGCTCATAGCCCAGCCTCCTGGGGGGGTTGTTGGGGCTCCAGCCTCAGCTTATCCCCGTTGTCTTTGTCCTCATCGTTATCACCTTCATAACAGTCAAGGATTCAATTCGAGGGTTTTCTCCTCCTTGGTCTGGACTGGAGAAAATGAACATGTTCTCTTAAAATTTCCCACAGGCCCTTGCTTTGTCCTCTTCTGGCCCCACCACATTCTGGATTGCGCTGAACCTTGTGTACATCAGCCCTTTGTGTGAGATACCACTGAGTATCGTTATGTCCTTGTGTCATGTTGAAAGGCAGAGAGCGCGTACAGTGGATCAAGGGCTATCCTTGGAGACAGGAGGACCTGTGTTCAAGTCCCTTGTCTGACACAGATTGCCTAGGTGCTCCTGAATAAATTAGCTCATCTCTCAGCTCTTTAGGCAAATCTCTAAGATTACAAATTGCATAGAAAGTGTCTGCCTCTGCTGGCCTCTATATGGGTCAGCCCACACCAAGCACAGAACCCCTGACCCATATTTCCAGGTGACAGAAGGTACAAGCTACCATGTTCAGTCAATCAGTCATTATGAGGAGCGTAAGGAGAATGAGATCAGGAACAAGAAGCCCTGGGTTCAAGTCCAAACAATACTCCATCACTGCTCATGCCATACTGGAGAGAACACCAAGTTTCTCTCAGCTTCATATTCTCCTTTCTCTAAGTTGAAGGAGTTGGGCTTGGTGGGCTCCAATGCTCCTCTGAACTCTCCATCCAGGACGTTCTGCTTTCTTCAAATGACTCGGGTTTAATCTCAGAGCAGGGACATGCATGGACAGGCTCTGTGACTCTCCAGGGATTCTCCCTGTGAGCAGGGCTCTTTGTGGGTGAGGGATGTGTGAGTGTATATATTGTGTGCACGTGTGTGTGTATTGTGTGAGTGTGTGTGATGTGTGAGCGTACTGTGTGCATGTGAGTGTGTGTGATGTGTGAGTGTGTGTGTACATGTGTGTGGTATATAGGGTGTGTGTGTATTGTGTGTGGCATGTGTATTGTGTGCATGTGTGTGCTATGTATGAGTGTGTGGCATGTGAGTAGTGTGTTTGTATTGTGTTAATGTGTGTAATATGTGCATGTCTGTGGTGTGTGTATTGTGTGCGTTTTGTGTGCATATGTGTGGGCTGTGTGTGGTAAATGCATGTGTATGTATGTATGTGTGTGATGCTGCCAGATTCTCTTAGTTGAAATTTTGGGATATCTGTTCATCATAATAGATCTTTGGGGAGAACACTCCCACAATGATGACCCATTAGTGGACACCAGCCTCTCTGGGGGAGCCGAGGGAAACGTTCCCTGGCGCAGTGAGGTGAGCTCTGCTGCCACCTGCTGGAACATCCCCTGCTGCTCTTCTGCTGCCTGGAATTTCTGGGATTCAGAGAGGCTCCCAGGTGGATTCCTGGCTTCACCTTTTCTATTAAGCAGGTGTGTGCTCTTAAAAAAGCCTCTTTCTGCTCTGGATGTCAATTCTGAATCACCATAAAAGATGGGGCGTGATGCAAAGTTCTGAAATGAAGGGAGGTTTACATTTTTTTCAGACACTCAGTCCTATCAAGATTTTTTTTTAAAATAAGTCCAAACTCCCAACATGCATTTGTTTGCTTATTAATCTACCTACCTAGTTATTTATTTATAAATTTCATGCAAACCTCACGTATTCACATATAGATTATGAGAATAGAAATAAAAATGATGAGATAAAGACAGAATTAATAATGTTTTGGGTGTTTAATTTTACAGATTGTCCTGAAAGCTTATGTCCTCAAGTCATTTTTAGTATCAATAATGGCATTGTAATGGAAGCCACATATTTGAATAGACATCATTTTGGTGAAAATCTTGATTTAACGTTTTTCAGTACATTGAGTCAGAGGTCTGATTCGAAATTCACTCTTTCCATTTTTGAATTTTCATGGCTCTTGTGGCTGAAATGGGCAGGATTGATCAACCATAGTCACAGAACCCACAAAATAAAATGAAAAGAAATAGAGCGATGGATAGGTGAAAGGGAATTGTTTTACCCTCCAACTCAAAACACTCAGAACTTTTTCTTCCTATTTCGTAAAAAAGAAAGATACCACTCAAATTAATGTCTTAGTTCCTGACAACCTCGCCCTCTTACAAGAGGTCTTGGAGGGATCCCTCGTAATGCAGACTCCCAAACGGACAGAGGACACGTGTGTGCATTTCCAGAGCTGGCAGGTAAAAAAGAGTCACCAGGTGTATAGGGAGGGGGAAAAGAAGATGGCTTGAGAGATGGAGTTTGCTTAATAAAAGCTTGATGAATCTCCAAAAGGGAACATACCACACTCTATGTTCCTACCAAACTTATTGATCATGTACTTTTCTCAGCATATAATTTATAAACAGGGTAAATAGATGATAGATGGGTAAGCTGACGGGTAGATAAGTAGACACATAATAATAAGTGCGTAGGTAGATAGACAAATTGACAATGGAGGGGTGAATGATAGACAAATAGATGAATAAGTAAATAAGTAAACATATTTTGGGAATTTTTGTCCAAAAGCCCTCTTGAAGCAGGGTAAAGAGGAGAGAGTAGTTGGCTAGAAAAGGCAAGTTATAAAACTTGGGAAGAAAAGAGAAGACTTCAGTGACTCAAGAGAAAATAACCGTCACAATATCCCTTTAAGGTTTTCCAAAGAGTTTGACATCATCATCTCATCTGTAAGTAAGAAGTTGAGTGTGGTTGTTAAGGTGTGAAAGGATGCTTTGGAGCTGCTAATTATCATGCAGAATTATTAGTGATAGGCTCAGAATGGGGAAAAAGAGTGAAGCTGGGAAAAAAGCTCTGGGGTTCCCGAGAAAAGGGGACTTGGGAGGGTAGCTGGAGAGCCTGCCTGCTGCACTCCTCCCCAGGACCTGGGAGGTAGGGACTCTTATTATCCATATTTTACAGATGAGGAAACTGAGGCTTGTAAGTGTCCAAGGCCTCCTGGATTTGAACTCAGGTGTTTCTGAGTCCAGGTCTCGTGCTCTATTTTTTGATGTTTTCTTTTGTATGAGGAAATGGTTCATGATTGTTCCTGGTTTCTCAAGTTCATAATAGTAATAAACAAATGCTTACATGTATTTTCTGGGAGGCTCACAAACAGAATCCATAGGACTTTAAAATGAAACAGAAGAGGGAGGAAAGAATACAGCCTCCGCTTGTCACCAAACTGGAGAGCAGAGATAGACTCTCTTGTCAAGGGAGAATGGCAGGTGAGACACACCAAGGATCCCAGGCGACACAAGCCAAGGAGACAAACAGTCTTCAAACCTATGAATTAGAGGTTCCAGTGCAGCCAGTCTGACTCCTGCTGAGACTTGGTGGGGTGAGAGCCAGGACAGGACCCAGTTCTACAAGGAATAGCTTTGAAAAGAAAGATAAAAGGCTGAGAGGAGTGGGGTTGGGGGTGTGGGGGTGGGGGTGGGTTAGAGGGAAGCCAATTCTTTGAGCAGAGGAAGGCTAGAGTGCAGCAGCCCAGGTGGCTGGAGATCCTGTCCAGTACACAATTTGTCATGTGGACATTTCTACAGTTTCGTGCAGAGGCTAATGTAGAATTTGAAAATGCAAACAATTTCTTTCTCAGTATCCATTATTGAGTGAAAGTGGGTTTCAATAAATAATCATGTAGCATGAGGTGATGAGAAAACTGAATTTGGTGGAGGAGGGTGGTGAGTTAGGGTGGAGGGGGTGTGCGGGATCAGTGAGAAATCACTCAGTAAATCAGCATTTATTAAGCACCTACTATGCGCCAGGCCCTGAGTGAAGTTGGTTGTCCTTCATTCTTGAAGAGGACCTAAGTGACATCACCATGATAAAGTGAAGTTTCAATGTGTCCAACTGTGGCTGATCAGACCACTAGGAGCTCGGAATGCTCTACCACAGGTTGGACACAGCTTATGTGAACATTTGAGGTGGATACTCCAAGTTCACGCGCGCATCCTGCATTTACTTTGTGCTGTCTCAATTCTGCTTTGCTCAGAGCACAGCACCCTTTCTGATGTGGGCACGCCATGCTGAGCGGTCCTGTGCCAGTGTCTCCCATGTTGCACAGTCAAATCCAAAGTTCTTGAGAGAGACCTTGAGAGTGTCCTTGAATCATTTCTTCTGGTCACCATGTGACCTGCCCCATGAAAGTTCTCCATAAACAAGTCTTTTTGGCACGAGTACATTTTACGTTCAAACAGCGTGGCCAGTCCATTGGAGTTGCATTTTCTGAAGCATAGTTGAAATACTTGGCAGTTCAGCTCGAGCAAGGACTTCAGTGTCTGGTACCTTATCCTGCCAGGTGATCCTCAGAATCTTCCTAAGACAGTTTAGATGGAAGCGTTTCAGTTTTCTGGCATGACACTGGTAGACTGTGTGAAATGCTGGGGAGACAAAGGACAAAAGACAGTGCCTGCCCTCAGGGAGCTCCTGATCTATAGAGGAGACAATTGTTCTCTAGGTCTGTCTGAAGGCCAGGGCAGGGACCTGTGTGTGTGTGTATCTACGTCTGGTTAAGAATACATTATCAGGATGCTGACACTAATAATAGCTCACGTCTCATTATCAGCACCCTTGATCCTCTCCAATGCAATGGGCAATATTTTAAATTCTCATTTTACAGATGAAGACAGCGAGGCTGTTGTTCAGGCACAGCTGACTCCTCATGACCCCATTTGATGTTTCCTTGGCAAAGATACTGGAGGGGTTTGCCATGTCCTTCTCCAGCTCATTTTATAGATTAGAAACTGAGGTAAACAGGGTAAAGTGACTTGTCCAGGGTCACACAGCTGGAGAGTGTCTGAGGCTGGATTTGAACTCAGTTCTTTTTCACTCGCAGTTCAAAGTTCTCTGCCATGTCATGTACCATTCACTTTAAAAAAAATAAAACAAAAACAAACAAAAAAAAACTTGTGTTAGGCTTCTCCAAGGCTGGATCCCTGGGTTTCATCTTAGTTATCTGCAGTTCTTACGATTTAGGGAGAACATGTTTGCTTAACAAACATCACATTACTTCTAACTCAAATATAGCAAGGTTTAAATCCAGCCACCCTCCATCCGCTCCAGTCCCTCTTCCCAGGATAGACTTGGGGGAGGCCAGGCAAGAGGTCAGAAGCAGGCTGTGGGGCTTTGTGCAGGCAACCCTGTGGCTTGATCTTCTCTGCCCAAAAAGAGATTGTCACTCTCTTTCCAGTATGCATTGCTCCACTCCATTGCTGCCATGGGACTTGGATCAGAAAGCCTGGATTCCCTGGCCCACCATTCCCTGAAAGTCTTTCCATGCAGACAGGAGTGGAGAGATGGCTGAAGACTAGGAGGTGCAGTCTGATGGAGTGAGTGGCTTTGGAGTTGCTCCCCACTCCACTCCCAACACTGCCACTAGAGCTTGAGCAGGACAGAAGGAGGACCTGTGATGGTGGCAGCTGGGGTCTGAGTATGGTGGACTTGGAGGATGAGAAGAGGCAAAGCAGAGTGGTCCCAGGTGGAAGGAGACAGATTGCCCATCACTATGAAACCTCCAGCTCCATGTTTCCTTGAACCTTGTGCCAGTCCCTCCTTCCACCAGGGCTAGGTCCCTTCCTGCCTCCCTCTGTCTCTTGCCATGATAAATGGGCAAGTTCACCTTTGGAATGGTCCAGTTATATAAATCAAGAACTGTCTGCATATGTGTATATGATGCAGATATATATGTGCATGTATGTGTGTATGTGACATATAAATAACAGCTTACCTTACTGCAGGTTCCAGACAGTAGAAGGATGAGGAGGCAGAGATAATTACAACTTTGGCACCATCAAGTGACACACAACACATATTGAAAAATGCCCACATTTATCACTAGTGGCAAGGCTCATTTTATGCAGTAGAGAGCTGCCTGTACTAAAACCTCCTAAAACTTGGAATTGGGACAAAGAGGAGAAACCTGATGGTTCCAAGGCTCAGGAGGACAATGTAGGAGACCAGTAAGATGGTGCTTCCTCGGGATGGAGCCATCTTAAGATGCTCTTTGAGTGACTCCAGCAGAACCAAATGACCCTGTTTATGGTCTTAATTTATCTAAAAATCAGGCTGCCCTCGCAGCTCTTAAGTGAAAAGATGGAATCTGCCATGAGTTTTCCAAAGTCTATTGGACATAATGTAGTTAATCCTCCACATTCACAGCGAACTTCCATAACATCAATCATTTGTGGGATTTTATTAATAACTTCATTTTTACTTTCCCGTTGCCAGTTTCCCACATTCACAGCTGAGGACAGAGGAGAAAGAAAGCTAGCATCCTCCTGGTGCTTCACAGGTCTTTCACTTCACAGCTGTAAGCTCTCTATGCATTCATTGCATGTTTTCATCATTCACCTTTAAAACTCAAACTGTGGGTTCCACAGGTGTCCCCAGAGTGTCGTCCATTAGGCTCTAAGCCCACATGTACAAAGTCAGGGATGCAGCTTAGTGAGAAAATAAAGGTGTTAAATAAACTTTCCGCCATAATGTCTGCCATCACCATCCACCAGGAGACCCTCAAGAATCTCAAACATCATGAAGCAGTCATCACTGATGGGTTATTTCAAGCTGGTGCATCCTTCACGATCTCCAATGGCATCTATCTGACATGAAGGGCAGAGTGTCAAAGATGATGACTTTACTAGTCCTGGCATCTTCCAACAGCAGCATGTCAAGATCCAGCAACAGAGATGATCAAGACAGAGAGGTTTGTAGCAGCATAGTATATAATATGACACCCTCACACAATCATTTAGCACTTTAGAGGGTAAAATTCTTTTTAAAAATCTTTTGGTTTGCGGGGAGGAGCCAAGATGGCAGAGTAGAAAGATTCACATATGCTAGCTCCTAACTCACAGCCCATAAAATACCTGTAAAGAAGAATTCTGAACAAATTCTGGAGCAGCACAAGCCACACAACAATGGAGTGGAGGAGATTTCTGTTCCAGAGAGCCCTGAAAAACTGACATCAAAGGTCTGTCACACATTGGACCTGGAGCAGAACGCAGCCCTGCCTTGGCTGTTCAGCATTGAGAGGAGCATATCGGAGCAGGCTTCAGGGACAGAATCTCCAGTGGCCACGCAGGTCCCTCCACCCACAGGCACCAAAGGTCAGTGAGAAGGTCTTTTCAGCTCACGAGAGGGGAGCGGGGTGTCTCCATAAATCTAGCCCCCTCAAGAGGCAGCAGAGGAAGCAGCAGCAGACAGGGGCTCCCAAAGCAGGCAGGAGCTCCGATTCATTATTGAAGGTCTCTGAATAAGCGCCCTGAGGGAACTGAGCCCTGTGTGGTGGCCCTGCCCCCACCTGAGCACCTGAATTTAATCTCACACTGAATAGCAGCCCTGCTCCCACTGAAAGCCCTGAGGCTGGGAAGCAGCATTTGAATCTCAGACCCCAGGCACTAACTGGGCGGATCTGGAGGCAAGGCTGAGGTGGAGAGGAATCTCAGAAGTCAAGTAACTGGCTGGGAAAATGCCCAGAAAAGGGAAAAAAAATAAGACCGTAGAAGGTTATTTTCTTGGTGACCAGATATCTTCTCCCATCCTTTCTGATGAGGAAGAGCAATGCTTACCATCAGGGAAAGACACACAAGTCAAGGCTTCTGTATCCCAAACATCCAAAATAAATATTCAATGGGCTCAGACCGTGGAAGAGCTCAAAAAGGATTTTGAAAATCAAGTTAGACAGGTGGAGGAAAAACTGGGAAGAGAAATGAGAGAGATGCAAGAAAAGCATGAAAAGCAGGTCAACACCTTGCTAAAGGAGACCCAAAAAAATGCTGAAGAAAATAACACCTTGAAAAATAGGCTAACTCAATTGGAAAAAGAGGTTCAAAAAGCCAATGAGGAGAAGAATGCTTTCAAAAGCAGAATTAG
>CM053769.1:93520539-93542343 GCA_028658325.1 Potorous gilbertii | reverse complement strand
GGAGGGAGCAATTTGAAATCAACACTCTTGGGGAGGGACAGGATCAAAAGAGAGAATAGAAGCAATGGGGGGCAGGATAGGATGGAGGGAAATATAGTTAGTCTTACACAACATGACTGTTATTGAAGTCATTTGCAAAACTACATATATATGGCCTATATTGAATTGCTTGCCTTCCCAAAGGGAATGGATGAGGAAGGAGGGATGGAGAGAAGTTGGAACTCAAAGCTTTAGGAACAACTGTTGAGTATTGTTCTTGCTACTAAGAATTAAGAAATACAGGTAATGGGGAATAGAAAGTTATCTGGCCCTACAGGACAAAAGAGTAGATGGGGACAAGGGAAGGGAGGGATGACAGAAGAGAGGGGCAGACTGGTGATAGGGGAAATTAGAATGCTTTATGTATTGGGGTAGGGGTAGGGGACAAATGGGGAGAAAATTTGGAACTCAAAAATTTTGTGAAATGAATAAGTTTAACTAAAAAAATCTTTTGGTTTGAATATTTTTTTTTGCTTTATGGTATTTATGGTACTATAGATTTTATGTGTTATTGTCAGAAATCAATATTTGTTTTCTAATTAAGTTGTTGGTATAAAAAGTCACAGAATTCAAGAGAATTATTAGCAAGAAAAATGTTTTACGTGTTACCAGTTTTATTTTGTGTACTACATTCTATGCGTTATTTTATGGTTACTTTGTAAGGGAAAGTATATATTATTGGAATTAATGTTTTATTATAAAAATTGCATGCAAAAAGTGTATTCTTAGCAATCTGTAGTGAAAGATGACCGTTTCTCATGGTCACAGGAACCCTATTTCCCATAGGCTCAATATATAAACATTTGTGTTTTTGACTTTCATGCCATTTTCTGGGAACATTATCCCCATGAAAGTTTAAAATTGTATATCTATCAAGCTCTGTTTCTTAGATTCACATTATATTCCTTTCTGGAAAAACCTAGTTGCCATCAGTGATGACATCAGAAATATTTCAATCAAGAAATGGCCACAACGGGAAAACAAAGAACTTACAAATCAATACCAAGGCAAATGGAGTCCAACAATATGGGAAATTATCAAGAGATATATTTTAGGTTAATTAAATTGGTGTAACATTGTCTAGTTTTAGAAATCATCTTAAGACATTTCCCTGACCAGGGCTAAAGTTTAGAAATGAAGAAATTTTTAAAAATTAGCTAATTTTCGGGATATTCTAGGATGCATTCCCACATGCATATAAAACCAGTGGCCATGCTCATCATTTACAAGGCCAGTTGCAGTGTGAGTCACCGAAAAGAATATAAATGACTGGATCCCTGCAAACATAGAGGGATTATTGACTTCCTCACCACCTGCCTACCTATCCAGGAGAATGAAAAAAGAAGGAAGGAAGGAAGGAAGGAAGGAAGGAAGGAAGGAAGGAAGGAAGGGAGAAAGGGAGGAAGGGAGGGAGGGAGGGAGGGAGAGAGGGAGAAATCATTTATTAAGTGCCCACTGTGTGCCAGGCACTGTGCTAAACGCTTGACAAACACTATCTTATTTGATTCCTCCAACAACTCTGTGAGGTGAGTGCTATTGTTATGCCCATTTCAGTTGAAGTGACTAAGGCAGACAGAAGTTAACTTAGGTGACTTGTCCAGGGTCACACAGCTAGCAAGCATTTGAGGCTGGATTTGAATGCAGATCTTTCCAGACTCCAGGACTAGAGTTCTATCCAGTGATGTCTCCACCTGGGTGAGGAAACCATTATATTGATGTCCTGTTCTTTTGGATGGTGACTTCCTGACCAGGCTTTTCATGAGGGTCTCCAGCCAGGTTTACCTCATTCCTGTCTCAGTTTCCTCTCTGGACTTTCCCTCTATTTATCACCCCTCACCCTGTCACCATTTCCAGATCTTCTTTATGTCTTGTCTTCCCCCATTAGAATGTGAGCATATTAAGGTTATCTTATTTGTGTATATGTGTGTTTCCAGTGCTTAGCATAGTACTTTACATGGATGAAGCACTTAGTAAATGTTCTATCCATCCATCCATCCACTCATCATTTTATCCATCCATCCTTTCATCCATCTGTCCAAGTTTCAGACAAAATGTCAAGTCTAAATATTCCTCTTGGTATCTTCCATCCACCGTTCCTTGTTCTGTCTCTCTGGGGTCATAAAAAGCAAATATCATTCTGCTTACATGAAATAGCCCTTCACAACTTAAAGAGAACTATCAAAGACTCTCCCATGAGTCTTCTCTTTCCATAATACGTGTCCAAGTTTCTTTAAAGCCTTTCATGGCATGAGCTCAAGGCCCTTCACCATTATAGCTTCCCTCTCATTAATCAGGGTCCCCAGAACTGAACACAGTTCCACACATCGAGTCTGAAGAGGGGAGAAGATGGTGGCATCATCACTAGCCCCGTCCTAGGAGCTCTGCCTCCCTTCATGGGAACCAAGATCTCATTAGCTTTAATGACTGCCACAACCCTTGTGAAACCATCTCCAGGTTGGAGTTCCATAAAACCTTTTCATCCTGTTTTTTAATATGAGTCAGTTGCTGCTTTTTAACTCAAGTATAAGACTTCATATTTATTCCTATGGAATGGTGTTTATCATTGGCTTCAGCTCAATGTTCTTTCAAGAACTAATCTCAGTTTTGATATTTCACTTTCTGTTAAAGGTCTTTCATGCCAAGAAAAAGACTTTCAATTTTATTTAGGAGGCAATAGGGAGCCACTGAAATTTTCTAAGCATGAGAATAACATGACTAGATAAATGAATTAGGAATATTGATACTGTAGGAAATTCTTATGTGTACGTATGTGTATGTGTGTGCTCACGTGTAACCCTCCTTAACTCTACCTCACGCAGTCCCTCACTTCCCTTAAGATGTAGTTTCAGAGCTGTCATCAGTGGGAAAACCATTCCTGGTCACCCTCTTTCCAAACTACCTTATATTTAAATACTTTGCACAAGTTTGTATTTATTAAATTTCTATTTATGCTGTATATTTGTACATGTGCATGTTTGTTTTTCTCCCTGTAATATTAATGGAATATAAGATTTTCCCTACCCATTAATAAGTCTCACCAGGAGCCCTGGAGCAGAGCCAATTAGGCACTGGATAACAGTGATTCCCACACTTTTCCAACTGAGTGCTGATTTCGAAGCTTCTCTAAGCCAAGGCTTAGAAGCCAATTCTCTGAGCTAGGGCCCTAAGGAAATCAAGTCTTTGATTGGAAACAGTATATATTGTATTGCTCGGAGGGAAAAGTGTGGGTGGAGAGAGAAGCAGGCTAAGAGAGAAAGGGGTAAAGGGAAGAACTTGCCTAGGGGAACTTGCTAGTGGGGAAGCTTAAAGGAGAGAAATACATGAGCTCCCTGGATTGATGATGAGTACCTTATTAAATCTTGCCTTGTGGTATTCCAGTAGGGATATTTTGATTTTGTCTTGGAGGAAGAGAGTTTGCTATATTTTTCAAACCAACCATGGAGATACATATGTATATTCATAGCAGCTGCTATAGGTATCAAATTGGCATTACATTCCCATTCAACTATAAGCTCCTTGTGGGAAGAACTAATTCATTCTTTATACTTGTATGTTCAGTTCCCAGAACAGAGTCTGGTACATGGGAGATGCTTAATCAATGCTGGATCATTAACACAAGATCAGAGAAAGGAGAAGGCAGAGACTAGAAAACCTGCCTTTAGCTAGAGGTTCTGAAGGACAGTGCCCAGGTGTTTGCAGGGGAAACAAAAGGTGAGAGAAGATAGAAGACATGCTGTAAAGGCCAAATCAATTGGATCTGGTGCTGACAGATTGGCTATGATAGATGAGGGAGGAGTAGTCAGGGATACACACCAAATCATGAGTAGGGGAGACAAGTGGCCAGGGATCCATGAACAAAGTTGTAGATGTTAGGAATATGAGGAGACAAAAGTGGAGAGACAGCAAAGATTTGGGTGAGATGATCTCTGGGGTCCTGTCAATTCGGATAAGGCTGTGTTAAAGGATAGCCATTTTAAAATCATCTCAGTATTATAAGTAACCAATTCAATTAACTTACCACTAGAGGGCAGTGTTGGCTCATACACAAGCAGGTTCCAGCTCAACTGTATTGAGAAAACAAGGATTAAGCATTTAGGGTGAAGGATCTTGGTTCTAGGATTCTGTCCACTGCGGGTGGTTAGTGGGTAAGTGGAGGAGGGAGGGGGCTCTGTGAGCAGCGTGCCCCACCTTTCCCGATGCATCAGAACTGCACCCCCCTCACACACACATTTCTCATTCCCTTCCAATGCTATGATGAGAATCCAACATGATTTTAGATAGATAGATAGGAATGGATATAGATATAGCTAAGTATACAGCTGTCTCGATAGCTAGATATTCACAACACTACCTTGCTGCCTGCCGTGGCTACTGTGATGTCAAGTGGGCAGCTCACACTGTTATGTATTCAGAGAAATACAAAGATAGATGCATAGAAATATCACACTTAGGTCTGTCTCTGTCTCTGTCTCTGTGTCTGTGTCTGTTTGTCTGTCTGTCTCTCTCTCTCTGTATATATCTCCAAAAATATGAATCTATTCCAGTGTAAACTGCCCACTTCATATGTCAATAGCCATGAAAGTCAGCTAGGGTGTTGTCAGGGACAGAGCAACGAAATGAAGGCTATAAGACCTGAGTTTGAATCCTGCCTCAAGCACTTACGAACCACATTATTGTCCTAGACCAAGACAAACCTCTTTGCCTTGATTTCCTCCTCTGGGAAATTGGGATAAAAACACAACTTAATGGTTGCTCTGAGGACAGGATGAACTCATGTTTGTAAAATGCTTTGGAAACATGTGAGTGCTTTAGAAATCCAGACTGCTATTATTAAAACATCGGATGAATGTAGCTGATTGACTTTACAAAATGATAAGATGGAGAAAATAGATGAAATCTGAAAGGAAGAGATGTACAGAAGGGATTTTCCTAGTCATGAGGACACTGGTCATGTGCTCAGTGACTCAGGAAAACAACTTTGTTTGCTATTGTAATACAGAATCTGGATTTAGGAGGCTATGTGATATAGTGGAAAGATCCCTGATGCAGGAGGCAGAAAGTCAGAATTCTAGTTCTGTCAGTGGCACTAGTTACCTGTGCAACCTTGACCAAGACATTGAGTCTCCCCAAGGTCTCAGTTTCCTCCTCAGTATAAGGTGGGTAGATGATCTGAATGATGAAGCAAGCTTCCCACCTCTTGCTAGTGAACTAGAAGTGCAGAATGAGCTGTGCATTTACAGCCATACCCTATCTGTTCATGTATTTCATTTGACTATGATATTATGGGATCACAGGTAAGGGAGTAGGATGAGATTTGTGGCCTTCTCTATCAGTTGATTTTGTCATAGAACATGGTGATACATTTACTATGTTAACAAGAGGTGATACCTTTTGATCCCTGAAACTCAAACCCCTCTAAATTAAGAAAGAAACAAAAAGAGGTGATACCTTTTGATCCCTGAAACTCAAACCCCTCTAAATTAAGAAAGAAACAATAAGTTGGTTGAGAAAACCAATCAACTACCATCTTGGTAGCTTTATACCCAATACTGAGTGATTTTGTGCAATCTGAGTGTGAATGTTAGCCAACCAAGAGCTGCCTGTGGAGGCGATCCTCTGAGAGGCACTTGTTCTGTCCTCTCTCACCACATTTCAAGATCAGTCACGTAGCTTTGAAGAGTTTTTCTCTCCATAGGGGATACACACTTCAGACAGACATGGATACAATCGCCCAAGCAATGAGGAAGTTTAAGGATTGTGATCCATGGCAGCAGAGAAGAGAGTTGGACTTTTGAGGAGTGAACCTCAAAGATCTGGATGAACAGTGTGTCCATTTGAGATGCTTCACCTGTGGGGAGTTGTGTGGAGTTCCTACAATACTAGGAGCTGGGAGTTGTCTTTGCTACAATGCATCCTACAAGTGTGTTTTCCCACTACTTAGGAAAGTGTGAGCCCACTCTTCCTGTGGGCACCATGTATTTCAGCGATGTGTACTCCAGGTTTGTGAAAGGAATGTTTCGTAACTATTGTACTTGATTTGCCATTTTCATAAATGCCTTAGTCTTTGGACTTAGCCTGATTTTCTGACTGTATTTTCACCAAATATTTCCCATGCCTAGAATGTTTTCTCCCTCCTCATTTCTACTGCTCATAATGCTGGGCTTCCTTTAAGGCTGAGTGCAGGTTATCATCTTCCCCATACAGCCTTCCACGTTCTCCTTACTTAGTATTCCTTCCTTCCTCAATGTCCCTTGTATTAAAGCTATTTCTTTCCCAAAACAAGAATATTACCACCCAGAAGGCTCATATGAGCTTGAGACATTTTATTATTATAACTACTTCTTCCACAATTCTTTAGCTTTTATACATTTTTTGTGAACTAACTACAATATTTTAAATGTAACCTGACCAGGGGAGAGTTAGAGCAGTGCCATCCTCTGTCTAATCCTGAATGGAACTGCAAAAGTTCATAGGAGACAGGAAGTAAATTTGACCACATGGGTATCCCTGAGAGTTGATCAGAGATAAGCCACGAAATAAGCATGACTTGGGAGGAGTATATTCTAGTTCAAAGACCTAGAGTAAGTGAAGGGTTGGGGATGGTTATGTGTTATAAAAAATGTGTGCTCATGTGAGGAAAGCCAAGAACCAGTTGTAGGAAGTATGGTGAACAGCCTTTGGGTTAATATCAATGAAGGGAGAAACAGAAGGGATTTTCTTATTGGGGTATATGACAGACAACACTACAGAAAGAAGAAATAGACGCCCAGTTTGAAAAACAGATCATAAACCTGAAACAGAGACATGACTTAATAGTGATGAAAGATTTTAATCATCGAGACATCTACAAATGGTGATGTCCTTAGCAGTAACAGGGAAGGTGAGAAGGGAGGAGCATTTAGGGGAAGATAAAGAGTTCTGTTTCAGATATATTGAATTTGAGATGTCTATAGGCAATCCAGTTTGAAATTTTCCCTAAGCAATTGGTGGTGATGTGGAACTGGAGCTCAGGAGAAATGTCAGGGCTGGATATATAGAACTAAGAGTCATGTACCTGGAAATAATCAAAACCTTGGGAACTGATGCAATTGGTACTGAATTTGTTGAGAAATGAGAGATCCTATCCTGGGGGTCACTAGATAATGTGTAAATAGCAGAGGAAGATAAGTTGCTAAATGATTTGGGAGAGCGTCTGAAAGTGGCAAAAAATGTTCCAACATCCCTGTTATGATCAGTGAGCTGGGAAATACAATAAAAGTTGTATCCAGTGATGGAGTGTCCATGAATGCAATATCATCATGGAGAGCCAATGTTCCATGAATGTCAGAAGATGGAAGGAGCAGGGTGATGGCAGGTCTAAAATGAAGCTAAGGTGATAATTATCGAGTGGGAATTTCAGAATGGAAAGGGTTAGAATATTGGGGGATGTGAGAGGTAAGTTTAAGATTACTGAAAGGAAAGAAAGAGTTGATGGATGAAGTTGGGGAAAGGTGCCTGTTCTTGCAGACAAGGTTAAGTATCATCATGTACTACTGCAGTGTGAGAAGTGGGATTCAGAGTGTACTAATGATGAGATACAATTCCATGCAGAGGATCAAATATGTCTGATGATAAAAACAGGTAATGAGAAAACTCAAGTCTTCAGTAGTTCTGGTCCCCAAGGTCAGCTAGAGGTGTGGCTATATTCTGGAGGTTCCTGGAAGCCAACTCGATAATTCCCTGTAGAAACTACCTGATGTGGTAAAATAACCTTTTCCTAAATACTTTCAGCAATGGGGAACCCATTACCTACAGAGGGAATCCTTTCTATTGTTAGTCTCTGCCTCCTTCTGTCCCTTTCTTTCTGCCTCTGTCTCTTTTGGTGTCTTAGCATCTACCCTTCCTTCCTCTGTCTCTGACTTTCTCTCGGTGTGTCTCTATCTATCTTGTTCTTTCTGTCTGTCTGTCTTTTCTGCATAGATCATAATCTTTCAGGTTCTCATTAAGCTCCTTCGTATTCATGGTATCTTTTAAGCAACTTTGTATGTTTATTCAATGAAATTTAGCAAAAGTATGCAAAAACCATTCTTGGAACATTGGCTCTTAAATTGCTTTGGGTTGTTCCAGTCTCTCTAGAAAAGTGTAGTTGTAGCAAAATACATCACCCAGCAGAAGGTACATGCTTGAGAACAGTGACAAAAATGTTACCAGAAAAGAGGAATGGACCGAAATCATGGGTGGCTTTAAATTCCAGTGTCTAGATTTTGGAATTCATCCTGTGCACAAGTAGGAGTCATTGAATACTCTTGAGCAGGAAAGTGTGATGAGCGAGCTGAGTTTGAGGAAGTCATCCCATTGTGCTGTGCCTTTTTGGGGTTAAAGAAGACTGCTTGAAAAAGCTGTGAGTCACTCATGCCATGAACTAGGTCCATTTGTCAGAAGAAGAGGGAAAGGTGACAACAGCTGAGTGAGCTGGAGCAGCAGGATTCTCAGTGGGGGCCTGGCACTAGAGTGAGGACACACATGTGTGCCGTTCAGTGTTGAAAAATAGTTTCCTGCAGCCGTCCATCATTGCAAAGCCAGCTCCTTCAAGCATCCAATGCACATTTTCCTTTGGAGAGAGAAAAAGGATTACAAAGCACCAAGGAGACAGGGAAGTGAGGGCTAAATAAACCAGAGACCAGCTGTTCTAGGTGTGAGCTTCCCCAGGGAGGTGGGTGAAGCCTCTGATTCTCCGACCATAGTGGGCGGGATTTATGTGCCCAGGTCCTGTGCTCTGAGGGAAGCAGTGAGCTGCTGGGAAGTGATCTGTGGTCAGGGAGCACGTCTTAATTCCAGAAACGTTTGTTAAGGGGTTTTATTTTGTATGGTTTCCGCTAAAGAGGCAGGGTGGTGTAATAGTCCACAGGCTGGATCAGAAGGCATAGGACCTGGGTTCAGATCCCAACTATGCTTCTTACACTTATTGTAACCTTAAGAAAGCCCCTTCCTTTCTGTGGCCTTCAGTTTCATCCCTTATAAAGTGGCAACATTGGACATGACTATCCCTGATGTCCCTTAGAGCTCTGACTCCTGTGGTCCTATGGCACCAGTGAGTTCTCCCAGATAATGACAGCACAAGAAGGGAGCAGTGTTAACTTTCCTGACCTCCTTGAGGGAATGAGAACCTCCTTCTCTTCCTCATTGCCTCACCCAGAGTCCTTGCACAGGGCTATGCACACAACAGCATCTCAATAAGTTGCTTTTGGTTGTTTGATTGCCTGCTCCTTATCTTACACACACACACACACACACACACACACACACACACAACCAGCTAACTTGTAATCATTCGTGAATAAAATGACCACATTTCAGAAGAGCTAAAACAATAACCCAAGGAAAAATATTCTGATTTTTGACTCATTTTAGTTTGTGTGATTGCCTGTGATGAGCATGGGACCATGGAATTGGAAGGAACCTGAAAGGTCCTCTTTGAGACCAGGGCTCCCCTAAATCCTGAATCCTGCAACATCTCTGACAATTTATCATCCAGTTTCCACTGGAAGATCTCCAGTGACTGGGAAAGCACTAGCTCCAAAGGCTCTCCATCCTACTCTTGGATCCTTCTGATTGTTAGGAAGTTTTTCCTTACATTGAGCCAAAATCTGTCTTCTTCCAACTTCCTCATTTACTGAGAGTTATGGAATTAACCTCCACCCAGTGCTCCCAATTTCTTCTTTTTATGTCTGCCTTGAGAAACTTAGTCCCTACCACGGGGGCTGTATAGTACAGGTCTTCAAGTCTAATTTGACAGTTGGGTGAATGATACACGACCTTCAGCTTGAAGGCATTTACAAAGTGCTCTTCAGTTCACCCTTATTAAAGCAAAACACACTCTTTCAGGGACTTACGGATGGGTGACCAAAGCCCAAATGAATATTATGGCAGGCTCTTAAACATAATATAGAGAGAAGATGGGGTGAGGTGAACATATGGACAGGGTAGACAGTTCCTCTTTTCCAAGAGGGAACACAATCACAGCATACCTGCTTCCCTTTAAATTTGGCCAAATCATCTACTCCTACCACAAGAATCATCTGGTGTCCTTGTGGGCATGCATCCAGAAATAATCCCTTGAACATCGTAGATCTAAGAAATGTTTTCTTGAGCATTACTGAATCATGACACTCTCCTTTGGCTAATAAAGAATCAAAGAATGTTCCTGTGGCTACCTTGGGATCAAGGAACATTCCTGTGATATCACTAATGGTCTCATGAGCATTGTAGCGAGTCAGCCAACAAGTTGTTATTAAGCACCTACTCTGTGCTAGGCACTGTGCTAAGCCCTGAAGATGCAAAAAGAGAAAAAGATAGTCTCCACCCTTGAGTACTTCACAATGGAACACAGACAAGGATGTGCAAATTGGATATACAAGATAGATTGGAAGTCATCTCTGAGAGTGTGTTAACATTAAAGGGGATCACAGAGACATGTCCTAGAAGTGGGGACTTCAGGTGAACCTTAAAGAAGCTAGGAGGCAGAGAAGAAAAGGGAGATGGTCCCAGGCTTGGGGGGCAATCAGGGAAAACACAAAGAATCGATGGATTCAAGGAAGGCAGTGTGACGGGAGAAAGGGAATGGAGCTAGCAATTATATCGTGTCCACTGGTGTCAGTCCTTGTGCTAAGTGCTTTTTACAAATATTATGCCATTTGATCCTCAAAACAACCCTGTGAGGTAGATGTGCTTATTATCCTCATTTTATAATTGAAGAAACTGAGGCAAACGTCAGTTAAGTGACTCACCCAGCTGGGAGGTGTCTGAGGCTGCATTTGAACTCAGGTTTTCCTGGATCCAGGCCCAGTACAGCACATTGGTTGCCTCACTAAATTGAAGAGCATGTGTAGAGAAATAAAGGGAAAGGAGACTGAAAAGTTAGGAAGGAACCTAGTTATGGAAGGGCTTCTAACACTTGTGAATTTTATATCTATTAAATGACATATTTCTATAGAAATATTGGATGTTATTAGTCATATTAGAGTGCTAGTGTTCCAATGGACATCAGAGAACTATGGAATATGTCTGGGCTTCATGGGAGAGCAGAATTATTCCTTGAATGTTTGAGGACTGTGTCTTTTTTGCTCTGGGTATCATAGAATTGAAGAATTCTCCGGTGGGTAGTGTAGACTGTTCAGTTCCCCCACCCTAACCCTAACTCACACACCCCAACCTGGTGCCACACTTATCTCATCACACTCCCCTTGGGCCAAAAATGCATCCTGCCCCTTTTAGCTCTCCTCCCTTTGTCTGGGCTGTCCTCCCCTGCTCCGTGTTCTACAGAATTCTTAAAGGTCCAACTCAAATGTCCCCTCTCGAAGGGAAGAATTCTGTTTGATGTTCAAAGCCCACGATAGCCCACTTGTCTGCTCCTTTTCCATCTTACTCCCTGACACTGATCTCCTGGCTGTTCCACAAACAAGACACCCAGTCTCTCAACTTACAGCATTTTCTCTAGCTGTGCCCTATGCCTGGAATTCTCTTTCTCTCCTAATCTCTGCCTCCTCTATTTTCTGATGGTCTTTAAGCCTTAACTGAAATCCCACTTTCTACGGGAAGTGTTTTTCAATCCCTTTTTATTCTAGTGCCTTCCCTCTGGTAATTATTTCCTATTTATCTTATATATAGTTATCATCTTATGTATTTATTGGTTTGCTATACTCTCTATCAGAATGAGTTCCTACACTGAGGGGGAAGGAATTGTCTTATGCCTCTTTTGGTATCCCTAGTGCTTAGCACAGTGCCTTGATAAATGGTAATGGACGGAACACTAATGCACTGTTGGTGGAGTTGTGAATTGATCCAACCATTCTGGAGAGCAATTTGAAACTATGTACAAAGGGCTACAAAACTATACATACCCTTGGATCCAGTAACACCACTACTAGACCTGTATCCCAAAGAGATCATAAAAAAGAGGAAAAAACTCACATGTACAAAAAGAGCAGCTCTTTTTGCAGTGGCCAAGAATTGGAAATTGAGGGGATACCTATCAAATGGGCAATGGTTGAACAAGCTGGAGGATATGAATGTAATGGAATACTATTGTGCTCCTAGAAATGATGAGCAGGCAGACTTCAGAAAAACTTGGAGAAACTTACATGAATGGATGAGTGAAGTCAGAAGGGCCAGGAGAACATTGTACACAGTTACGATAACACTGTGCCATCATCAACGTGATGGACTTATTTTTTTCTCAGTCATACAATAATCCAAAGGCAATTCCAAAAGATTTATGATGGACAATGATGTCCACATCCAGAGAAAAAAATGATGGAGTCTGAATGCAGTTGAAGCAGACTTCTTTAGCGCTTCTTTTCTTTCTCGTGGTTTTCTCCTTCTGTTCTGATTCTTCTTCCACAACATACCTAATGTGGAAATATGTTTAATATGATTGTATGTATATAGCCTATATCAGATTGCATGCTGTCTGGGGGTGGAGAGAAGGGAGGGAGGGGCAAAATTTTGGAACTCAAAATCTTATAGAAGTGAATGCTGACAAGTCAAAATAAATAAATAAATAAATACTTGGAAAAAATGGCTATTTATTGATTGAATAAATGTAGTGGGCTAAGCGATATCAGTCTTTTCACAGAGGAGAGCCAGTTCACATGCTTTAGAGCTTTACATTGAGCCCAAATATTCCTTTCTCTGACTTCCTTAGTTACTGAGAGTCTTAGATCATTGACCTATTGAGAAGAGCTAAGTCCATCAAAGTTGGTCATCTCACCAAGTTGCTGTTACTGTGTACAATGTTGCCCTGGTTGGGCTCACTTCACTAAGCATCAATTAATGTAAGTCTTTCCAGGTTTTCCTGAACTCTACCTGATCATCATTTCTTATGGAGCAATAATATTCCATTCCATTCATATACCACAACTTGTTCAGTGATTCCCCAATGGATGGGCATTCATTCAGTTTCCAATTCTTTGCCATCACAAAAAGAACTGCTAGAAATATTTTTGTGCCAGTTCACATATGCTAAGTGACCTAGTCATTTGTGGTTGTGCATCTCATATAAAGTCTAGCCTAGGATGGTGCCTAAGGTCTGTGATTCCCAAATTCTGGGTTCTTTCTACTACGCCCCATTTTCTTTTCTTCCTAACAGACTGGAAGCTCCAGGGGGCAGGGTACATGTTTTAATTGAACCTTGCCTCTCCCCATTGGCCAGCATGGACCTCTTCAGTATAGAATTCACTTGATTCATCTTTTCTGAATGACTAGATGACTGTATGAACCCTGTCTTCCCAGCAGGACTGTGTTTGATGGTTGATGCCATTCTGGCGCCATCATTCCTCAACAGGACCCCTCAGATACTCACTGGATTTGGTTTGGCTGACCTTAGTACTCAGAAGATTGCCAGGTCACTAAATTACAGGGACCCTAATCCCTAATCCGTTCTTATTTTCTACATCCCAAACCACCCTGTGGAGACCATTCTCACAAAACTGATGACCCACATTTTTCAAAGGTCATCTTGAGCCCTACAGTTGTGGAAAAGGTTTCTTTACAGAAAGATTCATTGGCTCATAATCTAAGGGCAAGCTTAGGCCTCTTGAGTTTGGATAGAAGGGAGTTATTAAACTCCTACAATTCCAGGGCTGGTAGGAGTCCTAATTAAGAGTTGGGAAATCTCAGAAAATAAAATGTTGGATCTGAGAGGGACTGTAGAACATAGAATATCTTACCTGGGGTAGAGCATAGACTGTCTGAGCTGGAAAAGTGGTGTCTGAACTGGGAATGTCCAGTTCCATCAACCTACAGATGGTGCCCCTGAGACTCAGAGACCCAAGTGACTTCAGTGGCAATGCTCAGTTCTTTCCATGCCACTCAAGTTTAGATTCATCGATGGGGGATTGAGAGAGAGACACAAGGTTGATTCTCCCAGGTTGTCTATTATCTAAAGGAATGGGACAGCTGGCAATGCAGGAAGCCTTTCTTTGGATCCCTCAAAGCCTTCCTCCATCACGGTCTCCCTTCCCCTCACTTTCTCCCACCCTGGACAAATCTTACGCTCAGAGCAGGCCTTGCAGGCAGCCATTGTTCTACTTGTCTTCACTGCTCTCTCTCCTGACTTTTATCACTTGAGAATTCCTCTCAGTTCCCTACAATTCACATCAAATGAGATCCTCTACAGAAGCTTTCCTTGATACTCTGAGCTGTTACACACTGCCCTGCTATCTCATATTTTGTCCTTCTCTCATGGGGTCTTCATGAAACACTATTGAGGGGTGGTTAGATTTCTGAACTTTAAAGATCTAGGTTCAAGTTTCACCTCAGAAAGTTATAAGCTATACGAGTCTGGGTGAGTCACTTTGTCTCCAACTCTCAGTTTCTTTGTACAATCATAGACTAAGCTAGTTGATGGCTGCCCAGGTCCATTCAACACCACTCAATACCAATTAACTTGAACTTTTACAAAGAGACGTTTTCTTGGAAAGCATAGCCAGAATAAATAACTGCCCATGAGGCAGTTAGGTGGCTCAGTGGATAGAGCACCAGGCTTGGAGTCAGGAAGACTCGTCTTCCTTAGTTTAAATCTGACCTCGCACACTCACCAGCTATGTTGCCCTAGGCAAGTGACTTGAATATGTTTGCCTCAGTTTCTTCAATTGTAAAATGAGTTTGAGAAGGAAATGGCCAAACCACTCCAGTATATTTGCCAAGAAAACCTTACATGGTGTCACAGAGAGTCAGAAACCACTGAAAAATGGCTAAGCAACAAGATTGCCACTAAAGTCCTGCTGTCTCCAGTGAGAGAATGGAAGTTAAGGTCCCTGCCAACCTTCAAGCTCTTTGTAACTAGGAGCTATTTGGATGGATGATCATGACCTCTGTGTGTGATAGGCACTCCTACTACTTTGGGAGATCTGGGGCTTTGGGTCTCTCCTCTTTTTGCTAGTTTATGTCCTAGTGGATATTTCCCAAATGGTTACTGATTGATAAAATGAATGAGGCAGCAAGCACCTTGGTTCAAATCCTCCTTCTGACAATTTCCTACTGTGTCAGCTGAATGAAGTCCCTTCACCATCTATTCCAGTTTTCTCTTCTGTGACATGACAGCATTGGGCTTCCCAGTCTTTAAGGTCCCTTCTCCTTGCTCCATATCTGTGAGCCCTCAAAGGTCTCACTTGCCCTCCAACCCAGACTGTATATGGGGGAGGGGACAGGATGTGGCCATTCTACAGCACCAAGATGTTGCCTGCTAGAGGTCTTTGAGGGGGCAAGAAGGCTCTGGATCTCTACCCCAGATCCAGGCAGGCTACTCCTCCCCCTTAGGATCTGAGGAGGCCTAGAGGGTTGGGGATGTTTCTCTTCTCTATCTTTCGAAGTTTGAGTCTTCATCTATGTTCCCTCCATTACTAGGGGCCAGTCAGTGGCTGCCCAGGTCCATTCAGCACCACTTAATAGCAATTAGCTTGAACTTTTACAAAGAGATGTTTTCTTGGAAAATATAGCCAGAATAAAGTACACCTATTTTCTCTAAAACCCAGGTCATGGTCTTGCTGTCCTCCATCACATCAATCTCTGGGGAGAGTAAGCTCACTTTAATAGTATTCCAAGATAATATGGTCTCTCCATGGTCACATCCAGATTTAGCATGGCTTTCAAAGGAGTCCTTCACTCAGGTGCCCCTGAACTGGGTTAAGGTGCTTGCTTTTCGGTCCTCGGGGCAATGATGTTTTGCTAACTGTAGAACTCTTTTAAGATTCCCATGGATGGCCCTCCCTACCTTTTAAAACTCCAATCTCCTTTGAGGCTCTAATCTCCTTTACTTAAAAATGAAAAGAATGCATATAGAGGCCAAGAATGGTGACCATTTTTAGAAGGTAACATGGTCTCAAGGGGAAGCAGACTCTAAGCCCTGTCCGTTTATAATATTGTCCTTCCTCAAAGGTAGTGGCAGAAGAAGTCACTGAGTGAGATCCCACCAAGACCAAGAGTGCTGAGTCAATGACCAGAGGCTGATGCCTCCCAAGCCATTCAGAGAGGTGGAACGTCCATTTCTGCTCCCTGGTCTCTCCAGAGCACTTCCATTGAATGTCTTCATGACTCTGGAGTAGGCTACCCAGCATAGCAACATGGACATATGCCATCAGAAGCACACAGTGTGTACAGAAGCCTCCATTACTCTTGAATGTGGAGGTAAGACTCATGTACAATGGCAGAGTATAATTCATAAATGAACATTTGCATGTCACTGGGCAACAAACTTTATTCTACCAAGGACTTCAAATATTTCTATCCCTCCACATTATTTGCTTAACAAATAGGGTTTTCATGGTTAAAGAAAATCTTAGCTTCTATTTCTACCACCCTCTGTGAGGTCCCTTATGCAGGTGGGAGCCAAAGCAGGAAAGGTGTTCTACTCCAACCCCATGTCATCACAGAAAGGTCCGATACCTGCATGGAATCTCTAATGCAATCAAAATTGTAACCTGAATCAATTAGTTTTTAATATGTTTGAAAAGATCGAAGGACTTTGATCATTGTTATTGGCTAAAAACAAGAGTAAGAAAAACCTCTTGGCCTGGGAATAAAAAACAAAGTCCCATCCAGCCATGAACTGAGTCAAGGGGGAACTGATCTGATAGTGAAGAAGCTTTAATCATGTCTCTGTGGGTTTCTTTCTCATTTTCTGTCTCTGTGTTTCTGTCTCTTATTCTTTCTCCCTTCCCCACTTTGCCCCTGTCTTGCTATCTTCCCCCACTCCCAATTTCTTTACCTGTCCCTCTCACCACTTCAGTTACCCTCATTGACCCTGTGATTCAAAAGAGAAAGAAAATACATTTGGATACAGAAAGATAGCCACTGGAGGCAGGAAGCAGTTTCGAAGAGGATGACCCCTTGGACCGTAGAAAAAGCAGTCTGTAGACTCACGGTCCCTCCCCCCAGCCCCCTTAGCCTGCCTGAGAATTGCACCAAAGAGATTTTATATGGCATCTATGAAGAGAGAGAAATTCCAGTACCTAGGAGCTGTCTGTAATCCTTTCCCACATACTTTTACTCATGTGCCTCATTACTATTTTATCCTACCTTTAGCCTACTTTTACAATGGAGTTTTTTTTTCTTGATTAGTGGAACAGTATTTCTGAGGTTTGAGAGAGAAGATGCTTTGTATTAACAGTTCATTTTAGTAAATACCTTTGCTAACAGCTGATTGTCAGGTTGATTGTAGATGGAAAACATACCAGTGGGGGCTTCGGAGTGACAGTAGCAAAACACACCAGGCTTTTGGAGTCAATCTTATAATCCTGAGTAGTAGCAGTCAGCTGCCCTCTGGAAATATAATCTGTTGATTGGGGAAGGAGTCACAGAGAGAACACTACAAAAATATTATTCCTGCTTTTACAGAAGATATCATTGAGACTCGGAAAGATGGATGAGTTTCCTGTGGTCATATCAGTAGTATCAGAATTGAGACTTGAACCCAAATCTCCTGAATCTAGGCTCGATACTCTTTCTACCATACCATCATTGGTAATGAAAAAGTGACCTCTTTTTCCCAAATGATCACAAATCCTGAATTAGTCTGTTATGTACGTGTCCTATGACATCATTGAACTTTTAGTGTCACTCTGGGCTAGTGAAAAGAATGGCAGAGTTAGGAGTTGGAACACCTGAATTTGTAGTCAGCTGTGGCTACTCGCAGCCTGGACAACCAAGAGCAACTTGCTTGCCTTCTGGGAACCTCAACAGCATCACCTTTCAAAGGAGCAGTTTGGGTGGGACCACTCTAGTACTCTCTAGTACTAAACATAATGTGCCTGTGATCGCTAAGATTCCTTCCAACTTCAAATCTTATGATCTTACAGTCTTCCCTTTCAGGTCCTAGGATCAAAACTTGAAAGGGTCATTAGAGACCCCCTATTTCAACCCCATTACTTCACAGAAGTAGCTAAGTGATCTGCCCAGGACCACCCAGGCATCGAGGAGCCAAGAAATGGATCACCGGTCAGAGTTGGTGAATGGATCATGGCAGGATGTGCAGACTTGGAGGCCTAAAGCAGCCAATGGAGGGATGACACAGGGAGTATGAAGGGCAACAGCTTTGGTGGAAGTCTTCCCAGGCAGATCCTGAAGCCCCTGCTTCTGAGTGCTAGTTGGGAGTGTGTGTGCTCCTGGCAAAGGCTGTAGATCTCAGGAATGCATTTTGGACCCTGAGGGAGTCTTTCTGACGTTCTGAGATTAGGAATCACATAATCAGTCCCGCTTGTAAAGAGCAGATATTTTATCTGGACAAAATTGCCATGGTTTTTCCAAATGGGGCTGTAACCAGGCAGGCAAGTTGGCACTTGAATGCTCCTCCGAAGGCAGAATTCTTAGAAATGGGAGCAAATCTTGACTTCTTTTGGCCAGCATCTGTCCACGGGACATGGCAAGAAGATACTGAACTATCTTTGCTAGGATTTAATAGAGTTAAGCATCAGGGTGTTCCAAAGGGGCCTTGGGCTTTGGGGAGGGGAAGGGGAGAGAGCAGTCACGTGGTCCCTTCTCAGTCTCTGCCAATGAGCTCATCACGAATGGCCTCTTTCCTTCCCAGACAGCCCCAAATGATCTTGTTTGCACTCGAAAGTCCTTTTCAGCTATAACAGTCTAGATTCTGTGAAATCCATCTGGGTTGAGACAAAGCAGCCTTGAGGCAGAGCACATGATTCACATTTGTAATGGGCATTCCCTTAGGACAAAATGACCTGTTTTGTGCTAGGGTTTCTCTAGGAGAGACAACCTAGTCTAGAGAAAGAGAAACTGACTGATCTAGGAGTCAGACAATCTGGGTTTGCATCCTAGCTCTGACATAACAAGTGGTCTACACCTGAGGATGATGGCAGTGGTGGTGAGGAATGAGGAGGGCATGGGGATGGTGAGGGAGAAGGGTTAATGATGGAGGGTAATGGCGATGACAAGGATAGTGACAAAGTACTTAATGTTGATAAAGGACTTTCTTCACAACAACCAAGAACTCCCAAATGGGGCTGGTTTGGAGAGACGGTTGTCTATTTTGGCTGGTGCCAAGGTCCTTGAATGGCAGAGGAATTTGGACTTCTCATGGAGGAGGGGAAGGCTTAAGGAATGCTTCTTGAGATCACTTAATGAAGTCAGATGACTACATTTACAATTTTGCTGAGGGTCAGTTCTGCAGTGTGGATGCAAACACTGGAGAGGGAGGAATAGTGATGGGGTGAGTCTAAGGGCAGGAGGAGAAACATGCATTGTGGGGTGGTGGTGGTGGCCTCTTGGTATAAAAGATGGCTAGTCCTAGGGGGTGAAAGGTCCTTCAGAGCTTAGCCATCTTCTTGACCTTCTATGTGTTCTGTTCTTTGACAATCACATCCCCTTCCCACCACATAGAGGACTCCCAAGACCAGGCATTGAGGACCTGAGATGACTCCCCATCTCAGACACTTTGCTACTGAAGTGCCTATCCCTATACAAGTCACTTTCCCTCTTTGGGCCTCAGTTTCCTGTTCTGTCACTAAAATGACATTTGGACTAGCTGACTTCTGAAGTCTCCTCTATCTCCAGATATGGATCCTATGTTGCGTCTTCCTCTGGAAGCCCTCTTTGATTTTATCCCCACCTGGTTTCTCACGCGCTATGACATCCACAGCCCTTTGCAACGCCCTGTGTACCACATATGTCCTCCCTCTCAAAGGTCTTTGAGGACTGAGTTGAGGTCTCAGAAAAACCTGCCCTTCGGAGGAGCTGGGTGGAGGGTGGTGCTTGTAAGCTCCCTGAGAGCTGGACTTTGTTTGTTTTATCTCTGCCTCCCTCCCTACCAGGGTAGCATCTTTCAAATAAGAGACAAGACCCTGAGGCAGGATGAAAAGAGCTTATGAACAGAGTGCTGGCCTTGGAGTCAGGAAGGCCTCAGCTCACATTCCACATAACCCAAAGATGAGCTGCAGGGGTGGTCTTGGATGAGTCAATTCTCTCTCTGGCCTCAGTTTGCTCATCTGTAAGATGAAAGGTTTGGACCCAACGGCCTGCAGGGCTTTGTAGTTCAAGATCTCTGATCTACTTGATCTGTGCCATCTTAAGCCACCTCCTCACCTACAAATTACAATCTAGTTCTCTTTTACCCTCTGTCTGGCAACCCTGGCTTCTACTCCTGGGTCCTTCCAGAAGCTGATGGCAGAACTTTCTCCCTAACACCAGCCATGCCCTGTCCTGTTCCCTCCCCATTCGAACATCCTTTTATGGGTTGTGTTTTCCATGTAAATGTAATCCCCTCAAGGGCAGGGATCCTATTTCTCACATATATTTGTATCTTCTGTGCTTTAGCACAATGTCTGGCACATTATAATCACAATTAACCAATCAATCAATCAATCTCCTTCTCTCTGTCTCTGTCTATCTCTTTTTCTGTCTCGCTCTTTCTGCCAGGGCAGTGACAGGAACAAGATTGTCCAGCTTCTGGCATTGGACACTAGAATTCTGTTGAATACCTGAATACAGTTGAATACTGTTTCACCTCTGAATGCTCTTGGGATGGTCTGGCTTAGTCAGGTCTTACACCATGTTCTCTGCAGACTCATCCTCCCCCACAGCCTTTGCTGTTTATGAGATTATAGCCCTTGCCATGTTCTACTTCCCTCATCCATAATGTTTTACAAATAATGAGTTCGTATTCAAACTCAGTGTTGCTTTTGGCCCACCATGTCTCTGCGTGGCAAGGAGATCAAATGCTTGCTGGATGATGCAGTTTCTGGGCTGTCTTAGCCTTTTTCTTATTTACATCAGCTAATCTTTTCTAAGATAAGATGGAGAGTCAGCATAGAGTAGTTAGTAAAGAGCTGACCTAGGAACCTCAAAGAGATGGGTTCAAGTCCTGCCTCTGACCCCTACTGGCTACATGACCTTGGGCAAGTCCTTTCCTTTCCCCAGGAAAGTCTGTGAGATTTTAAGTTGGAGAGTATGTAGTGACTTGCATAGATGGAGGGAATTTACTCACCCTGAAGTTTTCTATCCCAGTATTTCCAAGGCTAAAGAGTTCACAACCTTGTGGATTTGGTTTATTCTAACCATGTTTCCAAACCTTCCCATGCCTTCAGCCAATGGACTGAGTCTCTACCACTGGAGCCCAACTTGAAGTAACCTGCTTTTATGAAGTGAATGATTGCTATTAATTCTTCATATTGTGATTGATATAATTATCACCACCATCGCCAGGGTCTCCCACTCCCATCTTTTGGATGAGGTTTAGATAAAAATAGTCCTGACACAAGCCACCGTACTGCTATTATTCTCTCACATCACCCACAAGAACAGCAGCTGCCATTTGCATCAAGCCTTTTCAGGTTGGCAAAGCACTTCAAGGCATTTCATCCTCACAACATCTTAGGAAGAAGGGGTTAGCGTTAGCCCCATTTTCCAGATGAGGAAACTGAGACTCAGTGACTTGTTCAGGGTCACCTCGCTTGGCAGCTCAGGTCCAGCACTGTATGGGCTACACTACTTTGCTGACCCATATTTAAATCTCCCCAGACTACTGCCCATGTACAAGTGAAAGAAACAATTATTTTCCGTAGCTGAAAGAAAGCATGAGGATGTCAGGTCAGTCTATAGAGGCGCACAGGAAGAGCCCTCAGTACTGAGGTCTGATGGGGATTAGAGCAATGAGCTGGGATGATTGTGATGATGAAGATTGTGATGAGGGTGATGATGGTGATGATGGTGATGATGGTGATGGTGATGATGATGATGATGGTGATGATGATGATGGTGATGATGGTGATGATGATG
>CM053769.1:93486527-93520039 GCA_028658325.1 Potorous gilbertii | reverse complement strand
ACACAAGCCCGTAATCTCTTCTGGAGAAGAGGCAAGTTCTGAGGATGCCTGAGTCAAAAGTTCTCCTGCCTGGTTTGAGTGGTGGTTAATCATAGTTTAACTTGTGCCAGGGTTTGAAGAGATGTCTGACACTGAGGTCATGTTCTCCTCCCATCTTTCCAAAGCCTGGCTTTTCTGCCACCTGGGAATCTGATGAAAAACGAAGTCCTCAAGACTTCTCCACCCAACCTCCCCTCTCTTTCCTGTAACTCCAAAAGAACATAACTCCAAGAGCTATGGGGGTGCCCTGGAGGAGAGGCCTGGCTCAGAACCCCTCCTCCTGGATCATTGACCTTGAGTAAGGCATCCTGGGCAGCTGCTCATTGAGGGCTCATGTAGCCTGGTGCAGGAACCTGGAAAAGAAGGAACCGGGACCCAGCAAACAACAGCGCAAAAGCTGTTCCCAATTTCAAGGCTAGCTGACGTCTGCTTCCCTGGTATGCAGTCAAACATGTTTTCCATCTAGGAAATTATAAAGGCCACAAGCAGTTTACATTGCCCATTAGCATGTGTGCCTTACAGAAGACAGTGTTTCCTGTCCACCATTCACAGGAAGACTTACTGGATGATTCCTTCAACCTTTCCTCCCTTTCTTCCCATTCCTCCTCTCCTCTCCTCTCCTCTCCTCTCTTCTCCTCTCTTTCCTTCCTTTCTTCCTACCTTGGAAGCTGATGTTAGTGAATGAGAGATAGATGATGACCCAGAAAAGACAAAGGAGTGGTCAGATAGGTGGGAAGGGAATCAAGAGAGAGGAAAGCCATGAAAACCCGGGGGGGAGAGTTGTACCCAAGAACAAAGGGGAGGGGTCAGTCAAGAACAAAGTAGTGTCAAAGGCTACAGAGAGACAAAGAAGGATGAGGATGTAGAAAAGTGCAGCAGATCTGAACATTAAGAGACTCCCGTGATGTGGAAGAGAATTGTTACCAGCAATGGATGCAGTGAGAAAACAGCAGACTGGGAGTGGGAAGGGAGGGAAGGTATGACTAAGAGCCCTTCAGAGCAGGGACTGGCTTTTACCGCTGTCTGTATCCCTGGTGCTTGGACAGTGCATGCATATACTAGGTGTTTAATAAATGCTAGTCCACTAACCAGGCACACATGAGAAAGATCTTCATGGAGCACGCCACACACAAGTCCTACTTAAGACCCTGAGCACAAATCCTGAAGGAGTGGGGCTGGAAGATGCTTCCATCCCAAACACATAGAAAGAAAATCTCAATTTCTATTTTGGCAAAGCCTTCAAACTCCTCTGGAGTGGGTTTAAGTCTTCATCTTTTCCCCAACAGAATTGGCTTAGAAGTCATTAGTGCTGACCCTGGTCCAATTACACACTGAACTTCAACCACAGGGCCATGGGATGTGGGCACACGCACATCTGGAAAACCAGACTTGGGCACATGCACATCTGGACAATTTGACTTGGGCACATACATATCTGGGCAATTGGACTTGGGCATATGCACATCTGGGCAGTCAGACTGGGCACATGCATATCTGGGCAATCTACTTGGGCACATCCACATCTGTATTTGTCTGGTCCTTATAGAACATGGATGAGCAGTGACTTGTTTCTCATGTTGGATGTAGAGCTTCAGACCACCTGATTCACTTTTTCTGAGAGGAAGTGAGTGTAATTGTGTTCTGTACACCTCTTGTCTTTCCTCATCTGTGAATGTGTTGTATTCTAGTAGGATGCAAGCTTCCTAAGTAAAGGCAGTTTTGTCTTTGTATCATAGCACAATGTCTGACACATAGTAGGTGCTTTCTCCTGCGTTATTATACCTTTTCACCCTATCTTGACTTATATCTAATCTCATTACACATAATTCTTCAGCAAACTGGACTATTTGTGTTACTTCCTTCTTGTCTTGCCCTCTTCTAGTTTCATGCCTCTCATGTAGACTCAGGTGCCTTGAATAGATGTACCTATCTTTAAAAATGCTAATCTCCATTGCTTCTAAATTGCTAATGGAAAGTAAGATCTATTAGCATTCTCTAAATATTAGTGCCCTGAAGCAAAATACTTTGCCTCACCCTAGTTACACTTTTCTCAAGCAATCACTAGGGGGTCAGTGATAAAGGAATAACAAAGTGAATAAGGGGTTTGCTCACCTCTTATGACTCTAGTGAAGGGGGAAGAAGGCCTGCCAACACTTTTCAAGAATGTGCTATCAGGAGGGAGAGAATTTGTTGGCTATAAAATTTATGAATTTCAGCAAGTTTGTGGATAAGAAACTGGAGTTTACATAACAAAATGGGTCATGAATGAATCATGTTGGAGTGGAACTGGGGATAATCAAGGCTAATGAGAAAGTGATGGGTCAGAAGAAGGGAATGGGAGGATGGACCTAAAATGGTTCTGGGATTATAGAGCCAGTCCACCAGGAAGTAGCTTGGTATCGTGTCCACCATTGATCTGTGGCTCTCCAAACTGACTGTTCCAATACCTTGGGTATTTGGGTGTTGGTGTCCAGGAGGTTTTCTCCACAAATCTCCTTGATCTCTTGAAGCAGATGTGGGAAAGGCTCTAAGAACAGGGATGAATGAGGTTGAAGCTGGAGAGTAATAGGCCAAGGCTTGAGATGAGGAAAACATTATTGCTATTCATCTCTCAAATGCAAAATGAACCACCCTGGTTGGTGAGGGTAGATCCTCCTTTGTTGTCATCTTCTGGTAGATGCTGGAAAACCACCAGCCAGGATGCTAGTGAGACCCTGCCTGGTTCACATAGGACCCCAGAGATCTTTTCCAAATCACAGTTTACACGGGTCTGTGACCTATCACAGATAGCAATGGAGTTACATGGAATCAAAGAACCCAACTGATGACATACCCCCGATCTCAGTTTGGAAAGGGGCCTCAGAAAGCATGTCAGAAAACCTCCCTCAAGAACATCTCTGAAAAGCAGTCCTCTGGACTTTACTCATGGACCTCTGGAGAGGAGTAATCCACTCCATTTTGTGACAGCTGTCATGGTCAGAAACGTTTCCCGACCTCAAACCTAAATTTACCATCATGCTTCTCTTCATCACTCCTGGGGCTTCCCTCTGGGCCACTAGAACAAGGTTAATCTGTTTGCTCATGAGAGTCCTTCAGACACTAAGGACTGCTACTATGCTCCCTCCTCTTGGCTCCACGTGGTCTTTTCCCCGGGCTAAGCATCCCTCCCTCCTTCAGACAATCTGCGTCTGGAGTGATCTCAAAGCCCTTCACTATCCTGCTCATCTTCCAATGTCCTGATACTCAAAGAGTGGAAATGATTAGCCCAAGGACACACACATCAAGACAGTGGCAGAGCTGGATTTATAATGTAGGTCTTCTAGATTGACTCAACAAACCACAAAAGAACAGAAACAAGCAGGTGAAGGGAATAGGTGAAAAGTAAGATGGTCATAGAGCTGCCCATGATAGTGACCAAGTCAAAGGATATCCAAGGCCCAACCTGGTTCCAAATATTGTCATTAAACTGAACCAAAGGTCTGTGCTATGGCGGTCCCAGCACTGGCCTTTTGGAGCCAGTCACAGGTTGCTCTTGGCACCCTCTGCCTTTGATGATACAGACGCATAAGGAGTAAACTCCTCCCTGTGATCCCTAACAATTCATGTGGGCTAGATGGAAGGAGTCAAGTTTCAGTCCATATAGTTAGTGGGTCACAATCCCCTATTCTAATCCATTCCCTCACCTTAAGGGTGAAGAAAGATATAGGCTTGGGTCCTAACAGGACAGAAAAGAACTAGTGTTTTTTTCCTGGAAGTACTAGCCCCAGTTTCAGAACTTAAAGTCCCTCCAGTTCTCTCTGTGTCCCTCTTTGTGGCAAGGGATGAGAGACAAGCTTCTTGGAGCTTTCTTCCGTTGATTTTTTCTCTTCTTTTCTGCTGACCCATGAGGTAGCAGCAATCTCAACCATCACTCTTTCCTAAGTTCTTTCTCTGCCAAATGGCACAGAAGTAAGGGAGGCCAGGAGACCTCCTGCCTCCTCTGTGGACAGCGGTAGACACAAGGCTGTTCCTCTGTGGATGGCAGTAGGCAGAAAGTTACTCTCTTGATGAAAGGGAGACTGTTAAACTCATTCCCTTTGTCTCTTTTGTCTCTTGCCATCTCTGCTAGGAGACTAGAAAGTCCAGAGGGTCCTACCTGGGCAGGTATCAAGTATAATCCCATTTAATGGGAAAACATGTCTTTTTTTTTCCTTCATGGTTCCTGTTAAGGATTCTATTTACATCATAGAGGACACGTTGTTCATTGATCTGTATGTTCCATGGAGGAATTGGGTCTGTGATTTCCATAACATGGGGAGCTCCTAGGCCAGTAAACTTCCTTCATTGAGGCAAACCAGCATTTCTCTGAAATGCATAATCTTCAGAGTGAGTGGCCAGCGTCTCTGAGAGGTATAGCTCATCCAGAACAACACAGACAGTAAGAGTGGCAGGATTCTAACTCAGGACCTCTGGAAACTAAGATCAGTTGTCAATTTCTATGCCATTGAGCTTCCATCAGAGCTGTTTTCACAAAATACCCTGGGTTTGTGAACTAGAGCAGGTCCATGAGAATTAAAAACCTGCACATGTATTATGTGCAAAACACTGAACCAGGCCTTGGAATGCAACATGTGGGCAAAAAAAGAGTCGACCCTGACCTCAAGGATCTTCCATTCTAGATCATGGATCAGGTGCGTTTATGAAGCACTTCCTATGGGCCAGGCGCTGTGCTGAGCACTAGCAAAAGTCAGTTAGTTCCTGCCTTCAAGGAGAGTCCATTCTGTTGGAGAACAAATACAACATATAAAAGGGAGATAAAAAGCTGGGGAAAGAGAAATAAAGGGCACCCAGATGGGGGCACAGTGCCAAAGCCCCCAAAATCGCAAGCACAGCTGACAGGGAAATGACATGCAGCCATCCAGGACCAGATCCCCAGATTGAGGCCTCTGAAAGAACTCAGTGAGAGAGATGGGCCCCTGGAGGGCTGATGTACAGGGTGAAAGGCCCCAGGCACAGGGATTATTCCCTTCCTTTGGGGCAAATACCATTCGCTCATATGAGAAAATATAAAATACACACAAATTTCAAGATCTGATTCAAGTCCAAAGGCTGAGCCCCACTTTTTCTGGGAAGGGGCCCCTCTGGACACAGGAAACCATGGCCACCTGCTCTGGATTTATATAAGCTGGGTTCCCTTCCAGCGGGAGAAAAACTTTAAAGATGTGGAATGAGGTTTCTCTCATCTCTCTGGCTCATTGTACTCCTACCTCAGAGTTCCAGGGGAAATCTCTTAAATATTCAAAGGTTAGGAGTAGCTCATGTCTAGATTTTCCCCTAAGAGGGTCCCATCTAAAGGTACCCAGTACAGCATGGATATTGGCCATTAGATACTGGGCATGTTCATTTCCTCTGATGCCAAAACAAATATTTAAAATATAAACACATTAACAAGGATGCATACATAGCATGCAAGACATAAAACAATATGCAGTCATACTTATTATCTGCTCCTGATGGTCAAGACAATTTTGCCCAACTTTTGACCATCTATTTCCCATTCTCCTTGTATCTGGGCTGCCTGAGCCATTCCCAAGGGCAGTTCTTCTGTCCTGCCAGAACATGGTTTGGGCTTTCGTAATCCTCTGCTCCTGGCAGCGGTCATCTTCCCTTCTGAGAAGTTGGGAAGATCATCTCCTCTTGGGCAACCAGCTCCTGACTCAGGAATTCCTGACCTCTTGAACTCACCATCTGACTGTCAGGGCTGGAAATGTCTGCTGTTCTGTGACCTGGGCTCAGAGAAGGAAGCACGACACAGAAGGGTCAGCCAGAAACTCAAAGCCCATGCCTGCCTAGGTGAGGTTCTTCTTACTGACCACTCTTGCTGAGAGAGGTGAGGGAGAGAAATCCCAGCCCTTGCCCTGGAATTCTAAAGGAAAACTGTCATGTTCCCTACTGATCAGAACCCAGAAGTGCCAGTAGCAACCTCTCCTTTTTTTCTACTTAAAGTCTGCTCTGTGTTTGTGTGTGTGTCTTTTCCTGCCTAGATTTCCCACCATCTTAGATACAGCCTTCAGTCACAGGGGCATGCAAGGTGTAGTTGCTGATATTTATCCTTCGTCAAGGGTTCAGAGCACAGACTCGGCTCCATGAGGAGGACAATAGCTTGGGGTGGGGAGGAGGCCTCCCCTGGTTACCCCAGGTACACTTACAGGGACTCCCTACCACCCCCTCAAGCTGCTGTAGCTCCACAAAGGGTCTGCCCCAGTTACCTTGGTTTCTTGCCCTTACTTCATAACCCTTTGTGATATGGCCTCCAGCAATGTTGCTCACCAGATACTCCTCTCTCCAAGGTTGTCAGTAACCTCATAATTGCCAACCCCTATGGGTTATTCAAACCCAATCCTTCTCCATCTTTGATCTTCTGACCAGCCTGTCTTCTCCTGGGTCCTATTTCCTGTCCTATTTTTTACAGCATTGCCTTCTCCTCCTGACTCCCTCCCAGTCTCCTTTCATTTGTGATCCACCCACTGAGTTTGGGCATCCTCTGTCCTAGGCCTTCATCTTCTCTTCCTACACATTCTCTCAGTCAGTGATTTCCTTCCCAACTCTTGGCAGAGGATGCACAGGTTTCTATATTCTACACTCTCTCCTGAACTCCATCCAATCCCCCATCACTAGCAGTCCATTGGGCATGTCAGACTGAATGGCCCAGAGACACCTTAAAATAGAATTCAAAAGGGAGCTTTTGACCCATCACACCAAATGCTCTCCTCTTCAGAATTTCCTCAGTCACACCAAATGCTCTCCTCTTCAGAATTTCCTCAGTCACACCAAATGCTCTCCTCTTCAGAATTTCCTCAGAGACACATCCCGTAGAACAAATATTTCAAAGGAGAAAAAGATCAGAAAAATCCATCACTTCATAGAAACAGTCTAAAAAAAATCAGTCCAGCCCCCGAAGACCTCTTACTCCTATGCAAGGGAAGGTGGGGTGAGAAGATTTTTTCCTGGGACCGGGCTAATTTGTGGCCATTTCCAGAGTTCACTTTCAATTATTTTGTGTGCTGTTCTTTCCATTTATGTTATTGTAGCCCTTGTGGATGTCATTTTCTTGGCTCTCCTGCCTTCCCTCTGCATTAGTTCATGCAGATCTTTTAAAGCTTCTCTTACTCATCACATTTATCTTTCCCTGTAGCACAGTATTATTGCCTTTTGTTTACATTCCACAGTGTGTTTAATCATTCCCCAAATGATGGGCAACTACCAGGTTTCCAATTGTTTGCTATCACAAAAGTGGTATCTATGGGGACTTTCTCTTATCCATTACCTCACAGAAACAAATACTTGGTAGTGAAATATCTGGGTCCTAGAATTTGGCCATTTTATTCATTCTACTTTTAAATTTCCAGATCGATTTCTAAAATAGCTACGTGGTTCACGGTTCCATCAAAACTGATATGTCTGTCTTCTCAGTTGTCATTTTCTTTATTAATTTAATGGGCGTAGGACACAGTTCTCATCTCCATGCAGATGGTTCTCAGATCTATTTGTCTGGCCCTAACGTCTTTCCTGATCTTTAGTCTCACATTTCCTACAGATTACTGACCATCAAATTGGAGATCTCATAGACATTTCAAACTCACCATGCCCAGAATGGACCTCATCGTCTTTCCCACAGACACTCCCCTTGCCCTAATTTCACTTTGACTATCAGAGAAGCCACTATCCCCCCAATTTTTGGTCTAAACTATGCTTACATTTCCCAATGAAATTTCCTCTAACAGGGCAGGTTGTCTTAGCTGCCTGGGGGCCTAAGAGTTCAAGGGTCTTGCCCAGAATAACACAGTTAGTAGGGAGACAAGGTGTGACTTGAACTCAAGCCTTTATGACTCCAAAGCTTGATCTTTATCCACCATGCAACACTGCCTCTCAGTGGAACAAGGTGTTTGAAATGTGCTTGCGGAGCAACAGAATGAAGGAGAGATGGAGGAGAGGGGAGGGATGCAGCCAAAGCCTCTCTCTGCTTCCCATCTTGCCCTGCCTCCGAGATGTAGAGGTGGTTCAGGGTGTCATTCTTTTACCTTTTGGCTGGGCCCAGTCCCACACATCCTTTCCTAGACCGTGATGGCTGCCCTGGGTAATCTCTTGTTCCCTGGTGCAGTTTTCTCTTCCATGGAGCATCTGTTGAGATGGCCTAGTGCAGAGGGAACAATCTTGGTTTCGGAACCAGGAACCTGGGTGTGAGTCACATCTCTGACCCTTATAAGTCATGTGACCTTGGGCAAATCATTTTCTTTCTCTGGGCCTTAGTTTTGTCACCCCTGAAAAATATAGTGGATTTGATTCAATGAACACCTTCTAGTCTTAAAATTCTGTGTCTTTACTAAATCTTGCTTTCCTATTTTGTGAAATGAGGATAATAAACTTGCCCTCCTGCCTCAAAGGTTGCTGGGAAGTGTCACACAGGCTAAAGGTAAAGACTGTGCAAATAAACCTTCCATGGTGAAAGAGATGAGAGAGGATAGAATTTCACAGACCTTTGTTAAGTACCTACGGTGAGTGGGCAGTGTACCTACCATATTCTCAGCACCAAGGGTGGAGGAAACCTATGTCTCCTGCCTTCACTATGCTTAGTTAGTCTGCTTGGTGGTTGTCATTACAGGGAAAGAGGCTTTGATCCAGGGGAATCAGATCCACACTAATCTACTGGAGACAGGCTCTCTTTGAAGGGATCTTTGGTTGGGAAGGGAAAGAGCAGACCACAAGAGAGGCAGACTGCCCAGACTGAGGCCTTGAAGGGATGGCTATCCAAGGTGTTAAGCCAAGATCTTAGGGTTCCCTCTGTCTAATCCTGAAATTCCCCTTGGTAAAGAGGAAGGGTCAAGCTAAGGCTGACTTCTCAGTGCATCTGGACAGAACTGACCTTCTGTGAAATAATAGTTCTGGATGAACCTTGCCAGATCCTCCCAGGGCTCAAACTTCTGACTCCCTAGTGGCAAGGGAGGATTCTGGGGAAGCCACATTCCCCAAAAAGAGTCTGATGGCCTGAGAGATTCCAGGCAGCATCTAGCCAGGATTGCAACTCACCAAAAGAATAGGGTTTCTTGTCTCCTCAAAGGGCTGGGATGAGATTCTCTTCATACAGGTTTTCATCAACAGAGTACTCCCAGAAAAAACTCATAAATCACCCTCAATCACTGGACCCTTGGCTTCGTTGGTGTTTCCCTGGTAATAACAGAACTTTTATCACTTTTCCCATCTCCTCCAGCCCTTAAGGAAATATTGTCCCAGTTGATTCACTGGGAAACATAAAAAAACAAAAATAAGAAATTGGCTTTTCCCTGAGTTTGCTGGGGGTCAGTCTCTCATCAGAAGACATCCCTGGGCTCCTTACATTCAGAAATAAGCCTATAAAATAACACTCAAACACTGTCGTGCAGCATCTTTTAAAATTTATATGCATTGGATATGCATGTCTCAGAATAATAGGCCCGGTTCCCACATCATATCATCCGTCCAATAGGGTCCTTCGCGGAAAATGATGAAGCTTCTCAGAAGAGTCCCACTGGGTCTGAGGGAATGAGGGCTTGGCCCATTGTCTCTAAATAGGCATATCAGTATTAAAGGGCTCGGGAGATTTTAGCCATTGTTCCAGGAACGCAGACTCTAACCGAATTAGAGTAATTGAGGCTTGCTAGGATCTTCTTGGCCCTCTGAGTGAATCTTGCCAGCACCGGGATTTATTCCATCTCTGCTTCCATTTTAAGGTCTGCTTTCAAAAGAAGAGAAAAGGAAGGTGATCTTTTATATATTTATTTATTTTGTTCTTAATCAGAAAATGGGCAAAAGTCCTTCTTTGGTGGAAATGCCGTATGATGTATGGAAAGAATCCTGGAGGGGCTTAGAACCGCGGGCAGCCCAAGAGATCAGCCTGCATAGGGAGGGTCCAAGGGAGGACCTCAGATCTAAAGGAAGGGGGCTGCCCTGCAGGGAAGTCATGAAGATGGAAGATGGGCAAGGATTGGTGATGAGCAGACCCGAAAGGAGAGCAACGAGGCAGGCAGAAGTGAGGCTGCAGGAGGATGAGCCTAAAGGGGCAGGGGAGACCTGGGGCAAGGGAGCATCTCAGGGGCTGTGAGAGGGAAAGCAGGGAGAGGGCTCAGCTGGGGCAATGGAGCCAGAGGAGGAAGTAGCCATCTGGGACCATTTGCCTCTGTCTCCTCCTCCTCTTCATCAACATTGTTTTGTTTTTATTATGATGATAACAAATATTTATATTGTGTTTTAAGGTTTGCAAAGCACTTTACCATCTTATCTCGTTTGATGGATTTTACCTGAGTGAACCTGCTTGTATCTGTGCTGGGGATGACATGTCATTGCCATAAGCAGCCTTTACATTGTTATACCTTCGGGCAAAACTCCCGTGGCCCGACCCTAGTTGTATCTATTTTTTTTTTCAAGAAGTTTGATGGTGAAGAGGCAAACAGAGAGAACTGAGCCATTCATTCAGACCCTACAAGTAGACCTCGATATTTTGTCCCAGCCAGTGTCATGAGTACATTTTAACCAAGCCCCATAGTGTTCAATTTAATTAAGTAAACATTTGTTAAGCACCTACAAAATGCTAGGTACTATGTTGAGTGGGCATTGGGAAAGCAAGATTAAAAAATGGAACAGTGTTTAGCTTCAAGCATCTTGCACTCTACAGGGCTGACAAAACATGCAGAAATAATTACATACAAGTAGATACTAAATATATGAAAAGCAAACACAAAGTAATTTGATGGGAAGAGGTCCAAACCTGGGGCACTCAGGAAACAAGGTAGCATTGCAGTTGAACTTGGAAGGAAAAGAGGAGTTCCAAAAGGTAGAAGCGAGGAATAAATACATACCAGGTACGGGGAACCTCCCTGCCAAGCTAGAGAGATGGGAGAGCCAAGTGCTCTGTGTGAGAGACAGTGAGGAGGTCACTTTGGCTGGTCTGTAGATAGTGGGAAGGCGGTAATTTGTAACAGAAAGGTCAGTTAGAGAAAGATGGCAAGGGTTTTTAAAAGCCAAATGGAGGAGTTTCTGTTTGCTCATAGAAGTAATGGGGAGCCTCTGCAGTTTGTATAGTGGGGCAGTAACAGAGTCAGATCTGCTTTAGGAACATTACTGTGGTAACTGTACCAGAGATGTGTTGTTGTGGGGGAGCTCTTAGGGATGGAGAACAACCAGGGTAATGTAAGCACTAAATCTCAGGGTGATTGAATTAGGGTTTTATACATTCACAGAATTTCATCATTCAGAGCTCCAGTGAAACCCCTACCCACAAGACTCCAGACTTTCAAGACTGACGCTGGAGGGAACCCAACCATATTTCCAGGCAGCCAATTCACTTTGGATAGACCTAATTGTTAGAATGTGGTTTTTTCCCCTTTTCTTCTGATATGAACCCAACAATAACCTGTGTCTAATTTCTATGTATTTCTCCTCTGTTTGTGACTAGGACAAAGAAGTCTGACCCTTTTTCTATGTGAAAACCCTTCAAATACTTAGTCAATCTCCTTGTTCCTCCTGAGTCTTCACTTCCTCAATTGGCTCAGTTGATGCTCAGCTGACATATACTTACAGTCCTCCACTGCCCTCCCAACGCCCTTATTCAAGCTTCCACCAGGGAAGTCTCTGCTTTGTTGTTCCCAGGGTCCCTTTGTGAATGAAGGTGCTCTTGGTAGCTAGTTTCACATTAACTCAATAGAAGAGGTCAAAGTTGACATGACATGGAGGGGAAAATGGTTTACTCTGAATGTTCAATTCATCGGACACTTAGGAAGTACCTACCTGTGCCAAGCACACGGGGCAAACAATGCATGTAGAGAAGTAATAAAGCAATTTGAAGAGCAGGAGAACCCTACCAACTGAAGGGGAATAAGTTAAGATCCCCAGGATGGAGAAGCATGAGATTGTGTCCTTGAAAGAACCTTGGGATTCTCTGGGAAGAGGTGATGAGGATTGAGAAAGACCAAGGGACTGAAACTGTCCTCGATGGCCAACCAAACCTGATGTCATTGCCTCTTAGTCCCATTGCATCCACCATGTGACTCAGTGTGGTAAGTCCTGGATACATAAACAAGGCAAAAATGGAGTCTCTCCTATAAAGGAGCTCACATCCTAATGGGACACAACATGCAAACAGCTATGTACAAATCCAGACCACAACAATGGCACCAAGTGGGACATAGGGACGGGGTCAGAGAAACCTAGGGCTGACTTGTGCCTCAAACACTTGCTAGCAAATGACTTCAGCTTTGTCTGCCTGAGTTTCATCATCTATAAAATGGAAATAATAGCAACAGGAAGCTAAGAGGACATGCCTTATGTAAAACACTTTTCAAACCTTAAGGCATCCTAGAAGCTCTGGGTCACCGCCATGGCACAATGTGGATATGGAGCAGGACTGTGGGGAGGGTTGCCTGTAAGGGGGATAGTCATGCTAATGCATTCCTTTCTCCCTAGCTGTTCACATCACTGGTAGCCTTTAATGCATTCACAATCTTAGACACAGAAACAATAGAGATGTAAACCTTCAGAACTCCATAAAGGAGTAACCTGCTGATCTAGCTCCTGAGAACAGGTCTCATGGACTCGAATCCATGACTTCCTTCACAAAGGCCTTTGGGTATTATAAGGCTTGGAGCTTGAAGGTCATCAAATGATGGCATGAAACTGCCTCCCCCCACAAAGTGAAGTCAGTCAATCATTGCTTGTTTTTAAATGTGGTTCAGTGGAAAAACAAAATAAAAGAGGAGCTTGTGTTTAATCCTGAATGAATGTGGGCAGATTCATCCACCTCTGAGATCCTCAGTTAATCATCTGTAAAATGAAAGCATTGGTTTAGCCTGAGGTTCATTGCCTCCGGATCTGAGACCCTAGACTAAGGTGGGACTCCAATGATGCCACACCTGCTGAAAAGGAATTATCTCAATTTTGTAGGAACCCTTTTAGATACTGAGTATGAACTGGGCCAATTAATAAAGGTCATCGGGTGAGAAACTTGTTTCCAGCCTAAGGAAGGAGCCATTTCAACACCAGATAGAGGTTCTGAGCCTCTCGGATGACAGACATTGAAGCAGATGAAGTATACCATCACATTCCCGAGGCACAAAAGTCAGTTGTCTCAGAGAAGATCAATTCTGAGGGATGTCCCAAGAAAAGGTCTGTTCCTTCCCCAAGTCACAAACCTAGTGCCCTTCTTTCCATAGACACTATAATGATATCTGCTGTTTCATTTTCTAAACATTTCCAATAAACTATATTTTTCTTCAATCATAAAGAGGCCAATGGTTAGCTAGAGAAAGATAAAAATGTAGTTAGAGAGTCCAATCTCTTCATGTTAGAAATTTTTCCAACTGGGGGCTCAGAATGACTGTAGTAAAATGCATGACATAAACTCTCTAAAACTGAAGACAATGAAACCACATGGACTTGGAGTGTCATTGCATGGCCACCATGCTAAAGTGAGGGTAACAAAGTGTTATGCCAGAAACTCAGGCTACTTCACTGCATCATAGTCTCACATCTGATGCTTTTGCTGGTTGATCATAGACTCTCCCTCTGTGCTCTCAGACTTTGTATCTCTCTGTCACTCTGTCTCTGTTTCTATCTCTGTCTCTCACTCCCTGTCTCTCACCGTGTCTCTCTCAGTGTCTCTCTATGTCCCCCTCAGTGACTTTGTGTATATTTTTCATATATTTTATGCACATGCACATGAGTCTATGCTATTTCTCCCCAGGAGAATGGAAGCCGCCATTGACTGATGCTCTTCCAAGTAGCATGCTTGCCCCTGGCCAGGCTTCTTCTCAGATGGCGGACACACAGTCAGTTACCTGGGTGCATTCTTAAAGTCTTCCCAACCAGACTTGACCTAATAGACTTTGGGCTCCCCTGCCCCAGCCCTAGGCTATGTCCATGCTCTTCTGAGACCCTGGAAGACATAATCCTTGGAATTCCAGTCAGCAAGGGGAACAATTCAACATGAGGTTTTTAATTGAGAAAACTGAATGCCTCCTCTAATGAAATGTTCCACTTCCACATTGAAAGTTCCACTTCCAGATGGGCTGACATCCCTGGGGTAACAGGATTTGGAAAGCCACACTGTAGGAGGACATGAAAGATCAATGCAAAGGGCTTGACTTGAGAGGCAGAACCAGCAGGTAATGTGGCATTTGGAGAATCCAGAACAAGCAATTTCAGGAAGTGCAGGTTTGACTTAACAAGAAGAGGAAAAGTCCTGCTTCTCTGGGTCCCAGTTACCTCCCACAGAAATAGGGGCATTTCTCTAGCTGACATCTAACTCATTTCCTGATTCAATATCCTGTGATCACAAGAGCTGAGTTCAGTTTCTGACCCACCACTTCTCAGCACTGTGCCACTGGTTTTTGGAGATCTTTAACTGGATATCCTCTCAAACTTAACAAGTCCTTCCCCTATTCCCAAATTCCCAATTTCACTCAAGAATATACCATCCTCTCCGTTACACAGTCCTTCAGCCTTAGTCATCCTTAATACTTCACTCTCCCTCTGTCCACAGATAGAGACTCTTGTCAAATATTGTTGTTTCTACTTCCGCAGCATTTCTTGTTTATGTTCCTTACTCTTTATTCATACAGGCAACCCCCTGATCCAGGCCCCCATCGCCTCACTTCTGGACTATTATAACAGCATTGTATCCAGTCTCCCCTCCTCTTGTCTCTCCTCACTTGGATCCATCTTCCACTCAGCAGCCAAAGTGATTTCTCTGATATTCAGCTCTGAGCTTGATATATTCCTTCCCTATTCAGTGAACTCTGGTGGTTTCAGGATCAAAAAACATCCTGTATCTGAAATGGTCAGAGGATATCCAGGCAGTTTTCAGGTGAAGAAATTAAAAGTTTCCTATAGTCACATGAGAAAATGCTCTAAATCACTATTGATTGGAGAAATGAAAATCAAAATAACGTGAGAAACCACATCACACCAATCAGATTGGCTAACATGACAAAAAGCAAAATGATAGATGTTTGACAAGATGTGGGAAAATTGGAACACTGATGCATTGCTGGTGGAATTGTGAACTGATCCAATCATTCTGGAGAATAATTTGAAACTATGGCCAAAGGGCAACAAAACTGTGAATACCCTTTCATCGAGTAATACCACTGCTAGATCTGTACCCCAAAAAGATCATATAAAAGGGAAAATGACCCACATGTACAAAAATACTTATAGTAGGTCATTTTGCAGTGGCCAAGAATTGGAAATTGAGGGAATGTCCATCAATTGGGGAATCTCTGAACCAGTTGTGGTATATGAATATATTGGAATGCTATTATGCTATAAGAAATGAAGAGCAGGAGAATTTCAGAAAAACCTGGAAAGGCTTCTATGAACTGATACAGAGTGAAGTGAGCAGAAAGAGGAGAACATTGTACAATGACCAACTGTGACAGACTTAACTTACAAGAATCCAAGACAATTCCAAAAAACTCATGATGGAAAATGCAGTCCACACCCAGAGAAAGAACTGTAGAGTCTGAATGCTAATCAAAGAGTAACATTTGCTCTCTTTTTTGGTTGTTTTTTTCTTTCTTGTGGTTTTTCCATTTTGCTCTGATACTTCCTTCACAACATGACTAATGTGGAAATATGTTTAATACAATTGTACATGTATGGCCTATATCAGATTGCATGCTGTCTTGGAAAGGGGAGAGGAAGGAAAAAAATTGAAACACAAAATCTTATAAAAGTGAACGTTGAAAACTATCTTTACATGTAATTAGAAAAAAATAAAATACTGTAAAGTGGAAAAAAGGAAACTAAAAAATAAAAATAAAGTCCTTTATTTGGCATCTAGAGTCCTTCACAATCTAGTCCCTTCTGATTTTTTCCAGTCTTGTACTTTGCTACCCTCCATGTACTGTGTCCAGCCCTACTAACCTGTCTCCTGTTCCAGAGTCCCTGCTTTATCTCTTGTCTGTCCCCCATCTCTGGGACACTTCCCTGCTCCTCTTTGCCTCTTGGCTTCCCTCTAATATCTTCGTTCAGGTGACTATTCCAGTTTCTTCTCTCTCTAGCTTGCGTGTACGTAGCAAGTTGCTTGTTGTGTCCTCATTAGACTGGAATTCCTTAAGGGCATTTGCTTTTTGTCACTGTTGTCGTTACTTTTATTTATATCCTCAGCTTAGCACGATGTCTGGCACACAGTAGGTACTTAATAAATGATTGTTGACTAACTGACTGAAATGGAAACCTCAAAAGTTCCCTGAGAGCAAGGATTGTTTTGGCTTTTGCTTTGAATCTCTAGCATCAGCTTGGTGTCTGACACATAGCTCAAACTTTATAAATGCTTTGTGAACAAACAAACATCTATTTGAACATCAGTTTCTTTATCTGCAAAATGGTAAAAAAGAAGAGTTCCTTTGCCCACGTCACATATCATCACAAGGAACAGACCTTGTAAACTGCAAAGAGCTTGTTGAGGTGAATCATTGTACCATTGTACAAGGAAAAGTGAAAAACAAATTGCCATCTTCAAAGCAATCTTCTCCTCTTTTCCTTCCCTTACTTTCTTCTCCTCATCCATGGCTATTGCCTCCTCCTCCTTGAAGCTGCTCCTGCTGCCATGTTTGAAGGACTCCAAGCTGTTAAGTTCTTGTTAGTTTTCTGTAAACATATGATTCATGCTTTATAAAATATGATTTTCTATGTTAACAGGCTTCTGATGGATGTAACTCAGCCCTGTTTTCGATTCTGCTCTTTTCCCAGTATCTATAAAACACAAGCAAAGACATCTTTCAGGATGATATACTGAAGACAATCCTGACTTTCTCCTGGCACTTGGGGTTCCTGCCAAAGGCATTCATGCCTCAATGTTCCCATATTTAGGTGCTGGATCCTTTCCTGAGGGTGAGCTGTCTGAATTGAGTCACATCTCCTCTTTGCCTTGGCTTCCCTTTCAGCCAAATGGAAAAGCTGTGTTGGAAACGGATCTGCTTTTTTGGTCCTTGTTCACTGGCAAGGTTGACATTACAAAGAGGTCAGGCCATATTTTATCCTCCCAACTTGGAATTCCTTTGAAAAAAGAAAATGGATGACAAGACATAACGTGGCTGAGGCTCTGAAAGTGTCCATGTCAAGAGTGTGCTCCAGCTGACTCATCTCTTTGACTTTACTCCAAACCACTCTAAGGTTTGGAGGAATTGGGGGAACACAGTTGTTTTTCAAGTCTCTTTGGCCTTCTCCAATTTATGAACTAATAACCTTCTGAGAAATGCCACCCAAGAGCCGAGCTTGGAAGAAACATTCCAAACAACTCAAAACTCTGGAACAAAGCTGGGCTGGCCTGAGTGAGAAGAGACCAGTCCTTGGGAAGCTGGTGGCAGGATTCTGAGTGTGGTATAGTAGGAGGGAGACTTGATTCCACTTACCCAGAGTAAGGGACTAGAAAGATCCAGGGTTTCCAAAGGGTGTGTAAAATTTCCCAAAGTGTAGAACAAAAGTCCTTCACAACTTTCAGAGATGATCTTGACAAGACTTTGTGGTCAATAAAATTCAATATGTGTTGACCAACCCATCGGTGATGAACCTCTCAAAGGATCTGTGTCTGTCTTTGATTTTTGAGTGTTTTGTTAATGGCAGACATTGTATGTCCATCAAATCTCTGGAGCCACCAAGTTGGGATGAGTAGCTAACACTAATACATTCAGCAATAGAATCAGAGTCCCAAAAGATCTTGACTAGATGAAGCATTAGAATGAATCTCAGAAGATGGAATTCAACAGAAAAAAATGCCATGCCTTGGATTTGAGTACAAAAGAAATCAACTTCGTAAGCATAATAGCTAGCCTAAGTATATGTATAATTACAAGTCTATAGAAGGGTTAGTTAGCATATAATTTCATGATATCTTTTTAGTGCCCTATAAGCTCAATATGAAGTAGCAGAGTGATGTGACTATGAAGAAATCCTTTGGGTTGCATTTGGAGAGGTATAACATTCAGCAATCAAGAAATAACCAATAGTCCCTCTATCTGCTGCTATAATCAGGCCTCATCTGCAGTATCCTATTCAGTTCTGGGGGCTGTAATTCTAGAAAAACATTGAGAAACTAGATAGAATATCAGTTGGGATGGAGAAGAGTCTAGGGTCCACATTATATGGGGTTTAGTGGAAGAAAAGGGGATATTTAACCTGAAGAAGACTCTGGAAGGAATATTCAAGTGTTCAAGTAATGCCACGTGGTGGAGCACTAGACTTGTCCTTCTTGCTCTGAGAGGGTAGAACCAATGGCAATAGGGTGATATGACAAAGTGAAAAGTTAAGGCTTGATGTTAGAGAGAAATTCCTAAAAATAAGATCCATCCTATGACCCGACCAGAGGGCTGTGGTTACTCTTCTTCAAGCAGAAGCTAAATGATGGTTTGCTGGCTGCATTGCAGGGATTTTTTTTTGTGTATGAGTTGAACTCAGTGGTCATTGAGGTCCCTTTCTATCTTCACACTGTATGATTTCGGGAAATTCTTAAGTTATCATCTGATGGTTTGAAAAAGTCTGGTCATGTAAGGAAGCAGAATGTGGTATGGGTTGCCCAAGCTTTGAATGTCTCCTCACCATATGTGAAAAAGCAGTAATGAAATCCCCTTTTCACTGATTTTATTCTCTGTGGAGGGGTTGTGGGAAACCACTGATAGCAATCTTAGAGGATGAGCAGATACGAGTGACTTGAATCTGGCCCCCAGAACCTATGAAGGCATGCCCACATCCATGAGATAATAAATTCCTCAAAGAATTCATGCATATTAAATACAAAGTACTTTGATGATGTAGAAAAAAAGAAAATGCTGACACAGTGAGAATATCTGGGGATTATTGATGGAAAATTAGATTTTAAAATCTTCTTTTACCTCTTTGTCATATGAGCCTCTTCTCATGTTGTAGTCAGATGGTTCAAGGACGATCTCTTGAATGGGACAAGATCTGGAATGGAACCCAAGCCATGTCCTATCTGAGCTGGAGTAACTCTTCTCTGGAACTTAGTTTATCTGTCAAATGGAGGGTTTAGATGAGGTAATCTCCAATCTTTCTTCCAACTTAATATCCCATGATCCTGTAAAGCAGGATCTCCAAGTTGTCTAAGGAACTAAGGAACAAAGACCTTAACCAATTGTCCAAGGCCATGCCCAATCTCGCTTCTACTTACATACCCAGCCTTATTCCTATTCGTTTACCCAAACCCTCTGCTCTAGACATACTGGTCTCTTCTACATTCCCCTAAATATGGTATTCCCATTTCCTTCTTCAGATGTCTGTTCATGTTTGCCCCACTGCTATCTCCCACGGTTTTCCTCCATCTCTGAATTCTTCCCACCTGTCAGACCCACAACCACTCAGAAGGGGGCATCTTAGAAAGCTGAGTGGGGGGGGGAATGGATGAAAAATCCCAGTGGTCTAGACATGCCTCTGGATGATGAGTCAGTGTGTTAGTCCATTAGTGCATATACTTAGGACAAGCATTGCAGATACTCAACTGAGTCCAGAAGTAAATAGGAGATGAGGGGGCTTTACTGTATAGCATACTTGATACCACCGAGTCATTGCCTGACCCTGAACGTATCTTTCTTACAGCAATATCCCTCAGAAGTTGTTCCGTGGCTACAAATCACAGATCCCTTCCATCCCTGAGGTATCTGAATTGCACATGCCCCAAAACCAAGGGAGAGATAAATGGCAGAGTAAAGTCAACCCCAGCACTTTGTCAGTGATGGTTGGTATTCAAAAAGGGCCATTAAAGAGGTCATAAAGAATCCATAGGTAATCCAGGCTTGTCTGGGCATCATGCCCAGATCTGCCTAAAGTGGAGGCCTCTGTATCCCCTACCACATGGGTGGATGGAAGCTCCTTTGACTGGTTGCATAACTGTTAAAGATGATGTCATCAAAACTTAAGGGATTAGGCCAGTGTCAGCTCCTCTTTCTGGCTGCATATCTACTCCTTGTTGATCATAGAGTATGAAGATGTCAGTTCAGCCCCAGCAGAAGTCATGAATAGGATGAGTGACAGGGGAGGGATTTCCTCTTCCTGCCTCCTCAAACATCTCAACGAGGAATGGACTTGGGGATGTTTGTGTGTATTTGTTTCTCTTCTGGGTTCTTTGTCTTTCTCAGTTTCAGGGACAGGTGGCTATCTCCGTTAAACCTGGGATTCCAAATCATGGAAATCTTGGAGTCAGCATGGCAAGCAGACTAATATAGCCTTAATGCCCAGCAGGGAGGGCAGGGTGCCTGCTACAGGAACTGGAGGAGAGTTTTGGACTTGGAAATTGGGACTGTGCTCCACAGGAACCAAAATAAGCTATGAATCTAATCCCCTTCCCAGAGAGACTGAGGTGGTACAGGACAGTAGGGAGAGGGATTAAGCCTCCTATGCATTGGAGGATTAGGTTTGTACATCCTCAGTTACATCTATTGGAGGAAATAGCTCTTTGTAAAAGTTATATTACTGTTAGTGGCTAAATTGAGCTGGGTTATTGGAGACTCCGTTACACTTGGGAGGACACCATCAGTGGGGGCTGGAGCCATTTGTAGGGAGTCTAGACACCCCAACTCCACTTAGAGTTGTAGGAGAACCCTAGGAGTGGGGGTGAAATCTAGCACACTTAAGTCTTCAGCCGTCAGGAGCCAGGTGGTCAGTGTGACACATATAACTGGGAAAAATAACTGTGGTCCTAGACAAAAGCTAAGGAAATCAGGTGGGGTAGCCACCAGGATGCTGATCTGGAATCCATGAAATATGAATAGACCCAGAGGACTTTTCAGATTGGGATACACCTGTTGATGAGATTTTTAGTAGTCACATTTGGGTTTAGCAAATTAGTTGGGGCAGGTAGGTAGTGCAGTAGATAGAGCATCAGTACAGGAGTCAGGAGGACTGAGTTCAAATCTCACCTCAGACACTTGGCACTCACTAGCTGTGTGACCTTGGGCAAGTCACTTAACCCTGGTTGCCTCATCCTGGGTCATCTCCAGTCATCCTGATGAATATCTGGTCACTGGATTCAAATGGCTCTGGAGGAGAAGTGAGGCTGGTGACCTGTACAGCCCTCCCTCACTCAAAACAAAGTCAATTCCAAGTCACGTCATCATTTCTCTGATGGCACCGTCTTCTTCGGCAACGAAGGACAAACACACATACACGTAGTAAATTAGTTATACAAATCTAGGAAGAAGGAAAAGAAGCTGGTGAATAGATCCATGAAGCCATCCCCACCAAAGTCTGGGGTCTGTTGTCCCACAAGGAGCCACTGGCTGATGGGAGAATAGACTCTACAGTTCTAGAAGAGATTGAATATTGGAATCACCACTGTCCTCAAGATATTTCTTTCTGTTATTGGATAGTTAGTGGGCTCGTTCATTCAGAGACATTGTCCCCTTCTGCTTCGTTCTCTTCAGTGATAATGGTGGTGTGATCAGTGGGGGTGAAACGTGGGGTAGGGGGAACAGTCCTTCAGTGTTGCTCCCCTTTACTCTTGCCACCCTGTGACTCAGGAGCAGGGTTCAGTCTACTCGAGTCTCTCCCAAACCTGGAGCCCCTCTGCTGGGCTAAGTGAAAGCCTGAAATTGTATGTCTTTAAAGCCCCCTGTGGTGTGGTTAGCTGGTTTGACTAGCTAATTAACAAGGGGCTCACACTTCATAAAGAGATCCCGGGCAGTTAAACTGCGTTGTGTGAAGCCTTTACCACTTACTACCTTGTAATGACAACAGTGGGAAGGGGAGTGCAATCCTGCCCTAACACTAGGAAGAACATTGCTAAGGTGAACAGTGCCCAGAGGCAGGGGGTGGGATTATGAGGGACCTCAAGCTTGGGCTATACAAGGATTGGTGTAGGGAAAGTTTAATGTGGAAAAAGAGAAGTCTGGGGGGAGGGAGATGATGAAGACTATCTTCCGGAATTTGGATGGTTGTCGTCTCATGGAGGATGGCTTAAATTTGTTCTAGCTGGCCCCAGAGTAAAACTTGGCTGTAAAGGGAGATGTTTCAGAGACATTGATTTCCTCCTGATTGAAAGGAAGAAAACTACCATCAGAGCTATCCAGAGTGAAATGGGCTGCCTTGGGAGTTAAGGAGTTCCTCATCACTGGAGGTTTTCAAGTGGTCAGAGCCTTCTACCTGGAGTGGAAAATTTGCTGCCTGATGAGGCCTCTCCTAGTTCTGAAATCCCATGTTTCCTGGAGACTGAACTAGAGGCTGATTGGATGGAGTGGGATGAGGTTAGTTCTTGATAATACCTGACCTCCATCTCTGAAGCATTTGTTGGGGGTGGGGAGATTTGTTCTGTATGAGCTATAGGCCTCTACTTCACATGCTTCCAAATTCTCTTCCTTTTCTCCCCAAACCACATGTGACCCAGAGCTCTAATGAACATAGGGTTAGCAATAGCCTGACATTGGGTTCAGATGATCCTTGGGGTCTCCAGTACCAGGCTTTCTGCTCTTTGGGAAGCCACAGTGAACCTAGAAGAAGCACGCACAGTGGAGAGAGGTCTCGGTTTGGCTTTGGGAAACTGGGTTCAAATCTTGCCTCTCATGAATAGTAAGATCTAAACATCCTCAGGCAAGATAGTTAACATTTCTGAGTTTCATCTTTGTTATTTGGATAATAAGATCCATAACTCAGACCTCACAGGGCCATCGGGAGACTCAGATGTCATCCAGGAAATGTTCTATAAACCTTCAAGGGCTCTAGAGAGATAGCAGCTGTGCTTGAGGTTTGATGCCTCTCCCTTATCTGGTCCCATCTGGCCTCTAATAAGCGAGCCTGAAGTTGGTATGATAATGAGAAAGGACTTGACCAGGACTTACTCAACATCTTTCAGAAAGAGTAAAACTCCTGGTTCAGGAGAGGCAGCAGGAAGAAGCCAAGCTCTTGTAGACTGGGAGCCACCCAGATCCTCGCTAAGAGTTTAGTTTCCAAGCTGAGAAATGCCTTTCCTAGCACAGGACATACAGCCCTCTCCCTCGCTCCCCACACCACCTGCCTTCATAATCAGGGCACGTCAACAGGGACCATATGTTCAACTTGAGAAAGTTGAGAAGTCATGGACCAAAAGAGTGAGGAAGGGCCTAAGAACCCCCGAGCCTCAAGAGGACTGTAAACACACAGAGGGGAGAACACAAAATGTGTTACCTCGGGACGCAAAATGTCAAAACTGGCAGGGAACTTGAAATTAGAGTGTTGGGTCTGGGAGGGAACCTCTGAACCAAGAGCCCCAGACACCATCGAGATCTGGGAGTGTTGGACCCCATGAACTCGAACACGCCTTTCAGTTCTGAATCTGTGATGTGGGCTCTTCCTCCATCAAATGATGCAGCTCTCAGCCCTTCCTTGCTCACCCTTCCCATGGGCTCCATTTTACAGAGGGGGAAACGAAGGCTTAGGAAGAAATAATATCAATTCTAACAGCCAATCCGGAGGTTCTGTTAACTCCCCGCCCAGTCCTCTCTGCACTCTATCCAGCTTCCTTTTCGGAAAGTGTGAACAGTAGTTATTAGAAAAGATGATGCTACAGAATGACCTTTGATGGAGGAATAATGCCTGATAAAAGTCTGATAGTGTGTGAAAAATGAATTGGGGTGTGTGCGTGCGTGTATTTGTAATTGTGTATGTGGTATGTGTGTATTTGCATTGCATTTGTGTATGAGATTATATATATGTGTGTTTGTGCGTGCGTATTTGTATGTGTGAGTGTGATTGTGAGATTGCGTGTGAGTGTATGATTTATATGTATGAGTGTTTATCTGTCAGAGGACCTGGGCCGGCACCCTAGTTCCATGGCATCCCAGCTTGAGCAGAATATGGCTCCCTTCTAGGCCTAGCTTTTCTGATGTGCAAACTGAGGCAAACAGCCCTTTGCCCATTCACCCTATAGTCTTGTTACTTAAAGGGGCTGTGGAGTCAGGCCTTAATTTAGCAACTCTTCTCTCCTACCCCTCACCTTGGGCATTTGGAATGACAGGAGTCCTGGATGTGGGAGCCCCTGAAATGAGGCGTTTTCACACTCCTAGCTATTAACCAGCTGCTTCTTTTCCAATGGGAGGGGCCTCTGCCCTGCAGGTGACCTTGGGGGAGACCAAGCCAGGCTCTGGTCCTGTTGGAGTGGGGTGCATGAAAAAACAAGAACAAGGAAGCCTTCTATCAATTTTGGAAATGAGAGAGACAAAGAGAAGTTTCCAGATGGGCAGAGGGAGGATGGACAGAGGGAGGGCTGGTTCTTCTGGGTACATTATTCAAAACAAAATGCAGTCACTGAGTTCACATGGGGGTAGAGAAGAAAGGAGAAGAAGAAGGCACAGGTACAACAGCTGCCTTGTCAGCACCCAGCCTTTCTTCCCAAGCTTCCCTCCTCAGGGTGGATGCCATCTCGTTATGCATTTCTCTTTCTCACACTCAGGAATTCCTGCTCTCTCAAGCCTTCCTGCCCCTTAGCAGTGACCCTTGCACCCACGACAGCTGTGGGTGGGGGAGAGTCACTGTGGAATCTCAGCTTGGATACTCTGCTGAATATCTTTCTTTTTTTCCCCCCCAAATGAGGTGTGAGAATGTTCAGGAAATGAATCCAAGGGCCTGTTCTGGTGAACTGTTGTCATCTGCTGCAGTACTGTGGGAAACTACCGAGGTTCTATTGAGGAATCCCAGACCCAACCTCAGTGCCAAGAAGAACTCGCCTGGCTTGGGAGTCAAGATATTCCGATGCCACTTTTACAGATGTGGCCACTGCAGCTGACGGGGCTGGGAAAGGGTTAGCTGCCTTCCCCCAGGCGAGAAGAAAATACTGGCATCACTGAGGTGTTTGGAAATCCCTTCTCATCAGTGGAGTAAAGGGAGTGGGGCCATGATTAGGGTGGAGGTGGTGAAGACTTTGGCTCAGGATACCTTCCTCCTCATCATCCAGAGAATAGGTTTCTATGGTTTGTGCCTCATAGCGCTCTTCCAGTCAATGCCCCACAAAGGATGGGGTACAGGGAGGGGGCAAGCTCCAGGAGTGGGGATAGGAGTAAGATTATGGACAGGGGAAAGCCTGAGCCCAATCCTGTGGGAATGATCCCACCTTATGAGACCGAATGCACCATGGCACCTTCAAGCTGGCCCTCTGCCCCCTGCTTCACCCCTCACCATAGTCTGGCCTCCATGATGCCATCACTGCTCTGCGCCAGGTGGAAAGAACTCTGACAATGAGATACAGAGAGAATCCCAAGGTCATCGTAACATCTTCTTCTTTCCTTAGGTTTCTCACAGGACCACAGATTCAGAGCTGGAAGGTGCCCTAAAAACCATCAGTCCTTCTTATGTTACATATTGAGGAACTGAGGCAGACAAAGATGAAGTGACTTGATCAGGATCACACAGGCAATAAGTATCAGAGGCTGGATTTGAGCTGGGGTCTTTCAGAATCCAAACCTAGTCTCTCTCAACCCTGGGCTACCCAGAACATTTTCTTTCTTGTCCTAGAAGTAGATTATAAGATCAGGCTACCCAAAGGATTAAAATCTCCCTTTCTCTACTCAAGAACTAGGGATCAGTCATTCCCTCTGAAGAACAGATGCCTCCAGGCCCTTCTTTCCCGCTACCCAACACCATAGATCACCTTCAACTGCTCCAGCGGGAAAGAGAACACCCATGAACACAAGGTTCTCTCTGCCTCACACAAGAGTGTGGGGCTCCATAACTGGGTACTGCCTTTTGTATGGGTGAGGAAGCGCCAGGATGCAGGAGAGAGGACCAACCTGTTAGCATGCTTCAGCAAACTGAAAAAAGACATGACTCTTTTTGACACGTGTCTGTCTTTTTGGGTCTCATCCTCTGTGTCCCCTCAGCGAGGCTCCTCTCCCCTTCATGGAGAGGCATCCCTCAGATGACTCTAAACAAAGGTCTGCACCTCATTGTCTCATCAGGTTGTTTGGGGGAGCTTAGTAAAATAATGTAGAACTCTTCTGATCTCTCCATCCTCTCCCACTCACCCCTGCCACCTACCTTACAGGTAAAAGATGTAAGGAAGGAGCAGGGACACATGGGAACACACTACAAACCAGGATTCATCCAAAGACCTCATGTGTCAAGAGTGTCATCAGACATGTGTGGTCAGAAGAGAAGAATGACCTGGCTTTGTAACAAGAGGACAGCCTGGCCCTGACCCTGCTATCCAGCTGAGATCATTAGAATGTACCAAAGATGTACAGAATATTAGGTGGATGCCTTGTGGTGAATGGACAAAATGGAACTCATAGGATGGACAGGCAGGGATAGGGTTAAGGAGTAAGCATCCGCATCATGGATTTAGAATTGGAAGCGATGCTAGAGGTAATCAGGGTCAACTCTCCCATTCTGCAAATGAAGAAACTCAGGCGTGAATAGTTTAGTTGACTTGATCAGGTCACACAACTAGTAAGTCTCTAAGCAAGATGTGAATCCAGTCCTTCTTTAGTCTATATCTGGAGCCCAAACTCCCATGCCATATTGTTTCTTATGTTAATATGATCATGTTCACTGGAGTGCTATATATATATTATATACATAATATATGCAGCATATATATTACTGTATATATTATACATGTGATATATTACATATATTATGCTATTTGTCATTTATAATATATACACACATGTGTATATATGTATGTGTGTGTACATATGCATGTACATAAACTGATGGTCACAGTAATGTGAAATACATACATATACACACTCATACACATGTCCCTTTTCTCTTTGGGGAAGGTGACTCCTTGTTGACTCCAAGACCTACAAATTACATATTCCTTATTGATGGTCTCTGAATTTCTTCCTTTTGTCCCAGCTCTTTACTAAAGTTTAGGTACTTTTTCTTACTCTATGCCTTGCTCTTTTGTTATGCTCCTGATTTCTCAGGCTCAGCGAAGGGGACAGAATCTTACTAATATCACACGTAAGTAGCTGAGCATCCAAGCTTGAAGAAGAATATGAAATAGAACCAACGCAGGCAATGAATAATTATAAATATCTTGATCTTCTCCAGGCAAGACAAAATTATCAAGAAGACTAACGACTACATATGTCAAGAGACTTTCTGGAAGCGTAAAGTCAAAGACTGATGGGAAGAACATGTCCTAATCAGTGAGCAAGTCAACAAGCATCTATTAACTACCTACTGTGTGCCAGGCAGTGTGCTAAGTGTGAGTGATGCCAAGAAAGGGAGAAAAAACATAGACATATGCCATACATTGTTCAGTATAAATGGTCTTGTTTCACCACTGAAAAGGGCTTATGAAGCAGCTCAGATACAAGAATAAAATCGAAAGTCCCTTCATGAATGAGTGAAAACCATGTAAAGCCCTCAAACAATATGGTAGCAAAGATGTTCTGAAAAATGGTGTTATCCAGGGGAATTTATTTACAGAAAGAGCAGGTTTCCTGAGAGTGATATCAGACCAGGTCATTGACCCCAGATATTGGAAGAAACACATTCTTAAGGAGCCTGGACTTACTGGTTAATGGAGGTTTTAGAAATTGTGTAGCATGCGATGAAGGGTTGACCAACAAAGATATTGTGGCCCCCGATTATTCAACAGAAACTCATTATCCCTCGTAAGTGATGAGATGACAAGCCCCCATCCTGCAATCAGAAACCACAAAACAGACTCGAGAATTCAACAAATTTTTAAATGGGGATTAATGCGCCAGCACAGATAAGCCTTTCACCCACAATGACCTGGATGTAACATTGAACCCTCTCCCACCCCACCCTTGATTTAAGAATTTTGTTCATAGGTGTTGCTATACCAAGCACTCTGAACCTTCAAGCTGCATGGAATGAAAATCCTTTCGATATATAGAGACCTTGTGGTGGGAAAAATGATTATTAAATGGAAATAATGTGAAGAATATTATTTTCTTTGATGTTCTTCTGTCTAGTCCTGGAGTGCTCTTGAAGATGCTTCCAGTAAATGTATTGATGATGGGACTGGCTCCCAATGTTTTGATTCAATGATAAAGAACTCAATTATTTTTTATCAAGATATGCAATGGTTTGCTGAACACTAAACATAAAGGAATGATACAAAGGTAGCAGCTTGTCCAAGGAGGATTTCTATCTGAACTCCATCCAATGTAAAGAGGCAAACAATGAACGTGATGATGTATAATGATAAACTTCTATGCTCCTTTAAATTGTGCAGCACATTTTGTATTCATTATCTCATCTGAGCTTCCCCAAACCATGGGAGTCAGGGACTCCAGGGATCATTGTAACTATTTTTATAGATGAGGGAAACCAAGGCTTTGTGGGGTTGGGTGACTTGTCCAGAGTCACAGAGATAAAAAGAATTAGGGAAAAGATTCAAACGCAACTTTTATTGATTGCAGTCTATCTACTAAACCATCTTTGCCTCTTGTCTCCATGAGCAACAGAAGTAATCTGTTGGGGGTAGGACCAAAAGCAATGACTGGGAATTATGAGGCAGCCAATTTAGGTTCTATGTAAGAAAAGCCTTCCTCATGATGAGAGCCATTGAAATTGAGGTGAAGTACCATGAGGAGGAGTGACTTCTCATCAGTGAAGGTCTGCAAGCAAGAGGCCAGATGGCCAGTTGGCAGTGGTGCTGGGGAGAAGACTTGGTCTCGTTGACTTTTGGAGACCCTGTCCACTGTGAGGTAGGATTGATGATGACAGAAATAAGAACCATGGAAGCCGTGGTGTGTTGGGGTGGACAGAGCACCAGCCTCAAAGCCAGAAACTCCACATTCATCTAATGTGCTCTGGCATCGTGACCCTGGGAAAGTCACCTAACTTTTTAATGAAACTCGGAGTTGTTGAACTGTTTCTCCAACCACAAACTCCCTCCACGCATGGGATCATGGATCCAGGCCCTCCTCCCAACTTTAATAATAGTAACGAGACTGACAAACATTAAGTACAAAAGAAAATCATAGGACAGCTCCTTACCCCAATACCATTTCCATCTAATGACATTAGCTATAAAATGGGAAGGGAAATGTAATAATATTAATATTTATGATACAATAGCCACAAACATGAAAACAATATCGACAGGGATATGATGGGCTTCTCTGCAAGAGTTGATGGCTCAGACCCCTGAAACTTGGCTTCTCAATATTCTCCTCCTTTCTTTAACATGTTGTGATCCAGTCTCTGGGGCCCCTGGGGACTGGGGGCCAAAGGACAACCTTCTGCGGATGATCTCGCTGTCAGGGATCAGCTAGGAGACTTGTGGATTGTCCAGCTGTCACAGACTAGCTCAGGATGGCCTGGATCCTCCCAAAGCAGTCATCTTGGTGAAGTCACCCCATCCTGCTAGTGCATGCCTGGGAAGCTGCCTCTCATTAATCATCGCCTTCTGCTCCCTTAGTTGTTCCAAGCCTGACTGATCCGTTTTCCTCACCAAGCAACCATCTACTTCCATTCTCCAAAATGTTATTTATTTCCCTGAATTCCTTGATTTGGCTGGACCCCTCTCCCCTAACCTAGAGTATATAAATGAGAGCAATGAATTACCCGGACAACATCAAAGCATGGCCGCCTTTTACATCAAATCGTTAACTTTAAATGCTCCCCAAATTCGTGTTCCAAGACGCTGGAGAGAGGTAAGAAGTTCAAAGACCCTGAAACATAAAACAGAACTCGCCAGTCAAGTAATTTAAAAGCCTTTCTCCAAATGTGCGTATGAGCTCCCAAGGACACGGCTCACAACTGGATCAGCGTTCTGGCAGGGGCACCAACAATGCGCTGTGAGGGTGCGAGAGCCCTGTGAGCAGGAGACAAGCAGTGAGCACGAGGTCTCGTCCAACAGTGGTCCGAAGCATGGGGTGCCGTGACATGGGCCTGCTGCTTCTCAGGGTCTTCCTTAGGTTTCCTCTGGTGGTCCCCATGGGCAGCTCTGCCTTCTTCTCACAGTGTCTTAGATCTGGGGTTGTTGTATGTGGAAGCAGGACTTCCCCTGGACACAGGACCTGGTTCAGTTTCTGGCTCTGTCACGTTGCTCAGTGTGAACTTGGCAAGTGACTTGATCTCTCTGGGATCCTCATCTGCAAAAAGAGGACTTGGAGTATACCACATGGCGTAGAGCACTGAGCCTAGAGTCAGGAAGACCTGAGTTCAAATCCAGCCTTAGTCACTTCCTAGTTGTATGACCCTGGACATCTGTTTGCCTCAGTTTCTTCATCTGTAGAATGGGGATAATATTAACCCTACCTCCTGGGGCCATTGTGAAGCTACAATGAAGTCCTGAGTTAGAGCCCTTAGTACAGTGCCTGGAAAATAGAGAGTACTATACCAAGTGAGCTGTTATTACCTCATTTTATAAAAGCTGGTTTCTTCTAATTAGTGAAATGATATTGAAGAGACACTAACTGAAACTGTTGGTGGCTATTAGAGAGAACACGCTGGACTGGGACCTTGAGTCAATAGCACTGGAATGGCGTTCCAACCCTTCCGTAAGACTTGGAGAACTATGAGGGGAAATGGAGCCTTGCTCTGTGACTCGGTGAGCTTGGGAGCCAGGAAAAGGATCCATTCACTGAGCTTACAAATGCTTGGAGGGGGACTTCATCCTCGATCCATACTGGGGCCACAGAAAAGATTTCTACTGGACCTTTGATGATTGGATTTCCTAGTTTTGAAGAACAACCAAGAATAACTGGCCATTTTGTTTCTTCTGTTTTCCTGTTTTGATGTGTTTCTATTATATCATCTCGCTGAAATAACTTTGGACTGAAAGAAGTGTGGATTTTATATCCCTACATCACTTGTGCCTCACTGGTAAATCTTTGTATTTCCCTTTGCTTTAAAACCACCTAGACTACTTGTCTTCATGGGAGATCCTCAAGTTCCTCAGGCCTATACAATGGTGTTGACCCATTGGCTTAGAAATCCAGAGTCATTGACCCAACTTGTATTAGCTTTTTTCCTGGGAGCCTCATGCTGGGTCAGGACACAGCTACTCCTTCCTTCTTTGTATCTCCCTGAGTCTACTTGTCCTATCGGATGACTGGAATTTGACCAGAATTTCTCTTGAAGTGGCAAGAATCCATTGTGAGAAATTTCAGATGCCCTTTGAAAATTTACCTAAATAGCTAAGAGGATCACCTAGGAAGACCCCTAGAGAAATTTTGATATGTTCACTGAAGAGTGGAACAACTTGAATCTTGGTCCAGAGAGGTCCAAGTCTCAGAGAGAATCATGATAGTGGCCACTCAAGTCAGTTTGGTTTCTCACCTGACTTCCAGTCCATCCCAGTTCTGTAATCTCTAAAGGGAGAGTCCCATATTCTTTTAGGTTTACGGTAGGGACCAAGCTGTTCTCTAGAGAAGGAGATGTTCTTTTCCTTTTAAATTAGTTGGTGATTAAACTAGGTCTGTGAGCATGGAGCCAGAGCAAAGAGCACGAGTGCTTGGCAAAAACTGTAGCACCCACACCCTCCTCCCAGACTCAGAACCAGCTTGAAAGCACCATACCACATTGGATGGGTTTCTCACCTGAGGATGAATTGTCCCTTGCCATGTGAGTGCCTTCTCTAGAACATGCCAATCCATGTGGAGAGGCTTGAAACCTTTGTTCTTAATTTTAGAGCCCACTCAGATATTCTGTTTGTGACTGATGTGGCTACTGAGGCAGAACGGAGTGGAATCCAAAAGGTGCCGACCAGGGAGATCATGCGCTCTCTTTCTTGGTGGTGCCTGAAGTGAGCATTGCTGTAAGTCTTCAAGTGGGGCCATGGGTGATATCAGAATGGTAAAGTCTCTTTCTATTGGTGGCCAGAGCTGACATGTGACTGTGACAATGGCCTCTGGTGTCTCTTTCCAACATTTTCTCTTTCTCAGGTGACGGTGTATTGGAAATTGCAATGTTGAGAGGTGCTGGAGGCCTTCCCTTATTGCTCCTGACATTTAGGGAATGCCAGGGGCTCACACTACCTGTTCACTAATCATCACTCCCTCTCTCCATGGGACCAACCTGTCTTCTTTCCCTAGCTTGCAATTCCTTACTGCTGGCCTTTTACCTCTGATCCTTAGCAACCCTCTTTGACTTCCTGTCACAAGCTCAGTATACTCATGTTCCCCTCCACCCTCCTCTCTGAGATGCTCATCTTTAGGTCGTCAGAGAGAGTGGAGCTCTGCATCTCATTGACACACAGCAACACTGACAAGATGCTCGGCTGCTTTGAGAAACTTGGGTGGGGTAACTAAAAGGGCTTTGTAAGTTCTCTCTTTCTCTCTCTCTCCCTTCTCTCCTCTCTCTGTCTCTCCCATCTCTCTTGATGTTTTCTAACCCACTTAATTCTTTTTATTTCCCAGAAAAAAATAACATGAGCTACTTTATCAAATATCTAGGTTATGTATCTATAGCAATCTCCTGAGCTAGTCATTTTGTAACTCTGATAAGAAAAGAAATGAGATTAGTCAGGTGACAGGCAGCCAGGCAGGCAATAAGCATTTATTAAGTGTCTACTGTTTGCCAGGGATTGGGCGGAGGGCTGGGAACCACAAAAGTTTAGTCTGACCAAACCTGTTTTTACTACAGTCATGTAGTCTCTGTGATTGCGACTTCTTTCTCTAGGTGTTCATGAGCCCTCGTTTTAGTGACCTGTTCTAGAATCTCCCTAAGACTCAGAGTAGATCAAGCTCACTGGCCTTTATGGTTCTGAATCAGAAACTGATATGTGGATAGAGCACCAAGCTTGAAGTCAGAAAGACTCATCTTCCTGAGTTCAAATCCACACTCAGACACTTACTAGTTGTATGATCCTGGGCAAGTCACTTTACCCTGATTTGCTCCAGTTTCCTCATCTGCAGAATGAGAAGGAAAAGGTAAACTGCTCCAGTATCTCTGCCAAGAAAATCCTAAGTGTGTCACAGAGAGTTAGACACAAGTGAAATGGTTCAACAACAGCAAAATCAGAAACTAATGAATTTTATCTATGAAAATAGCATTAAAGAAGATGCATGACCATCTGCTTTGCACCTCTGCCATAAGAACCAAGGACTTTTCCTTCTGACTTCTATCTGAAACTTTCTTTACATGTTTTCTCCACCACTAGAATGTGAGATCCTTGAAAGAAGGGACCATCCGACTTCTATTTATATCCCTAGGCTGAGCAGAGGGCTTTGTAATCAATCATTAAATAAACATCTATCGAGGGCTTTCTGTGTTCCAGGCACTGTGCTTAGCAAAGGAGACAGAAAAGTCAGCAAAAGATCATTCCTGACCTCAAGGAGTTTACAATCTAAGGGAGAAATTGAAAATTTAATCCACCTGGTAAATGCTTAATAAATGTCTTTCATTTATTCATTCATTCACATTGTACATGTTATTCTCTTCTGTTTTTGATCATTGGAATATAATCTGCTCATCTGCAGTCTTCTTCCCGGCAATTCCATGCAGTACTGGTGATGAGCTCCTCTGCTTCATGCCTTATTGTGAGTTGAAAC
>CM053769.1:93466077-93486427 GCA_028658325.1 Potorous gilbertii | reverse complement strand
ATCCCTCCCTCTCTCCCCCCCCCTTTTCTGAAAATGATAGGAGCTCAGCATAGTTTATACATACACTATCATGTAAAACATATTTCTATATTCATCATGGTTGTGGAATAAGAAACAGATCAAAAGACGAAATACAATAAGGAATAAATAAGTGAAAAAATGCGCTTCAATCTGCATTCAGTGTGTCTGTTCTGTGTCCAGAAGTGGATTATTGCTTCTACTGTAGAAATGAGGGGATTGAGCCCACAGAGAGAAAGAGTTGCTTGGCCATCATCACAGGACTCAAACTCAGATCCCCTGTGCCCAAGGATGGTGGTATGACCCAGGATAGAATTCAGAAGGTGATCATATGTATTTGTGAAGTTTGTTTGAGAGTGGTTTGTTTAAATGGAGCAAAGGGGAAAGTGAGAGATAAATGTATCAAAATTGGCTAAGACAGTTCGGGGCACTGGATGACACAAGTCACTGGACATAGACTAAGGAGAACTGAGTTGAAGTTTTGGAAAAGGGAGCCATTAAAGGTTACTCATGAAAGAGATGTTTAAGATGCAACCAGAAGGTGGCACTGTTGTACCATAACCGTGCGCCATCACCCCAAACTCACCCTTCTATATAGAGTCTTGTTCTACAAAGCCCTTTTTGTTTGGGATTTTTTTGATACACTGTCTTGTCAAAGGACAATGGCTAAGCTTAAGTAACCTCCAGGAGATCTCTGGATCCTTACGTGATTTCCAGGTGTGGCATTTAACAAGGTATAAAATTACCCAGACTGTCAATCAATCAGACATTTATCAAGCACCTACTGTGTGTCTGCTATGCCCTGGGGATACAAAGACAAAAGTGAAAACAACCCCTCCCTAGAAGAGCTTAAAATCTAGCTGGAGGAGACTGCAGCTACAAAATAGTGAAGGTCATTCTGGGAGAAGGGATTAGTAACTGGGCCATCAGGAAGAGCCTCACGGAGACACTGGCTCCCAACCAGAGCCTTGAAGAACGCTTCAGATTCTAGGAGGTAGAGATGAGAAGGCAGAGTGCTGTACGCATGGGAGTCAGCCAGAGCAAATGCCCAGAGACTAGGGGAGGACAATGTGGGAGGGACAGAAAGGAAATTTGGCAGGACTATGCAGCCTACGAAAGGGAGTGAGGTATAATGAGGTAGGGAAGGTTGGCTGGGAATCAGATGATGAAGAATTTCAAATGCCAACAAGAGCTGTTTATAGTTTATCCTAGAGGTAATAGGGAGCCACAAGTACTTACTGAATCAGAGACCTGACATGATCAGATCTTACCTGTAGAAAAATCAGTTTGGCAGCTGTGTGGAGGATGGATTGGTGAGGGCAGAGAAGGAACAAGGAGCCTGATTAGATGATGCAACACTCCAGATGTGAATTTGAATTAGAGCAATGGACCTGTGAGTGGAGAGAAGAGAAACCAGCGTGAAAGATGTGGTGAAGGTAGAATCATAAAGACTTGCAAATAAATGAGATCTGTGGAGGACTAGGTAAACTGAGACAACAGTGAGGTTATAGTCTGAATGAAAGGCACAATGGGGGTGCCCACAACAGGAAGGGGGAATGCTCATATCAGCGGAGGTTTGGGGTCAAAGATGGTGTTTGGGTCACGTTGAGTTTGAGAGGCCTGTAAGACAGGCCAGACATGAAGAGGGCCTTCGAAATCACTGTGCCCACCTCCCTCCTTTTATAGTTGAGGACAGTGCGGCCCAGAGGGAAAACCGGAGTAGCCCATGCTTCCAGAGTAACAGGGGCCCAACTGGGTCTGGCTGACAGAGCCCCGGAGCCTGGCCCTGCTCCCCTGCTGACCATCTCCCTCCATGGCTCTGATGACATTGAGTTTGGTTTTGGAATTATTATTGTATTTATTAAATATGGATTTTCATGGCCTTCTACCCCCAAACCCTCCCGGACCCCCCACCAAAAGCCCTGAAAGAAGTGATGAAAGTGGAAAGCAAACTAATGAAGGACTGAGAGACTTCCATTTAGCCTTGGCTTTCCCCTTCGTTGCCTCCAAACACCTGTGTAAGGCACATCCCCTCTCTTGGATTCAAACTGCCATTTGTAGAGCACTTGAGGTCGGCCAAGTGATCCTATCTATCTTCTCATTCAAACCTTAACTGACCACAAGGCTAGGAGGTGGGTACACGTAAACATGTGCCCATTTCATGCATAAAACGGTCCATTTTACAGAGGAGAAAATGACGGTTTTGGAGAGTTAGGAGGCTTGCCCAAGGACAAACAGGTGAGCAGTTCTATCAGGGACAGAACTCAAACCTCAGGGCTCTTGTACCTGATTCCAATGATCCCTCCATTGTATGTTACGCTGAATCCTTTCTAAGGGTCTTCTTCACTCTTGCGTTCTGTACTTTCTCTTTGGAGAAGTTGTTTTCACCTCTTAACCCCATTTTCCTCCTCCACAAAATTAGAGACTTGGGCTAGGTGATTTCCAAGATCTTTCTTGGCTCTGGTGGTTACTGAATGTTGTTGTCCAGTCAAACAAGTGGACCCTGGCCAAAGGCAGTATTTGGGGGTCTGACATTTGGAAAGAGAACTACAGAAATGGGGGGAAGGGAAATGAGGTAAAGAACAGCCAGTCCCAAGTGTGGCTTGCGCTCCCATCCAAGCACAGGCCCTTGAACACCACACCAAGGTTCAAGGAAAAGTATTGGATCAGCATCTCCTGGAAGAAGCAATTCAGGAACCCCTGGTAAGTTTTCCCTTTAACAGGGCCCATCCAGAGGAAATGTTAATTCAGAGAAATAACCAAAATGTCAACAAGTAACCAGCAGGATATGTAGGGAAGAAACAAGGAAAAACATGTATGCGTGTGTGCGCACGTATGCACACACACACACACACACACACACACACACACACAGGAGTGCTCTCTCCTGTAGACTCCCGCAGTATGAATGAAAAAGGAAACATGGGTGGGGAACATACGTGACAAAATAACCTGAGAGGGGAAGAGAATGATGTAAAGAACAGGCATGACTAGGGAAGACACATGGAGGGAAGAGAGAGAGAGAGACAGAGAGAAAGGAGGAGACAGAGAAAGACAGACACAGAGAGAGGAGAGGTAGAGGGAGGAGGAAGGAGGGCATAGATAGAGGGGAGGGAGTGTTGAGAAGGAGAGAGAGAGAAGACAGGAGGAGCGCACAGGGTAACCAGAGCCAGAACACATACACAACAGGGGCAACAAACACTCTTCCACTCAGGACTACTTCCTAGGTCCAATATTCCTCTGACCCTGAAACTGATTTCCCATGAAGTTATAGATGTTGCTCTGGAGATGCTGTTATCTGGGATGCTGAGATCTGTGCTGCTGGTGTTCTCTGCAGTGACGTCTTCTGTGCTGTAAAGAATCTATAGACTTTTTGCTGAATTACAACCATTGGTGAATCTCTGGGCTGTCCTCCCTTGCCATGTAAGCCTCTGATTCTACACTGAGTGGTAGCACCTTTGTTTGACCTTTTCCCATCAAATGAGTTATCAAAGTTTCTCATAAGACTACCCATAAGATAGGATAATTTTAGCTCTTTTTTAGCTCTTTTATGAGTCAGGCTCATTGTCATGCCAAGTCAGTCAATAGAAGCGCTTAAGCCAAGTTTGTATTTTTGGATTTAGGATACACTTTTTTTTCCTGCCTCAGCAGCCACACCTTATCTGCAAATTACGTTGGGACCAGAAAGTTCCTTTGGATTCCCAAGTTGCCCCGGTACCTAGTTTTGGGCCATGCAAATTATCTGGCTTTACTTTAAGCAGACTGGATGGGTGAATTGGAGTTGGAAACTCTTGCCCTACCCCCCTGCGGACAGTTGTAAACTACTTTTCTTCCTCTATAAGATATTCATTAAACTAGATTTCATCCTAGAATGTCAGTTGGGATTTATGAGAGAAATCCCCTAGCCTAAGCCCCTCATCATATAGTTCATTCGAATGAGCAAGCATCTATTAAATGCCTTCTGAGTGCCAGGTTCTGTGCCAAGTGATGGGGGAGAATCAGTCCCTATTCTGGAGGAGCTCAAGGTTTAATGAGGGAAATAAACATCCTAATAATTATGTGAAGTGGGGGAGGGGGAAGGAATGAAACACGAACTTATTAAGCACCTACTGTGTACCAGGCTCTGTGCTAAGTGTGGTACAAATATTATCTCATTTAAGCCCTGTACAAGCAGGATTGATACAAGAAAAATTGGAAATAATCTCGGAGGGAAGGCACTAAGATGGAGGAAGACTGGGAAAGGCTTCTTGTGGGACTTGAAAGAGGCCAGAGAAGTCAATCAGCAGAGATGAGGAGGGAGAGAATTCCTGGCTTGGAAGGCAGCAAGAGCAAATGTCTGGACGTGGGAAATGGAGGGTTTTGTGTGAGAAACAAGAGCAGTACCAAGACAGAGGATGTAAGAGAAAGGGAAGGTGTAAGGAACTGGATAGGGAGGAAGGGGTAAGGTCATGGAAGACTTTCTAAGTGTTGGATATTGAAGGTGACAGCAAGCCACCAGAGCTTGTTGAATAAAGAACCTGCTTTGCAGGAAATTCAGTTTGGGCAACTGAGTGGAGGATAGATTGGAGTGAAGAGAAACTTGTGGCTGGGAGACCTACAATTGTAATATTTGTGATCTGGTAATGGAGCAGGTAGTGTAATGGTCCAGGTGTGAAAGGGTGAGGTCCTGAGCCAGGGCTGCAACCTTGTCAGAGAAGAGTATGTGTGTGTGTGTGTGTGTGTGTGTGTGTGTGTGTGTGAGAGAGAGAGAGAGAGAGAGAGAGAGAGAGAGAGAGAGAGAGAGAGAGAGATGGAGAGAGAGAGAGAGGGAGGGAGGGAGAGAGAGAGAGAGAGTGAGAGGGAAGGAGGGAGGGAGGGAGAGGGAGAGAGGGAGGGAGAGGGAGAGAGAGGGAGGGAGAGGGAGAGTGAGATTTTGAGAGCTAGTATAATGAGCCTTAGGTACATGCTCAGACTGTCTCAGATGGAGGTCCTGATGTAGGAGACACCAGAGACCTGCTTCTGGGAGAAAATATTCTGCATTAGCCTGCTAACTGGGTGGGGCTGTCTTCTGTCCATTGGCTGAAAAACTCAAATTGTCTATATCTCTAAATCTGCCCGACTGAGGCACATTTACTCTCTTCCCTTCTCTCTCTCTCTTTCTCTGTCTCTGTCTCTCTGTCTGTCTCTCCCTCCCTCTCTCTCTCTCTCTCTCTCTCTGTCACTTTCTAGTGGTGCCTAGAGGTGAAGGAGTCCCTTGTTCACATCAAGGGTACTATGTTGTAAGATGAGCAGGGAACGTCTCCCTTCCCCTTCCACTCTGTGACCCCGAGAAGTGGGCTTAGTGTTCTGGTCTTCTTTGATTTGTCATTTTCAGTTATAGGCATAAGGATTAGATTCCTGGATCTGTGAGCTTTAGCCATAGGAACTTTGGAGCCCCAGTCTCCAGGCTGGATGTTGTTTATAGTGTAACAGGAAAACCCAAAGAAGCCAAGGTTCTGGGGTTGAAGCCCAGGAAGGGCTTTGGATTTGAAAGATGGTGAGTCTGATGCTGGGTAGAAACTGCACTGGCTCTGAACCCAATTCCCTTCTTCTCCATAGAGATCTTATAGAAGGAATTATTCTCTAAATGTATTTGGGGCAGGGGCAATGGTTGTATATTTGTTCTGGCTTTACCTTTGAAATAAATACTCTTTTTAAAAAGCAAATCTGATGTAAGTGACTAAAAGCCACTGGGATACTTGGGCCCCTAAAACTGAGGACAATGTTGGGGGGACTTGAGAGAAAGAGAACTGAGGAACCCTGAGGGGTGTTACACATCATTGTGTAACACGTAGCTCTCCAGCAGCAGAGACCCGATGAAGCTTGGTGGAATCAGTAGGATTTGGAGGCTGATTGGATGAGAGTGGGTAGGGGTGGGGTGAGAGAGTGAGAAGTCAAGCACAACACCTGGGCTTTAAGTCTATTCAAGGGGAGAGCCCTTAAGGGAGAGAGAGGTTGTGAAGGAGAGAAGTTTGGAGTGCTAGGAGGGAGATGATGAGTTCAGCTTTGGATGGGGTGAGTGCAAGATGTGTCCAGGACATCCAATTCAGAATGTCCAATGAGCAGTGGGAGATATTTGATGTGAGGGAGAGAGAGAGAGAGAGAGAGAGAGAGAGAGAGAGAGAGAGAGAGATCAGGGATAGATAGGTCAATATGAGAATCACTTGATAATTGAATGCGTTGGATCCAACGGAAGTGCAAGATGAGAAAACTGAAGCAGTGGCACAATACTTAGCATCACGCAATCATAATTTTAGAACAGCTCAGGCCTCAGAAACCATCTTATCCACCATCAGTTGGTCTTAACCCAGTCCTGAGTTCAAATCTTGATTCTACTGCTGATGAACTGCGTGATCTTGGACAGGTCACTGTCCCTGGACTTCCATTCCTCACCCAAAAGCGGAGGGTCTTTTGGGGTCCTTTCAACTCTCTTTGTCTTATCGTATGAACCTTGGTAGTGGGAGCAGAGCAGGGAGTCAGATAAGATTGGACAAGGGAGACTAAGGCTCAAAGCCTGGCAGCTACAAAGAGTTCAGTTTACAAATTGGGTTGGATTTCGGAGGACAAAACCAAACTTCATGACATTTCCAACTCTGAATGGACTGTCTTGGGAGGGGGAGTTCTCCTTCCTTGGAGGTTTTCCAGCATAGGTTGGGTAATTCTTGTTGGACATTCCCAACAAGTGACAGCAGTGGGAATTCTTTTGGTGTGGTGCCTCCCAACTCAACGGCTGCGCTTCTAGGAATTTTGGAGTGAGAAGAGTCTTTCAAATCCCTCTAGTCTGACCTTTGTCCTTTAAGCTCACCACCAATGTTCCATCCACTACATTACACTTTCCTCTATGCCACGATCTATTTATATTTGAAAAAGACACAGGTGCTCAAATATACATTTCTCCTGGTGTAAGCATTCGGTACTTGCAAGGAAGATGTTTGACTACTGATTTTTGTCCCAGCTGTGAACTAGAAGGAGGTGAAAGCACTTTGGGCACACATATAGCTCCTCTCTGGATTTGTTCTATTTTTTTTTAATCTGGAAAAAACCCTCCCTGTAAAAACATCCTTCTAAAATCAGGCCTAAATGTGCAAGTACAAATGTGCTCTTTACAAAACCTGCAGAAGATCATCTCAGATGGACAGCAGGGAGGGTGTTTATCGTTGAGAGTCTGGCAATGAGAGCTGGAGTGCCTGATGGTCAAGATGCTCTGATTATCATTCCCGGGAGGATGGATTCCTCTGCTCCGGCCACTGATACAGGAATAAAACAAGTAAGTAATGAAATCCACTTCCTGTTTGGAGAGGTCCCATTCTGTATTGGCCAAATCCACTGATTCGTTCAGTTTCATGCTTCCATAAATAAACCTGGCACCTTTTTAAACACTTTTCCATCTGTTTTACAAGGAGAAGTGTATTGTTGAATACACCTCCGGGAGTCACACTAGTGGGAAAGACTACTTGTAAGGAACACAGCATCGCAGCTGGAAGCAGCCCAGGAAAATAATCTTGAGATAGCCTGAGTTCTCAAACAATTGTAACAAAACACTGACATCATCTTTCTTTCCCAGAAGAAAGGAGAGAGAAAGAGGGAGAGAGAGGGGGAGGCAGACAGAGAAACAGGGAGATAGAAAGAGAGAAGAGAGAAGGAGGGAGTGGGGAGGAAGGAAAGAAAAAGAAGGAGGGAAAAAGGCAAGGGAGGGAAGAAGGAAGGGGGGATGGAGGGAAGGAAGTGAGGGAGGGAGGGAGGACTTGGGATAGACAATCTCTATAGCCTCTCCTAAGTCTGACGTTCTGTCCTGTAAGGCCCTTTCCGATTCTGACTTTCTATATTTTAAAGTTCCTCACTGTTCTATATTCTACAGCAGGTTCTAAGGTTCCTCCCAACTATTATATCCTAAGATCTCAATTTCAGATCTATGTACTTGGATCTCTCTCCACTGTGATACTCTATATTTTGAGGTGTCTCCTCACACTGACATCTTCTATTTTAAGGCCCCTTCTCTTTCTCATGTTCTGTGATCTATTTTCTGAGGTCTTTCCTGTTTATGACATTGTCTATGTTTTCTATTTAAGATTTTCCCCAGGTCTACCGTTTCCAGCTCCAGCCTTCTCCGTTCTGTGTTTCTGAGCTCCGTTCTCTGAGGTTTTTCTTGGTTCTATCATTTTCTATCCCCAGATCTGTTCCATGTTTGCTGTTCTGCTGCCCCTCCTGCTTCTGACACACTAGGTTTAGGTTGATAAACACACAGCAGCTGCACTTGACCAGTGGGCTCACAATCTCTGGCCATCTTTATCTACCTCTTGTTCCTGTTCAGATGGCAGAACGCTTTCATCAGCCTGGGAAGTGTGGTGCTCAGTGGAGGTATCCTTCCAGGGCAGCACAAGGGCCCCAGCTCTCTTCTGGGAAATCAATTCAGTGGAAATGAAAAACTGGTGAGAAATACCATCTTGGCCAGGCAGGATGAGGGGTCCCTGGGGCCTGCCTCCTTTTCCCCATCCAACTATGCCCCCAGCAGCACTAGTCATGACTCTGAGTACTTCCCTGAAGTCTCTGCCCCATGACAGGCTGTACCCGGTTCCCAGGCCCCTCCCTCCTCGATCACCAGCATTGATGAATGGCCTCCTGGCTGAGTTACCTCAGTGTTGAGGTGATGCTTCTGGCTCCCAGGAGGAAGGTTTGGAAACTTCTCCAACGAAGCATCCAGAAAGTACTGGACCTTCAAGCTTAGACTAGGTCACTTCCAGCCATGTATCACCCTCTTGGATGTTCTGACCAACTACATTTCATGAAGGTTTGGTGAACAAACCCATGTGGTTGAGAGTTTGTCCTCAGTGGGATGGAATGTGTGCCCCTGCTCTCAGAGAAGTCTCCTTCCAGCAGGGAAGATGGGACATGCTGGCAACAGTGGAATATGTACAATGGGAAACTGGAAAGACCACCTTGTGGAGAGGAAGAGCTGAAGGCCAGGGAGGGGAAGAGACCCCTGCAAAGTCACATAAGTAGGGAACACCAAAACCAGATTCCGAAGAGATGGCGGTGCAGTATTCTTTCCGTTGTCCCACTCTGGCACAGACTGTGTCTTAGTACTGGAAATGATTAGCCAACATCTGACATCAACCTCCAAATGTTTGTTTCTGTTTCCTAAGGGGAGTGGTCACTTGTCTAAGGAGCAAAAGGTCCCTGTGTCTGGAGGGGAGGGCCATGAAGGGCCTCCAGTCTCTACTCTGGAAGGGTCAGTGGAAGAAACAGAGATTATTTCACTCAGAGAAGAGGGACCTCAAGGTGAACATGAAACAAATGAGTTGTGTTCATGTGTCTGCAGAGCTTTCCCAGGGAGGAGGAATTAGATCGGGTCTATTGGCTCCTAAGGGCAGAGGCTGGAGCAGTGGAGAGTCCAAGAAGGGAGTGAAAAGAGGGTCATTTGGGGCTGGAGAGGAGGAAGAGTTCTCCCACAACTGGGGCTACCTCAGTTGAGAGTTAAAATTTTGAAGGACTCAAGGGTTAGATTGACTAAGGGATTTCACCTTCATGATCTGGGAAGTATGACACCATCCTTTCATTGCCTCATCAAGAAGCAAGAAGAGCATAGTCAGCCTAAGGTCACAGGTGCTGATCTGTGAGAGACTCACTGTGCAGATCAAAGCAAATCCCTTCCCCCATTGGCATCCCTTGTGACACCACAAGGGTGTCTTTTCTGATGTGAATTAGGAACTCCTGGGGAGAACTCCAGGAGAAGGTAGCATTTGAGCTTGGCTTTGGACGATAAACCAATCAGTCCTATCATTAGTAAGTGTTAGTCAGCTACAGTTTTTATTAAGCACTTACTATGTGCCAGGCACATAAAGGCAACTAGGTGGTGGAGTAGAGGAAGCGCTGGACCTGGGGTCAGAAAGACCTGAGTTCAAATCTAGCCTTTGACACTTATTAGCTGTGTGAACCTGAGCAACTCACTTAACCCTGTTTGCTCCATTTTCTCCTCTGTAAAATGATATGGAGAAGGAAATAGGTAGCCATGCCAGTGTCTCTGCCAAGAAAACCCAAATGAGGTCACGGAGAGTCAGATACGACTGATCAACAAAAACCTCGTCTTCATCCTCATCCCTGTCATGTAAAACATTTTACAAACCTCACAGTGTCATATAAATATTGGCTATTAATTTTAAAATAATAAAGATTATTAATGACAAATAGATCAATTGTGAATAATTAATCCCATAAATATCGATGGATACCAGATGGTTATATTAATATTGTATAAATAACCAACAAGAATCATGATTTTGATAGAATTAATAATAATACCTAACATTCATATGGTACCTACTATGTGCCAGCCACTGTTTTAAGTGCTTTTTGAATATTATCTCCAATGATCCTCATAGAAACCCTAGGAAAGAAGTACTGTTACTATCTTCATTTTACAGATGAGGAAACTGAGACAAATAGAAATTAAGGGGCTTGCCCAAGGTCACACAGCTAGTAAATGTCTGAGGTCAGATTTAAACTCAGATCTTTCTGATGCCAGGCCCAGAGTTCTCTCTACAGTGCAACATGGATTACTATTTTTACTACATATATGGGAGGAATCCGTGGGGTCAGTTCCAAGAGTCAGTGACTTGAAACTAGATCAGTAATGCAGCTAGAGCTAATCTCACAGATAGGCAGCCCACATGCTGCCCCAGTCCCCACAAATAGACCTAAATACCATCAATAAACCTGGAGGAAAGTCCCCACACTTGGATGGATCCCTCTGAAGGGGGCATGGGAACACCTGAGGTTACATGGAGCTTCTTGACATAGGCTGGATGGCCATTGGATCTTTGAGTATTTGGGGAGATACTATAGAGCTGATGGTGTCAGCGGCTTCCTTCTGAGTTGGAAGTGATGTGTTTCACCATAGTGGGCCTTATATATGGTCCTTTACAAATGTCCCACAGCAAGACTCCAAGGTTCATTCTGCAGGGGCTACTATCCCCATTCTACAAATGAGGAAACTGAAGCTCCGAGAAACATACATTATTTGCCTGTTGTCACAAGCCTTTGTTAGACTAACCTGTTTCCAGACTCGTCCCCAGGTGCCAAGTTTTTCACAGCTGAAAGTAATGTTTCCCTCTTCACATTTTCTTACAGATCTTTTTTCTTAATCTCTCCTTTTCCTCATTAAATTCCACCTTGTGGGCATGCCCCCAAGCACTAATAGGTTGTAAGCTACGTGAAGACAAGGGCTGTGTTATTTTTCATCATTGCATCTCCAGTACCAAGCACAAAGTCTTGCATGCAGTAGGTACTTAATTAATGTTTTCTAGGGGGTGGAGAGTCAGCCAAGGAAATCCACAACCTGGCTTCATGGGGATTTTCCCAATGTGCACTAGTGCATTGATGTGGCCTTGCTTTGTGATGATTGACAAGTTTTCTATCATCAGGGGATTTTTGCTTTTATTTTAATGAATGTTGGATTTTGTCTGGCATTACTGAGGCTGGGATTATGGGATTCTTCTTTCCTTATTGACTGAGGGATTCAGAGGCCCCTGGTGTTTATGTTGTCTGTTAGGGTTTGGCTCTCGTTGATAGAGCTCTGACATTGGGCTCATTCAAAAGTCACTCTCAGGTTCTGTGAAAACTTGCAAGCAGTTTTGTTTCTTTGATGCTCTGGATTGCACGGCCATGAGCCCAGATGTCCTGCACCATGGACGTGCCAGGGGTCCGAACATCTTTATCTTCCTGTCATTATTAGTTCTTTGGGACCCGAGTTACTTCCTTTCATTTTCTAGATGAGGAGAAAATGTTCTTCCTTTATCACCGTCCTTGCAGAAGGCTCATCTTCATTGAGTCATGAAAGTCAGAGCTCTGGCGTCTTGGCAGCTGCACCATCCTCCAACCTCATTTAAAATTCCCTGGGATTTATTAGGAGAACTGTTTTATGATGGTCTTTCCCTCCCTCTTCATTCCTCTCTCAGAGAGCAATAAAAGTACTTCTGAAATACATTTTCCCCCAAGCCTCAAACCATTCCAGTTTAAAACACAGAATGTCCAAGCTGGGAAGGACTTTAGACTATAGAACAGAGAATGTCAGAGTGAGGTGGGGTCTTAGAACAGCTTAGGGAACTTCAGATATGGAAATGACTTCGGATCTAGAACAGAACATGACAGACCCATGTTCTTTCTTAGAACACAGGACAAGCTCTTTATTTTGCTACCAAATCAGATGACTTGGCATCTCCCTGATCACCAGCCATATCCTTCTGCCCCTGAATTTCTGTTCTTTCTATCCCCGAGGTTTAAGATGACCCATTCCTCATATGTGCCTGGTTCATATTCTTCAGGATTTCCCCCCAATGCCAGTTGGAAGGGACTCCTTCTAGCCTGACCCCACAGCATTTTTTCTTTATTTCCCCCCGATCAATTATAAGTAGAAGCAAGAATTGTCAATTCAACAAATAGCAGACAATTGCTCATCACTGTTCATAAGACCCCTGTCCCCAGGAAATGTTCATTCTGCTGGTGGCAGAGGTGAATGACTCAAAGATAACTTGAAATGGGAGCTGGGACCAGAGGTCCCAGAGGGGTTTTCTGTAGGAATCTGCTACACTTGAGCTGAGCCTTTATTGCAAGAGCCTAAGGGGAGGAAAGAGGACATTCTAGGTCTGGAATCCTATTGAGAAGTTCTCTAACCTTCAGGGTGAGGATATTTCAGTTTATCTTAATAGTAAGAGGGAGCCATGAAACAGATTCTGAGTAAGGGAGTGACCTGATCAAAACTGTGCTTTGGAAGAGTCTCTTGGCAAATTTGTGGAGGATGGATCAAACCAAACCAGGACAAGTAAGGAGATGCTCCAACTGTCTAGAAGCAATGAGGACCTAATGAGGGGGGTGGGGAAGGAGAGATATAATGGAGGCAGAATTGATAGAACTTGGCAACTGATTGGATATGGGGGGAGTGAGGGAGGGAGAAGGAAGAGCTGAGGGTTGAAACAGATTGGATTCCACAAATACTAATTAAATGCTTTCTATGGCCTGCAAAGACAGAGAACAGAGCAGGTCATACCCTGAAGAAGGTTCTGTCCATCCTAACAAGAGCATATAACACAACTAAGTAAACGTGAAGGATTTCCAAATACTACAATGTCATCCCAGAGGGAGAGGGTGGTAAGGGGGCTCCAGTGAAGGTCTCCTGTCCAAAGGCGCCCCTCATCTGTGCTTGATTCTCCCAGATTGGGGGGATGGGAGAATGCAGTCCAAATATTGGGGGTGGTATGCAGAGCTTCAGAGGCTAGAGATGGGATATGGCAAGGGAGATTAGTCTGATAGGAATGGTGAGTACGCAAAGGGAAAGAATACGAAATAAGGTTGGAGAAGGGAGTTAGAAGCTGGGCCATGGGGAAGCTTCATAGATATCAGGCCAATGACTTTCTTTTGGTCCCTGAGGCAATATTTTGGAGGAAGAGGATGATATGACCAGAAGCGTGTCTCTGGATGACTCTGAGGTGGTGAAACTTGGGGAATGGGATGATGGGGCTCTCAGTAGAAATAGAGAAGTCAGGAAGAGTGGGTTCAGTGAGTTCAAACAAAGGAATTCTGTTTCTGATATTCAATCATTTCAGTCATGTCTGATTCTCCATGAGTCCACTGGGATTTTTGGCAGACACACTGGATTGGTTTTACCATTTCCTTCTCCAACTCATTCTTACAGATGAAGAAACTGAGGCAATCACGGTGCAGTGACTTGCTCAGGGTCACACAACTATTAAAATTTGAACTCAAGAAGAATCTTCCTTACTCCAGGCCCAGCACTCTATCCACTGTTCTATCTAGCTGTCCTCTGCAAAGGACAAGAGGTAGAAAAAGATGCCTCCTTCTTATCTCCTTCCCCTCTCTCTCTACACACACACACACACACACACACGCACTCCCCCCCCCCCACACACACTCTCACTCACACAAACACACATGCATACCCCCTCACACACATGCATACATACATACACCCCCTCAATACACACACATATGTTCTATCCCAGGGTTCAGCATTAGGAATAAAATTTCATGTCTAACCCACGAGATAACAAAGGTTTGTTGAATGGATATACAAGTTAACTTAATCCAATGTCTTCCTTTTGCAGAGGGAGCAGTAGAGGACCGAGGAGCAAAAGCTCTGGGCCCAGGTAACAAGGATGTGAGTAACAGAGTTGGGACCAAAATCCAGATCTCTTCCAACTGCTGGGCCAGCTCTCTTTCCATCGGTCTCTCCAGATTCTTTGTCTTCTCCTGGGGTCCCCAGATAAACAATCACTTTCATTATCTGATACCCACAAAGGCCAGGTTTGATATATTTCATTGGTATGACTTTCCTCTGAACTCCCAGCTGCCAGATGTGGTCTCTCAGGGATGGGTGGAGATCAGCAGTCCCCTGGGGAACATTTAGTTTCTCTGGAGAGCCGGAAAAGGATTGGATGGAAAGAGAGTGAGTTCAGGGGGCATGGGGTGAGTCACAGGTCTTTGAAACTACTCAAGAACCCAGATTGGCCACCTTTGACTTTGCCTGAACCCTACCCCTCTTGGTTGGGAGATGAGGATTAATTCATCTTGACCCTTGTGAGGAGATATGTAACCTGGGCCAATGGCTCCAGATGCCTTTTTTATTACCACATCATAAAGCAATATTAAATGATTTCTCAAACCACAGCCAGAACATCTGTTATTGAACATTAGAAATGTGGTTTATCCCCAAATAAGCAAGCTGGCACTCAGCCCTGGCTAAAGTCATTCTTTACCTATGGTGTGAGAAGCCACGGACATTTCTGTTTTTTTAATCTGGCACACAAATTGTTTCACCCTCAAATGGTCCGTAAGGAGATACGGATATTTAGATATGTGTGATCCTGGGCAATGGCTACATTTTTTCTTTCTTTTCAAGAGCTGGGGTCCAAGCTGGGGGAGTAGCTGGTAACCAGGATCTAGGAATTGTTCCTGCTATCCATTCCACTGAAACCTCTTTCCCCACAGGTTGCCCTGATGTGTGCTGGCAGGAAGCTGAGGAACTGAGTGAGGAGACAGGTTCGATGCCCAGTCCTGCCACCTATTGACCATATAACCTTGTCCAAGTCTCCTCATCTCTCTTTGACTCCATTTCTGCCTCTCTAAAATGGTAGGTTGACTACAGTCTCCAAGGGCCCTCCAAGGTCTAACATTTTCCATTTCATTTCATTTCTATTTTAAGCCTAATTATTTACCAAAACTCTCTGTAAGGGTAGCAGTCATCAGGTTGGTCAGTCACTCTACTGCAATAGATGCAAGTGATAAGATGCTATGCTATGATAGCTTACCAAAGGTCAAGGGTTAACATGCCTCCATCAGTTGAACAAAGATTTTAAGGACAACTCTCTCTGATGAAATTAAATGTCTTGGAAAGTCATTGTATGGTATGGCCATGAGTGACCTTAAACAACAAATATGTTTGGATCAATCGGGGAAACTTAATTATGTTCCATGGGTCTTCTATAAGAGTGGCCTATAGCAGAAGAAGACTGCAGCCAAATCTCCAAGGAATCACTCAGGATGTTGGTAAAAAAGGGGCACTTCATTCTTCTCCCCTGCTACCCTGAACCCATCTTTGCGAACTTCAGGAGACAAAAGGACTGGGACTTTTCATTGGCATCCTTGTAATGTCTCTGGGACACTAGAGTCCAATGGCAATGTCTACAAAGTTGCTGAGGACAGAATGGGCAAGAGGAGGAAAGCAGACTGCAGGTTTTTCCCCTTCTTTCAGCAGAAGAGCTATGCCAAGTTTATTGGAAACATCTTGGGGTCTCCAACAAAGGACTAGTCATGACCTATGAGTCGCTACTTTCCTTGTCATGTGAGCCTCTCAGCAGATACTCCATATAGGGGTAAACGTTTCACCATTGTTTTTATGGAAAACATGTGTAAAACACACTTTTCTACTTAATCTTTACTAATATTTTCTCCACCTATTTATTAATCAGTACAAATAAATAAAGTGGTCCACTGATCTTCTTCTTTCTTACACACAGCTCTCTAGCTCCCATCTCCCTACTTTTGTACTAGCTGTCCCCCGATCCTCCTGTCTGCCTCTGGCTACCCTGGCTTGCTTCACCATTCTGCTCAAATTCCACCTTTGTCAGGGTCTCACTTTTCTGTTCTCTTACTATTAATGCTTTGCCCTCTGAAGTGATTTTCCCTTTACATAAATGAAATGATAAATGCAAAGTGCTTGTACTTTTTCTGGCACTCAGTGCCTAATAAATGCTTATTTTCTTCCTCCCACCCCCATTAGCCTGGGAATGCTCTGGTTGAGGGCTTTTGTCTTTGTCTTCCTTAGCACTGTGCTTGGCACACAGTAAGCACTTCATAAATGCTTTTTCCTTTTTCAGCCCTATTGAAGTATTAGCTTCATCTCATAGTCATAGGGATTATTTTTGTGAACAGTAGAAGAATTTGTAAACCATATGGTTCTACATGAAAGGCAGCATGAAGGATGGGCAGAGAGCTGACCTGGGCACCAGCTGACCTGGGAACTCAGACACATAGAGGTTGAGAGGTTCTGAGTAAGTTACTCAAGTTCTAAGTAACTCTCTGGAGCTATAAGTAGCTGAGGCAGACCCAACCTGCTTCCAAGATTGATTTTCCCAAAGTTACAAGGACAGTGAGTATCAGGGATGACCCTTGATCTCAGGGCTTCCTGACTCCAAGGACTGCCCTGTAGGCATGATGGAAAGCTGCCTCTCCATTGATTTTTGATATTTTTGTCAACATCTGTATTCTCCTCCTCATTTCAGCTACAATTGAATTAGATTTCAACATTCATTTCCACAAAATTTTGAGTTTCAATTTTTCAAGATGGCTGAGAATTCTTCCCTCTTAGCATCAAGCAATATAGTGGAGGAAGCAGTGACCTTGAAATCAAGGGACCCAGGGTCAAATTTCAGCAGAACTTCTTTGGAGTCTTCAGAACGGGTCACTTCACTTCTGAGTCTCAGTGCCCTCCATCTGTAAAACTGTAGTTCTGATCCCTCTTCCCCTCTATTTCCCTTGCCTGGTCACTGAGCATCAAGTAAGAAAATGGTTATAAACATTTCTTAGTCAAGTCAATATGTATTTATTAAGCACCTGTTAATGTCCAGACATTACGGTAATTAATGGGGACACAAAGGAAGGCCAAAGATAGTTAGTCCAGACTTCAAAATCTCATGCTCTGATGGGGGAGACAATATGCAGCCAACTATGTACAACCATGCTACAAGCAGGGTAAATTGGAGATAATCGGCTAAGGAAAGGCACTAAATTAAAGCGGATTGAGCAAAGCTTCCTGTAGAAGGTGGGATTTGAAATAGGGCAAAGAGAGCCTGGGAAACCTTGAAGGAGAGATGAAGGGGGAGAGAATTTTGAGCACAGAGAACAGGCAACAAACTGAAATACCAAACTGCCTGGGGCCAAGAGATGAAATATCTTCTTATTAGAACAGCCCGAGGTCACTGTCACTGGAACAAGGAGTCCATATCAATAAGGAAAGTGTAAGAAGATTGAAAAAATGGGAAGGGTCCAGGATTTTGAACACCTAACTGAGGATTTTTGTATTAAATCCTTGAAGCCATAGGGAGCCACTGGAGTTTATCAAGTAGTAGAGTGACATGATCAGACCAGTGTTTTAGGAAAACTACTGTGATTGGATGAGGACTGGAAAGGAGAGAAATTGAGGCAGGCAAGATCCACAATAATCCAGGAATGAGGAAGGTCTGTAGTGGGATGGGGTCAGCAGAGAGGGGCTCACAAACAATGCACTAGAGGTGAAATTATTTTTTTGGTTCATAGATAAAACTTTAATGTATAGTATTCCAGATGCAATTTCATATATGCATCACTTTTACACTATAAGCAAACTTGTCATCCCACACTGCACTTTAGCTGTGACCCTTTGTATTAGAAAAAGGGCTTAGTCCCTCTGCCCTGAATCACTTCTAGAAATTGATAAGATTTAAGCCCTTATTCATTTTCTTTGCTTTTTTAATAGTTTTATTTATTTTTAGATTTCAACATTCATTTCCACAAAATTTTGAGTTCCCATTTTCTCCCCATCTCTCCCCTCCTCCCACCCCATAACACCTTGCCTTCTGATTACCCCTTCCCTCAGTGTGCTCTCCCTTCTATCACACCCCACCCTTACCTTATCCCCATCTTCTCTCTTTTCTTGTAGGGCAAGACAAATTTCTATATTCCGTTACCTGTATTTCTTATTTCCCAGTTATATGCAATAACAATTCTCAACATTTGTTTCGAATACTTTGAGTAATACATTTGTTTCTAATGCTTCTAACTTCTCTCCCTTCCTCCCTCCCCACCCATCCCCAATGAGAAGGCAAGCAATTCAATACAGGTTATATAAGTGTTATTTTGCAAAAGACTTCCATGATAGTCATGTGGTATAAGACTAACTATATCGCCCTCCATCCTACCCTGTCTCCCCTTTTTCTCTATTCTCTCATTTGACCTTGTCTCTTCCCAAAAGTATTTACTTCTAGTGACCCCCTTCTTCCATTTGCCCTCCCTTCTATCATCCCCCTCACCCCACTTGTCCCCTTCTCCCCTACTTTACTGTAGTGAAAAATAGATTTTCATACCAAATTTAGTGAGCATGTTATTCCCTCCTTAAGCCATATGTGAAGAGAGTAAGCTTCACTTATCCCCTCTCACCTTCTCCCTTTTCTCCTCCATTGAACAAGATTTTTCTTCTCTTTTATGAGTGATGGTCTGTCCAATTCCATTTCTCCCTTTCTCCTCCCAATATTTTCCTCTCTCACCCTTTAATTTAATTTAATTTTTTATAGATATCATCTCTTCTGATTCAACTCAAACTGTACTGTGTATGTGTGTGTGTGTGTGTGTGTGTGTGTGTGTGTGTGTGTAATCCCTCCACCTGCCCAAATACTGAGAAAGGTCTCAAGAGTTACAAATATTATCTTTCCATGTAGGAATGTAAACAGTTCAACTTTAAAAAGTCCTTTATGTTTTTTCTTTCCTGTTTACCTTTTCATGCTTCTCTTGTTTCTTGTGTTTGGAAGTCAAATTTTCTCTTCAGTTCTGGTCTTTTCATCATGAATGCTTGAAAGTCCTCTATATCATAGAATGACCATTTTTTCCCTTGAAGTATTATACTCAGTTTTGCTGGATAGGTGATTCTTGGTTTTAATCCCAGTTCCTTTGGCTTCTGGAATACCCTGTTCCAAGCCGTTTGATCCCTTAATATATAAGCTGCCACATTCTGTGTTTTCCTGATTGTATTTCCACAATACTTGAATTTTTTCTTTCTAGCTGCTTGCAATATTTGCTCCTTGACCTTTTCTCCTTGAACTCTGAAATTTGACCAAAGTATTCCTAGGTGTTTCTCTTTTTGGGTCTCTTTCAGGAGGTGATTGGTGGATTCTTTCAATATTTATTTTGCCCTCTGGTTCTAGAATATCAGGGCAGTTTTCCTTGATAATTTCATGAAAGAGAATGTCTAAGCTCTTTTTCCGATCATAGCTTTCAGGTAATCCCATAATTTTTACATTGTCTCTCCTAGATCTATTTTCTAGGTCAGTTGTTTTTCCAATGAGATATTTCACATTATCTTCAATTTTTTCAATCTTTTGGTTTTGTTTTGCAACTTTTTTGGATGATCGTATAGTCATTAGCTTCCCTGAACTTCACTCTCATTTTTAAAGAACTATTTTGTTCAGTGGGCTTTTGAACCTCCTTTTCCATTTGGCTAATTCTGCTTTGTAAAGCATTCTCCTAATTGGCTTTTTGGACCTCTTTTTCCAATTGAGTTAGCCTATTTTTCAAGGTGTTATTTTCTTCAGCATTTTTTTGGGTCTCCTTTAGCAAGGTGTTGACCTGCTTTTCATGCTTTTCTTGGTGTTAATTATTAGGACAAAATTAGCACAGGCAGCAGAGAATTGATCCATGCCTTGTTGCACCTCAGCTTCGTAGGTTGCATTGAGTGCACAATCATCTGTGAACAAAGACTCATGCACCAACTCTATCTGCACTTTAGTCTTGGCTTTGAATTTTCTAGTTAAATAATTGACTGTCATTATGGTAGCTGACCTCGATGCTGTTTCATCCTCATTGAAGGTGTCTGACAACATATTTAAAAACATCATGTTAAAAACCCATGTGAGCAAGCATGCAGCCTTGCTTCATTCCATTAGTGACTAGGAAAGTATGAGAGCAACCTCCTTTATCCGGAACTTGGGCAAGAATGCCATCATGAAACTAGTGTACAGCACTGATGAATTTCTTTGGGCAACCACTTTTTTTT
>CM053769.1:93430089-93465577 GCA_028658325.1 Potorous gilbertii | reverse complement strand
TCTCTGGCTGAGCTGCTTCTGCCTCTGGCCGAGCTGCCCCAGCCTCCGCCGCAGCGGCCACTTCCCAGGGGGTCCGAGTCCCGGAGATTCCCCCGCTCCCCTCTCAGCCCATCTCCCTCACTGACCTGTACGTCTGTGGGTGGAGGGACCTTCTCGCCGCCCGGAGATTCAGGTCCCTGCCGCCTGCTGGGCTCTGCTTGCTCCTCTCAGCGCCACGTGGCCGGGGCGGGGGAGGGGAGCGCTCGGCCGGGCAGGACTCCGCTCCCGTCCCGGGGTACCTTTGCGGTCGGTTCTTCAGGGCTCTCTGCAACGGAAATCTCCTTCACTGTGTTACTGCGCGGCTTCCACTGCTCCAGAATTTGTCAGGAGTTCTTTTTACAGGAAATCTATGGGCTGTGGGTTCGGACCTAGCATAGGTGAGTCTTTCTACTCCGCCATCTTGGCTCCGCCCCCCCCAGTGTTCTGGGCAACCACTTTTTGACATGATCATCTACAGGTCAAAGACCTTGATCTGATTGACAAATGTTGTGTACAGATCTCTGTTCTGCTCCTGGCATTTATTCTTGGCTGTCAGGCAACTAACTCCATACTGACTGTTCCTCACCCCTTTCTGAAGCCACATTATCTCTCAAGTAGATGACCATCTTCCAAGGGAAGGATCAGCCTAATATTAGGAGGACTCTGGCAAGAATCTTGCCAGCAATGACTACGAGAGAGAGACCTCCCCTCTCTCCAAGTCCCATCTCATGATTGTCATGGGTCAACTTATTTCCTTTAGAATGATGGAACTCTCAACAGTAATAGAGAATTTGGGGTGGGGAAGGACTCGGGAAGAAAGATGAATTCAGTTTGGGACATGTTGGGTTCAAAGTGTCAAATAAACAGTTAAAGAAGCAAGACCAGAGGTTGACAGAATATAGGCAGAATTTCAACAGGTAAGTTTGAGATCCACCAGCACAATGATGATGACTGATTCCAGGGGAGCTGTTGAGATCACCAAATGAAATGATAGAGGAAGAAGAAAAAAGCATGAGGGATGCTCATGGTTTATGGGTGTGGCCTGGAGAAATTGCCAACCAAAGGCAATTTGAGGAAGAGTGGTCAGACAAGTGGGAAGAGAACCAGAACAGAGGGGGATCCCCAAAACCAAGAGAGAAGAGGGCATCAAGGAGAAAGATCCTGATAAGATCCTGATGAGATTCATAAGACAGACAAAAATTCCTGCCAGCCCTCAGGTATAGAGTGGGAGACCAGTGTTGTGGGAAGGGACAGAGGGACCCCCTTTTTATAGCATGAGGCCAAAAAGGGTCAAGGACCTATGAATCACCCTGTTTCATGGACTGTGTCTACATAAATTAATTTGACCTTTGTGTCTTTGGATATATTGGATGATTCACATCTGCTGTTTGCTGGCCCATATCCCAGTGACCAGCTATTGACACATCACAGTTTTTTACTGATCAATGGGTATATGAGCATCCCATGTGCCATAAAGTTACAGGAGACTTAGAGATGTGGCTGTGACTGTGTGTGTGTGTGTGTGTGTGTGTGTGTGTGTGTGTGTTAGAGAGAGACAGAGAGAGGGAGAAAGAGTCAGAGGGTAAGAGAAACAGAGGCAGACAGACATGCAGATGGACAGATGGCATCTCTCTTCTTCTCAACTTGTCTATGGATGGCTCCCCCAAGGGCTGAGATTGTGGCTGAGGCAGCTGTTTCCTCCAATGCCTAGCTCAGGGCCCTACACCCTGTGAAGACACCATGATAACTCTGAGAATCATGTGGTTATCAGCTGGGTCATGACACAAGAGGTCTCCCATCTCCTTGGATTGGATGGTGACCAGTGGTCAGACTAGCCCCTCCCTCAGACACGCTTGGCAAAAACAGGTTATCAAAACCATAAACTGTGAATTCATGAACAAGTGATGTGGAGCCCAATAAATCTGTGCCTGAACTGAAGGATGTTGTTTTTGGGACAGACTCGATTCCTATGGGCTTTGCAGAGATAAATGCCTTGCATCACACCCTCACTCTTATCCACCCTCACTCAAAAGAGACTGAGTGTGCCAATCAGATAGAGACAGATTTAATGGCTTCTCCCCGCTTCCCCCCTTTCCTCTCCTGGGGTCTGACTTCTCACTTCCCAGAAATGGTTAGTTTCCAACGTCTCATCTTCAGTACTGATGTGGTCAAAAATCAGCCTTTTCCTCTTCTGGGTTCTCCAGAGTTCTGAAACCTTCCAGGAAGAGAAGGCTGGAGGCAGAGGAGTGGAAAGTTGTAGTCATGCTGTCCTCAGACTATCCATCTAGGAACATGCCTGTCATTAAAATACTCAGCCACAGGGCTGAAAAGACAGGTATCGATCTTCCACTCAGGCATCCTCCAAGCAGGTGCTTACCCAGGCGACAGAAAGTCTTATTGATATTAAATGTTCCTAGAGTCACTTTGATTCTGAACAAAAGTGGGTACCCTTGACCTGGGGCTAGTAGTAACTGAGGATATGAGAACATGATTTGCCATAAGGATGACAAAATGAGGGGAGATTTGGATGAACTGATGCCAAGCTAAATGAACAGAATGGACACAGTGATCATAATAAGGCAAATAAAAAACAATGCTAAAAATGACAAGGCTCACTTCAGCTATAGTGTGTCATCAAATGAAACGAGATTTGTAAAGGTATCTGGCACACAGCAGGTGCTTAATACATCCTTGCTCCCTCCCCCGCCTCCCAACATCATTTCTAGTAGATAGATGATGAAACGCAGCTCCCTCCACTGACTGCAGAGGAGGAGGGCTACGGGTGCAGAGTATTGCATATTGTCTGACATAGTTGTGGTGCCCTTTGATTCTGATGACTAGATCCCCCTTGCTACCAGGGTGGCACATATAAAGAACCAACTGTGATGCAAAAACAAACGGCATGAAAAGTCTGAGGAGCAGGTTGAGACTGAGGACTCTAGGTCCAGGACTCTGCCCCATGCATGACTCTGCCCTCAAGCATGTCCTCCATCACTAGATCAGTGATAAGGTGATGGAGCCACACTGAGATCCCATGCCAGCAGTCCCCATGATGACTGAACCACTCTAAGAGCCCATGCCAGAGGTTCCCAGTTTCCTCAACTAAAAGAATCCATTTTTATTATAATTTTCTTTGTCCAAACATGAAAATGATTGCACTATTCATCTCAACAAATTGAAATAATTCATGAATACAAAAAGCTCCTGGGAATTCAGAGATGCTTGGAAATGAATGTGCATCGTTCATCAATCTCTACAGCAGCTACAAATGTTTGGAACACAGTCCAACATTAACATGGGGGCCTGGTTATTTATTCTGTCCTCTGAAGGACTGCTTTCTAATTCCTTCTGTGGAGTCAGGCCAAATATTTCAGAGACAGTAAAGAACTATGAAAACTGACCAGGCCTGATGCCAGTGTGGGCTCCCCAACCTCATGCATTCACCACGCATGGGGAACCGCTGCTCTGGGCATAGCAGGCAAGCCCACTGTAGGTGGGCGTGGAGACTCCAGAAACAGACTTCAAAGAATGGGGCATCTACGGTTGGATCTCTCTTTATCTCTCAACTTTGGGATGTATGTTTGTAAGATTCCAGTAGCATATTAACAAAATAAGGTTTCAAATGAAGAACTCATGAAAAACAGTTCTATTGAGAGGAATTGGGTATCCTCTCACACATGCATCATCGTCTAGATTTGAGAATTCAGAGGAGTCCCCAAGTCCCCAGTGTTCCAAAGAAGAACTCTGAGAGATCATAGATCAAAGACATACATCAGACCATTACAACCAAAAATCTGCAAACATGGGTCACAGTTCCAGGCCAGAGATGCCCTCATCTTCACCAAGTCCATGAGATCTGATGAAAGGGAAGGATTGAATGCAAATTTGTGACTGAGGCTAAGGCAGAGAAAATGAAATCTTCCATGTCTGTTTGTGGGCATCTCCCCCTGGGTATTGTGTAACCACTTCAAACTCAACATGGATAAACATAACTCTATCCTACTGAAAAAGTAACTCTAGCAGGTGCTCCTCTGGCCAGTGGACTTTGAACTGAATTCCATCCAATTCAACAAGCTTTTATTGTATGCCTGTAGTGTTCCATACACCATGCTTGGTATCAGGAACACAAACACATGAATCAGTACCTGCCCCATGAGGAACAGAGGAAAGAAAATCGAGAACTCTTGGAATGGTCTCCGCTGAACACTAGCATCTGAGGAGGCTGGGGATGCTGAGGAAGGGCATTCCAGGAAGCCACACAGCCTGTGTGAAGGGACATCTATGGAAGAAGGACTGTCAGGTATAAAGAATCTAGCTAGAAGGCAGAGTGTGAGAGATGGAGTAAAGAAAGGCACCAGTGTGGGCAGAACTGATGGCATCAGATGGGGTGGAGCTTGGCTAGGAGAGGGTATTTGAATGTTAGAGTGAAGGGTCTGTGCTTGATTCTAGAGGCCACAGGAAACAACTAAAATGTCAGCTGTGTTAGGAAGCTATATTGGAGCAGGAGAGACTGGAGGCAAGGAGGCCATTGCAACAGCCCAGGGAAGAAAGATGAAGGTTGGAGGACGAGAGAGAAGGGGATGCATGTGAAGAATAATGTAGAAGTAGAACAGATGGCCCTGGACAACCAATAGGAAGTGGAGAGTGATGGAGAGTGAGGAGCTGAGTATGAGACCAAGATGGTGACCCAGTGACTGGAAGGATGAGGGTGCTGCCAGCAGAGAGAGAGAGAAGGAGGGCTGGGGTTTAGGGGAGAAAGGTAACTAGAGATGTCAGAGAGCAGAACAGGCTGTGGGATGTCTAATGGGCAGCTGGGTACTCATATGGCCAGCTGGGTACTCTGAAAGGCAGTTACAGAGAGAAATACACACACACGCATACAAATATATGTTATATTTATCTTACTTATATACTAAACAGACGTGAAAATATGGGATGTTCAGTGTAGAGTTTTTAATATTGAATAGGCAGTTGTGGCTGATGATATACTGAAACTCAGGGGAGAGAATGGGGTTGGTGACAGAAATAGACAGAGAGATAGATAGATAGATACATAGAGTGATAGATACAGATAGAGATAGATAAAGATAAGTAAAGTTATAGAGATGGGTAGAGATAGGTAAAGATAAGGAGAGAAAGGGATAGATAAATAAAAATATAGAGCCATAGAAAAAAGGTAGATAAAGGTAGAGATAGATAGATAGATAGACAGATAGATGGATGGATGTGTGATGGCTACGGATAGGGATAAAGAGATAAAAAAAGATAGAGGACAGACAGAAAGAGATAGATAAAGAAAGAAATAGAGATAGAGTGATAGATACAGATAGAGATAAAGATAGAGATATAGATAGATAAAGATATAGAGACAAAGATAGAAAAAGATAGGTGGATAAGACAGATAGGTAGAGTGATGGATACAGATAATGATAGATAAAGAAAGATAGAGACAGAAATAGAAAGAGATAGACAGATTGGATAGATAGACAGACAGACAGATATGAGTCGCCTGCATAGAGATTATAATTGAAACTCATGGAAATTGATCACTGTGAGACAGTGATCTAAGACAGATAATGTACAGGGGGAAGAGAAGAGGGACCAGGACAGAAACCTAGGGGACCCTCATCCATAGCAGGCAGGACATGAATGATGATGCAGCAGAGGGGACTGACTCCAAGGAGCAACCAGGCAGATCAGAGTAGGACCAGGAGAAGCCAGGATCACAGAATTACATTCAGAAGATGATATCTAGGAGTTAAGATTAAGGTATAGATAGAGCAGGAAGGATGAAGGTTGAGAAAAGATAACCAGGTTTAGAATTTAGATGAGGGTACCCCACCCCATCTCATCCCATCCCATGGAGATATTACTCTGCTAGAGCCCACCTGAGTCTGCCTTCCATGTGAATCCACTATTGAGTGCTAGGGTGCTGTCCAGTCCCTACTGGGCTTCTAGTAACTCCCTGAGGCAGTGAGTGTTTTTTGCTCACTTATATCCTAGCACTTAGCATGGTGACTGGTACATAGTAGGCCCTTAATGCATATTTATTGATCAATTGGTTCCTTTGCATATACTTATATTGGAAAGGCCTTCACCTCCAGGTCATTCTTGGTTAGACAACTAGTCACTAAATGCAGTGCAATGGCAGTTATGAGAAGCATCAGGATGCTGAATGCCCTGAAAGCTCACCTACTTCAAACCTGATTGATCTCTCCTACCTCCCCAACAGCTGCATCTTTGAACTATATCTCCAGCAGACACCTGAGATAAGACTATGTAAATGGGACTGGGCAGCACCCTACTATTGACACTGAGGCCATATGGAGGGGATTCCCAGGTTGGCTTACTAGCAGAGTAATGTCTTAAGGGAATAGGAGACATGCCTGCATGAAAGAAGAAGGGATGATTAGCCTGGGCAAGGCTAATCAACTGGGGTTGTGGGCTGCTGTGGAACAATAGTCTGGACATCACTGGATGCTTGGCATGAACTGGGGCAAAAGGACACTGAAGACTAAAACCATGTGGCATCTGATCTGGCAGGATTTTGAGATTGGAGAACCCAGAATATCAGAGATGGGATGGTCTTTACAACATAGAATAAAAAATGTCAAAGCTGGGGGAGACTGTAAACCTCATCTGATCTTTTCTTTAATGGAAAGGAAAACTGAGTCAGTAGCATCAAGATCAGTCATGGGTAGATCCAGGATTTGAAGTCAAATCCTCTGTCTCCAAGACTTTCTAGTCTGCCGTATCTAACTATTTATAGTATAATTAGCTCCATTTTGCAGATGAGGTTGAGATTCTGAGAACTTAAATGACTGTCCTGCAGCCCAACTGTGAACAATATCTCAGTCAGCACTTGAACCCAGTGAGTCGCCATAGGCTTTGATGAGCAGCCTCTTACTGCACTAGGACTTGGAATCAGGAGACTTGGATAGGAGTACCAGTCTCATCCCTCCTTACCTGGGTCGTCTGGGTCACATCCCCTCTCCTCTTTAGGCATCCATTTCTTCAGCCATACAGAGAGGACTGGCTGTTCTCCAAGCCCCGGGGCATGGGTTTCTTACAGAATGGATGGAAATCCAGGGGCTTCTTGGGTTTCCCCTTGGATGCCAAAGAGCAAAACCCTGGAAAAACCCAGAGACATGCTCTGCCTTTCCAAAGAGGCCACTGTTCTGGAATGGGAACTTTCCAGGATAATTTATAAGTTGTGGGGAAGAAAGCAATGGTGGAAGATAAGCATCAGCCCTGTGGGCTAGAGAGGAAAACAAGATCAGAGCAGCCAATATTCCCTTATTCAGAGAACTCCAGAGCTTTCCTGTGCCGGAGGAGAACTCAGAGACGTCTGTCCTTAACCAAGAAGAGACATACTTCCTCTTTCCCAAGAATGACAGCTCCCTTTGTAAGTGTAGCACTTTACAATATGCAAAATACTTTGCAATTTACTAGGTGCATCACCTAATAGAAGGTGCTTTACAGTGTGTAGAGCCATGCCTTATCTAATTGGATCCTCATAGAATCCCTGTAAGGTTCACAGGGGAGAAATTGGGAGCTCCACTTTTACACATAGGGAGACTGAGGCCCAGAGACACATGAGGTCCTTGAGGGCTGTAATTTGTTTTCCTTTTCTCTTTTTATCCACAGCACTGAGCATAGAACCAAACACCTCCTCTTGGATACCTCAAGCACTTCACAGTCTACCTCCAGCCAACCTTTCCAGTCTTATACATTACTCTCTTTCACAAACTCTGTAGTCCAACTCAGTCAGCCATCTTACTGCTTCAGAATCCTAACACTGCATCTTCCAAGTCTACAATGTATCCCTCCTGCTCTCCACCTCTTACAAGGCCCTGTTTGCTTCAAAGCTTAGCTCAGACTCCCACATAAAGAATTCCTCCCTTCAAGCATCCCTGATCTCACAGCAATGACTCTGTGCTCCCTTTATGTGCACTTTGTAACGACTTCCAGGGGCCCACATTTTCTCCCCCAGTGGGATGCAAATCGCTTCCAATTGTTCCTCTTTTACTTTGTATCCCCAGGACAGAGCAATTAAATAAGTCTTCGTGGAACCATTACTATGTGTCAGGCATTGAGCTTAGCACCAGAGGCTACAAAGAGGAAGTGAAATCAGTCGCTGTCCTCAAGGATCTTACATCCCAGTGAGAAAATTGACACGTGTACTTAGGCATAGATAAGACACATACATAATAGAGGTGAAGAAGCTTTGCAGCTGGGGAAGTTGTGAAAAAAGAAAGTGACACACTAAACCTTGAAAGAGGCTAAAATGTGGATGTCAGGGGAGCAAAGAAAAACAGAAACAGAGAGAAGAGACACAGAGCCAGAGAGAGACAAGGGCAGAGAGAGAGAGACAGAGACAAAGAGAAACAGAAACAGAGAGAGAGAAGAGACACAGAGACAGAGAGAGACAGGGGCAGAGAGAGAGGGACACAGATAAAGAGAAACAAAGAGGGAGAGTTAGAAGGAGAAAGAGAAAAGAGAGAAGCTTCATGAAAATCCTGAGACGTAGACTATCTGGAAGGAGAAGGTGGACAACATTTCAAATACTGCAGAGGTCAAGGACAATGAGGAACAAGGGAAAGGTCATAAATTTGACAATTAAGAGGACACTAAGGTGTGTTCATCCTTCGTTGTCCAAGAAGACTGTGCCATCAGAGAAATGATGATATGATTTGCACTTGACTTGTTTTGAGTGAGGGAGGGCTGTGCAGGTCACCAGCCTCACTTCTTCTCCAGAGCCATCTTAATCCAGTGATCAGATATCCATCAAGATGACTGAAGATGACCCAGGATGAGGCAGTTAGGGTTAAGTGACTTACCCAAGGTCACACAGCTAGTGAGTGTCAAGTATCTGAGGTGAGATTTGAACTCAGGTCCTCCTGGTTCCTGCACTGGTGCTCTATCCACTGCACCACCTGGCTGCCCCTCATCCTGGGTCAAGAGAACACTGGTAACTTTGGAAAGAACTATTTCAGGTAAATTATGTATTTGGCAAAAAAGAGCAAGTGGAGGCGTCCAAATTGAAGCCCTCCAGATGTATGGAGGAGGGGGATTTAAGGTCCGACCCCCCTCCCCAACAGATTCATAAATACCTCCTCCACAGAGTATGCAATGGGACACTATCTTGCCATTGGACATGCCTCCAATTTTAATCCTAACTGTCTGGCACTAACCCTAACTAAGTTCCCCATGAATCTTAGCAGGACACATGCCTGAGAACATGGGAGCCAGTGCGACCAGAAGGAGAAGGGGAAGGGACTGGCATAGTTCACTCTAAACCTGTGAATCCTCTCTTCCTATCCAGTGAGCCATCAAAAGAAGTTTGAACCAGCTTTCCCCACTGGGTTTCTCCTGTGCCAAAAGATGGAGCAGCCAGGGAACTTGGGTGGTCACTCTCCCCCATCTTCTCTTGACTACATGGGGACAGAAAGTTATTGTTGCTCTGCTAGGAATTGGTCTTGCATTCAGGTGTGTCACATTTTGACTGAGAAAGGTCATCCAGAACTATCTGCTTTCCAGAATTATTGAAATTCGGGATTATTGATAAGGAAGCTCTTGACACATTGTAGAAGTCCTTGGGAAGAGACGTGGTGCCCATTACTGTATCCCTAATTTTCCCTACTATTTATGTGCATGTTAGTAGATTAGCTGTTGATTTGGATACCAATGAGATGATTGATATTCTATTTACTTTATTAAATATGTTCTAAACTTGGGTTATTAGTTTGTGAGACCTGGCTTTGCAGATATCTATCTGAGAAGAAGCAGTAGACTTGCTAAGCTATGTACATATTTCTCCTCCTACTGGAGAAGGCCCCTCACTCGAGACCCTGAGACCTGGAGCGAGAGTGATGGGGGGAGGGGGAAGAGAAGAGTAGGAAAGATACAGGAAAAGCCACAAAGACTGGGATACATAGAGACAGAAGCACATTTCTGAAAGGGTTAGCAATGGTGGAAGGGAAGAAAGCAATGGTGGAAGATAAGCATCAGTCCTGTGGGCTAGAGAGGAAAACATAAGATTATGTTTTGTTATGAAGGGTCCTACCGTTGGGATCAATAATTTTCAAGCTCTGGAGAAATAGCAAGGGTATTTATAATCCAAGGGAGAGGTACCATCCTAATCTGCAGTCCTGCTGTCCCAGGTCTCAGGCGACATATCAGGATCTTGGACCTTTCTCTAGTTCTTTATAGCAGGAAACCTGGTCTTCCTCACACAACAGTCACAGGTGGGTTCTCATTAAGGTGAATTTTGATTGATTTCCCACTTGGCACTGAAGCAGCAAAGTGACACAGTGGATAGAGTTCTGAACAAGGAGTCAGGAAGACGAGTTCCAATCTAATCTCAGGTGCTTGCTAGCTATGTGACCTTGGCAAGTCATTTCACCTCTATTTGCCTCAGTTTCTGCAAATGTAAACAAGAATAATAATAGTCTCTCATTTCCAGGATATTGAAGGTCACATGACATTGTATTTGTTAAGTGCTTGACTTAAATTATATCTGGCACATGTTAGTCACTTAATAAATGCTCATTTTCTTCCTTATCCTTTCCACATTTCATGTCATAGGCAGTACATAATATCAATAGGTGTCAATCAACATGGTTGCTTGAGAATTGGAAATTTTCAGCAAGGAAAATTCCAGATGTGGAAGGTTTTAGGGCAGGGGCAGGAGAGGATACCAATGTAATGTGTCTCTGGTACACACACACACACACACACACACACACACACACACACACACCCTTAGATGGAGATGTTCGGGAGCATGCTTCAAGGACAGTGTGGATGATATGGAAAGGTAATGTCTTGGAGAATTTATGGAGTATGTATAGACCATCTATAACTGGCTCTCATTTGCTAAAGAGAAGCCTTAATTTGATTGTCTGGGTAGCCTACATTCAAGTTAGCCTCAGCCTTTTCTTCTTGGCCATCTTCACTTTGTTAATGCTTTTGGTGACTCTTGGACAATTTTTCTGGCAATGTCTGGTAAAAGATGATGCCATAATAAAAGGGTGACTCCTCCACACCAAGGCTACTTTGTACTCCATGATACAGACCTAAGGTTTTTGTCAGCCCCATCCCTTTTTCTTTTCCATTTGAGACTTAAGGGGAGCTGAGCCCAGAATCCAGCATCCCAGCTTCTAGATACAGCATGAATGTCAGGTGAGTTATCTTCTCATTTACCACTGGGCTAGCTACTGGAGGTCTCTCTTTCCTCCTTGAGGCCTTGCTGCTGCTCAGACTACAAAACTCACATGAAGAGATGATGCTCTTTCTTTACGTAAAATGAAAGCACCAAATACCAAGACTGTCCAAGAACAATGGCATGGGCCATGGAGCAGCCTTGATGGGGAAAGTCTAAGGTCCTTCTCTTCCTGCATTGTATTTTGCCAGATCCTGTAGTAAATGAATCCCAAAGACCCACCAAGAGTGAGGAAGCTGAACAGAAAATGGTCAAAGAGGGGTGGCCAATGCTAACTGAGGTCTTTTTTGAAAATGCCTCCAATTCTGACTAAGCAGCCACCAACGGAAAAAGGTTTCCTTGACCATGTGTTTGGCATTCTGGAACGTCTACATGTTCTATAGTTTCTCCAAGGCATATCTATTCCATGTCACTGAGTTACTCAACCTTACACAAGTTCCTCCACTTTTCCTCATGGAAAGATGCTGTCCAATGTACCCTGCACCAGATGTGCATTACACACAAAAAAGAAAAAGACAAAGTCTTGAAAGGAGAGATAGTCTATAAACACCAAAGGCAGGACCCTCACCTCTAAACCAGATTTCTGGAGCTTGTTATGGCCAAGGCCTACAAGACCCTAGAAATATTGGGCCCCAACATTGGGGAGGGACACTAGATCACCCAGTTAATTTATTAGCAAGTGTTTTTATGTGACAAGTACTGTGTCAGACATTGGGGAAAAAAAGAAGAAAGTGAGACTCCTAACCCTTCTTAGGGGTATTGAAATCCATATCTGGGAGAAGTTGGGGGGTTTTTCCAATTTCAACAGGATGCTTAACTCTGAGATGGTATACCAGCAGGCCCCTTTAACATGCGCTAAGGGAAATGGTGAGGCTGGAGAGAGTCTATGAAGACATGATGCTGAGGATGAACTCGTTGTATGAGAAAGAAACAAAGAAAAAAGGAAACTGTCTCTGCTGTTTCAAAGGGAAGTTTCATCATGTTTTACACTGAGCTCTTTCTCACTTACTAGCCCTGTGACTTGGGTAAGTCACTTTCTCCCTCTAGGTCTTGATGTCTTCATCTGTAACACGGGATTAACAAGGCTTGCACTGCATGATTCATGGGGTTGTGAGAAAAGCACATTTTACACCTTAAGATGTGAATTATTATTGTTCTACAGAGGATGCCTGAGGTCAGCCAAGCCTGTGAGAAAAGCCATGTTGTTGCCAAGAACTCCCCAAAGCTTGATGCTTCAGCAGACAGATTGTATTCACTGAGCTTCAGTTGCAATCACACTGCCTGGACCAGCTCAGCCTCCAGTGAGCACCTTTGGGGTGCTACTGCTCTAGGGAGGAGCCTGGTAGAGTGGGAGGAAACCTGAACTTCAATTCAGGAAAGTCATACTTGGATAAAACAGATCTTCGTCAGGGCATAGCATGACTCTAGGCCTCAGTTTCCTCATCTGTAAGATGATGATGGTCTGCTGCTTTCTTCCCAAGTGATCTTGAACAAACCATAAGATGTCAATTGAGAGCTGGAAGGTCCCTACTGGCTCACTGAGTGCAACATCCTCATTTTATGGAGGAGTAAACTGAGGCCTGGAGAGGTGAATTTCCTGGCCCATAGTCAGCCCATTATGAAATGTCTGGGGTGGTATTCCAACCCAGGCTTCCCTCAATTCAAGCACAGTCATCTCTCCATAACATAGTTCTTCCCCTAAGGCACTTAATCACATGTCTCAGAGAGGTGCCTGGTCCAACCATGGTGTTTGAATAATCATTCCCTTTACCAGTGCATGTCCACCTCACCCTATTTTCAATGTTCTACCCTCTTGTGCCCCACAGACCAAATCCAGTCTGTCTTCTACACAGCAGTTACTGAACACAGCAATTCTACCCCACTCCTCTACGCCTCTCTTGTCCATCTAAGCAGGCCCAGATTCTTCTCCTTCCCCCCTCCTCTCCATTCTCCCTTTGAAAGATCTGGGGAAGAAGACATTTTGCCTGGATGAATGCACAGGCCCCTGGAGAGAATTCCCTTTAATCATCATGGCAGGAGCTTCGCCTTTCCCTCATCTGTCTCACAACCCAGGAGGGCAGAGAGAGGCCACGGCTCAGAAAATGGGAAGGGCTAGGAGGCTCCACGCTTCAGCCAGAAGTTACTCTTTCCCTCACACCTCCTTTCTACTGACCTCCCTAATCTGCTTTGCCAATGACTTCCCGCCAGTCGGGGGTTCTCCAAATCCTTTGTCTAGATTTCATGGACTGCCCTGTTTCCCCCTCCTTCACAGCCCCCTGCTGTGAGATCCCTCTCTGGGCCTCTCCATCTAGGACAGTGGAGACCAGAGGAGGCAATCAGGCTAGAGGATAGAGAGAAATGAAAGAAACAGGCCACAGACCCCAGAATCCTAAGCATGAGCATTAGAGGGAGCCTGCTGCTGCTGTGCAGTCATTTTTCAGTTATGTCTCACTCTTTTTGACCCCATTTCTGGTTTTCTTGATAGAGGTATTGTAGGGGTTAACTTTCTCTTCTCCAGTTCATTTTTCCAGATGAGGAAATTGAGCAAACAAGGTGAAGCAACTTGCCCAGGGTCACATAGCTACTAAGTGTCTGAGGCCAGATTTGAACTCAGGGAGATGTCTTCCTGACTCCAGGCCCAGCACTTGATTCTCTGTGATACCTAAATGCTCACAAATGTTTATTGACTGACCAATTGAATGAAAATATTCAAGAAGCATCTTGGAATAGTGGATAAAGGACTGGCCCTGAAGTCTAGAAAACCTGTGTTCTGGTCTTGCCTCTAAATATGCTGGCTCTATGATCCTGGACAGCTCACCGAACCTCTCCTGGTTCCAAGGCTATAAGTTGTAGAATAATGGGAGTTCCTCATTGTTGGATGGCACTCCCTACACTGCTAAAGTCATAGGTCAGGACATCATCAATCAATCAGTGGATCAATGGAACCACAACCATTTTAAAGCACCCACTATGTGCCAGGGATATGCTAAAGTGCTGGATATCATCAACAAATATATCTGCGATCTCTCTGAAATTAGTTTTCAGCATCCAGTTCCACAAGATTTAGAGTTTTAAGTTTTCTCCCCCTCTCTCCCCTCCCCCCAAGACAGTGTGCAATCTTATGTAGGCTCTACTTATACATTCATATTGTGCATATTATCACATTAGTCTAGTCACACCATAAAGAAGAATCATATCTACCATTTGGAAGTTGCCTCAGATGCATTATCTCATGGGAGCCTCCTTACAACCCTATGACAGAGGTCTCTGGATATTACTGTCTCTGTATTACAGATAAGGAAATGAAGGGACTTGAGGCTGTGCCTTCCTGACTCCTTTTTTGGTACTATGCCCACTCCTCCACCCTGCCTCTATCATAGGATCATTGTTGCAACATTGGAACAGGCCTGGAAGTCACTCCCTCCACATCCTATCCCCATTTTAAGAGAAGAAAAATGAGACCCAGAGAGATTCAGTGACTTTTCCACAGTCACATTGCGAGTGGGACACATGGGTGAAGCCAGGCCTTGAAGTCTTGCTCTTGGGTCACCACTCTGAACTATGCACCATGTTCCTCTTGGCTGGCCTTAGCCCTGCCCATTTCAGAGTTGTTTGATTGTTTACACCAGTCATGATTTCACTGGTGGAGAAAGTGCCTCAAAGAGGAAACTACCTCATACAGTCCTTATTTGCAACTGTTCTGTAGTCAATCACCTTCCCATCCACTATAAGACCCTTCCCTTGAGTAGCAGCTTGCTTGTCTAGATGACCTATCAGGGGATAAGGGCCTCCCTTTCCTGGACTCTCCTCCATCTCATTACCAGTCTCCTTTCACACACTAGGTGCCCTTTAGCCTTACATTTCAGGAGCACTTGCTCTGTTGTTTTCCTCCATTAGAACAGAAACCTCTTAGGGGTAGAGTTGGTACTGTTGGTTTGTGTTTGAATCCCCAGCCCTTAGCACAGAACCTATTACCATAGTAAGTGTTTAATAAATGTCTGTCCGTTTATCTCTGCCTTTCTCTCTGTCACTTCGTCTCTGGTGCTTCATAAATGCCTTTTGTATTGACTTGACTTGTAGTTTGGCTCCATTTCTATTATGCTGTGTTCCATCTCACACGTCCCACCCCAGCCCTAAGTCTTCCTCCCAGCTCCGTTCACAATATTAAGATGTCTCTGGACTTTCATCCATAACCAGTCATTGGAGGACCTTGTCTGGAAGATCTGAGCAAGCCAGGAAAGTTTTAGGTATGATTGAGAAGAAAGGCTGTAGCTTTGGTCAAAAGATCAGCCTGGCAAAATGCAGGGGCCCACCCTCAGGGAAGGCTAGAGTAACTCATGGTGTCACTGTATGGTGGGTCAGATGGACTGAGACCTGGATTCAAACCTTTGTAGGAGAGATCATGGGCCTCTGTGTACCTAGATCCAGACCTAGATTTGTACCTAAGCTCAGACCTAGACCTCCACCTCCCCTTATAGCTAGTCCTTCTAGTTCCCTAGAATGTCTGAACTGGGAGTGACCTGTGAGGACCCTCATTGCCCACCCAGCTGTGCCAAGACTGTTCTGAACTTTACTTGCCTGGTGACTCAGATACCTTCTCACTAGGAGCTTCCTTCAGCACCTGGGGTCTTCTCAGCTGTCTATCCCTCTGCTCTTCTGGCCCCTTTCTCCCATTGGGGAGCACCTCCTGGTGACCTTCATTGTGGAGATAGCTCCAGGTCACCAGACTTTGTTGTCCTCCCAGCTGGGCTTGGACTTTGCCATCGTGCACTCCCTACAGCGGGCATCTTCTGGCCCACCTCCCCTTTTATATGTTAGTTGTTTCCGTTAGAACATAAGCTCCTTGAGTGCAGAGATTGTCTTTCTTTTTGCTTAAATGTCTATCTCCAGCCCTTAGCACAGTGCTTAGCACACAGTAACATTTAAGGAGTACTTGGTGCTTGCTTGTCTTAGCTTCTTGAATTGCTTGAGGTTTTCTCCTTGCTGCTGTGCCACATAGGCCTTTGCCTCTTTTGTCTTATTTAAATTATTTTTTTCAGTCAACAGAAATTTGCCTCCCCACTCCTTCCTTTCTCATCTTTCCCCCCTCCCACCATGAGAAGCAAAGAAAATAGATCATATATATATATATATACACACATTATACATATACATATATATACATATATATACATATATATATATATATATATATATATATATATATATATACATATACACACACACACACAGTCTAGTAAAACAAATTCTTGCATTGATTATGTCTAGGAAAAATCAGTTTCAGTCTGCACTTCCCCTCTCTAACAGGAGGTACATGGCATGTTTTATCAGGAATCCTCTGATATCATGGTTCGTCATTCTGCTGATCTGAGTTTCTAAGTCTTTCCAAGTCATTTGTCATTACAAAATTCTTGTCACTATATAAAATGTTCTCTTAACTCTAGCCACTTCACTTTTCATCACTTCAGACAAGTCTTCTCAGATTTCGTTGGAAAAAACCCTTCATCATTTCTTATGGCACAGTAGTATCACATCAGCATTATGTACCACAACTTGGTCAGCCATTCCCCAGTTCAGATCCCATCTCTTTACCACCACAAAAAGAACTGCTATAAATATCCGCCTTAGTTGGTTGTGTTTTATTTCAGATAACTCCTTCTTTTAATCTATCTTCCTTCTTATTCTACCTCTCCCTTCTCCCCTTTCCCTCTTGCTTCCTACTGAGTAATATGTATTCCAATACCCAGCTGTGTGTTCATGTATAATTTTTACCCCTTTGACTGATACAGATGAGAATGAGGTTCAGTGTCAAGCACTTCCTTCTACCCTTTCCTCCTTGTTTGTCTAGATTTCTATTTGGTTTCCCTTAGCAGGAGAAAAAATTTTCCCTAACTTTTCTTTTGGGGCAGTTATGTGACATAGCAGATAGAGTGTTGGTCCTGGAGTCAGGAACCTTCATCTTTCTGAGTTTGAATCTGGTCTCAGACACTTGCAAGCTGTGTGACCTCGGGCAGGTCACTTCACCTTGTTTGCCTTGGTTTCCTTATCTGTAATATGAGCTGAAGAAGGAAATGACAAACCACTTGAGAATGTCTGCTAAGGAAGCCCTAAATGGGGTCATGGAGAGACAGACACAAATGGGAAATGACAATCTTTCTCTGCTCACCACCATTTTATTCCTCTCCCTCTCCCTTTCCAGTATTCTTTTAGGGTTATCAATAACAGAACCATTCCTGGGCCTGTCTGATGAAAGTCCCTATTTAACCCTGATGATGGTGGAGTTCAGAGAAGGCATGTTTCACTTCCCTATGTTAGAACGTAAACAGAGAGCCTGCTTGATTCCTTCTGCTTGCTCACTCATATTTTACCTTTTTGGTGTTTGCCTTGACTTATGTTTGCACTTCAAAGTCTCACCTCAGCTCCGGCCTTTTCATTAGAAATTCAGGAACGTTTTCTATTTAATGCTGATGATTTATGTGGGTTTGTTCTGTATCCTGGAATTTGCTAAAGTTGTTAATAATTTCAAGTAGTTTTTTAGTTGATTTTCTAGGGTTTTCTAAGTATGATATCATCTACAAAAAAATGATAGTTTTGTTTCCTTATTGCCAATTCTAATTCCTTTAATTTCTTTTTCTTCTCTTATTGCTATAGCTAACATTTCTACTACAATGTTAAATAGTAGAGTGATGATTGGCATCTTTGCTTGACATCTGATTGCATTAGGAAGGCTTCTAGCTTATCCCCATTACATTTAGTGGTTAATGGTAATATTGCTAATGGTTTTAGACAAGTATTACTTATCATTTTAAGGTAACCTCCATTTATTCCTATATTCTCTAGTATTTTTAATGGGAATGGTTTGTATTTTGTCAAAAGCTTTTTCTGCATATGTTGACATAATCATGTGCTTTTTGTTGGTTTTATTATTGATTCAATCAGTTATCCTGATAGTTTTCCTGATATTGAACCAGCCTTGTATTCCTGGTATAAATTCCTCCTGGTCATAGTGTATGATCCTTGTGATATACTGATGTAATCGCTGTTAGTATTTTATTTAAAATTTTTGCATCAATATTCATTAGGGAAATTGGTCTATAATTTTTTTTCTTCTGTTTTGGCTTTTCCTGGTTTGAATATCAATACCCTATTTGTTTCATAAAAGGAATTTGATAGGGCTTTTTCCTTGCCTATTTTTCCAAATAGTTTATATAGTATTGGGATTAATTGTTCTTTAAATATTGGGGTAGAATGCACTTTGAATCCATCTGGTGCTGGGGAGTTTTTCTTTAGAAATTTCATTGATGCTTTGTTTAATTTCTTTTTCCAAGATTGGATTATTTTAAAACATTTTACTTTTGATTCTTTAATTTAACAATTTATATTTTTTATAGATATTCATCTCTTTCATTTAGATTGTCCAATTTATTGGCATATAATTGGGCAAAATAACTCCTAACCATAGTCTTAATTTCCTATCCATTAGTGGTAAATTCATCTCTTTTATTTTTGATACTAGTCATTTTTTCTGTCCTTTTTTAAAAAAATCAAATTAACCAATCAATGGTTTATCTATTTTATTTTTTTATATACTAGCTTCTAGTTTTTTTATTAGTTTGATGATTTTCTTACTTTCAATTTTATTAATCTCTCCTTTGATTTTCAGGATTTCCAACTGGGTGTTTAAGTTGGAGATTTTTAACTTGTTCTTTTTCTAGGGTTTTTGTTATTGTTGCTGCATGCCCAATTCATTGATCTACTTTTCATTTTATTGATGTCAGCAATTAGATAATTTTTCCCTTAAGTACTGCTTTGGCTGTGTCGCATAAATTTTGGTATATTGTCTCATTGCTGTCATTTCATTTAATGAAATTATGAATTGTTTCTATGATTTGTTCTTTGACCCACTTGTTTTCTGAGGATTTTAGACTGCTTAATTTCTAATGAATTTTTAATCTCTCTTTCCTCTGACCCTTATTGAGTAACTTTTTTGCATTGTGAAAGGATGCATTTACTATTTTTGCTATTCTGCATTTGGTAGTGAGTTGTTTTCTGTCCTAGTACATGACCAATTTTTGTGTAGGTGTCATGTTCTACTGAGAAAATGTACATTTCTTTCTCTTCCCATTCGATTTTCTCCAGAGAATTATCATATTTAACTTTCCCAGAATTTTTCCACCTCTTTAATCCATTTCTTGTATATTTTTTAGTTAGATGTATCTAGTTCTGAGAGGGGAAAGCTGAGATTCCCCACTAGTATAGTTGTGTTATCTATTTCCTCCTTCTGTTGAGAACCTCTCTCTGATGTCTGTCCCATCAATAGAACCTTGTTGCCCTGCTGCATGGCTTCCTCCAGTTCCTGACTCCATGGGGACTGAGAAGCCTCTTGATAATAGATGATGTACTTTGAAATACTCATGAATGACCCTAAAATCTTCTTTTCTTCAGGAGAAACTCCAATCATACAAACTTTCCTCATGGGAAATAATTTTGCTCCTTCTTTCTTCCTTCTTTTTTCCTTCCTTCCTCCCTTACTTTCTCTTTCTCCCTTCCTCCCCTCCTTCTTTCCTCTTCCTTTCTATTTCTTTCTTTCTCTTTCTTTCTTCCTTCTTTTCTCCTTCCTTTCTTTCTTCATTTCCCTTTCCTTCCTTCCTTCCTTCCTTCCTTTTTTCTCACCTCAAATAGGTCAGTTAAGACCCGTCAAATCGTACTTTTGCTAGATTTCTAATTTCCTTTTGGGACAAAATACTTTGGTGTTCTGAATATTGCTGAGCAGTACATAATACACTGATGAACATTTACTATGTCTACACCTGACTCCAATAGTACTTTGTATCCCAGGCTTCAATTATCTGCTGAGTTCCTCAAAGGACAGAAACAAGGGGAAACAGCACAAGATTCTGAGTCACTAACATGTACTTGGCAGCTTCTCAATGCCACATGTGTTTGGTAGTGTAGACACGTGGTGGAAAATCTTAATACTTGGGGAAGAATCACAGCCAGCTAAGAGAATTCTGAAGAAATAGATGGGTCTAACCCTGTGGTGAAGATAGCTATGATGGATGGGTAATGGAACCCTAAAAAAAGCATATGCCTTGGCCCCATGGAGTCAGTGAACAACCATGCATTGAGCATTCCTATGGTCTGTGCTCTTATCCCTCCATCCCAGGGTTGTGGAAACTCTTGGCAAAGGCAGGCTGTGTTCTTAATTGCCTGTGGTTTGCAATCATCCTGAAGGAAAGTCAGGGTGATTCTTTGCCGAGTTTCATTGTGATCTATCCCCAGGCATTGCTAGTATGGTTCCTTTGGTTGAAATGGCTTGTCAGCCCTGGAGAGGAACTTGGGTTGAGCAGGGACAGGGGCTCCCTAGGCCACCATGGGTGGGCTCTCTTTGCTAAAGGAGTCTAATGACAGAAGAATAAGCAGTTAGAAAAGGGTCAGGAAGCCCTGGACTCCTGGCATCTGAGATTGCAAAGGACCTCAGAGGGCTCCCTGTCCATGAGTCCAATCTAGGAAGACAGCCTTGTTCCCTTACTGAGAGGAGTGCTGTGGTGTGTGCTGTTACTGCTTATTGTCTGCTGTAAACCTATGGTATTTTCCTGGCATCCAGAGGAATACTGGGGAAAAGTCACTGGAGGAAGTGCCCCATGCAAACTGTAGTGGCTTTTGTGGACTGGTTCCCACATCACTCTTTCTCTTGTGCCAAGGAGGTCACTAGCATACTCAGTCTTTCTCCTCTTCCCAGCCCCAACTCTTATTCCATCTATGGAACAATAATACCTATCCTAACTTCCTGATTCCTCCATCTCCTTAGATCCCAGGATCCACTGCTTCATTCCACATCTGCCATGTGATCAGGTCACACCCTGGACCTCACTGTTACGTACATTTTACTTGCTTGATCAATTACTCTGGTGTCCCTTCTTTGATCATAACTTCTATCATCTCATTTCTCCCAGTGCTTGACTTCTCCTAAGGCCATTCTTTGTCCTCATTGAGACTTCCAATCCTCAACCCTTCAGTGCTGAGACTGACCTCAATTTCCTCCCTCTATAATCTCACACCAATAGTTAGCCAATTCAACTCTACGTTATCCTTGACTCTTGCATCCTTCTCTGCCAGTCTTCCTGGGCACAATCTCTCCTCTACATACCCCCTTGGTCCCTGGGACAGTGGGTCTAAAGTTCATGTAGGGGGAACAAAGCATCCTACCCAGGAGGTTCACCTCTGTTGCTAGGTTGATTCTCTGCTAAGCTGGATCAAGTTGGATCAGCCTGTGCTAAAAGGACTCCTTCCTTGAACTGGATGCAGCAGCTGCCAGCATATCTTGCAATGGGTTCCAGTGTATGGACTTCTATTGGCTCTTCAGACCTTTTGAAGCTCATAGCGTCACAAGGTGATCTGTTCCCTTTCTAATATTCACTTAAACCTACTGCACTCTGAAACTGGGACGCCAATGCGCCCCTGCCTAAGGGTTCTTCTGGACCCTCATAGCTTTACAGTGATTGTCAATAGTGTTTCCCACCCAGCCTGATGTCTTGCTTTTTCTTGGCCTCATTAAATAGGCCATGCCCTGGCTACTTCTTAAACAGGCCTATTCAATGAATGGACATTGCCTCACACTAAGTGAGTACCTGCAAAGACCTTGGCCTAAAGGGCCCAAGTTCTCCCAGTGCATCCTGGGTCATCTCCCGTCATTCTGATGAATAACTGGTCACTGGATTCAGATGGCTTTGGAGGAGAAGTGAGGCTCTTGATCTGCACAGCCCTCCCTCACTCAAAACGAAGTCAAGTGCAAATCATGTTTCTCTGACGGAGTGGTCTTCTTCGTCAATGAAGGATGAACACAAACAACATTCACTCACCTAACATAAGGAGAGAACAAATATTTGTTAAGCACCTACTATGTGTCAGGTGTTGTACTAAGCACTGCAGATAACAGAGAGAGGCAAAGGACAAGCCCTGCACTCAAGGCGTGCATAGTCTAAGGGGGGACTACATGGAAGCAATTACGTACAAATAAATTATAGACAGGTTGAATTGCAGGTGAAATGAGAAGTATCAAGGGGAACCAGGAAAGGTTTCCTGGGGAAGATAAGATTTTAGCTAAGACTTGGAGGAAATGAGACAAGCCAGGAGATGGAGATGAAGTAGGAGAGAATTAGAGGCAGAGGAGACAGGACATTGGCTGAACATGCTCAGTCACAGAACAAGGAGCACAGAGTCCCTCTCTCTTCTGCCCTGCTGAGACCACCTCTGGAGGACAATGGTCAGTTCAGTACTGGGGAACCAGGCATAGATTAGTGGGCTGGATGGCGAGAACTAGCGGAAAGTCGCTGGGCAGTTTGAGGTTTTATGTAAGAAAACAATCTCCTCTTAATGAGAACTGTCTCATCCAGTCCAATCCAAGAAACACTTACAATGTGCTATCGATGTGCTAGTGACACAGACAAAGTGAAAAGCTTTATATTTCTATTTATATTATTATATTCTAATGAGAGAAACAATAACAAAATTGGATATTTGTATATCCTGTTACAGCTATGTTGTCTTGTTGGAGCTTTGATACATCCCTGAGGGGTAGGTACTATCATACGCACTGTATAGGTGAGAACTTTGGAACTTCAACTCTGGCTAAAATGACTCAAGCGCAATGTTGTAGGTATGGTGGACCTGGCTGCTTCATGTATGAATATGAGTACTGGAGGAGGCGGGGAGAAGGAGAGGAGGAGGAGAAGGGAGGGAAGAAGGAGGAAGAAGGAGAGGAAGAGGAGAGGAAGGGAGAGGGGAAGGAGGCCAGAGGAGAGAGAATGTAGTCAAAGCAAGGAGAATCAGGGAAAGCTTCCCAAAGGGGAGGCCCAGGAACTGAGCCTTTGAAGGAAGTCAGTGTGTAGTGGGGGTGGGCTGAGCAGGGAGAAATCTGGCCCAGGTTGCAGGTCATCCAAAGGCTTCAGGGGAGGCTACCACCTCTGAGAGGTTGGGATTCATTCATATGGAAGTAGCTGGCAATGGGAAAAGCCATTGAACTTGCCAGCAGGGGCCTTGGGTGCCCATACTGACTTTGTCATTCCCCTCACTTCACTTCCCTCTGAGTTTTAGTTCCCCCAGCTCCACTATTGGGGGAGGGGGTGACAGTTCCTGATCCCCACCCCCATCCCACAGGGCAGCTGGAAGGAAGGCCCCTGGTTAGCCTCGAGGCCCTAGAGTGGGGGTGATCGTAGCTGGCATCCACTGGACTGCTTGGGTTTATTTCTTTGTTTCTGTCAAGAAACCTTGTGATTATCCTTGACACCCCTCCTATCTGCTAGTATTTTCCAGACCTAGAACACTGTCTCTCCTTTCCTCAGCCTTTTGGAATCCCTAGAACCACCAATCCCAAGGCTTCTTCCAACCTAAGGCCTTCCTCTTCTCTCCCTCCCTCTCCCCACAATGAAAATGTAGACTCTGCCCCCGGGAGCTCTGGTTAGGCTAGTGAGATTCTGGGCTGGGCTGGTGGGATTCTGGTGGATACCAGGCCTCCACGTCACCTCCTGACCAAGTGACTCTCTCATTCATCATCTCTCTATTTCAAAATTTTGACAAGCATTTGTTAGTGTCTGCAATGTATAAAGTGATGGGCACATAAAGACAAAAATGAAATCTACTGAGAGAAAATGTATTTAGAGAATGGGGAGACACACACACAAAGACAGAGACAGCCAGAGACAGTGGAAGGAGACAGAAGCAGAGACCTAGGCAGACAGAGACAGACAGACAGAGATAGAGAAAGGAGACAGAGGCAGAGCCAGTGACCTAGATAGACAGAGACAAAGAAAGGAGACAGAGATAGACAGAGATAGACAGAGACAGAGGCAGAGACAGAGGCAAAGAGGGCCCATAGACAGCACCTCAGCCCTGACCACAGGCTGGGTCCTGTACTGGGTCTTTTCATAGAAGCCAGCAAGACTTGCTTTCAATGTGCTTACATTCCAATGTTGAGAGAAAACCCCTCCAAGAGGGAGGGAAAGTGGGTGTAGAAGGTGAGGGTGGCAAGATGGCAGCCTGGACAGTGAGTCCAGGGAAACCAGGCCTCCCCTTTAGGAAGGGAATAGAAGCAGCAGCAGCCTCAGGGTAGGATGGGTGGGTGACACCATCACAGCCTCTCCCTTTGGTTCCTCAGTCTTCTCCCAGGAAGTGCTAAGGTGTTTGTAATCCATAGTTCCACATATGGATGGTGTGGTGGTGGCTGATGGAGCACCTGGGTTTTCTTGGTGTTATTAGGCCAAAAGTAGTGCAGGCAACAGATAACTGATCCATACTTTGCTGTATCTCAGCTTCAGAGGCTGCATTGAGTGCACAATCATCTGCAAACAGAAAATCATGCAGCAACACTCCCTCCACTTCGTGAGGTTTTGAATGCTGTGGATAAGTTCACTTACCTTGGTAGTATACTTTCCAGTGTACTTTCTATTGACAGTGAGGTTGATGCATGCATTGCCAGAGCTAGCTCAGTGCCTGGGAAGAAAGATTTGAGAGAGAAGAGGTATTAGACTGACTACTACACTGAATGTCTACAGAGCCGTTGGATGACCTCATTGTTATATGCTTGTGAAACATGGACAGTCTACCAGTGCTATGCCAGGAAACTGAATCGCTTCCATTTCAACTGTCTTAGGAAGATTCTGAGGATCACCTGACAGGATAAGGTACCAGATACTGAAGTCCTTGCTCGAGCTGAACTGCCAAGTATTCAAACTATGCTTCAGAGAATGCAACTCCAATGGACTGGCCACGTTGTTCAAATGCAAAATGTATGCTTGCCAAAAAGACTATTTTATGGAGAACTCACATGGGGCAGGTGATCACATGGTGGCCAGAATAAGCAATACAAGAACACTCTCAAAATCTCTCTCAAGAACTTTGGATTTGACTGTGCAACAAGGGAGACACTGGCATAGGACCGCTCAGCATGGCATGTTCACATAAGAAAAGGTGCTGTGCTCTTTAAGCAAAACAGAATTGAGACAGCACAAAGAAAACAGAGGATGCACAAATTTGGAATAGCCACCCCAAAAAGTCATACAGACTATCTGTGGTAGAGCATTCCGAGCTCTTACTGGTCTAATCAGCCACAGTTGGACACACTGAAACTTCACTTTACAATGGTGATGTCTCTTGGTCCTCTTCGAAGATGAAGGACAGCAACCAACCAACCAACTAAGGTGCTAGATTTGGAACCAAAGGGGATTGAGGAATCCAGCCCCACCCCTCATTTTCCAGAGGAGGAGGGCCACAATCAGAATTTGAACTCAGACCATTTGGTTCCCAATGCAGACCTCCATTCTGAGCCACTGTAGCCCGTAATTCTCTCTTGATGGCTAATGTAAGATGATATCCTCACAAAGAAGACAATTTGATTTTCTTCTCTTTCCACATGAACTCCCACCTTTGAGGCCACAGAACCCCATCCATTCTTTTAGCATGTTCACTCAGCATAAAGGAGGTTTGTGTAACTTATGCTCCCCACCCTCCTAAGGCAGAGCTTGAGAAAATTAGCAAGAAACTTCTTTTCTGAAAGCTCTGTTGTCCCCAGATTCTTCCCAGACATCCTCCACCACCTTTCTTTTCCAAAAAGATGGAAACTCCAAAGGGTTGATCCTCTGTATCGGGACAGCCAATATGTCACAAATGGGTCATCTTTGTGAAACGGGATCTCCGCCAACCCTGTGTAAGCCACAACATCCTGAACCAGAAGAGAAAGCAGCAGAGACTGGGGCATTCTCACCAGTAGAGTCCATGGCCACAGAAACAACACACCAGTGCTCTTGCAGACAGGCATGATTTATAGTTTGGGGAGGGAGAAGGAGCTAGAAGTGAAGAAGGGACATTTACAAGTTGCAGTAACGTATTAGAAACCTTCTCATGACAGAGCACTCCCTTGGCTCCTTGGGTATGCCTTTTTTTTAATGCATATTGAGTTTGTGATAATTGCCATATGGCCACAGCTGAGCTCCTGATGCTTTGGCACATTTGAGTGGGGAGCAACCCTATGAGCCAACAGCCTTCCACATTGCCTGGCCAATATAGGCTCTTACTTCTAGGGGTCATGATGTCATAAGGCTGGTTGTGCCCTCCACACATACAGCACCCATGTGTATTAGCAGGCAGTCTCTGTATGCTTCTACATCCAGAAAAAGCATCCCTCTATCAGGCAGCTGGGTGGTATAGTGGATGGGGCATTGGACCTAGAGTGAGGAAAATCTGAGCTCAAATCCAAGCTCAGCTGTGGGACCCTGGGAAAGTCCCTTCCTTTCTCTTAGCCTCAGCTTCCACATCTGTAAAGTGGGGATGAAAATAACACCTACCTCCCAGGGTTGTTGTGAGGCTCAAATGACATTAGGTTTATAAAGTGTTTTATGGCAAATTCTAGGCAAAATTAATTCATTGGGCAGCTCAGACAGGGCGGCACAATGGTTGGAGAACCAGCTCTGAAGTAGGATCTAAGTTCAAATCTGACCTCCGAGATTTAGGAGGTATGGTATGTGACCCTGGGCAAGTCACTTAACTTGATTGCCTGCAATAAGATAAAAAAAAATAAATTCATAATGAAGCAAACAGACATTTCCAGTGCTGGATGTTGGATGAGATAGGGCAGATGACTACTTGTCTAGGACTCTCTAGGAGCAACTTTGAGAACATACATGTTGGGCTAGATGCCCTTGGGGGCATCTCCCAATTTAGACAGTCTGGGATGCTGAGTCCTGGCTGCAACTCTTACTGAATGACCAGCAAAAAGTTACTTAACATCAGCACCTCAGTTTCCCCATCTAAAAAACAGGGTTAATAATATCCTACTTTCTTACAAGACTGTTCTATGGAAGACGTATTTTAAAATTTAACATACTCAAGAATTGTGAATTTTGTATAATTATTGTAAGTCATGCTAGTGAGACAGTCGTGGAAGAGTGAACAGAGAGCTGACCTGTGCTTCTGGAAGACCCTGTTTCAGTTCTGCCTTTGACACATATTGGTTGTGTGACCCTGGTCATCCCTTAACCTCTCCGTAGCTTGGGGATTCCCTGAGCCTACAATGCTGACCAGGTGCTGACTTGTATTGGTAGAGGAGCTTCCTTACCCAGAATTCCTCAAGACAACGAAATCATAGATCTAGTTCACAAACAAAGGTAAACAAATAGATGTTTTGCACAATACCCATAGCAAACCTTTAAAATTTTCATTGAAGCTTTCCCCAATATGGCAGCCAGAAAGTCTCTGTCTCCCCTGGCTACCAAAGGCTCATCTCCCTTCTTCATGACAATGACTCTCATCTCTTCCTATGTTGGCATAGATGTCTTATTTGCCCAAATAGACTATGAGCTTCCTAAGGAAGAGGAATGTGTCTTGTTGATCTGCAATTGAGTTGAATTTGAGACCCTCACTCCCTCCCTACACAGAGCCCATCACCGTCACAATGAAGATCAGTCATCATCACCATTATCCAATGATCTGTGAGGGTGCCAGTGTGGGCATGTCCTACGTTTCCCCAGATTTAATCTCTCTGTATCTTATAAAATGGTCTTTGATAGTTCCTGTGGCTAAAAATTTCATTCTTCTGTGGAAAACATGACAACGGGCTTGTCTAGACTTAGAAAAGCTAGTCTCCAGAAGGTAGACAGCGATCCACTACTAGACCCAATGAGAACAAATCCAACCCCAGACTCTTCACATTGGAATGAAGCTCTTTGGCCATCAAATCCTACTCAAATCTGAACACAAGCTAGTCTGTGCTACTTATGACCAGTGATTGTGCACTTGAAAGACCCAGTGATGAAGAACATGGTGCATACCCTCCAATCCAATTCCCCTACAGAAGGAATTCTGAGGCTAGGCCCATGAACTTTGATATTTACACTGAAGAAGGCTCCCCCAGAACCCCCAATTAAGGAGGGCATCCAGCCTTTCCATTTCTTCATTTCCCACAAGGCTGTGCTCATCTGGACTTTATCATGCCTGTCTCCAACTCCTTTCTCCCCCTTTTCGTTTATCAGTTTTCTTGTCTCCTGACTTGCATCCTTTTCCCAGCCCTTAGCACAGTGCCCAGAACACAGTAAGGGCTTAATAAATGTTTGTGGACTGACTGACTCTACCTCAGTATCATTGGTTTCCTTTGTAATGCTGCGCGTTTTATTTTATGCATTTAAAAACACAACTCAGAGATGGGTCCTTGGGTTTCTCTGGACTGTTAGAAGTCCTCAGGACACAAAGAAGGTGAAGCTGCCCTGGCTAAAACATCTTCAACAGATGACCATCTAGTCTCCCATTATGGGAGTTCTGCCCACCTTGGGGCAGTGTTAATTACCAGGAAGTTGTGTGTGTAAGTACATGTGTGTATGTGTGTGCATATGTATATGTTCATGGGTGTGTGCATGTGTTTGTGTGTGTGTGTGTTTTTTCCTTGTGTCCAACTGAAATCTGCTCCTCTGAAATCTCTCATACTGGCTCTCATTTCTGTCCTCTGAGACAAGGAAAAACCAGCTACCTCCTTCTGGCATTTGATGGCTCATTGTGTGTCCCCTCTCCCCACCTCCGACCCACTTCTTGGGTCCGCACCATCCTTGCTTACTCCCACTCACTGCACGTTCTTCCAAGGAATGCAAGTCCCACAGTGATTGTTGGCTAAAATGATGTGAATCACCAAAACTTTGTGAGCACTTGCAAATGTAATTGAGAAGAAAGCTTTCTTTGGCTTTCGTTGAACTACATAGTTTTCTAAGTTATAATGTTTATCTTGGGAGGGACTTGACAAATCCTAATTTGTTGATCAATTCATGGCTAATATGGCCACAGCCCTAAGAGAAGCTGTGAAAAACAGGAGAAAGACCACTGGGGTCTGAATTGGGGGAAGTAAGTTCAGCTCCTGCCTCTGCCACTTCATTCTTGTGTTCCTTCCCCACCTTCAGTATCATTCTCTCCCTCTGTAAAAACCATATGGTTTCTAAGGCATCTTCTACCTCAGCTTCCTAGGAGCTGAGGAGGCCTTCTTGGCCATAGCTACTTCTGCATCTGTTTCCATAAAGCTGAGGTTGAGAAAGGGACATTCTGGAGGCTTCCTGAATGCATCTCCCTGATTGAGGACAATGTTTGTGTATCATCAACCCTTGACCAGAGGGATTCCTTCCTGCTCCTCTTGTATGTCCTGTATTGCCACACTGGTCATAGCAGTAGGGAGGCAGCAGCTGCTGGGGGTGATCCAGAGGAGGGCACCAGGTTCGGACCTGTCTGAAGTCATCTGTAGGCAAGAGGAAGGACAGCGAAAATTCCAGACCTCAGAGTGGGTCCTTGAAGGAAGGGTCGACATCGCTGGTGACTTCATGTCCTCAGTATCTGGCACAGGGCTCAGCATGTATTAAACACTGAACAAACTCCTGTTGCATGGAGTTAAATTAAACTGAATTATTTCTAATTCAAAGCTTTTATGCTGTGACCATGAAGTCCGATTCTTTGGAAGGAAGGACAATGAGAAGCCAAGTGAGCCCCCTTTGTAGCCAAGTAGCATGGTGGTGGGCTGGTGGTGACTCCCCAGTGCTCATGTGTGTCTGGGAAAAGCCTTAGGCATTGGGCTGTGCTGTGAACAGCTGTGGATTTCCAGCCCAGAGGATACCGAGAGCTGGTCAATAATGCCTCTGGGTCACCTTCCATGCCAGATGCCAAGGAGGCTTACTCCTTGCTTAAGACTATGGAGAGCTGAGCAGCTCTGGGGGTCTTTGCACCAGACTTGGCTGGGAGGGATTCATTCATTTAGGCTATGAAAGTCCAGATGCTAAAAGCCAGAGAGCATTGTGGTCATTGAGAATGAGAAGAATATTCATTTTACAAAGTGATATCTGACATTCTCCAGGTCCTTCTCGACTGCCAGGGACGGTACATGCATTGCATAGCTGCATCCTCACAACCCAGTGAGGTAAATAGGCACATGCTAGAGTCTTACCCCCATTTTACTGGTAAGAAAAGTGAGGTTTTAAAAGGATAATGATTGTCCCTTGGTTACGTAACTAGAACAGACTAGTGATCATTCATGCAGGCCCTTCTTGATTTCAGTTCCTGTCCTATTCCCAGTTTCCTCTTGGACAGCCAGAAGGATCTTTAAGATAAACCCATTCCAACCATACTGTGACCAAGGAGGAGACTGTGGGCCAGGCACGGCCATGCCACCCCTGCAGAGCCTAATTCAATTCATTGTGTTCGTTACCTTAATTTTCCATGTTCCTTTGGTCTGGTGATTTGAAAATATTTGATCTGGGAAGGGTGTGTCCATTCAGGAGAGCTTACAATGGATTTGTAAGACTGCCTGGGCCATGAGAAAGGCAGAGACTTGGGCTGCTGGGTGGATGGGGTGCCTCCATCCCCAATGTGGAGTCCATTACATGGAGGCTGGACGCTTGATTCAATTAAATCCTAAATTCATCCTGCTTAGCAGCTGAAGACCACAGTGAACGGTTGCTCTCTAATGGTGAAATGCCCCCTTGGAGCTGCTGGGTTTTGATTTATTGGGAGAAGCCGGCAGGGCAGAACTCACGGCGGGGCTGATTCATGTCAGCTTCTGTCATCAGTTTTCACTTAGCTTCTTGGCCAGCTCTGACATGGCCTCCCTCAAGGATCCAGAAGAATCTGAGACTGATCCAAGATCCAGCTGGCTGGCCGGGGAGGGCCTTGTAGAAGGCAGACGGCCCTCACGGAGCAGGGAAGATGAATGGAAGAGGAGGCAGCCCCATGTTCTGATCGGGCTGCTTTCTGTAACTCCTTCTTCCTCTGTAGGAGCAGCCTGATGCCAGGACCACACCAGCCAGGGAAGCAAACCCAGGACATGTTTGCTGCTCACCACACACATGGCTCCCATTTCCTGCCCTGCCTTGGAGGCTGCAAGAAGGAACCCAAATGCCCAGGCGGCCTTTTTTCCCCTTCCTCAGCCTCCTAGACCCAACAACTGTCCCCATCTCACCCAATCCTGACTGGTCCATGCACCTGAGGGGCAGGCAGAAAAGGGGCACCCCCACAGGCTCCAGGAAGGTCAGATGCTACCAACGTCCCTTTTGGTGATGTCTGACATAGTGGGCAATGTGGGCACTGCCATGTTCCAAAGAGGCACTGAACCTATGTTCTGCCTGTTTCCCATGCACACATAAGTTTCTTCTGTTTCATATAGGGAGAAAATAACAACTGTTCTGTTGCTTATGAGAAAGGACCTGAAAACATGGAACATCTGATTCAATAGAGAACAGAGATTATCCAGGCCCGGAGAAAACTTAGAAATGGGATGCAGAATGTCCGAGTTGGGAGACACCTTTGGATGGAGAACATAGAATGTTAGCACTGGGAGAGACCTGAGAATACCAGAGGCAGAAAGGAACAGGACAGGTCTTGGAACACCACCACAGTCATTGCCCCAGTAACAACTCCAACAGAATGACCCCAACCTGTGACCCTTTAGAGGTTGTTCAGTAATGTCTGACTCTTCATGACCCCGTACACCAGAGAGGGCAAGCCCTTCCACCCTCCACAATCTCCCAAAATCTGTCCAAACTCACAGTTGTTGCTTCCATGACACCATCTATTCATCTCCTCCTCTACCATCCCCTTCTCTTTTCATCTTCAGCCTTTCCCAACATCAGGGTCATTTCCATTGAATCTCCATCTTTCCATGGAATGGGAATGACCAAAGTATTTATGCTTCAGCTTCAGTATTTGACCTTCCAGTGAATGCCCTGAGTTACTTTCTTTAAATATTTAAGGCATATACCACACTTTCTTCACAAAGTCATAAAGTTCCTAATGCAAGTATAATTAGTCCCATTTTACAGCTGAAAAAATTGAGGCTGAAGAAAGTACAATGACTTGCCCGTGACCACCCAGTTAGTGTCAGGCAGGCGTCCGAACTTCGAAGGCAGTGGTCATGACACGGCCCTCGGACACCTGAAAAGACAACAAAAACAAATGTGTTGACTTAGTTGAAAGGAAACAGAAAATAATCTATTCCAACTCTTTATTTAATAGGGGAAGAATCTGAGGCCAACAAAAGGGAGGTGACATGGCCAGAATCACACAACAAGCTGGTGGCACAGGTCAGATTTGAACTCGAGTCTTCAGAGTCACACAGCAAGCTGGTGGCACAGGTCAAATTTGAACTCGGATCTTCAGGGTCACACAGCAAGCTGGTGGCACAGGTCAGATTTGAACTCTGGTCTTCTGCCGCCCATTGCTCCTTCCATAAATCACGGCAGCCTCTCCAGCTGCCAAATGGAGGAATTTCTAATAAGCTGAAGGAATCCTTCCCACATCCTCCCCAGAATCCCCAGTGGATAATTCCAGCAGAGCTTACCAGGCACATGGTGAGACATGATTGGGAAACATCGGTATCTGATGAACCTTAACGATCTCCATGTGCTAACATGGTCCACGTCACCAGGCTCCGTGCAGCTCTGTGACCTCTGTGACTGGCAGCCTAAAGCCTGAATGCTGTGGGATACTAATGACCGAGTATGGCCTGAGAAAAGAAATCTCATTCCCACTACTCCAGAAGTCTGTCAGGGGGAGGAGTTATGGGTGTGGATGATCCCAGGAAGCATCAGCCATCACGGGCAAACAACAGCCACAAGCTTTCTGCGGAACTTTCTGGAGGTCTTGCCCTGTGCTAGGCATTGGGGCTACAAAGGAAGGTCAAACCCAGGCCCTCCCTACAAGCTCATGTTGGAATGATGGAAATGATAGGCAAGAAATACCCCAATCTTAAGAGATAGATGCAGCGTAAGTGGAAGGTAATCAAGGTTTCCTGTAGAAGGCATGGTTTGAACTGAGCCTGGAAGGAAATCCAGGAATCTTGGAGATGGAGATGAGGGGAGAGAGTATTCTAGAAATGTGGTGAGCCAGTGAAAAGAGAAACTTAGAGGATAAAGTATATTGGGCAAGGAATGCTAAGAGGTCGGGGTGCCTGGATCATGGAGGACATGAAGGCAGGTGCAGTGTAAACACCTGGGAATGGTGGAAAGGGGTCGTTAGCTGCAAAAACTAATGTGTATGTGTACATATGTGTATATGTACACATATACATATACACACATATATTATATACATATATAAATACATACATATGTGTCTATATCTCTATGTATCTATCTAATCTGTCTGTCTGGTTTATCTATTTGTCCGTCTAACTGTCTGTCTGTCTAGCTATCTGATCCTGGAAGTAACAGAAAGAAGGTTATTCAGTCAATCAAACAAGTATTTATTAACCCATACAATGTTTCAGGCACTGTGCTAAGCAGTGAGGATTCACAGAAAGGTAAAAAGACAGACCTTGCCCTCAAGGAGCACCCAGTCCCATGGGGGAGGTATGGAATATGGGGATGGTGGGGAGGGGGAATGACAGGCATGATGAAATCCTAAAGCTAGTCTGAAATGGCGAAGTGATGCCTCTGGCCTCCTCTGTCCATGGTGGAAGCTGGTGATGGCTGGGGGGCTCTCTATTGTCCACCCTGTACCCTCTCTAATCAGAGTGAGAAGGCGCCTCAGGGGCAGTGGGTTTGGAGGAGGTGGGAGTTTCAGAGGTGATTTCATCTTGCACAATGTTGAGTTTCTGGAGATCCTGAAGGTAAGGAGAACAACTTGGGGGGAAATGAGAAGTATTAAATAAGTAAGTGACAAGATCAGACCTGCACTTTAGGCTGAATGGGATGGACCAAAGTGGGGAGAAACTGAGGCAGGTAGTCCCTGGCCCCCCAGCACATCTTGGCATGGTCCATGAGTGAGGTGGTGAGGGTCTGCACTAGGATGGACAGGGGCAGAAGAGAAAAGGGACTTACTAGAGAGATGCTATAATGTAGAAAAAGAGTTTGTGATGGACTGTATATGAGGGGAAGAGAGAGTGAGGCTAGCTATTGAGACTATGTGCCTGGGAGGATGGGGATGCCCTCTACAGAAACAACAATGCTAATATAATCTAATAGATAGGACCTGGGGCTTTGAAAAGAACTTTACAAATGTTTGATCTTTTCAGATGTTTTGGGAGGGAGGTGCTATCATCATCCCCATTCTACAGAAAAGGAAACTGAGGCACATTCAAGGATTTGGCAGAGCCCCAAAGCTAGTAATTAACTGAAACTAGATTTGAACTATCTTTGTATTTTCTCTATGTTTTGACTTTTAGAATTTAGTGTTCCTGGGTTCCCTAACCCTAAATGTGCTCAACTGCGTTGAGGAGAGTCAAATAGTGTATATTCCTTTTGTAAAGAAAGTGTATAGATGTGTTTTATTTTTACATTGTAAATATTTACAATTTACCACCCAAAAGGCCTTAGTGTAACAAAGTAAAACAACTGCATGAAACAAAACAATGATTTTATCTGAAATTTAATATTACACTATTGTTGCCCCCTCCAAACTCTATATTTTTAAATTTTTTAAATTAATATAAATATATTAATTTAGATTGTCCCAAAATTCTTAGTGTGTCTTTTAAAAGGAAATTAGGCAGGAGTGAGAGGGGGAGAGAGAGAGAGAGAGAGAAAAGACAGAGAGAGAGACAGAGACAGATATGGAGAAAAAGAGAAAGAGAGATGGAGAAGAAAGAGAGAGAGGGGGGGGAAGGAGCCAAGATGGCGGAGTAGAAACATTACACATATGCTAGTTCCTAACCCATAGCCTATAAAATACCTGTAAAGAGGAGCGCCCAATGAATTCTGGAGCACCAGAAGCCACACAACAACAGAGTGGAGGAGATTTCTGTTCCAGAGAGCCCTGAAAAACCAACACCAAAGGTCCGTTGCGCACCAGACTCGGAGCAGAGCCCAGCCCTGCCTTGGCCATGCAGCACCAAAAGGAGCAGTTCCAAGCAGGCTTTGGGGACAGAATCTCCAGTGGCCACACAGGTCCTTCCACCCACAGGCACCAAAGGTCAGTGAGAGGGCTTTTTCAGCTCCCAAGAGGGGAGTAGGGTATCTCCATAAATCAGGCCCCCTCAGGAGGCAGCAGTGGAAGCAGCAGCAGACAGGGGCTCCCAAAGCAGGCAGAAGCTCTGATCCATTATTGAAAGTCTCTGCATAAACTCTCTGAGGGAACTGAGCCCTGTGTGGTGGTCCTGCACCCACCTCCGCACCTGAACTTAATCTCACACTGAATAGCAGTCCTACCTCCTCTGAAAGCCCTGAGGCTGGGAAGCAGCATTTGAATCTCAGACCCAAGCACCAGCTGGGTGGATCTGGAGGTGAGGTGGGTGTG
>CM053769.1:93394742-93429589 GCA_028658325.1 Potorous gilbertii | reverse complement strand
GATAGGATGGAGGGAAATATAGTTAGGCTTACACAACATGAGTATTATGGAAGTCATTTGCAAAACTACACAGATATGGCCTATGTTGAATTGTCTGCCTTCCCAAAGGGAATGGGTGGGGAGGGAGGGATGGGAAGAAGTTGGAACTCAAAGTTTTAGGAAGAACTGTTGAGTATTATTCTTGCTACTAGGAAATAATAAATACAGGTAATGGAGAATAGAAAGCTATATGGCCCTACAGGACAAAAGGGAAGATGGGGACAAGGGAAGGGAGAGATGATAGAAGAGAGGGCAGATTGATGATAGGGGAAATTAGAATGCTCGGTGTATTGGGATGGGGGCAGGGGACAAATGAGTAGAACATTTGAAACCCAAAATTTTGTGAAAATGAATGTAAAAAAGTTAAATAAATAAAATAATAAAAGAAACAAATTCCAAAAAACCCATATAAATAAAAAAAAAGTTAAAAAAAAAAGAAAGAGAGACAGAAAGAGGAAAAAGAGACAAAAGCAGACAGAGTCAAGGAGAGACACAGAAAGAGGCAGAGAGAGACAGAAAGATAAATAGAGAGACAGAGGCAGAGACAGACAGGCAGACAGACAGAGAAAGACAGAGAGAGAGAGAGAGACAGAGAGAGAGACAGAGAGACGGAGACAGAGAGACGGAGACAGAGATAGAGACAGAGAGGAGAGGGAAAGACAACTGAAATCACCAGTAAGCATTTTCATAGAAAATTCTCTTCTTCTATACCATAGTGAATATGGAAGTGTTCATTATTCCCTGTGTTTTGTGTTGTTCCCTCCTTGAACTAGGAACTCTTTGAGGTCAAGAACCACATCTAAGCAGAGGGCAATCAACCTAGCACTCATCTCATTGCACATTTAGGAAGCACCAGTGTCGAAGGCTCTGTGCCAATCTCTCCATCTCCAGATTCCAGGCATTTTCCCTGGCTCTCAGTAACTAGAACATTCTCTCTCCTCATATCCATTTTCTAGCTTCCTTCAAGTCCCAGAAGAAATTCCACTTTTCTGCTGCCTCTTACTCCACGTGCCTTCCTTCTGCTGATCATCTACAATTTTTCCTGTCTAAAGCCTGTTTGTACACATGGTTGCTTCATATGTAGTCTCCCTCATTAGACTGGAAGCTCATTGAGGGCAGGGACTGCCCTTTGCCTTTCTGGGTATCCCAAGCACTTGGCACAGAGGTTGGCCCCTGGCAGATGCTTTAGTAAATGCTTGTTGACTTGACTTGTGGATTTGGGGATATGAAGTAAGATAAAAAAATGCTCCCTTTCTTCAAGGAACTCTCATTCTAATGGAGGAGAAAAGAGAAATATAAAAAGGTAAATATGACCAAACAATCACATAGATTAAAGCATTTATATTCTCATATTGGGAAATGATACATGTGTCCTCTCAGAACTCTACTATCAAAGGTCAAAGAAAGTGTCTAATTAAACAGAGGACTTGAGACTAGTTCTGTTATAAGAGAGCAGTTGGTGGCACAGTGGACAGATCATTGGGCCTGAAGTCAGGAAGACTTGAGTTTGAATCTAGCCTCAAACTATCTGTGTAACACTTGACAAGTCACTTAGCCTCCGTTGCCCTCAGTTTCTTCAACTGTAAAATGGGGATAATAGCACTTGTGTGAGGATCAAATGATGTGCTCTTAACACAGTGCTTGACACATAGTAGGACTGCTTAACAAATGCTTATTCCCTTTCACCTTCCCTTCTTGAAGATCTTAAAAGAAAGGAAAGAGAAGGGAAGAGGAATATGTTAAAGGAGGAACAATGAGGAAAATGATCTCACATAACTGGGATGCATTAGTAGAAGTCTATACAAACAAGGAGAAAAAGAGAGAGGCAGTGAGGAATACTTAAATCTTCCTCTCGTCTGAACTTGTCAAAGGAGAGAAGAATACATACATGTCCACACACATGCATATGCACACACACGTGCACAGATATATGCAAACATATGCACAGTGGGATATAGAAATACATTTTATCCAATAATGAGGAAAGGAGAGAAAAGAAAGAGGGCAGCAAGAAGGAATGATTAAAGAAGGATTAGTTCTAAGGAAAACAAATTCTTTCTAAATAAAGTAGATAGCAAAGACAGACTTAAAAGAAAAAGATAAAAAGATAATAACCTAAGAACTTCCATTAGCCAGAGTCGAGAGGCAGGAGAGCCATAATAGATTACACCAAATCTAGATCTGAGGTAAACTCATTGCTTTTCTCTCACCAACTTCTTTAAGAAGAAGAAACTCTGAGAAGGAAAAGTAGAGAATGGTGGTAAATATAAAATTTATAACCATATCTACAAATGTGAATGGTATGAACTCACCCACAAAATGAAAAAAAAAATAATGAATCCAAAAGCAATATCCAATAAATATGGGTGGTAATAAATACACTTGAGTGAGAAATATGCATACAGAGTTGACATAAGAGGTAGAAGTTTCATTTGAAGTAACAAAAAGGGGGATAGCAATCATGACTTCAGACAAAGCAATGATACAAATAGCCTTAATTAAAAGAAATAGACAGGGAAATAATTTTTGTTAAAAGGTAGACCAGAGGTGTCAAGCATGTAAGTTAAAGGTCAAAAGATTCCTGAGTGCAGTCCAAACTAGATTAAAATGCAATTTGGAAATGTTAAATAAAATAAATAAAAATACAACATAACATAGATAATGTTAACATGTGGTTTTATAAGTCAATATGTAGCCCACAGGTATCCTTATGTCCATTTTAGCATCCTCAATTTCTTTTAGAGCTTGATATCACTGCTTTTTGTTGTTGTTCAGCTGTTTAAATCATGTCCAAGTCTTTGTGACTCCATTTGGGGTTTCTGTGGTGAAGAGACTGGAGTGATTTGCCATTTCCATCTCCAGCTCATTTTACAGATGAGGAACTGAGGTAAACAGGGTACCTGTGAATTATTAATACCAAACACAAGCCAAATGGCACATCATCCAACTATTTAAAGGAAAAGTTAAATTATACAGTGAAATAAACATCAAAACTACAATAGAAAGGGATTTTAATTTGCCCCTCCCAAATCTAGATACATCTAACTGAAACATAAATCAGAAGTGAAGGACGTTGACAGAATTTTAGAAAAGATAAGAATGATTGACTTCTGTAGATTATTAAATGGGAATAGACAGGGTATTTCTATGTCTTGGTTGTGTGTGGCATATTTATAATTAACAGCATATTAGGGCATACAAATTAGACAAATGCAGAAAATGGAAATATTAAATATATCTTTTATGAGCCATATTGCAATAAAATTGTGTTTAATAGAACTCCACTGAAGAAGTTAAACATTAATTAGATAATAAATAACTTGATCCTAAAGAATTAGTGGCTCAAAGGATAAATCATAAAAGCAATAGATCATCTCATAAGAGATAATTAAAACAATAAGCCAAAATACCAAAGATTGGGGGAAGCAGCTAAACCAATCCATAGAGGAAAATTTATATCTCTACATGCTTTCATCATTAAAAGAAAGATTTGATGAATCAAGCATGCAATCAAAATCAAAAACAAAAACTAGAAAGCCAATAAATCAGACCCCCTAATTAAATTCCAAAATAAAAATCCTGAAAACCAGAGATTTAAAAAAAGAAAGCAAATACAAAATAACACATTGAATTGACAAATTCAGTTAGGATCTTTGTTCTTATTATCCATACTTCATTTTAGAAGCAGACCAATGGCATCACAGGATGATGTCTTGATTTGTGTGAACTGGATTGAAGTGAGGAAGAGTTCCACGAAGTCATCAGCCTCAGTCTCTCTTCCAGAGTCACTGAAGTTCAGTGGCAGGACAAAAGCTATGATGCCTGGTAGTGGCTCTGGGATGCACTGGATGACCTTGGCATCTTTGATATCTGATCAAGCTCTAAGCGCACTACAGAACCTGCTTCAGTCACCTTCAGGGCCGTGGGAACAAATTGTTCTTATCCACCCATTCTGCAGGGGGAAGTCGTCACATGCTTGGGGTAGATGTTCCCCTAACTCACTGATGGGCTTAAGGCCCATCAGTTACCTTCCATCTGGTTTAGTCCCTCTGCCAAGACTGATGTGACTGCTGTGCAAGCTACAGCTTCCTGGAGCCACAGGCAAGAGGTGAGTGAAGGTGGACACAAAAGGCAGATGAGTAGCCCTGAAAAGGCCTCAGCAACCCTCACCCCAGAGGTGCTAGGCTTTCCTGAAAAACCCCATACAACCCTTGCAACATAACAGGAGCGTAATAAATGGTTAGCAAATGATGAATGAAAGATAAAAACCTACAGTTATTGACCACAAGTGGATAGATGGAGTCAGTGAAAGAGAGCAGCTGAGGATCACACTGAGTTTCTGAGTAGAGATGATGGTGAGTCGGGCCCTCAGCAATAACAGGGGATGTTCAGAAGAAGGAAAGCTTGGGGGGGTAGAGATAATTAGTTCAGTTTGGACATAATACATTTGAGATGTCCCTGCATCAGTTTTAAATGTTCAGAAACTGCTGTCAATGTGAGACTGAAGCTCAAGAGAAAATGTAGGACGATATCTTTGTAGAGATAAGAATTCAAACCCATGGGAACTTGGAATCACCAACGAGAAGACTATGGAGAGAAAAGGGAAGGAGGCTTCAGACAGAGTCTTGAAGGATGTCTCTAGTGAGTGAGCGTAAGTAGATGAAGAGCCAGCAAAAGAGATTGAGGAGAGTCAGACAGATAGGATGAGAACCAGGGCAGTGTAGTGTCATGGACACCTAGAAAGAACACAGTGTCCAGGACAAGAGGGTGATTGGTAGTGGCAATGGCTAGATCTAAAGACCAAGAAAAGGTCTTTAGATCTAGCAATGAAGACGTCATTGATGACTTTGGACAAAGTGGTTTTGGTCAAATCATGTGGTCCAGGGCAAGATTAAAGGGATGTTAGAAGGGAATGAAAAGTGGGGAAGTGGAGGCACTGATTGAGGACAATTTTCTTAAGATTAGTCAAATATGGGAGGAGAGATACAAGTTAACAGGTAGCAAGGATGCTAGAACCAGGTGAGGTATTTTTAAAGTTTTTTTTGGGGGGGGACAATAAATATAAATATTATTTATTTTACAGTATGATGGAGGAGTCATCATTTGGGTAGGGGTCAGATCTCCATATCTCTCTGAACTTGTACATGAGACAAGTTTAATACAAGATAGAATATTGTGGGTATATAAAAGAGGGAGCCAGAGGAACTGGGTTCTAAGCTGAGCTTTGCCTCCTACTAACGTTTTCATTTGAGGTCTTTGTTTCCCTTCCCTGGGATTCATTTTCTCCATTTGTAAAATGAGTGTGTTGAGCATAAGTGCTCTCAACGGCATCTCTCCTCTCTGATCCTCTACATTCTGAGGGCCCTCTCAGCTCTGGCATCCTCTGTTCTAAAAGACCTTCCTACATCTAGCATTCTTACTTTTAAGAACTCACCTAATTTTCATATTCTATTTTCTTAAGTCTCTCTAGATTCTGATGTTTTATGTGCCGAGATCCCCCACCCTTGGCCAGCTCTGACAGTCTTTGTTCAAAGGTCCCTCCCATCTCTAAAATTCTGTGTTCTAATATCCCTCTCAACTCTGACATTCTATATTTTAACATCTCTCCCATCTCTGATATTCTATGTCCTTTTATTTTTTGAGGTGTTATATGGCTCAAAGGGTGGCAGTATATACATCCCTACCCTCTTCTACCCCAGTCTTCTCCAAGGGAGATTTTAATCCAACCAGGAGGGGAAGAAGAAGATTAGAGCTAGACAGCATGACTGGTATTCTATTTTCCAAAGTTCCTCTCACCTCTAATATTATGTTCCAAGGTCTCACCTAGTTCATATATTCTATGTTATAAGGTCTTTCCTAATTCTGATATCCTATATTCTAAGTTTTCTCCCAGCTCTGATATCCTATATTCCAAGGTCTCTCCAAGGTCTCTGTGTTCTAAGGAAATTTCCAGGTCTGATATTTTGTGCACCAAGGACTTCCACAGTTTTGATTTTCTGTGTTTCAAACTCTCTCCCAGTTCTGGTATTCTGGTATTGAAGGTCCCTCTGAACCTTGGCCTTCTGTCTTGGTCTAGGGTCTCATTCAGCTCTAATATTTCTGAGTCCTATTGACTGTCCTCTGTGCCTGGGTGAGGCGGAGGGAATGGAACAGGCTGTGTCTTCCTTCTAGGAGCCACCCAAAGGGAGGCTGCCCAACTTGGCAGGGTCCCGAATTCTGTCAGCATTGGATTGCCACATGGGTTTGACTGCCATCCTGCCTGAAGGCAGGGTCTGGACTTGATGGTCATTTACTGCACTGGCTTAGGCCTTATGGAATAGTTCTAAAATAATTATTTTTTATTTTTCTTCCATGTTTATTTCCAAACAGAATAGGAAAGAACATGGCCTGTCACCCGATCTTGTCCTTTCCAGTGAGTAACGGGGCTGTTTTTAAACTCCACTCTTGTTCCTGGGAAGGAGAAAACGCTTCCAACTTCATTCCTGCAGAGTGACTGTTTCCTTTTAATAGGATAATGTTTAAGAATCTGCATAACGATGTTCACAGAGCTCTGAAATCGATCCCGATGCTCAATTGGATTGGACATGGCTGTAAAGAAAGGTATTTTAACTGATTTCTGCGTACACCACGTTCCTGTTTAATTGTTCGTTTTCCACTGGCTCCTTCCCAGGGAGCTCCCACAGAGGTCCTGAAGAGACAGATGCTGCCTGGGTTCATCACTGACACTCCCCAGCAGTCAGGGAGGAAATCTTCTTGCAAGAAGAAACTTGGTGAATTTCCTCATTGTCACAAAGCGACAGTGACATGTTTAAAGATGGCCAGCTGCTGGCTGTGAAAGACAAGAGAAGGGGGCAAGTCACGGTCTGTCCTTTTTCATTTGGAAATGAACATGGAAGAAAAATGAAAAAACATTCCTATGTCCTAATTGTTTTAGAGTTTTTCCTTTAGGGATTCCCAAATTCCATGAAATGATCAAATGAGGTAATATTTTTAATGACTTTAGCAATGGGCTAGCACATAGCCGGTGTCACGCAAATGTGATTAATAATAATAGTGGACCCAGCCTCAGATACATACATGATAAGGTTTGGTGGTGGTGGCTGGTGTTTTGTTTTTGTCAGCTGAATCTGTGATTTAATGATAGAGGGAACTCTCAGTGAGAAAATTTCCTCTAATGATGCTGGTGACCTCTTGCTTGAAGGTGGTCAGGTATGTCTGCTCTGCCAATGAGCTGGGAGCCAGGGCAGGGGCCAGGGAACAGGCCAGCCTGGAAGGATCATCAGAAAGGAGCTCATATGAGAAGAGTATCACCTACACGGTAATTTAGAATCTTGGTGGGCAGAGGTTAATTGTTGTCTTTGATCTCCTGTGCCTGGAACATAGTAGGTTCTTTTCATTGCTACGTCTCAGTTTTATCTCATCTCCATTGTGCGACAGCAGCCACAATGGAACACAGGCCTCCCTGGATTCCATACACATCTAATACACACAAATCCTTTTATCCTATACTTGACCCTAAGTCACCTTCCTCAAGATTAACAGCTTAAAAACTGTGTCAGTCAGTCATTCAGCAAACAGTTTGCAAGTACCTATTTTAGGACAGAATGCTCTTCATTCTGAAAAGACCATGAAGCATTCCTTCCCTCACTGCTGGGGAGGACAGTGGTGATTTTTGAGAGAGCCTGCACATTTGGAGAGATGAGTGTCGAGGGACTCGGAGGTAGATTTCAGTGATCTGAAGAAACAGTGGAGATCACAGGTAGGCACCACCATACCAAGATGTAGATGACTTTTTCAAGGAAATTGGCAGTGGAGGGGAAGATATAATTGGATGGTGGATAGGACATGAGATGTGGAGTTAGGAAGAACTCATTAAGGAATCTAGGTACTCTCTTAGCATCTCCTCCCTTCATTTGGGTGTCAATGATGAGCTGATCTTTTTTGGGGAGAGGGGAAGCTTTTAGTTTCTCTTTCCATGTGAAATAGTTATTTGTATTGGTGGGAAACCACAACTAAGATGGGAATGAAATAGTAATTCTTTTTCTGATTTTATATATCTATATACATATATACATATATATAAGCATACATACATATGTGTTGTAAGTATGTATTGGACAATACCACTTTTTCTTATTCATTGTCTTATGCCTACCTTGTTTTCTTCTCTGATAAATGCCTTTTACAAACCTCCCACAGAGTGGCATGATGAGTTCACTATGCAGGGACATCCTTATGTTTTATTTGTGTCTTCAGAATTCCATTCTTGAGAGATTGTCATCCTCTTAAGGAGATTGACCATGCAGCACTTTAGTAACAATGAAAGCAGATAATATATATATAAAATATTTTAAAATTTGCAAAATTCTTCCCATTCAAGATTTCACTGAATCCTCACAACAACTCTTGGAGGTAGGTGCTGTTGGTATGCTCATTTTACAAACGAAGAAACTGAGACAGAAATTAAGTGACCTGCCCAAAGTCACAAAGCTAGGAAGTGTCTAGTGAAGGATTTGAACTCATGGCTTCCTAATTCTGAGTCCCTTAGGACACCTAGCTACAACCTTTCTCTGAACTCTCTTAAATCCACTCTTTCAAGAGCTAGAATGTATGTCAAAGTGTGCCCACCTTGGTTCTTCTTGTCTGTCATAATTCTAAGAAGCTGTTCATGGTCACTCTGTGCCAAGATTTCCATCACTTCTATTTTGGTCGTCATATCCTCCTTGTTGATCAGAATCATAGCCAGGCTGGATATTCCCCTCAACATTTCCTCTACCCTCTGAACAATGATATTTCCATTAAGTTAAGTGATCTATTGCTTTGTCTCATTTTTACCGAGAGAGAACTCCAGCAGATATCTGCACAGCTGATATCCCCATCACTCAGATATTCTGCAATCTGTTTCCATACTCCTGGCTTGTTGTTTTGGTCTGGCTAGATGATTTGTACCTTAACTGTCCACCACCTTACCTTCACGTTGCTTTTCCCACTGTTGATCTCTACCCAAACACTTTCCACCACTTGGTTCCAGTCAAACCAGTCTGCTAGTTATTTCCTAAACTGTCTTTACTTTATTCCCTTGTTTTCACCTTCTTATGTCTGGAATACCTTCCCTCTTTGTTTCTGCTCCTTAGACGCACTACCTTCCTTCAAAACACACTTTTGTGTCACTTCCTAGAGGAAATTTATTCTGATGTCTCCAAAGATTATCAGTCTCCTTCTTGGAATCATGGAAAATTATTGGAAAATGTTGTATCATTTATAGTGTCTTCATTATTTATTTAGTTCTTTTTAAAGCTACATCCTTGAGCACCAAAATACTTGCAAGTGATCTTTGAAAAAAAGTCTGTGAAAAAGGTAGAGAGAGTCTCTGGAGGACTCAATACGACCCTCCAAATCCAGTCAACCTATAGACTGATTCTTTGTGACTTCGATGCAAAGGCAGGAAAATGTCAGATATGGGAAACTATGGTTGAGAAGGAAATTAAAGAGATCCAAGGCATGAAGATTGTATAGAAGCCCTGCACCCTCGTATCATAAACACCTTCAAAAAGAGAATTGACAGGTATTGGGTGAGGTGAGCATCAAGCACCATCCTAAAAATGAAATTGACTCCATTTTAACGGACAGGAGAAGACTGAGCATTGGCGTAGGAGCTACCCCTGACTGTCTATCAGTGAAGAGTCAGGCCATTTTTATTAATAATAAGAAAAAATTGTAACAAGACAATATGAATGCAACTAAGAAGATTTAACTATGAATTATTTAAGTAAACTATTGAAAATCAAAAATGAGAAGTGAACAGAAATGGCATCAACACCAACTATAACGATTTCCTTAGGGAGTGAAACCAACATAAATTAATTGTTACAAGGAGATCAAAAGTGCCAAAGGAAACAATGGATTAAATATAAGTTTATTTATAAAATTTTCAGAGGAAGAATTTTAGACAATTCTGAGAAGTATCATTTACTAAAAAAGACAGAAGTGAAGGGTAAAATCAGTTTAAATAAAGCTTGAAAAAAATGACAATGAAGCCAGGTCATCCCTGGGGCATTCAAGAGGGAAAAGTGGGAAAACCAACAAGGAAAATGGAAAACATTTGGAAAAGCTGTTTTGACAAACTACATACTTTTTTCCATCAAGGATGGTGGAACTACCACATGAGGGATGTAACACGGCAGACCCTGTGGTGCCTGCAGAGGGAAATGCACCTTTCTTTTTTCATATTGCATGTGTATATACATATATATTTACATACAATATACAGAGCATGTATATACACGCAAATATATTCACTTACAAGTCTGCTGTTTGCCCTTTGTTCTCAATAACGACCACTGACATCAGGAAGGTGATGTCTTGACTTGTAAGTGAATTGGCTTTAAGTAAGTCAGGGCTGTGCAAAGTTACCAGCCTCACTCTCTCTGGAGCCATCTGGGTCCAGTGACAAGGCATAGATCAGGACAACTGGAGATGGCCCAGGACGCAGTTGGGGATCTTGATCTTTTAAAGCTAAGGCCCTTCTCAGGTCTCAGTTTGACTGAGGCAAAGTCCATTCGGTGAGTAAATCTAGGTAATAAATAGAGCAAAAATGGCCTCTTTTACCTACACACACACAAAAAAAAATCAGTCTGGGAAGAGAAGACCTCAGGGTCACTAGTGATAGAAGGTATGATGTGATCAGAGGGAAGGAAGGATCTAGACCAAGAGCATCAAGAATCAGAGAGATTTCATGGAGTCATTAGAGGCCTTGAAGAATGAACAATTTTCAAAGTGCAGTTGAGAATCATCAACATCCTTCATGGGGGCCAGGATGACATTAGGATGTGATTGGGGGTGAGCTAGGAGAATGTTATGACTTGACCATAGAATATTTGAAAGAGAACCATATAAATAATTCTAGGAAGGACAGTTGGAATCAAATTGTGGAAGGCTTTAAATTTCAGGCTGAGAACTATCCCAGAGGCCGTAGACACCTCTATAGCAGGAGAGTTAGGGCCAGGGTTAGCTCCACTCATCTCTAATACTGCTTGGCATCTCTGTGGAGGATGACATGTGGCTGGGAAGAAGCTTGAGGCAGGGGGACCAAGGAGAAGGCCACTACAATTGTCCAAGCTCCTTGTAATTCTCCTCTGAGACTATCTCCATTTGAGCTGGTCCATTCCTAGTACATACAAAGTTATTAACATGTCATTTCTCTCACTAAAATGAGAGGCTCGTCAGGGTATGGACTGTTTTTGCCACTTTTTGTATCTCCTGCATGTAACACAATCCTTAGTGTACAGTAGGTGCTTAATAAATGCTTGTTGACTGACTGGGCTTTGACCTAGTTTGGAGTCTGTGAAAGTGGAAAGAACGGGAGGGAGATGTCATGGACTGATAAGGTGTGGTAACGGTTTGGTGTGGAGGATGGGGGAGACTCAGCAGGGCTGGGGAGCTGATGACTGGCCTTGGTGACCAGGGGGCTCTCCCAGGCTGGGACTCTGGGCTTGGCCTCAGATGGCGTCATGCTCCACTTGTCAGTGTGGTCCTGGAGGCCAGTCTGCACTTTCTCACTTGACAAACTTCCATCTGTCAGGGGAGTCTGAATTCCCAGCTTATTCTTACATTTACCCCCAAAGCCGCTGAAATTTCAAAACAGCTCATTGTTTATCAAGGTCTGTCAAACAAGGCCTGGTATTTCTTGCACTTGTTTGTTTGAGCAAAAATTTATCCCCCCTCCCTCTTCCTTGTCACTGCCCCCCCAGTCACTAACTAAAAGGGTAAGTGTTTAAACAAATAAACTCCCAGCCATATTCCATGAAAGATTGCTTCTTTTCGAGCTGGCTGGGCTTTCTCAGAGCTGATGGCATGAGCTGTTATTAGACCGCAGCACAAAGGGTATTTCCACAAATCCATGGATTCCCTTTATCTATCCCTTCTGTGTCCCAGAAGCATGTCCATGGGGTCATGTGGTGACACTTTATAGAAGGAGTAAGGTTGGATTCCAAGACACGATTGAATATAAATGGCCCTTGGGCAAGAGCTCCCCACATGGAGCTGGTATGGAGTCATGGAGAGGGAATTCATTTTGGAAGACCTGGTTTCTAATCCATGAACTTGGGTCTTTTCCTTTCAAAATCCCCAGCTTCGGCTGAAAGGCACTTTAGGGACCAATGAGTCTGACTTGCAACTGAGTAAGGACACACCTTACACCACCTGCCTGACAAGCATAAGAGGCCTCAGCATTCAGAATCTCGAGCTCTACTTGAAGACTTGCCCAAGTGGGAATTCTCAATGTGATTTTCCGCTTTTGGGGAACTCCCCTGTTGAGAGAGGGCAATCCCCACCCCTGCACCATCAGATCTAAATCTGATGCACCATCTCATCAGTCTCCCTACCTGCATCATCAGAATAGTAGACCCATCCTGCATCTTTCACAGTTATTTTTCAGGGACTAATAGGAAAATGGTTGAAAAAATACTTTGCAAGGTATCCTAGCAGGAAGCAACAGCTTTTCTACCCTGCTGTGAGTATATCATCCCACTGTCCACACCAAAGGGAAAGCCCTCATTCCCCAATCTCAAATCCCTCATGGCTCCAACATTCTGTGTTCTAAATTCCTTTCTCTCTGACCCTGAAGCCTTTCTTAGGACTAGCTGGGGGTCTGTGTGGCATCAAGGTATGGCCTTTCCATGGGGATTTTCTGGGGTCTCTCCAGGAATGCTTGGCACCACCTTGTCCAACCACCTGTTTATACATACAAAGAGAATGAGGATCCATCACATCCCACAGAGACCCAGGGTTTCCCACCAAGGAAGGAAAACTGCTGTGATTCGAAAGCATGCGTCTGATGTCAAATCAAGTTGGTTTTGCTAAACGTTTACATCGATCTTTTTCAACTCTCTATCTAGAGAGGATGGAAAAAAGAGTTTATCTAAATTTTAAGAAAACATTCATCCAAGCTTCTGGTTCTGTCATTGTAAAACAGATGAGGAGAAAGTGGCCAGAGAGTTGGACAGGTAGATAGGTTGTGGACAGACTAAATGATTGGATCAAAGGGAAACTATGAATGGTGGGTAGAGATTTGGGGCACCTTGGTACTACAATGGATAGAATGCCAGACTTGGAGTCAGGAAGGCTTGAGTTCAAATCCAACCTCAGATCTTTACCAGCTGTGTGACTCTGGGCAAGTCAATTAACCCTCTTTGCTTTGCTCAAATGAAACACGAGATGCACAAATTTAGGGAATCCACTCCAAATCTTCACATGGACTCTTTGTGCCCGATCTTGGTACAGCATTCAAGACTCACATTGGTCTGATCAACCACAGTTAGACACACTGTAACTTGATGCTAACATAGTGATGAAATTTTGGTCCTTTTTGCAATGAAAGACAACCATATCATGCTAGCTATCCTTCCCAGGTTAGTGTTCTATGCAAACTTCATGTGTGTGCAATCCTTTACCCAGGTCTTTGATAATAAACAGTAAAGACTGAGCATAATTGAGGGGCCCTTCCAAGTGGATTGATACTATGTTATAAGTGTCATTATATAATACTGTCATAATGCATGTATTATTGTATAGATTAACAATAATAGTTTCATAAAAATATTTACCCTTAGGTTTAAAAATTCAAATTCGTAAGTCCCTAATCAATTAGACAGGATTATTGAGTTTGGGGCTATTGGATGAAAAGTAAATGACATCATACAGTAAACATCCTGTGGTTGTCTGGGAGAAACCAACACACTTCAGGGGCCACGTAAAAAAGTCGATTCACAATAAGCTCAGATGAGGCTGAAATGGTCTGATGGTGGAATATTTCCAGTTATCTCCCCTTTCCCACCTACTGTTCCATTAGAGAGACTGGACCAGTAACCGACTGTGAATCCAGCTGGGATGAGAGAGACTGAATTAGGTAGAGGCAACTCATCAGGAAAGGAACTCCACACAAAGAACTGCCTTCAGAGTCCAGGAGAGGCTTTCCCTTCCAGGAACTTCATGAGGGTTGTGTAGTGGAGAGACTGGGGAAAGGAATGGGGCAGACATGTCTGTGAGTCTCAGCTAAAACCCATCTTTTTCATAGCTTTTCCCAGGCCCTTTAAATCCTGAGGTCTTTCCTCTGCTCATTATACCTATATATCACTTTCTTGTATATATCTGTTGTCATGTTTTGTCCCTCATTAGATAGTGAGCTCTTTAAGGACAAGGACTGTCTTTTGTTTCTTTTTGTATACCCAGCAAAGTACCTGGAACATAGTAGGTACTTAACTGATGTTTATTGATTGCTTTCTATGCCTACTATGTGCCAGACTCTAGGCTAAGCACTTTGCAAATATTCGCTCATTTGGTCTTTACAATCCTGGAAGGTAGGTATTATGATTATAAAGTTGAGGAAACTGAGCCAAACAGAAGTTAAATGACTTGCTCAGGGTCACACATCTACTAAGTATCCAGTACTCAGGTTTTCCTAACTCCTGGTCTAGTGCTCTTCTTACTGAGATGGTCCCTAATGGCCTCTGTTATTCAATAGATGAGAACACCTAGGAATACTGCCCATCTCTCTGTGTGTCTCCCAATGGACCCTATGTGTATTTGTGGGAGAACGTGTCCTATGCTTTTGGGGAAGAATGTTTTCACAACCACTGGTCACGCTATACATTTAATAAAAACTTTATTTTTAGCGGGAAGCATAATGTTGTTCTGTCATTGTTGTATGGCTAAAATTCATGGAATGCTACCAGTCCCTTAAGAGTTAAAAAAGGGCAGCCATGAGAGAGTTTGTGGTGGGTGCAATCAGCTCGCCACACATCACAGCTAAGTAGGAATGAAGAGAATGAAGGATGTCACAAGAGAAATACCTAATCAAAAAGAAAATGGGCTGGTCAGGGGGAAGAAGAGCTAACCATTGAACATCTCCATCATGCACTCCTTGGGATGCCCCCAGGTGTTGAGTAGACTGATGAGAGATCATGGGTCAGAATAGTTAGGTGGCCATCTAATGGTTAGAGTTGGAGGGAGACCCAACAATAGCTCAAAGATGGTGACCGTAACAGTAACCTCAGCCTACATCACAAGTCACAAGTATAAAAGCCTTTCTCAGCCATGGTCTCAATTCCCATCTCATAATGACACTGGGAGGTAGATAGTTTGCAGAAGGAGAAACTGAGGCATAGAGATATCAAGGAACTTGCTAAGGGTTGGGCAGAAGATTCTATAGAAAGTGTATAGGTTGGAGTAGATGAGCATGGAGGAACATCCCGAATCCAGGATGCTGGGATCCCATGACCGTAACTTAGTAAATGCTTGCTGGTGCTGAACAGCCAGTAAATCAGTCAGTGCCACTTTGCGGGAGAACGTTTTTCTTTGGGAAATCTGGCCTGTGTTGACACAGTCATTCATGTTAGTTCCCCACTGCTGTTTCCACTTGCTCTTAATTTTTCCGAGTTCTCTTTCCCTAATCAGATGGTCCAGAATTTTTCACACCACTTAGGGGACATGAAGATGGAAATTTTGAGTAAATCTGATGTGCCCAAAGAGTGTGTTATCCAAGAGCGAAAAGAAGAAAAAGGGGTCAGTCCCAGCCTAGGGTGTGGTGGCCACAGGGTGCAGAGAGAAGAGAAGGGTGTGTGGACAGCGGGGCTGCTTCCTGATACATGGATACTGACAAAATAACTGAAATAGAAGAAAAAAAACCTGAGACTTTCCATGTGTTTCATGCTTGCTGTGGAAAACTCTCTTGAGGAATTTAGGAAAAAGTAATGAAATTATTTGTGAAGTATACAATTCTCACTCTGATTAGTCTTCTGTTACATTTTCATGACTCAGATTTGTAAACACAGCAGGGTTCCTCGTTGCTGAATCCCACTCAGGCTGAATTTCTCTCCTAAGTTAGGGAACTCAAAACTGGGGCACATAAAGAGCCCTTGAAGGCACGACAGGTCTTTAGTCTGGGAAAGAGAAAACTGAGAGAAGATGCAGCACGATCTTCAAATACCCCATGCTTAGTATAATGGGTTGAATATTATAAAGCTTTAAAATGTTTTTTGAATAAATAAGTGTATGAATTACCTGGAGGACTTTGTTATAAAGGAAAAAGAAAACCAATATGTTGAACTGTTTTGCTCAAGGGGAGGACCAGAATCCATGGTGGAGGTGACAGGGAAGTTATTTCCTCTCCAGTCTTAGCTCCGACATTGACCAGCTCTCCCAGTCCATCACAGCTGATACGAGACTTTGAGGCTTCCACCAAAGAGAGTGATGTGTCAGCAATGCTCAAAGGCCTTTACTGTCAGCAGTTTCAACCAATACCAAGGAAGGAAGAGTCACAAGATGGGACCCTGGGAATAAGTGGGAGCAACCAAGGACAAAGACAAGGTCAATGAAGGTACCATCAGTGGGGTGGATGGCCCCTTGGGCACAAGAATCTTTGGACCATGAGAGGAGTAGGAAGTGAGTCAGTGATGGCCCTGTCATGGGATGCCCTCAGAACTTGGCACATACAGATTACACCAGGGTCTCATCATTCCTCAGAGTTCTGTGGGTCCATCATCTTTTTCAACTCTAAGGCAACTCAACAAGGTGGATGAGAATCATAGATTCTGTGGAGGAGAGGGTGGTTTTGGTTCAGTACATCTGACTAATTGCCCATATCTGATGTCATAGGTGGGGAATGGGCAGGGATTGATCAGCCATCCTCTTTCACAGACTCTTACTTCACAAAGAACCTAATCTTAAAGTTGTCTATGGTCTGATTAATCACCAGTAATGGATACCCTCCCTCCCTTCTCTGCCCTAAACATCTCCAGCTAATGTGGCCATTTTTCAGAGACAGTGGCAGCATTTCACTGGAGCGATGACCTGGTAGAGTCCTCCCAGCTCTGACTGAGATGATGTGTGTGTTAAAGCATGTATTAAAGACATGTAGAAGTGACAGTGGACTTGACCTAGATTCAAATCCTGCCTCTGAGATTTATGAAATGTGTGACCAGAGGCAAGTCGCTTAACTTGAATGAACTTCACTTTCCTCATCTATAAAATGAGTATGGTAACGATAATGATGCCTGTAGATCCTACCTCACACTAGATGGCACATAGACAGTGCTTTGCCATCAAAATGGCAGCTCCTATGAGTGGTGTCATTGCCTACCCAGGTCCTCCATTCCATTTGGGGCTGCTCCTAAGTGCTAGGAACATCCAATTTTGATTTCTCTTCCGGGACTTGACATTCATCTCACATTATTCTGTCTCCTGGGGTCAAACAGAACTCCACAAAGCAACCCTTCAAATGCCTGCAGGGACCTTCTTTGGCCTCCACCCTATCTTCTCCCCTCTGGGCCATATGTCACCAGTTCTTTCAATGGATTCTCCTATTACATGGTCTCAAGGCTCTTCCATTTCCTGTTCAGTCTCCTCTGGTTGCTAGCCAGGTTATCAGCATCATTTCAACAATATAGCACCCTCCAATTAAAATGCATATGGACCCACTTCAGCTCTCATGGCCTCTGTTACAAAAATAAATAACTAACTGCCTACCTCTCCCCTTCCACAGATATGACATTCAGGAACAACAATTGGAACTTGCATCCACATGCTGGCAAAAGGAGGTGAAGATACGAAATGACAGATAGCACCATCCTCTTCCTTCCACTTCAAGACCTGATTGGGTTCATCCATCATGCTGCAGAAGGAATAAAGATTCAATATTGTAAAAAAAATACACCATGGTTGAATATGTTACCAATTAGCTATCCCACCGCAGGGATGGAAATCGCACAGTGGTTTGTACTGGACATGCTGGGCTGCGGTCAGTGGAGAGAAATTAGGTTTTCTCTTTGCTCCAGGGCAAAACATTGGAAGCTACATGGGAAAGGGAAGTTTGGATTGGAGAGTGGGGATGCCAACCCCAGCTTGAGCTCCGAGTTGGGCTGATCCACACCAGGTGCTGGAGGCAAAGCTGCCCTAGTTTTTATGCTCCTGGGCCACAGTACAGAAGATGTCAGCCTCTCCTGCAAAGAGCTCTCATGGCCAGGACTCAGAGAGGCAGGGGGAGAAGCTGGCTTGAGGCTAAGTCCCAGCTGCCCAAGAGCCAGGATTTGGGAAGACAGCAGGAATGCGGCTTCCGAAATGGCTGGCAGTGGGGAGCAGCATTGTGGAGGCCAGCGAAGTCTTGCTTATTTGCATGACTCTTCACTGTCCAATTGTGTCACATCCTCCATAGTCACGTACTGGCACTCACTTTGCTGATGATGTACTGGGAGGAGGGTGTGATGGCTTAATAGGGAGACCTTGCTTTCTGTCTTTGACCTCCTTGGGTTATATGACTAGCAGTATGCTCCCTAGATCAAAGGGTATGGGCAGCCTAGGCACTTAGGAAATTCCAAGTTGCCTTTCAGAATGCTTGGACCAGGTCCACCAAAACTATATGAGTGTGCCTGTCATTTTTTTAGCTCCTCCAACATTGACTATGCCTGACTTTTTGTACAGATTTTTTAAAATCTAAGATGGTTGATGAGTTCATTAACATGAACATTGCAGATGGCTCCTGATTTTCCTCCTAATTTAGGTTGTTTTCTTTTATCTTTTTGTGCTTTGTTCTTGAATTTCTTTCCTTCCTGTGAGGTTGATTTCCACTATAGAATGTGGTATTGTAGTCTGGGGTAATCCTTATGCTTCCTCTGAACCTTGAGTTTTTCAGAAACCTAGTCATACTATGCCTGACTTTCCTCTCTCCAATTACAAAGTTTAACAGGAGGAAGCATTCCTTCCTCCGAAAGTATCCATCCTTTCCACTCCAACTCCCTGACAGTGAGAATCAGAGTCGACACAGAATTCTCCCTTATTGGTTCCTGCACCTTTTGAAGAATGAAATTGTCACAAAGGCAGGCTGAGAAGTTCATTGGCTGTTCTGCCTTTGGCAAGGAGAGAGCTACTGCAGGTGTCTGGATAACTGAAGTTCCCCTTCCCCACTCTGTCTATCCCCAGCACCAATGAGGAGAGACCTGCTGCCTCCCAATAGGGTCCATTCCATTTCCCAACAGCTGTACTTGTGGTCTTACCAGAATAGGGGACAGTCATCTTGTGGATGCAACACTCCAAGCAAGTGTTCAGCATTGAGTTTATACGCAACATATCCCAGATAACTTTAACCTTAGTCAATTAGCGTCTGTTGTGTACCAGATAGTGGGCTAGGTCCTAAGGAACACAGCAAAAAGAAACAAAATGGTCCCTCTAGCAAAGAGCTAACACATCCCCTTCTTCCTGAACACTCTTGCTCTGTAGTCCAACCAAACATCTCCTCAGCTTCCTTGGCTCAAGCATCGAACCATTGGATCCTATGGGTATTAATGTCCACTTTGATGTTCAGACTTCCTCCCATGGGCTGCTCTCTGGTTCTGCCTCTTCAGTAATATAATTGGGAAGCTGATGTGTTTTTTAAAATAATGGGTGAGACTTAACTCTGAGATATTTAATCTTATTCAAGCCAGTCCAGTGTTCTATCCTGCGAATTCATTTTGATTCAGCGACTTCTTATGGATCTGTTACCAAGCTGGCCAGTAAAGATTAAAAAAAAAAACGAAAACAGTTCTTGCCCCAGAGTTTATGTCCTGCAAGAACATTGTGAATTCTTAGCCTGCCTACACTGTTGGGTCATGTATCGGCTGTGTTTCTAGTCCAAAACCTGCTTGATTATCACATAGTCCAGGCCCAAGGCAAGATTCTCTTCAGCCCTCCTGCCCAGCTGACCTGGAGCCAGGAATGTTTTCTCTTTGGGTTCCTGACCATTTTACAAACCCTGTCAATCTGTGAATACCATCTCCCCATTTTGGTTGCTGCAACTTAAGGTTGCTGCCTCTCCGCATGAGACTGGAAGATCCCTGAGGACCAAGACTGTCTTATTTGCTTGTATTCCTATCCCTTACCTTTAGCATAATATTTATTTTTAAGTTAATTTGTTTTCAGTTTACTTTTTTAATTTAAATTAGTTTGTTTTTAGTTTTCTACAATCACGTCCATGAGTCTTAGATTTTCTCCCCCTCCCTCCCCTTTGCCTGCCCCTTCCCTCCCTGAGATGGTATGCCAACTTATATGAATTCTACACATTTATTCTTATTAAACACATTTTCACATTCGTTATGTTGTATAGGAAAATTAAAATGAATGGAAGGAACTAGGAGAAACAAAACAAACCAAGATATAACACAAGAGAAAATATTCTGCTTCATTCTGCATTCCAATTCCATAGTTCTTCTCTAGATGGCATTTTGCTTCAAGAATCTTTTGTGAGTGTTTTAGGTCCTTGCATTGCTGTGAAGGGCTAGGTCTACCAGAAACAGTCCTCTCACACTGCGGCCGATACAGTGCACAAAGTTCTCCTGGTTCTGCTCCATTCACTCAACATCAGTTCATATAAGTCTTTCCAGGCCTCTCTGAAGTCCTCCTGTTCATCATTTCTTATAGCACAATAGTATTCCATTACATTCATATACCACAACTTGTTCAGTCATTCCCCAGTTGATGGACATCCCCTTGATTTTCAGTTCTTGGCCACCACAAAGAGAACTGCTACAAATATCTTTATACATGTGTGACCTTTTCCCATTTTTGTGATCTCTTGGCGACACAGTCCTAGGAGCGATATTGCTGGGTCAAAGGGTATGTACATTTTTGTGTAAAGTGTCCCTTGGGCATAGTTCCAAGTCGCCCTCCAGAGTGGCCGGATCAGCTCACAGCTCCGCCTACAGTGAATGCATGTTCCAACTCTCTCCCGTCTTCGCCCGCATTTATCGTCTTCCTGCTCTGCCACGTTGGCCCATCTGACAGGTGCGATGTGGTCCCTCAGAGCTGCTCTGATCAGCATCTCTCTGGTCAATAATGATCCAGAGCATTTTTTATATGGCCAGAGATAGCTTTAATTTCTCCCTCTGAAAACTCCCTGTTCGTGTCCTTGGATCGCTGGAGGATGACGCGTATTCTTATACATCTGGCTCTGTTCTCTCTATAGTATCATAATATGTAGAAGAGGTTACATAGTTATTTCTTTTTCATTTAACCCTTACATTCATTTCTTAATCCCCTTGATCATATGATAATCTAGTTCTCCCTATTTCCCACAAGAATAGCAGGAGAGACTTTTCCAAATTCTCTGCTGATGTTGAGGATGTTTCTGGGAAGGAGGTCAGGTTCACTGGATTACAATTTGGGGACTGTTTTCTCCTTTTCTTTTCTCCTTCCCTTGCCCTTCTGCTTTCCTGTGATTTTGTCCCACCCTGCAGGATTCCTCCAGGATAGGTACCTGTGCCTCTACTGTAGGGACATTGATGAATTCTTTGGGTACCTGGGCCCAGGCACTTGAATCTATCAGAAATAATGGGGGAATCTCTTCCTTTCCTTACTTATCATCAGATGTAGAAATGTCTTCTTAGTAATTTAATGATAAATAACATCTGTCATCAGCAATTTGTGTTCAGTCAAGAATGATTCTTCTTGGTAGGAAAAAAAGGTGAAGGAAAAAAGAATCAAATATCTTGACCTCTTCTCTCTCTCTCTCTCTCTCTCTCTCTCTCTCTCAAAGATTTAAGTTTAATTTTAAATTTAATTTTAGTTTTCAAAATTCATTTTCACAGGATTTTGAGTTTCAAATTTTCTCCCTATTTTTCCCCTACCCCCCCCCCCCGAGATGGTATATATATTCTAATTATCCCTGCCCTCAGTCTGCTTTCCCTTTTATCATCCCTTCATCCCATTCTCCTTTATTTTCTTGAGGGGCAAGATAGATTTCTGTACCCCATTCCCTTTATATTTTACTTCACATTTACATGTAAAAACAATTTTTAACATTTGTTTTTAAAACATTGAGTATCAAATTCTCTCCATTTTTCCCTCCCCACCCACCCCCATTGAGAAGGCAAGCAATTCAATATAGGTTATATATTATGCAAAACACCTCCATAATAGTTACGTTGTGAAAGACTAACTATATTTCCCTCCATCTTATCCCACCTCCCACTTATTTTATTTTCTCCTTTGACCCTGTCCCTTTTCTAAAGTGCTTGCTTCTGACTATCCCATCCCCCAATCTGCCCTTCCTTCTATCGTCCCCCATCTTATCCTCTTCCCCCCAATTTCCTGTTGGGTAAGATGTCCAGTTGGGTGTGTATGTTATTTCCTCCTTAAGCCAAATCCAATGAGAGTAAGATTCACTCATTCCTTCTCTTCTCTCTCCTCTTCCCCTCCATCATGAAGCCTTCTTATTGCTTGTTTTATGTGAGATAATTTACCCCATTTCTATCTCTCCCTTTCTCCTTCTCCCAATATATTCTTCTCTCACCTCTTAGTTTTATTTTTTAGAAATCATCCCTTCATAATCAATTCACCCTGTGCCTCTTATTTTTCTATTTCTTCCAACTACCCCAATACTGAGAAAAGTCTCATGTGTTACAAATATCTTCTTTCCATGTAGAAATATACACAGTTCAACTTTAATAAGTCTCTTACAATTTCTCTTTCCTGTTTAACTTTCATGCTCCTCTTGATCCTCATATTTGAACATCCAATTTTCTATTCAGCTCTGGTGTTCTCATCAAGAATGCTTGAAAGTCCTCTATTTAATTGAATATCCATTTCTCTCCTGAATGATTATACTCAGTTTTGCTGGGTAGGTGACTCTTGCTTTTAATCCCAACTCTTCGGACCTTGGGAATATCATATACTAAGTCCTTTGATCCCTTAATGTAGAAGAAACTGCTAGACCTTGTGTTGTGCTGATTGCATTTCCACAATACTTGAATTGTTTCTGGCTGCTTACAGTACTTTCTCCATGACCTGGGAATTCTGGGGTTTGGCTATAATATTTCTAGAAGTTTCCCTTTTAGGATCTCCTTCCAGAGGTGATCAGTGGATTCTTTCAATTACCATTTTACCCTCTGATTCTAGAATATCAGGGCAGTTTTCCTTGATAATTTCCTAAAAGATGAAGTCTTGGCTCTTTTTTTGATTGTGGCTTTCAGGTAATCCAATAATTTTTTAAATGATTTATCCTGGACCTGTTTTCCAGGTTAGTGGTTTTTCCAATGAGAAATTTTACTTTGTCTTCTATTTTTTCATTCTTTGGGTTCTGTTTTATAATTTCTTGATTTCTCATAAAGTCATTAGCTTACGCTTGTTCCATTCTAATTTTGAAGGAATTATTTTCTTCAGTAGCTTTTGGACCTCCTTTTCCATTTGGCCAGTATTGCTTTTTAAGGTATTTTTCTCCTCATTGGCTTTTTGGACTTCTTTTGCCTTTCGAATTATTCTATTTTTAAAGTGTTATTTTCTTCATTACTTTTTGTGGTCTCCTTTAGCATGCTGTTGATTCAATTTTCATGATTTTCTTGCATCTCTCTCACTTCTCTTCCCAATTTTTCCTCTACCTCTCTTACTTGGTTTTCAAATCCTTTTTGAGCTCTTCCATGGCCTACAATCACTTCGTATTCCTTTTGGAGGCTTTTGATGTAGGAGCTTTGACTCTGCTGTCCTGTCTGGTTGTATGCCCTCATCTTCCCTGTCATCAAAGTAAGATTCTATAGTATGAGTTCTTTTATGATGTTTACTCATCTTATCAGCCAAACATTTGACTTTCTAACTTTTTGTCAAGGTAGGACTGTGCTTCCAGTGGGGGTTGGGGTGGGGGTGGATGTACCATCCCAGGCTTCAGGGATTTTGTATCAGCCACTTGATCCCCCACTGTCTATCAACGCAGAGCTCCAGAAGCAGCCTCTGCTGCCACAGCTGCTGCTGCCATCACCACTGGTCACTATAGCCACCACCCTACCACCCTGGGGTGGGGGTCAGAGTCAGTCAGACTACGCATTCCTCTTTCACTCAAGTGCCACAGAGTTTTCCCACTGACCTTTTTGGTGTTTGTGGGTTGAGAAGTTTGGAAACTGCCACACCTGACAAAGATTCAGTCCCCTGAGGCCTTCTCTGGCCAGTCTCTGCTGATGTGGCCCATGTTAGACCGTGCTCTGCTCAGTGATGCAAAAGACCATTGCTGTTGACTTTCCAGGTTGTCCTGGACTGGGAATTTGTTTCACTCTGTCATTTTGTGGCCTCTGTAGCTCTAGAATTTGTTTAGTCATTTTCTACAGGTACATGGAGGGCTTTGGCAGAGAGCTCAGGGAAGGCCCTGATTTTACTCAGCCATCTACCTTCTCTCTTTCTTCAGGTATCATTTACCTCTCTGCCCAGAGCAGCAGTCTATTCTTCATCTTTTCCTCAGAAGACAATACAAATAATTCACAAACGCAACCCTTTTTTTTATTATTATTCTTGCTTTTCTCTAGCAGCTTTAGCTCATTTTGAGTTTTATTAGAATGGTTAGGAAGGTTCTTCCCTTCCTGTCCCTTCCCCCATTCTACCTTGCAACAAAGATAATCCCTCTACCATGAGACAAATTACTTGACCAGGCCTCCCCACCCCTATCCTCAACCTTTTTTCTCTTCAGTTATTGGAGTGCTAAACAATGAAAAGAAGAAAGGCTCAGTCCTTAAAGCATATGCAGTTATCCCTGCTTGATTTTAGCCCAAACAGTGATCTATGGGAGTTATGGTGAGCTGGTCTTGAGCTGCAGAGCCAGAAGAACTGATGACTCTGCAGGGGCTGAGCTAGACCTGAGTGTGTAGAGACAGTCATAGGAAGAACAGATCCAAAGAGATGACTGACTTTAGAACACCTTGAGTTATAGCAAGGCAGGAAGGCTGGATGAGAAAGGCAGGCAAGGACAGCAGCAGCAACAGGGTGATGGCAGAGAGAAGAGGAACTCTGGTAGAGGTCACAGTGAAGACACAGACAGGAGTTATGGATAGAACCTACATACAGGTGAATCAATATCTTTGGTGGGACTACATTGCAGCATATGAGGGTGTGGAAAGGAGGAAAGGGGAGCAGAGGGATAGAAAGGAGAGAGTGATGGGCCAGAATCAAATCAAGCACTTGCAGTGAGGAGAGGGTGACTACTGTGGTCACAGTAAGAAGTGGAGGAGTGGGTGAGGAGGAGGGGAAAGGACAGAAAGGAGGGTGTGGGATGGTGCTGCTGAATGCTTCTAGGGGTGACAAGAGATGTTGTGTGAAGTGGGGGGGAGCTTTGCTGGGTGTGGACTCTGGAGTTGGTGTTTGTCCTGCTTTGGGTGGGGGAGGGAATTGGAACTCCTGTGGGCAAGTGGCATCTGGGGGAATGTGAGGGCATGGATCCAGGGAGGAGATGTTGAGACAAATGGAGGAGGAGGTACTGAAAGCAAAAATCAAGAATGTGGGAAGGGATCACTACCTTGGGGCAGCGTACTTTCTGTCGCCTGTCAGAATTAGCATTGTTCATGGAAAGCAGGGATCTGGGAGACAAACTCTATAAGGTAACTAGAGAAAATGCCTAGAGTAGATAGCCAAAAATGAATATTTTGGAAGTTTTGATTGTGTAAGGAACGCAGAGAAAAGAGAGAGACTAGATATTTGTAAGGGTTGTGGACTACATAATGAATAAAGTGAGAAAAAATTATTTCTGGAAAGGAGAACAAAAATGAAATTTAAAAAAATTGTAATGAACAGGACTAGTTGAAAGATGGAAAAAGAAGGGAAATTTACTTGACTAAGAAGAAGGAGAGTGGGAGAAGGAAAGAATTATACAACCAAATACAAGTAGGAGAGACAAAGGAACAAATAAGCAAAAAGCCCAAAGGGAAAGGGGGAACAAAGGAGAGGAGGGCGTTAGAAGAGAGAGAAAGCAAACCAGTGGGAACAGGGTCACTTTAACAAAGAAAAGCAAAATAACTGAAGAAATATATTATTTACAACAGAAGAAGGCGGGAGGAATCATAACTTGACAAAATATTAGTGACAGAGGAAATTATAAACCCAATTCTCACAGCTTTAAATGTGAATTGACTAAAGAATCCAAAAAGAAAAAGGAAAAAGAGTGACATTGGATAGGAAAACAAAATCCTACAATCTGTTGCTTACAAGAAACATGCACATGTATGCTCATGCACACACACACACACACACACACACGACATGCACAATATAAAACTGAAGATATGGGAAAAATTACTGTGCATCATCATATCTGACAAAGAAAAATGAAAAAAAATGGATAAACAAGGAAACTATATTATACTGAAAGGAAGCATAGATAACAAACCATACCAGTATTAAACTTACACACTCCAGACGCCTTAGCCTCCAAATTTATAAAGGAGACATTACCTGAGCTACAAGAAGAAACAGTAACAAGACACTTAAGTATCTGTTTTCCATCTTGGATAAATCCAACAGAAATATAAACAAAGGGGAAAATATGGAACTGATAAAATTGATGAAGAATCTAAAGTTAAATGATTTATAGCACCTTCTAAAGGGGACCATAAAAATATGCATATTTCTAAGCACCATATAGAACTTTAAAAAAGCTGACCAAGCACTAGGACACAGAAATACTGCAAACAAATGTAAAAAGGCAAAAATAGTTAATAGATAATTTACAGACTATGGTGTAATAAAAATAGTACTTGGTTCAGGGAGCAAAAACAAAAGATATAAACCCAAATTAATTTTTAAAAATGAAATTCTAAATAATGAGTGGGTTGTGGAAATGATAACTATGCTTTTGGGATAGAGCTAAAGGAGTCCTCAGGATGAAAGTTATATCCTGACAAACATCCAACGACAAATTAGAAAAAGGGAAGTTAATGAAGTGAATACACATTTTAATTAGAAAGGCAACATAAATAACATGAAAATAAGCACAAAAGAGGAGATATTAAAAATTAGAGGGGAAATAGATAAACTGGAACCAAAAAACCCTATATAAATGATAAAAAACCAAAAGATGTTTAAAAAGCTACTAATAAATGGATAAAAGTTAATCTGGCTAAAAAGAGAAAAAATCAAATAAAAGAGCAAATAAGGAGGTGATGTCACAAGACAATCAGAATAAATAAAATAATCCCAACATATGCATAGCTATATGCTAACAAAACTGATAACACAAAAGAAATAAAGGAATGTACTGAAATTGTCGGAAGACCTGGTGGAGATCTTAAATAACCCAATTTCAGAAAAGGAAATAGATTTAACTATAAAGGAATTGCTGAATGGAAAACAAACAAATCAATGTCTGGTCCACATGGGTTCACAGGAGAAATCTATCAAACTTTTGAAGAAAAAGTAGTACCCATACTTCACAGATTATTCTTAAAAATTAAGACAGCATCCTTTCATGAAACAAACATTATCTTAACACCCAAAACAGGGAAAGAGGAAACATGAAAAGAAAACTATATGTCAATCTCACTGATTAACATTGATTCAAACATTTTAAACAAAATCCTATCAAACACTTCAGTGATTTATCTAAACAATCATTCAATCTTGACCAAGTGAGATTCATACTATAATGATGGTTCAACTTTGGGAAACAATAAACATAATTAATCACATTAAAATCTCAAATATACCAAACCACAGGATCATCTCAATAGATGTAGGAAAACCCTATGACAAAGAACTACACTGTATTTTTTTTCTGTGAAGAGCCCACAAAGTTTAGGCAGAGACAGACCCACCTCCCCATGCTTTTTTATTAATACCATGAAAAGCATTTATCTAAAACCAAAAGCAAGCATTATGTGCAATGGGAATACACCAGAACCTTTCCTAATAAATAAAAGAGTGAAACAAGAATGCTTACTTTCCTCACTATTATTTGATCTTGTTCTGAAAATGTTAGCAACAGCAATAAGAAAAGAAGAAATCAAAGTTCTAAATATAGGCAAATAGGAGATGTGATGATATGATGACTTCCTTGGAGAACCGTAGGGAATCAGCAAAGACACTAACTGAAATAATTAATAGCATATGCAAAATTGAAGCTGTCAAAATAAAGCCTCAAAAATCATTTTCATATAACAATTTTATATAATATATAAATATATATTATATAATATTTAATAATATAATATATTTATATAACAATGCAATAACAAAATATAGGAAGAAATATAATAATTATTATATGTTATATAATTATATATAATGTAACAAAACATATATATCATTTCTATAATAATAACAAAACATATGAAGCAATAATAAAAAGGGAAGTCCCATTCCAAAATAAAATATTGGGGATCAACTTTCTAAACACACAAAAAACTTGTAGAGATTCAATTACAAAGTGCTCCTTAAAGAAATAAAGAGCAACTGGAATAGCTGGAATAGTGGTCATGCCTAGGCTGTGCCAATATAATAAAAATAACAGTGCTACCAGAACTAATTTACACTGTTAGTCCTGTACCAAATTATTAGGGAAGTATGCTATAGAACTTGATAAAATGATAAAAAATTCATTTGGGAAAAAAAATCTAAAATATCAAGGGAAATAATGAATAAAGGTACAGACTAAGGAAGAGCTCTTCCAGACTTCAAGCTACTAGAAAGCAGAATTCATCACAACCATCTGCTACTGACTTAAAGAGACCAATTAATGGAACAGACTAGGTAAGGAAGGTTCAGAAATAGCAGAACTTAATAACCTAGAGTCTGATAAAATGGAAAACATAAATGACCTAATGAAAAAATTCTATTTGATAAAAACTGCTCAGAGAACTGGAAATCAGTCTGCCAAAAATTAGGTTTAGACCAGCATATTACATAATCCATTCTAAATGGATATAGTTGTGGGTAGGAGATGTATTTTTAACCAAACAAGAAATAGAGGCAATTGCAAAATATAAAGTAGATAACTTTCATATCGGAAATTGAAAAGTTTCTGCACAAACAAGACTAACGCACCTAGGATAAAAAGGGAAGCATTTGAATGGGGAAAAACATCTTGATATCTCTGAGCCTGTTTCCTCATCTGCACAGTGGGGATAATGATGCCTGTTGTGATCTGCTCTCAGGGATATTTTGGGGTTCACATGATCTAATGGCTATGAAATCCTCCACAAACTCCAGAGTGGTCACTCAGAGACAGATTTATCTACTTGTGTTGTGTATGTGCACTTTATGCTACATGTGAATATAGATGAGTGAGGTACATGTTGCATGCCTTACACATATACATTTACCATTCTAATTTGACTCCCTGCCTACCTCTCCCCACACATCCCCAGCTGTCTTGTCTCTCTAGACCAGAGAAGCTGAGGACAGTTGTTACAGAGATGTACACAGTGATTCCTAGCATCTCCGTGACTTCAGAACTCAGCCCCAGAGCTCTTGGCCTGCTCTGAGCCTGCCTGGAGAAAAGTGAGAAGTGGATACATGGGATGATGAATCCAAGAGCATAAACCTTGGGATTCTTTTGGTAAGCCTACCCTCCAAAATCAGGACACAGTTTTCATCCATTGGGGCTCTCAAGGTAGCTCAGAGAAAACACAGGATTAGCTCTAAGTAGTCAAAGAGCAAGCATAGGCCAAGTTTCCAAATAAACATATCAAGGCGTGGTTTAAAAAAAGACAGACCCCAACACAGCCTCCTCACAGGCAATTTACAACAGATTCAGCTGTTCCCAGATCACAAGCTAATTCGCAAAAAAAAAAAAAAAAAGGAAGTTAACCTCAGCACAAGGTGACAGAATCCTGGGTGGGCACAGTCCCAGATTCAGTGATCCTCTGAGAATTTGAGGAACCAGGGCTCCCTGAAGCCAGGGGTCAAGGATACACACAGGGATATATGCATAGCTGTCCTGGGTAAGAATGACTGATATGGGAAGTGGAGTCAAGACGGTGGAGAAAATGCAATGACTAGCCTAAGCTTTTCCCCAAACCCCTTGGAGCACCTTTAAATAATGCCATAAAACTATTCCTGGAGTAGAAGAACCCAGGAAATGATGGGGTAAAATAATTTTCTAGCCAAAGACAACTTAGAAGTTTGGCATGAAAGGCCTGTCATAATGGGTGAGTGTAGAGCACAGTCCAGTGCAGGTCATACCAATGCAGATCTGGCCCCAGCAAACCAGGAGCAGGCCTTGGGAGTCACTAAACTAGCAGTGGCAGTAGATGCTTCCAGATCTTTCAGTCCACGTATGGTGGGAGAGGAGGGAGTCAAACCATTGGTCAGAAGGAGATTATAGGGATTTCTTTGCTGGTGCTGAGACAGGGCTCTGTTGCTTTGCCCTTACTCAGATCTGGATACTAGTCCTGAATGGCAGTCCCAGGGTGAGGACAGATACTAGTGCCACAGAGCTTGTAACCACAGTGGAGCAAGGACTCTCCTCACAATGTCCAGGACAGAAAAGAGTGCCTGTGGTTGCTCACAAACCAGAGTACAGGCCAGGAGACTAGCAAACACATCTCTTCTTAGATCATACCACCTTGGAAAAACTGAAAAATTACAAGTTCCCTAGAATTATCTCTGAAAACAGCTGCCCCAAACCCCTGAAGCTTGGAACAGTGTGCCCTCCATCCTGGAAGCAGATCTTCACTTTAATAAAGAGTTAAAAATCAAGAGATAGACTGAAAAAATAAGCAAATAACAGAAAAAAATTTTTGACTACAGAATATAACTATGGTGACAATGAAAACACACACACACACACAGAAGAAGATAATAAAATCAAAGCTCCCACATCCAAAGACTCCAAGAACAATATGCTTTGGTCTCAGGCAATGGAAGAGCTCAAAAAAGATTCTGAAAATCAAGTAAGAGAGGTACAAGAAAAATTGGGAAGAGAAATGAGAGCAATGCAAGAAAATCACATGATAAAGAGTCAACAGCTTGGGAATAAACACACACACACACACACACACACACACACACACACACACACACAATTCCTGAAGAAAAGAACTTAAAAAAAGAATAGGTCAAAAGGTAAAAGAGGTACAGAAAACTGATGAGGAAAAGAATGCTTTGAAAACAGAATTGACCAACTGGCCAAATGTAAAAAGAGGCATAAAAATTCACGTAAGAAAGAAACTACTTACAAAGTAAAATTGGCCAAGTGGAAAAGAAGATACAAAAGCTTACTAAAGAAAATAATTACTTAAAGAATTAGAATTGGGCAAATGGAAACTAATGACTTTATGAGAAACCAAGAAACAACAAAACCGAACCAAAAGAATTTAAAAAAGAGCAGACAACGTGAAATATCTCATTGGACAAACAACTGCCCTGGAAATAGACCCAGGAGAGATCATTTTAAAAATATCTTACTAACTAAAACCCACAATCAAAGAAAGAGCCTAGACATCATCTTTCAAGAAATTACCAAGGCAAACTGCCCTGATATTCTACAACCAGAAGGTAAAATAGGAATTGAAAGGATCTACCAACTACTTTCTGAAAGATATTTGAAAATGAAAATTCCTAGGAATATTATAGCTAAATTCCAGAGTTCTCAGTTCAAGGAGAAAATATTGCAAGCAGCCAGAACAAACAGTACAAGTATCATGGAGCAAAAATCAGGATAACTCAAGATTTAGCAGCTGCTATATTAAGAGATCAAAGGGCTTGGAATATGATATTCCAGAAGGCAAAGGAGCTAATTAAGAATCACCCACCCAGAAAAAAAACTGAATATATTCCTTCAGGGGAAAACTGGATTTTCAATGAAATAGAAGACTTTTAAGAATTCTTGATGAAAAGACCAGAAATGAATAGAAAATTTGAATTTTGAATACAAAACTCAAGAAAAGCATAGAAAGGTAAATAGGTGGGAGAGCTAAGCAATGCATTGAATGGAGTATTTGCCCTGGAGTCAGGAGTTCAAATCTGGTCTCAGACATTTGATGCTTACTATGTGTGTGACCTTGGGTAAGTCACTTAACCCCAACTGTCTTGCCTTTCCCCCTTCAAAAAAAAAGGTAAAAAAAGAAATAAAAATCATAAGGGACTTAATAAGATTAAACTATCTACATTCCTCCATGGGAAGATGATACTTGTAACTCATTAAAAAAAACTTGGTAATTATTAGGGCAGTTAGAAGGAATATATGGAGATAAAGGGCACAGGTGTGACTTGAAGACGAAGGGACAATATCTAAAAAAAATAAAATTAAGATCTGAGAAAGAGAAATGTACTGAGAGAAAGGAAAAGTGAGGGGTCAATGGGGCAAATTATCTCACATAAAAGAGACAAGAAAAGCTTTTACAGTGGAGGGAAAGATGGGCAAGGGGCTAGGGAAGTAGAGGAATGTATGCATCTTAGTCTTATCCGAATTGACTCAAAGAGGAGTATTATACACACTCAGTTGGGTATAGAAATCTATCTCACCCTACAGGAAAGTAAGAGGAGAAAGAAAAGGGTGGTGGTGGTGATAGAAGGGAGGGTGGACAGGGAGAAGGAGTAGTCAGAAGCAAAAGACTTTTGAGGAGGAATATGGTGAAAGGAAAGAGAAAATAGAATACACAGAGGTGGGGATAGGATAGGGAAAATACATTTACCAATCATAACTGTGAAAAAAATTTTGAAGCAGGTTTCTCTGATACAGGACTCATTTCTCAAATATATAGAGAACTGAGTCAAATTTATAAAAAAAAAGAACATTTCTGAATTGATAAATAATCAAGCGATATGAACAGCTGTCAGATGAAGTAATCAAAGCTATTGATAGCCATATGAGAAGCTGCTCTAAATTGTTATTGATTAGAGGAGTGAAGATCGAAATGATTCTGAGGTACCTATTGGAGTGGCTAATGGGACAGAAAAGGAGAATGATAAATGTTGTGGGAAAAATGAGATATTAATGCATTGTTGGTAGAGTTTTGAACTGATTCAACCATTTTTGAAATTTGTTTTCAGTTTTCTAGAACCACTTTCATAAGTCTTAGATTTTCTTCCCCTCTCTTCCCCCTCCCTCCCTGAGATGACATGCAATCTTATATGGGTTCTATACATGCATACGTATTAATCACATTTTCACATTAGTCATGTTGCATATATACATTAAAATGAATGGGAGACACCATGAGAAAAACCCAAACAAAACAAAATATAAGAGAAAATATTCTGCTTCCTTTTGTATTCCAATTCCATAGTTCTTTCTCTGGACATGGATGGAATTTTATCTCGAGTCTTTTGGGAATGTTTTAGGTCCTTGCATTGCTGTAAAGGGCTAAGTCTACCAGAACCATCCTCTCACACTGTGGCTGATACAGTGCACAATGATCACCTAGTTCTGCTCCTTCCACTCAGCATCAGTTCATATAAGTCCTTCCAGGCCTCTCTGAAGTCTTCCTGTTCATCATTTCTTATAGCACAATAGCATTCCATTACATTCATGTACCACAACGTGTTCAGCCATTACCCAGGTGATGGGCATCCCCTTGATTTCTAGTTCTTGGCCACCACAAAGAGAGCTGCTACAAATATTTTTGTACACATGGGACCCTTTCTCATTTTATGATTTCTTTGGGATACAGTCCTAGAAGCAGTATTGCTGAGTTAAAGGGTATGTACATTTTTGTAGCCCTTTGGACATAGTTCCAAATTGCTATCCAGAATGGTTGGATTAGCTAGTAGCCCAACACAACAATGAATGTGTGTTCCAACTCTCCCACATCTTCTCCAACATTTATCATCTTCTTGTTCTGCCATGTTAGTCAATCTGATAGGTATGATGTGGAACCTCAGAGTTGTTTTGATTTGCATCTCTCTAATCAATAGTGATTTAGAGCATTGATTCAGCAATTCTGTAGAGCAACTTGGAACTATGTACAATGGACCATAAAGTCATGCATATCCTTTGAGCTAGCAGTAGCACTACTAGGTCTGTGTCCTCAAGGAGATAAAAGAGCCAAAAGAGAAAAGGATCTATATGTATGAAAACATTTATAGCAGCTCTTTTCTGGTGGCAGGAAGTTGGAAATTGGGATGATGTCTATCAATTGGGAAATGGCTGAACAAGTTGTGCTTGGTGAGTAATATGGAATATTATTGTACTATAAGATATGACGAGCAGGATGCTCTCAGAAAAACCTGGAAAGACTTTCATGAGCTGATGCAAAGTGGAATGTACCGTGTACAAAATGACAGCAATATTGCAAGATGATCAGTTGTGAATGACTTAACTATTCTCATCTATGAGAACTCTGAAGGACTTAGGATGGAAAATGCTCTCCATTCCCAAAGAACTGACACAAATGCATATTGAGGCACATCTTTTTACTTTATTTTTCTTCAGGTTGTTTGGGTTTTGGTCTATGTTTTCTTTCACAACATGACTGATACGGAAATATATTTTGCATGACTACATGTGTATTACCTATATTGAACTACTTGCCTTCTCAATGAGGGATGTGGGGAAAGAGGAAGGGAGAGAATTTGGAACTCAAAGTTTTAAAAATGAATGTTGAAATTGGAGAAAATGAAATACTAAATAAATTTTTAAAGAAAAGAAAACAGAATGACTGATAGGTTCAACACAGGAAAACAGGCAGGTGGGAGCCTACCATTCAAAAGATGACTATTACAATTTCCCCATCAGGCCAGACTTTCTCATCTTTCATCTTTGAAACTGTGGATTGCAGATGCAGAGATTCACCTAATCTCAGGCCAGAAGGAAACTTCTATAGAGAAAGAACTCCCTTCTCTCCCTCTCCCTCCCTCCCTCCCTCCTTCTGTCTCTCTCTGTCTCTCTGTCTCTGTCTCTCTGTCTCTCTCTCCCTCTCTCTCTCTCCCTGTCTCCATACATATATATATATATATATATATATATATATATATATATATGCATATTATATACAAACACACACACATATGTATTAGAGAGAGAGAGAATTCCAAAGTTTAGGTGAGACAGACTCCCATCCTCATAGAGCTCAGGTAGCAAAAAGACAACAGAG
>CM053769.1:93332324-93394242 GCA_028658325.1 Potorous gilbertii | reverse complement strand
TCCTACATTTTAGGTTCTTGGGCTGGCACCATCTCCTTTGCACATGGTGGCCATTTTACCCATCCAGCCTTCTCTCCTCCAGGCTAACCCTCCATAGTTCCTTCACCCTGTGTCTTCCTCTCAACCTTGGTCAAATCTCCATTGAGGTGAACACATAATTACTCATTCCCCATTCCTGATGTCCTTTCTCATTCTATATTTAATCACAGATCGCTCTGAATTGTGTTCTGATTTCTCAAGTGCCCACACCATCTCCTCTGTTAGATGGGTGCCTCCTCAGGCAGAGAAATCTCTGTCCCAGCCTTGTTGAAATGGCCCATCCCAGGGCTGGGCATCCAGCATGGATGAGAACTACCTCAGTATCTGTGAATAAATGAGCTCCCCTGTACTTTCCTAGGAAAGGTGTCCCTGCCAGGTCACAGGCTGCTGAGTGCTTAGAACATGCTACTCTTTAGAAAGGTGAGGAGCCTAGGAAAGGGGGGGTAGAGGGCACCCTGGCTCCACATAGCCAAGTTTCCCAGGGTTTGCTCCTGGGCTGGTGGGCCCTCTAGAAACAGGAGGCCCCTTTCAAAGAGACTGCTCTGTCTTTCACAAATGCACTTACATTCCCAGAAAGCACTTCCTTTCCCCCCACTATCTTTTAAACTATATCCCTTGAGATGTCAAGGAGTGGATTAAACTATAAACGGTTGTCAGATCACTTGTAGACTCTTCCTCACATTATGAGTCTTATGGGGATAGCTGGGAGAAAACTGTGCTTCAATGACTTGGGATAGAGCTCAGTGACTCCAAAGATCTTGAATGCGTCTTTGGGGGATACAGTCATTCCTGAGACTGCTACTTTTTGTGACATGGCTTTCATGGGGGGGGGGGAGCAACAATTGCACTCATTGCTTCCAGATGGGAAGGTTGGACAAGACCAAAATCCTTGGCGTGGAAACCATGGACGCTGCCGCGCGATCCGCCTGCGACATATTGAAGTAATCTAGATAGAGGATCGGGCCTGAGCCAAAGCTGTCAGATAGATACTTTTAAAAAACATTACACGGTTTATAACAAGGTATTGTGTATCCTCTCCGAAACCCGGCCGCCTGCACTGCAGGGAGAGCAGTGAGGGGAGAAGGATGATTATTTTGCTTGAGTTACAAAAGTTCGCCTGATGTATAGGAAGGACTTGGCATCTTCTGGCTGGGGAGAGCTCTAGCCAACAATTCAGGCTGAGCTCGGGATGTGTAGAGTGCTTGGAGTTCTGTAAATGACTCCAGGTGCCCTTGGAGAAGTCAGGGCCTCAAACGCTTTTTTTCATTTGGGGGATAGATCAATAATGGCTCAGCGCCCCAAAGGAGCCTCAAATCTGCTTAATAAATCATGGGTCTATTTATAGAGTTCAGCCAGCCAGAAGCCCTGGAGGGGAACATGGCAAAGCTCTAGCAGGAGAGGGCGCCCAAAGCCTACCACTGGAACTCAATACCTTTGAACTGGTTTGGTCTGGGCTCCTTTCCCTTTCCTTCCCAGCTAACAAGGCTGGCGCAGAAAGAAGGGGAGCCTGAGGATGAATAAGGGTTTAGCTCCATGGGAGGAATTAAACCTATGAAACGAGCACTGCCCTGGGAGTAAGGAGACTCAGGTCTGAATGCACCCTGGGAAAAGTTTCTGATGACTTGTGAGGAGGGTCGTACCCCTCCTTAGAAAGACAATTTAAAATATTATTTTGAAAAATAATAATTAGGAATCGACTGTTAGAGCCTGGAGAGGCCTTAGAACAGAGACCACAGACTGGCAGAACTTGGGCTGGGGCCTTTCTAGTTACCCATTCCCCTCATATTACAAATGGAAAACTGAGGCATGGGAGGAGTGAGCTGACTTGTCTCTGCCCTCCCACTAGCTGAGCAAAAAATAAATAATAGTCAAAAAATCTCCACCTCCCTGAGCCTCAGTTGAACCATGTGTAAAATGAGGGCTTTGGCCTCAAGGGTCTCTGTGACTCCTCCCACCTCTGGCATTCCATGTTCATAGAGTCAGAGATTCAGGAAAGGAAAAGACCTTGGGGGTCATCTGATCTACCCCCTGCAGTGTGCTGATAAGGCAACTGAGACAGGTCCCACCAGGGGCCAGTGAGCAGCCAGGGCTGAATCTGGACACAACGTCACCAAAGCCAGTCATCTATGGGCCAGAATGTGAGGTCCCCTGGTTCTAAGCTGGGTCTGCCTGCTCTCACGGCCCCTGCTGTCTTCTGTTAACGTTCTCTGGGACGTATTCTAGGGTCCTTCCCACCTCTGAAGTTCTCTGCCATCTATGCCAATGTTCTTCCCAGTTCTGGACAGTCTCTCTTCTATGTTCTAAGGTCCCTCCCCGCAGCCTCAGCCTTTCTGGACTCCAGACCATGTTTACTGCCTCAAGCATTTTCTGGAGTTGCTTTCAGTGGACCCTTACTGGGCTGAGCTTTAAAGTCTTTTCCCCATTTGTAGAAAGGACAGAGCTCATCATCTCAGTGAGCCCAGGACCCGTCCATAGCCCATGAGGCCACAGAGGAAGTATTCAGGAAGGATGGATCTGAGTTACCTTGGAAAAAACCTGGGAGCAAACTCCACTTCTCTCCAGTCTGGGATCTTCAGTGGGAAACAAAGGCTTGGAAAAAAATGTCTATAGCTTGGGTTTTAGTCCTGACTCTGAAACTACATTTTTGGATAAGGCAGCTTACCCCTCCCATGCCTCAGTTTCCCATTTGTCATGTGAGGAGGATGAGGAACTAGGAAGCCCCTCACCCCAGGTTTTGAGAGTCTGTGGTCTCTGTTCTAAGGCCTCGCCAAACTTTAATATGATCTGTTCCTAATTATTTCTTTTAAAATGATGTTTTAAATTATAATTCTAAAGTGGGGTACTACCCCAGTCATAAGGCATCCGGGGCTTCTCCCATGGGCTAATTAACACCTGTGCTCAGGCCTTGGAGTCCCCATGGGCAGACAGCCTGCTTCTCATTTCAAAGGCTGGGAACTGTTAAACTTGTATTTGGATTAACATTTCTATTAACTTTTTTCCATTGATATGATTTCAGGATATTTAATCTCTAGCAATCATCTAAGGAAAAGGGGGTGGGGTGGGAAAAAGGGAGGGGGCTGGGGTGGATTTGATGCAAAGCAGCACACTCAGAAAGCTAGCCAAGTTAGGAAGGAGAACAGTTCAAGTCTCTGTCGAAAATGACAGCTGAAATCTCTTTTGTACAGAGGCAGCAGGGGCAGCCCTGAGCCTGAAGAAAAGGCCAGAGCAAGGAGATCAGAGCAGCCCCCATCAAGTCCTGAGGGGCTGCTTTTGGCCAACCTTCCAGTCAGGACTCAAGCATGCCATCAAGGCCCTCTTGTTCAATAGCTATTTCTTTGTTATGTTTTCTTTTGATATTTAGCAGGAGATATTAGAGACAGGATGTCATTGGAATGGAGAACTCCCAAGGGAGGAAGTACCCTCCCACAATGTTGGTACGTACCTCCCTTACCTCGGCTCAGCATTGAGAAGGGAAAGGACTTTTAGAGGATCATCCAACAGGTCTCCGTCAGAGACGGGATGTGAATTCAGCTTTTCTTTCTATCTGCTTTGTCCTAGGCTTAACTGACCCACTGATACTGAAGACAAGAAATGGCTGCTGCCTGTGAGCTCTTCTTTGAGAAAAGAAACCTACAAGTAAAGTTAAAAGATGTTTTCATCCCTCTTGATGAGGAGGGATTGTCATTGATGATGGCTTCCTGTACTCCTATCCTCTCCCACGATTCATATCCCAGGTGGGAGGAGAGGGGCAGAGGTGACTGTGCCAGGAGAGGGCAAGGTCCAGCCATGTCCAAAGAGGCTGGGCTAAGCTCCACAGCATGACTTGTTAGCTAGAGGGGCTGTGACTGAGGCTAGTAGAGGGGGCTCACATGGTTAGAAATTAGTCATTCTCAAAGAACTGAAAGAATGGTCATTGTGACACCATGTAAGCCTTCAAAGTCACCATCTTGTTGTATTTTCATAGATCCCTTGACAGGGAAAGGATCCCATGTTCCTTCAATGCCTGGAGCCTTGTCCTGGAACATCTCTTCCCCCACTGATGAATCCTTACTGGGGCCTCCATTTTGGGGCCCATACAAGCCATACTGTTTCATCACTATGACCCCATCAGGATCCTCCCTCTCCAATTGCCTTGTACATGTTGCTTTTGCCCCTTAAGAATCTAGATGTCTTGAGAGCAGGGGTCATTTTTTGCTTACATATGTTTCCACAGGGCTTAGCCCAATGCCAAGCACACAGAAATTGCTTAATAAACATTTGTGGCCTGGTCTTTTAGAGAATAGAGAATCAAAGTTCCCAGAGGAGAAGATCAGTGGAGATAGAAGGACACAGAACTTCATGAAAGTCCATCAAAGGCCATGTAGCTAGAGGGCAGAAAAAGACATGGAGGATGAGTAGTGAGGGGATTTTGCAGAGCCAGACATCTGGAGCTCTCTGTAACTGAAGGAAACATCAACAACTTGACTTTCCTTAGTGACAATGTCATCCTACAAAGTACAGAAGAACCATCAGGAGGGGATCTATTCCAAACCTGATTCAACCCAGCATGGAGGAACTAGGAGGCTAAGGTGGAAATGATGGCAATCTTGGAAAGAAATGCCCACTCCCTGTTAAAATGTGAATTAGAGAAAGAGCAAAAAGGTATCATCTGGGTGTGTCTCACATAGAGAGAGAACAAATGTCAAAGAATTCCAATAAAGAACAGGTTGAATTTTATTGGTTACAATTCTATTAGAAGTTAACCCAGAACAGACAAGAGATGAGCAAGTAAGCATTAAGAGAAGCTATTAGGATTGGGGTGGGTGGGATGGGGGATGAGCCAAAGATACCGATATGGAAGCACAGAAAACTCACCAAATAATGAATATTGCTTTAAAGGCTGACACAGGAGATGAAAGATTTTGGAATATCATAGACTGGAAGAGGGAACAATTACTCTGGATGAATAGGATCTGAAGGGTGAAAGTTCAGTAACTGGGGAAGAAAGTTAAGGATGGTGAAAGGGCTTTTAACAAGGCTTATTGAGAAAAGATGAATAACAAAGAAGGGATAAAATCCCTCCTGGGAGGCTCTAGGATAATTCTTAATTTAGACAGATTTGGGACTGGAAAACACAAAACACAAATTGCTAGTTAATATTCAAAACCATTAAGGACACAATAAGAGATGGCTTAGTTCCCTGGGACAAATTGAGATCCAGAGAAACTGTGTCCTCCCATATTGAAAGAGCTGGTAGATGATACTGGTCAGTCTTTGTCAGGGATGCTTGCAAGTTGGGAGAAAATGGGCAAAGGACTGGAGGACTGGAGGAGGGGGCGAGAGGAGTCTTCATGCTCTGGGTGAATGAACCTAATTTCGATTCTTGGCAAAAATCCCCCAACTTCTCAGGTAAGTCGTAAATGAAGATGGAAGAAGCTGTGCTCCCCATGAGCCTGGTTTGATCTGGAATAGCCCACTCTGGCACAGTCTCATCTCCTTTTGGGGGGGATATTAGGTGAGGGTGACCTGAGCATTCTGCAGATCAGTGACAGCTAGACTTGAGATAAGTATTCAGGAGCATCTCTTGCAAATGATGAGTAGGCTTTGACTTGAGCTAATACAATTACAGGAATCCAAAGATGAACTGTGCAGGATTTGAAGTCACCACCAAAGGAGGTTTCCAAAGAAGGGTTATAGGGATCTGTGCTTGACTTTGTACAGTATGTCATTCTTGGATAAAGGCACATACGACTTGCTCATCGCATTTTCAGAGGACAGTAAGCTGGGAGGGAGAACTGAGATAGTGCCTGGCAGTTTTAAGCAAGAACATTGACTTAATAAGGTGGAATTTAATAGAGCCTGTCGCCTCCGTCAGGAAGGAGGTAACATACTTCATCTTCCATTAATCAGAGTTCTTAAGGTTTGCATATCATTTGTTTCCTTAAAGTGTTGATCTCGTGTGAATTTTCCTCCCAGCTCTGCTCCCTTCACCCTGAGCCAGTTCCTAGCAAAAAAGAGATGCTCCGATCTCACTCTCCACCCTGACTCCCTACTCCTTCTCCCTACCTGAGGCAACCCCTCAGTGACTTGGGGGGGTGTCCCTTCCTGGAGCCTCCATGTCCCAGGAAGGTCATTTTAAAGGTGCTGGCAGTTCTGGCTGCACAGTCTGTGGGAAGAGGATGTGCACACAGGAGGCCAGTGAAAAGTGTCCACATGTGCTCCCATTCCCCTCTCTGCCAGAAGCAGGTCCAAGGCATCTCCCATGTGAAAGCCTCCATCTTAGATGATTCGGGCATGGGCTCAATCCTCACTCCTCTTATTTTCAATCCCATCACTTATTACAGTGCCAAACACATAGCAAATCAGTCAATAAGCATTTATTAAGCACCAACTGTATGCTAGGCATTGTACTAATCTACAAACCAGAAAAATTGGAGATAATGCAGGGAAGGTACCAGCATTAAGGAGGACTGGGAAAAGGCAGGATTTTAGTGGGGAATCAAGGAGGCCAAGAAACAAGGAGGGGAGGTATTCAAAGCAGGGGACATAGCCCAAGAATGTACCTGGAGTTGAGAGATAGAGTATCTTGTATGAGGATTAGCCAGGAGGCCAATTTCACTGGATCATAAAGCACATGATTCCTCCCAAACGTTTCATTAAAGAGATCTCCTAAGTTAGACATCTCTTTGTTTCCTAGGAAGACTTGTAGATAGATAGATAATAGACAGACAGATAGAGAGACAGACGATAGATAGATAGATGGAAAGATGGGCACATAGATGGATAGACAGACAAACAGATGAACAGACAGATAGGCTGACTGATGGAAAGATGGATATATGGATAGACAGGCAGGTGATGGATAGACACAGACAGATAGACAGATAGATAGATAGATAGATGGATAAATAGATGGACGGATCGATACTTGATAAGTAGACAGAAGTTTCCTTGTAACTACCCCTTTCATCATGTCATATAGAATAAAATTAGAAACTTAACTCATCTCTAAAATGAGGGACTGACGAAATGGCCTTTGGGGTGTTTCCCAGCTCTAAATCTATGAGTCTGAGCAGGGCATTCTCTCTCAAACAGTCCTTGTTGTTATAAAATTAATAAGGGTGATAGGATCAAAGATTTAGGAGTTGGAAGATGAAGTCTACTGTGTGGGGATTAGCCAAAGAATGGGAAGAGGAGCATGTATTAAGCACCTACTAGATGCCTGGCACTGTGCTGAGTGCTTCACAAATATCGCCTCATTTGTTCCTCACACAATCCCCAGAAGGTTGGTGCTGTTATTACACTCATTTTATACTTGAGGAAACTGAGGTAGACAGCAATGAAGTGACTTGCTCAAAGTTACAGGGCAAGGAAAAGTCTAAGGCTGGATTTGAACTCAGGTCTTCTTGACTCCAGACCTAGTACTCTATCTATTGTTCCACCTGTCAAGAGTCCAGTGTCGCTAAACTGGTGGCCATCAGGTTGGAAATAGCTAAGCAGAGTATAGTATATGGGTGGAATGTGAAATGATTTCTCCAGAAGAAATGATGAAGAGGGAATTTTCAGAGAAACCTGAGAACACGTGTATGAAATGAGGCAAAGTCAGACAGCAGGGGAAAGATTGAAGATGGCCCCTTGAGAGGAGGAGAAGGAGCGAGTGGAATGCTGTTTGTTCAGAGACCTCCCAAGGACGGGGGCCTCACCACCTCACAGAGCAATTCTTTGCACTTCGGGGCGCACTCACCCAGGTTGTTTCTTCTACATCCTCTTCATACAAATGCTTAAAAGCAGCCACCAGGCTTCCTTTCCGCTAGTGTTTTCTTCTCCAGATTAAATACCCTTCGATCCTTCAAGAAAACATTTTAAAATTCTATCAGGAGTAAATATGGAAGAATGAGCTAACTAAATGAGAATATTGAAAGTGTGAGACACACACTCAGTTAACATATATTTATTATGCAGACACACTTTTTGGATTGGACCTATGATTGCCATTGGTATATGGAACTCCCAGATAGAAATGCCTTCTATCAATGCAGGTGTCTTCTCCCTAAGTAACTGAAAGCCTTTGGAGGTGTCCAAAACACCAATAGCTTGGGTGGCTTCCCCAGAGTCACCCAGCCAATAAGCCCAAGGCCGGACTGGAGCATCTCATTTTGAGGCTGGCACTCAATTCACTAAACCAGGCTGCCAAAGGATAAACCAGATACCACTGTGAAGCTAGGCTAGTCCTTGGTGGTCCTCTATTCTAAGCTCTGCCTTGTACTTATGAGGGATTGAAGGGAGAGGCTTTTATTCAGGGTCACACAGATGACAGGTAACAGTATTTATACCTATGTCTTCTGACTATACCCTCCCTGTCTCCAAAGAACACTGAACCCACTCCCTTGGGTAGGGTAGACTCCAAACTTCCCTGGTTGGCATGTGAAACCTTCCAGGGTCTGGCTTTGGTTTCACTTCCTAGGATGAATGTACACTATTTTCATGTCCACTATATTCCAGTCAAACTAGCCTGTGGGTTGTCTCTAAGACATGGCATCCATCTCCCACCTCCAGTCCTTTGTGCAGGCTGTCCTTCCTGCCTGGCATGCCTTCTGTCTTCATTGTCTCCTACTAGAATCTAGCTTTCCTGAAGGTTTAACTCAAGTGCACCCCTTGAAGGCCTCCCCTACCTCTAGGAGAATGTAAGATTCTTGGGGTCAGAGACTTGATTCTGTCTTCCCCTTGTGCCTTCAGCAGTGCTGGGCACTTAGTAGGTACAGTCAGTTCTGCTATGACATAGCATATACTTCCCTTCCCTGCTATTACGCAAAATTGTTCAGTAGAAACCACAAGACTGTGGAGTTAGGCATCCAATGCCCAGACATGTTGGAGACACACAAAAAAAGGAGCATAATAACGAAAGCAGCAGCCACTTGGCACAACTAGATGGCACTGCCAACAATGGCCCCCTGGAATCAGGAAGATCTGACTTCTAATGTGGCCTCAGGCATTTACCAGCTCGGTGACCCTGGACAAGTCACTTCCCTTCCATTTGCCTCCATTTCTTCTGCTGTGGAATGGTAGTCAAGATGACCTCTACCTCCAATTGTGAAGCTCTTAGGACAGTGCCTGGTACAAAACAAGTACTTTATAAATGTCAGATATGGTTATTTTTAAAGTTTATGAGTGTTGTTGTGATATATGTTAAATGCTTTAAAAGCACAGTAAATGCTACAAAAACTAGTCACAACACCCAGAACCTCAGGCTGCTGTTTGATAATCCTATGGAACTGGGCAGAAAACATCAGTAGCTGTGGCTGAGCAGGTGGACACCTTGGTGGGCAGCATCTCCTGGAAGGGGCTGGGACCCCAGGGGGCAGGCGGGCAGCAGTGCATGAGGATGGTGGACCAGCCCTCTGCCTGAAGCTCCTGACATACCACAAGATGCACAAGGAATTGGATCTTGACCTTGACAAAGAACAGTGGGTCTCTGAAGGGTGGCAGCTTGTGGGTCATTGCAGAACAGTAAAGTCTCCTGCATACTCGCTGCCTCTCACAAAGGAAACTGTACATAAGCAAATGTGGAAGCTCTTGTTACGTTCCGATCGCTCTCTAATATAGCAAGCATTGGAACAAATTTGCATTTTCCAAACAAGCATTAGAACAGAACTGGTTGTATTCAATAAATGAGGATTGAATTAACCAATCAGTCTGCCCCTCATCATTCACAGATCCTTCATTCCAGGTGCACAAAACTATGGTCCACCTGTGAGCAGATGCTGAACTTGGGCTTTGGGGCTGGGTCCCAAGTCTTACCCAGCCAGAAGCTTACATGAACATCGAGTCCATGGGCTGGTGGTCAGTGAAATCGGGAAATAATTTTGAAACCATTCATTTCTTTTCTAGAAATCACAACATCTGAGTGCCAGAAGTGGTCATGTTTCTACAGCATGGTCTCCTTCTACAGAAGAGGAAACCGAGGCTTTGAGAAAGTAAGTTATCCATCTAGAATCAAGCAAACAGGAAGAGACAGAGACAAGATTCCCATTCAGGTTCCAGAGACTCCAAAACCAGCATCGCTCTCTGTCTGTTTCTCCCATGTACACTCCTCATACTCTTTCCTTCCTACTCTCTATCTGTCTCTTCTCTCCCCTCTACCTTCCCTCCTCTGCCCCAGGCTCCCTCTGTCACTTGGTTCAGTTGTCTCAAGCCCTAATTGATTATTTGTTTTATATTTCTGGCACTGTGGTACCTAAATCTCAGTTTCTCCTCTGAAACCCTTGTTCATCCAGTTACATGTTTCTTTCAACAAAGACTTGCCTGATATCCCTGGGGCTCAGGGTCCACACACAGACAATAGGAGTTCCAGGGTCTGATGTTTCCTCTTCCTTTTTAAGAGGCCATTGGGTCCATGGTCAAGCAGCTGAAAGAGTCTGAGGCTGGACATGAACCCAGTTCTCTCCTACCTCTACATCCAGCCTTCCAGGTACCATGCCCTATTATAGCTCTCAAGGGTTCCTGGATGTCCGAGGCCAGTGAACTGGACAGTTTGACTTGAGGACATGCTGACAGGGGGAAGAATGCTGTACTCAGACCTGGGTTCAAATGTGTGTTTTCCGGTTTTCTCCCTGTGTGACCCTGAGCAGTTCAGCTAATTTCTAAAAAGAAGGAGGGTAACACCACAAATGAGAACTTTTATCATATTGGGAGCTTTTGGGAATAGAGAGGTCATTCAGCCCATAGGTTTTACAGGGGGGAAACTGAGGCCTTGACATTGCAGTGACCTGAGATCACACCACTTTTGTCAGATGAATGATCACATCGTGCACAGAAGGAACTTCCCTTTATAGCATTTCTCATCAGCATCACCAGCCTCTGCTGACTTCTCCATAGAGTCAGCGCCCGGCCCCTCTTGAAGCAGCCTGGGCTGCTTGAAGCAGCTCTCATTGAAAGGACGTTTTCTCTGCATACCTAGCACAGAACTGTCTACGTTTAACTTCTACAAATTCTTAGTGAGTGTCTGAGGCAAGCCTTCTTCCCCTGAAGTGCAGGGTTCAAGTTCAGATCTGGAGGCAGCAGGGGGTGGGAGGAATGGGGGGGGTGAGGGGCCATAGGGCACAGAGGGCTGGTCTTGGGGTCAGGAAATTGAGTTCAAATCCAGCTTCAGACACTTACTGGCTGCATGACCCTAGATAAGTCACTTGACCTGTGTCTCAGTCTCCTCATTGGTAAAATGGAGTTAATGATATCACCTACCTCCCAAGGTTGTTGTTGGCATCAATGAGATTATATATGTAAAGCACTTTGCAGACCCTAACATGACATATAAACTCTGGCTGGCTGTCATGACCCCCTGTATTCTTTAGCCTCCCAGCTTTCGGCTGAATTACCATCAGGGTCATTGACAGAGAAGACATGCTCCAAGAGCTAAAAGGGACCTGGAGATATTCTAGCCCAAGCCCTTGATTTTATAGGTGAAGAAAGAGGCTCAGGAAGAAAAGACGTGGCCAGGCTGGCCCGGTGGCCACGAGCAGAGCGTGGATTTGGTCCCACAGCCTCTGACCTCGGCCAGCCTTCTCTGCCCCGTGTATGGGTTGGAGAGTTCCAGACAGAGCCATTGGCCCTCCAGGTCAGTGCTCCAGGCACTGCTCTCAGCGGAGCGATGACGTCTTTGCTGATGTGGTTCCCAAGTGAGGATTGGGGGTGGGGGGGAGGGCTCACCGTAGGCCACACGTTCCCAGGGATTCTGGGGCTCAGGTTGGCATAGCCTCATGGACACTGGCCAGGGCTCTCATCTTCCAGGGCAGGACTGTGGCAGGGGCTCAGAGACATCACCCACATCAAGCCAATGGTGGGCATCCACTGGGCGCCCAGTCAGGATGGGTGTAATATATTGGGTGGAAATGAATACTTCTGTCCCTTTATTCTCCAGGGACCTTAGCTCTCTAGGCAGGGAACTTCATGAACTGAGGCTTAGGAGAGGTTGCCCTTCAATCCACTGTCATTCAGACTGTTCTAAAAGTCAACCCTTGGATTCCCATGCCAGCCTGTGCCTACCCTTGCCAACCCTTCCCAATCTTACTTGTACAGACCGAGATCCAGTTAAGCTTTTCGGAGAACAAATATGCCCCGGGACCTCTTGCCTACCAACCTTCAATGGCTCCCCATTGACTCTGGGGCACCAAATGGAGAGATCGGAGACCGGGCGTGAGGTCAGCTGGGTTCAGATCTAGGTCACCCTCAAGTCTCTTTGAACCCTGAAATTCTCTAATTTTCTGAAATCGCTTTCTACCCCTGGAATTCAGTTTCCTCATGTGCAGAATGGACTAGATTACTGCTTTTTTTTTTTTTTGGAGGCAATAGGTGTTAAGTAACTTGCCCAGGGTCTCACAGCTAGTTAATGTGTGAGGCTGAATTTGAATTGAGGTCTTCCTCCTTCACCTCGGTGCCCCAGAGCACATCATTTCTAAGGCTTCTTTGAGCTCTAAAATGACACGATCTATGAACACTTTTCTCACTTTGTTACCTGAAGTATGATTTTTACCTCTTGCCCATGTCTTAGTCATTGTACACCTCCTCGTGCCTGAAACAGGGCCAGGCACAACAAAGAGAGAGATGGGATGGGAGCCCAGTTGGGTTGATTTTACAATAGCTGGGCATGATTATAATGGAGACAATATTTGAAAAAAATGATTCTTTCTTCTTGCATATTTTCCCTGATTCTTGCCCATGATCCATTTTTAAGTTCTAAGAGGAGAAAGGAGGAAAAAAAAATGTGAGTTTTCATCCTGAGGCTGAGAAGACACATCTCTAGCAGCACTCATAGGCTTTGAAGTAACTTGTCCCTAGAATCAGAATGGCAAATCTGGGAGGGGCCTTGGATAATGGAGTGTCTAATGTGGGAGGGGTATCGGTGGTTTGTTGTCCTTTGTTCTCAAAAAGGACCAAAATGACATCACCATGATAAGTGAAGCTTCAATGTGTACAACTGTGACACATCAGACCAGTACGAGCTTGGCATGCTCTACCACAGGCTGGGCACAGATAGTCCGTGTGAATATTTGGGATGGATTTTCCAAATTTGTGCACCCTGCATTTACTTTGTGATGTCTCAATTCTGCTTTTCTTAAAGAGCACAGCACCTTTTCTTATGTGGGCACACCATGCTGAATGGTCCTGTGCCAGTGTCTCCCATGTCCCACAGTCAAATCCAAAGTTCTTGAGAGAGACCTTGAGAGTGTTCTTGCATCACTTCTTCTGGCCACCATATGATAACCTGCCTATGTGAGTTCTCCATAAAGTAGTCTTTTTGGCAAGTGTACATTTTGCATTTGAACAACGTGGCCAGCCCATCGGAGTTATGCTCTCTGAAGCATGGTTTGAATGCTTGGCAGTTTAGTTCAAGCAAGGACCTCAGTGTCTGGTACCTTATCCTGCCAGGTGATCTTTAGAGGGAAGGGACATTAGAAGACAGAACAAAGACTGTCACAGAACCTTAGAACCCAGAACACAGCATGACAGAGCTGGGAGCAAACTTTCAACATGGAACAGAGAATGTCAGAGCCAGGAGGGACCTTAGATGATAGAACATCTGATGTAGAAGGGTTTGGTTAGAAGAGAGGACCAAGAATGTCATAGCTGAGTAGAACCTTCAAGATCATTTAGTTTTCTTCTTAATTTTCCAATGAAGGAAACTGAGGCCCCCCACTGCTGAGGGCAACACCATCCTGCTTGTCCCTCAGGCTCACAACCTGGGAGTCACTGCTTACTCTTCACCATCTCTCAACTCCCCTATCCAATATGATGCCCTATGTTACTTCCCCTCTGCAATCTCTCTTGGATGTGTTCCCTTCTCTCCACTGATGCTGCCCCCACCCTCGTGCAGACTCCTATCACCTCATGCCTGGACTGTGGCAGTAGCAACTAGGGGTCCACCTGCCTTGTCTCTCCCCTATTCTGGTCCATCCTCCATTTGGCCACCAAAGGGATTTTCCTAATATACAGGTTCAATCATGTCCCGCATACTCCCATCTTCTACAGGAAGCCTCTCCCAGCCCTTCTTAAATCCTGTGCCTTCCCTCTGGTGATTACTTCCCATATATGCTGCACATTGATAACTTGCTAGGTTCATTAGACAGCCACCTTTGAAGCAAGGTCACCTCTGTCTCCCCTCCTCCACACTGCCCCACCCCCCCGAATCATAGTGGCCTACTGTGTGCCAGGCACTGTGCTAAGTGCTTTACACCATTATCCTTTTTGGTCCTCTAAACAACCCTGGAGGCAGGTGTTGTTATATTCCCATTCCACAGTTGAGGAAATTGAGACCAAGAGAGGTTAAGTGACTTGCCCAGGATCATACAGCTCAAGGGAGGTTGGATTTGAACTCGGGTCTTCCTGACTGCCCTGTTATTGATTACTCCACCTTGAGGCTTCTATGCAGATTGAACAGATATATGTGCTCACTGCTCAGAGGGCTGTGATTGCCTGTCAGCTGTCTCTTCCAAAGAGGCAGAGAGCAGCCTAGCCATGTCCTCCCTCAGGCTCACCCCAGGGGGCCTCTTCTTTCTTTGTACCCCCACAAGAGCACAACCGTGGAGTCTGAGGGTGCAGCACCCTTTTCCCTCTCTGCCATGTCCTTCCAGCCCAACCATCCATCTGTCATGACCTCCCTTGTCCCTGTGGTTCTCTGTTCTTCCTGCGTCTCCTCTGCCCTGCCTCCACACCTGGGTCCTCCATCCTGCTCTGGGCCATATTCAGGTTTGATACGAGAAGAAGAAAGGGCAATAATCACAGGGAGGGCCAGGATGTGCCCATGGGCTCTGGCCGGAAGGCAGCTGGGGATCTCCAGAGGAAGAGAGAAGGGAGAGTGTTCCAGCCATGGTAGAGGGGCTGGAGGGATGGCCCCAAAGGCTGATGCCTGCCGTGGCTCTGGAGGTGGTGGCAGGGATGTCTGTGTCTCAGCCTGTGGCCACCACCCAGCAGGATGGCTGTGATGACCCGGGTCCGGGCACGATGGAATAAGCAGCGCAGGCTTGGGATGAGCAGGCCCAGGTGATGCTCCTGTGCAACCCTGGGAAACTCTCTTCTCTCTGGGGTTCAGTTTCTCCTCTTTAAAAAGAGGCTCAGGGGAGAAGGGGCCTTGTAGGTCTGACCTTCTATGCTTCTGTGATCTGCTTCACAGTGGGCAGCACTGACTGAGTCTTCATGAACACCTCAAAATCCTCATCCCACTCACACTCCTCCAGATCCTTATTTTTCCTCATCCGTTCCCAAAAAGGAACTGTGCAAGGCTCTCCATGACTGAAAGATTAGTTTAGATTCTTGCTGCATTTAAGGTCACCTGCCACCTGTCCCCAAAGATCTTACTTCCTAAGTCTACCCTGTGTGTGCTTTCATTTCTGACAGAAGGGAAATGAGGGCAGAGCCTGATTTCTTTTATCTCTGAACCCCCCCAGAGCCTAGCATGATGTTCAAAGGCATCGAATAAATGTTCAGTGAGTCGAAATCTCTGCAATTCTGTGACTCATTGTACTCCACACCATGACACACATGCAAAATTAATAAATGTACATTTATTAAGCACCTAGTATATACCAGGCACTGTGCTCAGCCCAGGGGATACACAGAGAAGCCAAAACAATCCCTGCGCTTAAGGAGCAAACGATCTAATAAAGGAGACCACATGTGGACAAACAGAAGCAAGCAGCTCTCTCCAGAGTCAATAGGAAATGATTAACGGAGGGACAACATCAGAGCTAAGAAGGAGAGGGAAGGCTTCCTTTCCTGGGGAAGGTGGGATTTTAGTTGGTACCAAGTTGAGTTGATATAAAGAATCTCTCCTGTATATGCCCCTAGGATGAGGTCCAGAGTTGGGGAGGAAAGCCTGGGACCTGGCTGGATCTCATCAGGGAAGGGAGGTGAGTGACCAGGAGGCCTGTGGACAGTCTGTGAGTATTCTGCTTGGGTGGTAGAAAGGAAGATGAGACTCAAAGAGGGAGGAGACATCACTGGGTGAAAGAGGAAGGGCAGAGACAAGAAGGGACCCTGGCGTGCAAGGAGTATTCCAAGTCCCCTACCTCAGTCAATGAGCAGAGGAGAGTGAGCGAGGGGGCAGCCAGTCCTGGCGAGGGGGGCCAGGGAGGTCACGGGGTCTTTGGGGACCCCAGATAAGAGCTGGGGGATGGAGGAGAGGAGAGAGGGATAGATTTAAAATGAAGGGAAGTTGGCTGCCTAAGGAAAAGGCACTGCAGAGGGCACGATGGAAGGGCCTTGGAGTGGGTAAGATGAAGTTTTGGGCTGGGAGGGGTGAGGGGGATGGCAATGAGGAAGCAGGTGGTGTGGGTGGGGAACGAGCTTGGGATGTGGACAAACAGGGGTTCAGAGTGACTGGGACATAAAAGGTGTGACCAGGTGTGAGAATGTTCATCTTGGAGTGCAGGGTGTCTGTCACTCCCCTGCCCTCTAAGAACAGGAACAGCAGGGGCACACATTCACAAGCACATACATGTATACTCACACACACATGTGCACACACATACACACATATACAGGTACACAGTACGAAAATACACTCAAAACACTCACATATAAATACATTCACATATACATGCGCACACACATGTACATACACACATGTATAAGTACACGCATATGAACACACACTCATAAAATCACTCTCACACACATGCCCATGCACATACACATGAATAAACTCACACATATACATGTACACACATATGTGAACGCACATATATATACCCACACACAAAATACTCACATAAACATGCACACACATATATACATATGCAAAGGCATACACATAATCACACACATACATACACATACATACACACATGCACACACATATACACACACTCAAACATACACACATACATATACATATATAAACAAGCACAGACTCATACAGACATATACAAACACACACACATATACATACACTTATATAGGGACACACACATACACACTCACACATACAAACACACACACACACACACGTCCTCAGTTCTCCTCACCAAATCCTACCTCGCCTTCAGAGTCAATCCGCACCTCTCTGTACTCCTTCCCAATGGCTCCAGGCCTCCCCCAGCTCTCCTTTACCAGGTGCTTCAGCTCATCCTCCACCCAGGTCCATCGGCCCTCATAAGGCTCCACAGTATTTGTCTTTCATGCCCTTGAATAGTCAGAAAGATAAAAAAAAGTTGTGTTGTCTCAGAAGGACATGGGATGGCTAGAGAGTCATGTGCAGTTTTCAGTGGGAGCATTTATACCCCTGAAATCAGGACACATAGGGTTTATCTGATTGTTTCATTGATTGTATAGACATAAAGGATGGCAAAAATGTTAATACTAAACTGAAGTGTGTGTGTGTATGTGTGTGCGTGTGTGTATGCATGGGTGTGTGCGTGTTGTGTGCATGAGTGTGTGGGTGAGTGCATGTGTGTGGGTGCATGTGTCCTTTTTTTCCTTTAGAGAGTGGGTTGTTACACACTTGGGAGCATTGCCCTTGATTTTTGGGAGAGCAGATGAGCAGCCTCCATGCTGCACCCGTTTCTGTGGAGTGGACAGAAGACCAACAGGAAGGTTATGGTTCAGGGTCCCACAGGGTGGAAGGTGTGCATGGATTTCCATCTGCACTGAAGGGAAGGGTTCATAATGGAGGAGGCACAGGGTCTGCTAGCACACATTCATGTATTAGACTGACCTTCTCCTTCTCAGTCCTGAGACCCAGACTCTAAGCACCATGAGGACAGACATCCCTACAGTGCTAAGCCCAGGCCTGCATGCAGTAAGTAATCTGTGAGTGTTTAGAGAATTGCATTGATGTCAACATGGCTTTCTAGGCACTGACTCCCACCAATACAAGGTTGGACTTTCTTCCACAGCCCTACTCAGAGTCCAGTAGAAGAACTGATCATCACATTTCATCCCCTCTCAAGGCCTCAGTCTCCTCATCTGTAAAATGAGTGGATTGGACCAGATGATCTATCTATAAAAGAGGCAGAGCCATGAGTGAGGAGCGAGCTTGGGACTCAGAAAAGTCTAGGTCAGATTCTCTTTGTGGCATGTGCAGGGTGACCTTAAACAAGTACAAGCCCTCTGAAATAGGGATCAAAAGTCCTGATGTATTGTCCTCACAGGTTTGCTCATAGTGAGGCTGAAAGGATGTCCTGCCAGTGGCCCACCATATTGGTGTCCACCACTGGAGCTCAGGAGATCCACCTGCCCCAGCCTCCCGAGTAGCAGGAGGGGCTGTTGCATGAGCTCCCACTTCTGGCCTTCCCTTTTCTTTCGATGTAGGATGCAGATACTGATGCCTCCCTCACCCATCTCCCAGTGCTCTGTCAACCTTAAGAGGCTACCCAATGTGAAATGATGATGTTGACAATGACAATCTACTAATGAGGATTAGATTAGAAATGAGACCTTCAAGAATAAAGACGGGAGGTGACATGTTACAGTGGAAATAACTAGATTCAAATTCCATCTCTACTGCTTATCCGTGCTGTGGCTTTGGACAAGCAACTTAACATCTTTCAGACTCAGTTTCCTCAACTGTCAAATGAGTGGTTAAGCACAGGGGCCCCCATGATTCTTCCCAGCTCTGAATCTATGATACTGTCATTCTATTAGAGGAAGAAATCCGTGGGGGTGACAGAAATCACTGCCAAGAAATCCTCAGGAGGCAAGTAGAAAAACACAAAGGGGCTGGGGGCTGCTAGGGAGGGAGCAGGGCTCCCTGAGACCCTTCCCAATTAATTGGAGGCTCTCTTCTTGCAGCAGAGGTCATGTGCTGCCTGAAGTCCGGCAGAGCTGCGTAGAAGGCCAGAGCCCCCGTGGGGAAGGGGGGCAGTACGTGCTGTATCAGGAGGCCCCGCAGAGGCCAGAGCACAGCCATAAATCAAGGGGCGGGTGTTTAGAGAACAGTGGAAGTGTTTCGGAAACATGGAGTGGCTGACCTGTGGGGCTTGGCTCTTACTCCTTACAAGAATTTAGATGACTAATGATGTTAATAAATAACTTCTTAACTCTCTCTCTCTTGACTTCAGGCATAATTCATTTTCTAGGGGGCTGTGGGGCAGGGTTATGAGGACCCTGCTCTGGTTGTATTTGGAGGGAAGTGGTCTCCCAGCGCCCAGAAGTGCCTGAAGCCCTCTTCCCAAAAGAAGCAGGTGTCTTTTCTCCATCGGGATCAGACAGTCACAGGCAAGTCAACAACCAGTCAACAAGCCTTTATTAACTGCCTACTGTATGTCCTGCACTGTGCTGGAAACACAAAGAAATAGGGAGCAGTTCCTACTCTGCAGGGGCTTGTAGTCTAAGGGGGAGATGACATGCAAACAACTTGGTTCAAACAAGATAGGGGAGATAGGAGAATTGGAGATAGTCACAGAAAAGTCACCGACTGTCATGGGGGAGCAGGGCTGGTAGGGAGCACAGGAAAAGGCCTTGGAGAGAAGGGAAGGTTTGAGGTTTGAGCTAATCCTTCAAGAAGTCAAGTGCTTTCCAGACTTGGGGGCAACCACTGTAAGCGCTCAGTCTGGGGGTGGAGCATCATGAGCACAGAACAAGAGGAAGGAGGTTGGTGTCACTGGATTAAAGGGGGAGGGCAGAAATCGGAATAGGGAGCCAATCTCCCTGAGAGGTGGGATGCTTGGCAGCCCCCTTCCACTCACCCCAAGGCATTTCCCTCAACCGCTTTCATGGAGCCTGGACTCAAATGGCTCCATGTGGGTAACTACAATTATGACCTTTGTAGAGAATGAAAAATGAGGCCCAAAAGGGGAGGGACCTGTCTAAGGTCCCAAAGCAAGGAAGGGACTGAAGGGACTGAAGGGACTGAACTGCCAAGGACCCAGGTCTCTGAATGTCCAATCCAGATTCTTTCTGGTGGGCCACACTTCATAACATCACAAACCCCATATAGGTCAGACTTCACAATAATGAGTTAAGTGGGGTGGGTGGTCCAGGACAGACTTATAATGCAATTGCCAATTGTTTTACTCCCAGTGAAGATGCCCCTTCCTTACAGACCTGCTACTTTTCTCTAACGCCGAGCCTAAGACCTCACAATGGAATTATTGCAATTCTCTCCCCACCCCTCTCTCCTTCCTTCTCTGTTGCTCTCTGTCTCTCTCCATCTGTCTCTCCTTCCACTCCATACACATATTTACATACATACATACATACACACATACACACACATATATTTTAATAGTCCAGGAGGGAGAGCATTCCAGGCATAGGTGTTAATCCCTCCTGAATCATTGCAGTAGCTGCTGGTGCCTGGAATGCTCTCTCCTCTAAGGCCTTCACTGACTAAAGCCCCACCTTTCATTTTTCACCACAAGCCCCTTGAGGGCTGGCTCTCTTTCTCTCTCTCTCTCTCTCTCTCTCTCTCTCTCTCTCTTCATCATCTCCCATGTGCCCTGTGTAGAGTTTGCTTCGTGCTTATCTGTTCACATTCTATCTCCCCCAGTAAGATGATAAGCTCCTTGAGGGCAGGCACGGTCTTTTGTCTCCATTTGTATCCATTAGACTTAGCACAGTGCTTGGCACAGTAAGTGTTTAATAAGTGCTTATTGATTATTGTGTCATACAAGCATCATTATCCTTATTTAACAAATTAGGAAACTGAGACCAAAAGATGTTAAGATCATACAGTAATTTTGGGATTGGGATTTGAACTTGTCTTTTGACTCAGGATCATGTGCTTCCTTTCTGCTCCTATTACCCACCTTTTTTCTTCCTTCATTCACTTCCTTGGCCAAATAAACAAAAGCATTTATGAAGCTCCTGCCCTATGCACAATCTGGGTCAAAGGAATCTGGGAAGATACAACATTTTTCTCTACTCCTACTGATTTCCATCCTGACATAGAACACTAAGATGGATTCTACACGGCCAGTGCACTACAGAGGGCTCAGTCCTATTTCTGTGAGGTCCTAGGGAGAAGGTTTGGGGGTTTCCAAGAAGCACTGGCCATGCCTCGTCTCTCAGTGCAGGGATTAGAGTGAAGAACCACAGACAACCATTTAGTGATGCTGGGTACACCCTTCTTAGCCTCAGTATCCCTCCCTGTCAAATGTGGACAATCACAGACTACGTCACAGGGTTGTTGTGAAGAGTGGAGAAAGTGCTCTGTGAACCCCTAAACACCAATACCTCATCTTGGGTAGTCGAGCAAACTTCCTCATCTGTCAAATGGGGATAACACTGTGCTAATGGCTGCACAGGATTTCTCTCGGGCTCAAACAACCTCCCATTGTTTGGGTTGTGATTGACTCCTGGAAGTCTCTCAGGCCATTTCCCCAGGAAGAAGAGAAAAGAGCTGATGATGTAGCAGCAACAGCCATAGCACTAATGACTGCATTGGAAAAAAGACTGAAAATATATACAGTGCACCACCCCTGTGGACCTCCCCCTTCTGCCAAGTGTGTGGGAGCTTCTACCTGTATTTCCTCTTTGGAGAGAAGCTTCTTCTTGGCAATGGTATAACATTCATTTTCTTAAGTTTTGACCACCACCTCCCTCCGTCTTCTGTCCCTTCTGTCAGTCCCCCTCCCTTTATTTCCCCTTTTCCCTTACTACTTCTGTCCCTTCTGTCAGACCCCCTCCCTTTATTTCCCCTTTTCCCTTACTACTTCTTCCCTCCCTTTTCTTTGTCCTTCCCCCTCCTACTGTCAATAGAACCAGTTAGACTTCTATACTTAGCTGAGTTTGTGTTCCCTCCTTGAACCCAATCAGATGAGAATAAATCTCAAACAGGGCTCATCTCCCTCCCCCTTTTTCCCTCTACTGTAATGTTTTTGGCTCTTCCTGTGATGTAATTTACCTTTTTCTGCCTCCCCCTTTCCCTTCCTCCTGTTACAATCCCTTCACACCCTTAAATCACTTTTGTTACCATCACATCATTTAATTTGTACCCACTCCCTCTATCTCTGTATATTCCTTTTAAATATCCTAATAAATGTACAACTCTCAAGATTAACATGTATCATCTTCCCTTATAGGTATGTATGTAAACAGGTTACTCATATTGAATAACAAGTTGTTTTTTTTCCTGTTTACCCTTTTATGCCTCTCTTGAGACTTGTATCTGAAGATCAAATTTTTTATTGAACTCTGGTCTTTTCATCAGAAAGGTCTGGAAATCCCTTATTTCATTGAAAGTTCATCTCCTTGCCTGAAATATTACGCTCAGTTTTGCTGGGTAATTGTTCCTTATTGGTAGTTCCAGCTCCTTGGTGTTATGAAATATTTTATTCCAGTCCCTCCCATCTTTTAATGTAGAAGCTGCAACGTCCTGTGTGAACCTGACTGTGTCTCTTCAATATTTGAATTGTTTCTTTCTGTATGCCTGCAGTATTTTCTCCTTCCCTTGATAGTTCTGGAATTTGGTGACAATATTCCCTGGTGTTTTCAGTTTGGGATCCTTTTCAGCAGGTGATCAGTGGATTCTTTCACTGACTATTTTGCCCTCTGGATCTAAGACCTCAGGGCACTTTTCCTTGATGATTGCTTGGAAGACATTGTTCAGGCTGTTTTGTTCATCATGACTTTCTGGTAGACCAATAATTCTTAGATTTTCTCTCCTGAATCTATTTTCCAGGTCAGGTTTTTTTCCAATGAGATATTTTACATTTTCTTCTATTTTTTTCATTCTTTAGATTCTGTTTGGCTGATTCTTGATATCTCATAGAGTCCTTAGCTTCTACTTGCCCAATTCTAATTTTTAATAGATTTTTTCTTCAGTTAACTTTTGCATCTCCTTTTCCAGTTGCCCATTTTTTCCTTTAAAGGAGTTATTTTCTTCACGTAGGTTTAATACATCCTTTTCCATTTGTCCAATTTTTCTTTTAAGTTCTTATATGATTTCTATATTCATATTTTTAAAATCATTTGTCAATATTTCTTTTACCTCTCTAATTTAGCTTTTAAAATCCTTGAGTCCTCCCAAGAATGCTCTTTGGACTTGAGACCAATTTATATTTCTTTCTGAGGTTTTCACATGGGCATACAGTCTCAATGGTCTCCAGTATTCATGTTTTGGTCTTTGTCCCCACAGTAAAATTTTATTGTCTTTTCTTTTCTGGTTTGCTTCCTGTTCATAGTGATTGCTTTTTCCTGTCTTCTCAGGTGGATCTCTGCTTCTGGAGCACAAAGGGCTCTGTTTCATGGTTCTTGTGCTTAGAACTTGAGACTTCATGTATTGTGGATTCTGGTTCTTTCAGCTAGAAGCTAGACTGATGCAGCTTATCTGGTGCTGAGCTGGTTTGTGTGCCAAAGCAGAGCCAGGTGAATTTTTTCTGATTTTTACTGAGTTAGGTGTGGGGGAGGGGTGGTTTGGCTGCAGGAGTTCTCTCCCGAGCTAGAGTATAGGCAGCTCAGCAGTTGGTGAACCCCTTCTGTGCTAATGTCTTCCCCATTCTCCTGGTTATGGTGAGGCACACCTGGGTCCTGGTGTTGGCACTTACTGACTCTACCCCCTTGGGGCTCAGGATCTCCTCCCAGTTTGCTGAGGTGGGGCTGTCTGGGATAACTCCAGTCCTGCACTAGTCCTCTTCAGCAAGATGGACACCCCGCCCCCCCCAGGATTTTTCTAGCCTCTCAGGCTAAGAGACTGTTTCCCCCTTCAGCTGATCCAGGATTTTTCCTGGGGAAATATTCTCTGGGCTTTTCAAGGTCAACAAAGGGAGGGGTAGGGCATTTACAGATCACTACCATCTTGGCTCCTGGAAGTTCAAGTAGGTGACTTACAGACATTTAATGTGTGGGCTGATAGTTTCAGGACAGGCTACCAGAGGTTCTGCACTTCTCTCTCACTCAGTTCCACTGGACTTCCGTCCTGGGCTGATATGTCTGAGAATCCATACTGCTGCCTCTGCTTCAGACTGCTTGGGGCTTCCTGCTCAACTTCGTTATGGAGGGGTCCATGCTGGTGCAGCCTGTGCTGTAACATTGATGCTTTACTGCTTTATGGTTGTTCTTTCCATTCACACTGCTGTAGTCATAGCGCACTTGTTTTCTTGACTCTGTTGACTTCACTCTGCATCCACTCATATATTTCTTCTTTGGGCTTCTCTGCATTCACCACATTCTCCATTTCTTAGAGCATATTCATGGGTCACAGATTATTCAGTCATTTCCCCAATCAACAGGCATCTATTTTGTTTCCAATTCTTTTCTATGACAAAAATTGCTGTTTAAGTATTTTTGGTATATATGGTGACTTTCTTTTAATCAATGACCTCCCCATGGTATAAGCCTGGTATCAAAATCGCTGGGTTAAGGGTATAGACATCAATTTATTCACAAAGTTCCAAATTACTTTCCAAAATGGTCATGCTGAATCACAGCTTCAAAAATGCACCCATGTACCTCTTGCCAGAATTCTTCCAACATTGATTCACTTGTATTGTCATCTTTGCCATCTTACAGGGTGTGAGGTAAAACTCTAAGACTGTTGGTTTTAAAAATTCTCTTGTTATTAGACATTTGGGGAATTCTTTATCATATGGTTATTAACAGTCTGCAATTCTTTTAGGAACTATTTTTTCATACCTTTTAACTATAAATAGATTTATTTCAGTCCTGTTTACAATATTGACAATATTACTTTGTTTGATTAATCCTTTTGTGAAAGAGTACCCACAGTAAATTTGGTCCCAATTAGTACAAATCCCCAATAAGCTAAGTCCAAACAAATATGGTTCTATTGAAGTTCCATTTATAGAAAACTTGGGGGTTATAAAGACAATATACCTGATAAGGAATCATTTCTTTATTATAGAAACCGAGTGCTGAAGGAAGAGCTGAGTTCCAATTCTACTTCTGGTAATTATTGTGTTAGGCTGGGAAAGTAATTGCTTTCTCTGAGTCCTGGCAGCCTCTTGCATACAGTGGGGAAAACAGTCTCTATTGTCCTTTCCTCCTGGGCAGCCATGGGGCTCCAATGAGATCATGTAAGTGAAATGTTTACACATTGTAAAGTCCTATCACACCACATCCTGATCTTCTTACATACACACCAACCCCTGAAGTACAGTACAGAAGGGTGGAGAGGGGGGAAGAAAGACAATATCTGTAGCATGGAAACATGATTCCATTAGCTATTTGTGTTAATAAAACCAATATGATAAGACTATGAATTTGAAAGCTGACTTCAGGTTTGATTTTTACTTTCTTAAAAAGAAAGAAACCCAGAAACTTTCTGTGTTATCTCTCCCCCAATTGAAATTTTTTGAAAAGTGGAATAATATGAGCGATGTCAAGCTGTGTTATCAGTTGGGCACGTTACATAGCGGGAAAACTATTCTTGGTATTTGAAGTCTTTAATTAGTCTGTTTTCATAACAGGGCATTTCTAATCTCTTTGGACTCCCTGCAGATGTTGGAGAGTTAAAAGTCTCTGGGTTTTGGGCGGGGACACGGGTTTGCCCGGGGTATCTGAGCCCTCAAACATATTTCTTTTGATCACTGCATTATGATATAACTCAGACATCTCCATTGTTTGGGCAATTTCTCCAATCTCAATGAAATATGATCTCTCTACCTCTGGCATGAAATCAGTGCACTGCATTGGGAAAGGGTTCCTTTAACCAGCCTGGTAATTTACACTTAGAGATATTAAGCAGAAGTCTTTTCTATTCAATTGTGTTGACAGAAAAAGTATATAGGGTGGCCTGGGGAAGCTATCATTTTCTTCCTTGCTTCCTTCCTTCTCTCTTTCCCTCTTTCTTTCTTTCTTTCTTTCTTTCTTTCTTTCTTTCTTTCTTTCTTTCTTTCTTTCTTTCTTTCTTTCTTCCTTCCTTCCTTCCTTCCTTCCTTCCCCCCCCCCTCTCTCTCCCTATTTGAATGGTGTAATTTATTATAAAGAACACCTGTTCCACAAAGGACACTTAGAGGAGAGACATAATACATTGTTACATGGCAATCAAAACTGGAAGAGTGATATGGAAGAAAGAATGTTGGATTTAGCATTGAAATTAGAGGTCCTGGGTTCAAATGCAGACTACTTCTTATTAGTTATATGACTTCCTCGAAATCAGTGTCTAAATGTAGAGCTAGAAGATTAGAAGACATGCAGAACAAACCTCAAAATGAGGGTCAGACAACCAGGATTTGAATCCAAGTTCCCAACTCCAAGCCCACCAAATCTTTTCCTTTGTTCTAGAGGGCTTCTCCTTTCCCTTCAGCTTGAATTTGATGATCCTATGCAAACTCGAGGGTGCTGGTATTAAGGTTCTCTACACTGTCCTGGGGTCACAGAACTCCCTTGTGAGAGGGTGTACCCCAGGGTCCACATCGTAGATCTGGAATAGGGCCTCTAGTCCAACCTGCTCATGGCCAAGATAATATTCCTGACAAGTTTGCTTGAAGACCTCCAAGAACTCAGAGCTCACTTCCTTTCAAAGGGGAGTCCATTTTAATTTAGGGCAGTCAGGTGGCACAGTGAACAGAGCTCCAGGCCTAGAATCAGGAAGCCCTGGGTTCAACTCTGGCCATATACACTCACTGTGTGACCCTGGACAAGTCACTTCACCCTCACTGTCTCAGGTTTCTCATCTGTAAAATGAGCTGGAGAAGGAAATGGCACACCCTCCAGGGTCTTTGCCAAGAAAAGCCCAAATGGGATCACAAAGGACTGAACACGACTGAAAGGACTCACAACAAATAAATCACCCTCTTTAGGCACCTTGTCACAACCTGGCCTTTCCTCAAAACTTCCCTTCCTTGAACCATCTTCAGCTTTTTGATCTTTCCTCTATGTTTCTGCTGTCCTAGTTTTCCTCCCACCAATCATAGGAGAAATATGTTTCTCGGATAAGAGCCATCATGATTTATCTGTTCCTGGCCAGCATGGGGCCTTGAAGATGGTGCAAGAAGGATGGCCGATGAAACATTATTTAGCATATACCCAACTATCTGAGTATTCAACATATTGCTCAACAAATGTTAAATAATGACTATTAGTCATGGAGATTGGAATGTCAGTGTGGGCATCAGTAATCAGGGATCTGTGGGCACAGATGAAGAACAGGGAGGGATGATGGGGAGGTTCTGAGCCTGATCTCAGAAGGACTTGCCTTCCAATCCTGCTGTAGGCTCTTCCTCAGTTGTGTGAGCACAAATCACTTCTTCTCTCTGACCCTCAGTTACCTTCTCTGCATGATGGGGCAATAATGCATGACTTAGCATACTGAGATGTTGGGAGGAAAGGATTTAGCAAACTGTGCCAAAAGCTAAGAGAACAATGTGGTGATCTATGGGGCAGTCACTGAAGTCATCTGCAGGGGACCCAGACTATCAGAATATCAGAGTTGAGAGAAGACTAGAAATCATCTGGTCCAACCAACACTCATTTAATAGACAAGGAAACACACTCAAAGAGGGAAGGTGACTTCTACAAAGGCACACAGGTGAAGTCAGTCAACCAGCACTGATGAAACACCTACTATGTGCCAGGCCCAGGGCTAAGGCCTGGGGATACAAAGAAAGTGCCTGCCCTTAGGTCACCCCCCAAGGAAGGGAGATGACATGCAAACAGCCATGTACAAACAAGGTGTGAATCAGGTAGTTTGGAGATGAACACCAGGGGCAAGGTTTCTGGCTTCCTATAGACGAGACTTGAAGGAAGCCAGCAGCAGAGACAAGGAGGGAGAGCCCCAGCTCTGGAAGATGACCAGAGAGAATGCCCAGAGCTGAGATATGGAGGAAGGCTGGTGGAGTTGGATCCAAAAGCAGGAGGGTTTAAAGCAGACCTGCACAACGTGCCAGTAGGGAGGGGCCAAAACTAAAATAGGCTAAACTAAATAGGCTAAAGGTCGCAGATAGGTTTTAGTGGCTCACTTTCCAAGTGAAGGTATAATTAATGATTAACCTATTTTGCAAATAAATCATATTAAAAAAGAAAACTTCAATTAATATCAGTTAATTACATTTATTACTTAAGATTTTTAATTATCATCAAATGTCTCCTCTCAGACTAGAGACAGACTAATGATGGTTGAATGCTGTGGGTCATGTGACAAACAGGAGGGAGAACCTAGTGGCAATCCAGCTGCCAAGTACCTGAAAGGCTCGAGAGTGACAAGCAGGAGGCAGGAAAGCTTTCCTTACATCTTTTCCTTCTTTTATGTCCTCTCCATTTTCCTCTGGCTGCCTGAAATCCCTTATATGGGCTGTATGTTGTGCAGGCCTCCTGTAAGCTGTGAAGAGACGACATTCACTGAGGAGCTTAGTCATTGAGGACTTTGAATGCCAGATACTAACTAAGATATCACATTCAGCAAAGTGGGTTTTCATTAACTTCCTGTGTGACTCGGCTACATGCTCTGGACATTCACAGAATTTAAAGAGTTTATATCCCGGGGGAGGAGGAGAGGGGAGGAGACCATCCGTGCACACAGACATAAATACAAAATGCATGCAACTTCACTTCCAAGGTGAAAGCTGCCCCCCCCACCCCCGCCACCTCTAGCCCTTAGTGACAGCAAGAGAACAGGGGTTTTCCAAGAGCCCAATGGAATGGTGAGGAAAAAAAGAGGAAGGAGAAGGGCAAGGTGGTCCAGGGAGACCTTGACTTTGGAGAGCCTCTGATCAAAGCCAAAGGGAAATGGATGGTTTCACCCTTCACTGTAGCAGTGGAAAAGGATGCAAAGAAAGGTGGCTCATTGCCAGGGGCTCATTAAATGTTCGTTGGATGAATTCATGAGCGTTAGCTCTGATGGAAGGGGTTGCAAGCGAGAACTCAAATCAGATTCAGGAAGCAAACTGTGCCTCTCCTAGCCCTCCCTGTTGTCCTTCAATCAGTGTTCAGGTGTGTCTGATTTTTCATTGCATTGGAGGTTTTCTTGGCAGAGATACTGGAGCGGCTTACCATTTCCTTCACCAGTTCGTTTGACATTTGGGGAAACTGAGGTAAATAGGGTGAAGTGACTTGTTCAGCTAGTGAGCATCAGAGGTCAAATCCAGGACAGCTGCTCTGTGCACTATGCCTCCACCTAGCCGCCCTGACCCTCATTGACAAGGACAACACAGAAATGACTTGGAAACTTGTCGGCCACTTAGGAACATGACCAACAGTCAAGCCTTCAGGAAGCTTGTGAGTTTGCCCCTCCCAGGGTCTGACATCTGAGTCCTCAGCACAATGTCTGCACGCAGGAAGTGCTTAATAAATGCTTTCTTCCTGCCTTCGGGTCCAGGAGCTAGGGTAGAGTGGTCAGCATCTGGGTCCAGAATCAAGAGGCTTGAGTTGGATTCCTGGCTCTGTTAGAAGCTGTGTGACCTGGGACAGCTCCCCTTCACTGCTCCACCCTCCTCTTTCTACTCAGTAATATGGCAACAGCAAAATCTCACAAGGGCAGAATCCTTGTCCTGCACACCAAGTTTCCCCTGGCACATATCTGCTTTCAAAAAGTCCACTCTTTTCACACTGGCAATCTTATCCTTCAGGTGTGGGAGTCAGGGATCAGGTAAGGCTCTCCGACCCCCTCCAGCTCCTGTGCAAACCCCAGGTGAGGAGGCATCCCAGCGCGGTGGAGAGAGCCATGCCCCATTAGACATGAACCAGCCGCATAACTACAGGCAGCACTTATCCAGACCTCACGACATATGTGGCACTGAGCTGGGTGGCCCACTGAACCCCCCCGCATCTGTCTCAGATTCTTTATCTGTAAATTGAGGATACCAATAGTGCCCACCTGCAGAGTGGTTTGAAGGACCGGATGACACAGTAATTATAAAGTGCTGGCGATTCCTAATGTTCTATAGGAAATGCCAGCTATTATTAGAATCCTGGGCAGGAGTCTCATTCCCTTCATCTGCAAAGTGGAGGTGATGACCCTGGAAGTGCCTGCTTCCGAGGGGCTCTTGGGAGAGGAACTCTGGAAAGCCCTGGGTAAGCCTGAGTGTGCTGGAGAATAAGGATTCTTTTGCATCCTTCTTCATCAAGGTTTGTGTGTGTGTCTTTAAGAAGCTCAGGTCACTCTCCTCAAGGATGTTCCCAGTGCATCTCTGTTCCTGCTCGCTGCCTGGCCTGGATGGACCCCAGGTGGCCCGGCACAGGCTGGTGAGGAAGGCACTGGAACATTCCGCCCTTCTTGCCCTTATCTCCTGCTGCTCTTTGCAAAGGCCCCCACGGCCCTAGTCAGCCAACCTTCTCCTCTTCTCCCTCCCCCCAGCCCATGATCTCCCTATCCTGTGGCTCTGATAGCCTTGTGGGAGCCCTTTCAAGTGCGGCCAAGACAGCTGCATGACCCACACCCAGGCGAGAGCTCCCCCACCCGGGGTTACACGGATTCAAGCCCACGCTCCATCACCAAGGCAGCCAGATGGCCCTGGAAGAAAGCTGGCGACCCTCTCACTTTCATTTCAACAGCAGCAAACAATGTTCAATGTTTAAAATAAACTCTTCCAGATGAGCTAAAGATAAACTCTGAGGTGGGCGGACTGGGGCTCTCCAGGGCTGCCTCCGACTCTGAAGTGTTTGATTACATTAACACAAAACCCCTGGGCAGAATCGGCTTCTGTCAACAGAATGCTGCAGCCCAACACCTCCGACATGAAGCCGCTTCCTGTACTTTCATGGATGGACCACAGAAAGGGGCTCTGCTTTTTCACAAAACACCGAGGCTGCCCATTTCCCAGGGCTTGCCGCTTTCCCAATCCACCAACGTGTCAGGGCACACATTCCATCTAAAATGACCATCTTGTTTCCCCGCATAAATCACACACAGAGACACAAAGATAATTGTGCACCACTAACAGGGCATTCTGCTCCTACACTGACCTAACCACTTTATTTTGGGGTGCATTTAAAAGAGACATCTTTTTCCATCATGTCTGTAGTAGCAAGCTGCTGAGCATACACATGCTGAACATGACTCCCTGGAGTCATGAAGGCTTGGGTACAAGCCTGGCCTAGAACACTTAGGATTAAAGTAAGCATTTAAATCTAGGAGGGACCTTGGGAGCCCATCGAATTCAATCATCTCATTTTTACAAATGAGGAAACTGAGGCACAGGGTGTTGGCGTGACTTGTCCTGGGTGGAACTGCTAGGGCTTCCTGGCTTCCTGGAATGTCACTAGCTCTGCATGGCTATAGGCAAGTCACAACTTCTAGCTTCTCATAAAATACCCCAGAGGGATGTTTTAGAAATCAAAGAAGAGGCACATCCTTTGTAAGACCCATGAGAGACCCCGAAATGCAGCCCCTTCTGCAGTCAGGTAAGCCTGGGTACAAGTCCCACCTAGGACACACACTCCCTGGATGCCACCTGGGCAAGATGATTTCCCTATTTGAGCCATAAGAAGGTAGAGTTCCTGCCATGAGTGAAATCCCAAGTCTGGTCCAAACAATGCTATATAAATATGAGTTTTCACTGACAGTGCTGCAGGCATCACTGCTGGTGATGCCTTGGCCTCTAGATTAGTAGAGGATCTCCACTACCACCCAAAGCAACAATCCGATGATCTGGGTTCGGATGACTGCTCTGCTCTTTGGCACTTCAGTGACCTAGGGTGCTCATTAAATCCTGCTAGGCCCTCCCTGTAACAGTAATAGCAGCACCACTACCATTATATACTATGCACTGTGTGCCAGGGTTGGTGCCAGGCACTCTATGAATATCAGTTCTTTTACTGTGAAGTAGCTACTGCTGCGATTCCCATTTTATAGATGAGGAAACAGAGGCAGGCAGAAATGAAGTCACTGGCCCTGGGTCACACAGCTTGGGGTGTCTGAGGCTGAATCCAAACTCAAGTCTCCCTGAGACTACATCCAGGGTGTAGCAGAGTTGGAGACCTACAATGGAACAGAGTTTCATTCCAATCCATTTCATTCACATTCAAGTCTGAGAGGATAATTCAACAGCTTTTTCAGAAGGCCCATTTCTGGCAGAGGTGGGAGTGGGGGCAGTCCAGGGATAGTTTGGATGCGAAAAGAGAACAGCCCTGGTAAAGGAGGTGATATTAGGCATCATATGGGGGAGAAGGGGGCAAAGGACTTGGAGTCAGTGATGACTTTAAGGGGAACAGACATCTAGTTAGGGAAGAAAGCTCTGTTTTCTGGATAACAGGAGACAGATGACTTTCTCCCAGCCCAGAAACGCTCTTTAGTCTCTGTGAAGCAGAACGGTCCATAGGTCCCAAGCAAGCTCACTTTGCCCTGCCGGTTAAGCTTCCACTAGGTCTATTGGGACCTCTGTCCTCCAGCTTGAGCACACCACAAGGCAGCAGAGCATCATTGAATGAGACGGGGCTACAGGGTCCTCCCTAGTTTCTCAGAGGAGGAATTTAGTGCAAGGGGAGATGAAGGACCACACCTCGGCCATATGGGAAGGGTGGGACAGAGACAAGACGCAAACCCACTGGGTCTCTTGGTTTTATAAGGAGATTTGGCTCATGGGCATCGTATCTGCCCTGACAGTGGCAGAGCAGCCTTGGGAGAGTGAGCTAAACTTGGTCAAATAGGCTCGAGTTCAAAGCCTGTCTCTGGATGCTGACTAGGGAATGAACATGGGCCTCTCAAGAGCTCAGGCTTCCTGGGCTCCACATCTTCCAGGGCTGTGATGGGTGCTGCTGAAGGACCTCTGAAAAGGGAAACACAGGTCCTCAGCCTCCTGACCTTTCTGTTAAGTGAAGGTTATTACTACTGAGAACACATGTGACTGAAAGGGCTTTCAGTCACATGGAAATTGGTTCAGTCTTTCTTCCTGCTAGGATTAAACTCCCTTTCATGTTACCTACAACTAACAGGACCCCCCTCCCTGTTGTAAGTTCTGAGGCTGTCTGGGGGGCAGTGTCCTAATGGGTGGTTACGAACACACTCCAAATTGAGTGTTCCTGAGGACATTTGGAATCAATTAAATATTCAAATGCAGGTTTTCAGATCTCTAGCCAGGCACAGCAGGTTGGTGGGACAAGGGGCTTGGGGAAGATAGCTGCTGTTTCTCACACCAAAACTCTAGTTGGAGGCAGATAAAAACAAAAACCAAACAAACCAAACCAAACCATGCTGTCCAGGATTCCTGGATCATCCAGCAAACAGCTTCCTTGATATTAGAGATGGTACAGAAAGAAGAAACAGGAGCTGAGATGCCTGGCTTACAGGAGAATCACTGTAGCATGAACCTACTGGTGCCTTTTTAAAAAGATGTCGCTGTCCCCAGGACTGAGGCTGTTAATCACAATTCCTTTGCCTTTGCACAGGCTATGCTTGTAGATGAATCCACTTAGGGCTTGGAGCACTGAGAATGGGTGGCACTCCCTGAGCACTCAGAAATGAAGGTAATTTCACTCCTACGTTCTCCTGCTCCCAAGTCCCCCACAACTGCATGGTCTGTATTATTGTGCAACATACAGTGAGTGAGCAGCACTTTAATTACTGACATCATAAAGGAATGAAGATTCTTCCATCAGTGAATTTTCCAGATACCTGAGGATTTGTATCAAAACCTCAAATTCAACATTTGTGTTGAAAATACTCCCAAGCATGTTATAAACTCCCCTGCCTCCAATGTAAGAGCCACTAAACTTACCAAACCTCATCCTGACACCTTGGGTGGGGTCATCATTGTGATTATAAAGCAGCTAAGATGGTCAAGTGGTGAGAGCTCAGAAAGACCTGAGTTCAAGTCCAAGCTCAGATACTTACTAGTTGTTACCCCGGGCAAGTCATTTGATCTGTTTGCCTCAGTTTCAGCTATAAAGTAGGGGTAAAAACAGTGCCTATATTCCAGGGATGTATTGAATAAGAGAATATTTGCAAACATGAAAGCATTATATAAATGTCAGCTGTCATTATAATTTTTATGATATTAAACTGTCCTGTAATATTCTCAGGGTAGATTGCATCCTTTATGGCTTCTTGGCCCTCCTGGCTGTGAGCTACTATTTCTCATTACAGTCAGTAGCCCCAGTGGCCATTCTAAGGGGCATTAGAAATCTAGTCTAACCTCATTTCACAAAGAAGTAAAGAGGCTTGTACAAGATCCTCCAGCTGGTTTGTGGGACTCTGAAGTTTTCTACCAGATCCTGTGCTCTTTGTTCTACTGCTTTTGCATTTGAAGCAAGAAAACTGGCTAGTGGGTCATGATTCTAAACCAAGGTCTGATAGTGGCCTCACCCTAAAGGTGCATGGGGTTTGTGAGCTCTTTGCCTAACAAAGTGTTTTCACTTACTTCTGCATTTTGAACTGTTCTGCATGGCTTCAGAGCATCATATACCACCTGAATCAAGGCTAAACACAACCTGATTGTCACAGAAATGATATTCAATTCTTTTCTTACATTAGTCAGTCTCAGATATTGTCAATTAACTCAATCACCTGGTAAAAGACCACTTTAAAGCAAAGTAAGACCCAGAAGAAAGTGGATAGTTAAGAAAACAGCTCTCTTTATCACTCCAACCACCTTTAAGTATGGCTGAGCCATCACATTAATAATTTTCATCCCTTCCATAAATAGTCTGGAGCCAAGCAATGGCAAGGAGAAAGAAGGGAGAATTCACAACTCTGAGCCGGCCAGGCAAGCTGCTCATCACACTGTAGCCACTGCAATGCCTCATTTCCTCCAACACTAGGGTGGGAAGGATGTCTTCCAAATGGCAGCTCAGCTGACCTTAGTGTTTCCCAGATGAGAGCTTCATTTTTCATCATTACTAAATTAATAGCCCCCATTTTGTAACACTGCCACAAAGCAGTTTTCCCCACTCTGGGGGGAAAAAGATCTGAATCCACTGAAAGGCATCATGTATCCAAATGCAGAAAAGATGGCATTCCTTGAAATAAAGAGCCCCTTTTAATGAAGTCGAGGTGTAGGACAGATTTATTAGCTCCGATTTTCCCATGTTCCATTCGAACTGATTTCCTGTCCATATTGCTAAGCTCTGCAGACCCCTTTGTAGGATTAACGTTTTTTTCTGAAGAAGTCGGAGAGCACAGGATGCAGCCATACTGACCACACCTGCATGGCCACACCTGGGATGCTACAAATGTTACCAGTCCTGGATTACAAAGCCCCATGTCCAGCCTGGACAGAAAGCAGCTGTGATTTATGATCTGCTAGGATCCCCCCATGCTCAGAGAGTCGATGCTGAGAAAGACCTAAAAATGGACTTCAAAGAAGCAGCTGCTCTCACCTTCGACCAGCATAACAACGAGAGTTGGTGCATTGCAAGCTGTACTATTTTCATCGAGTTGTTTGCATTTTTATGAGATGGCAGAAAACTTTAAAAAAAAACCCAAAAAACCCAAACTAGTCACTTAAAAAATGAAGAAGGGGGCTTTGATGCTGCTGGTCCTGTGAAATTACCTGGGCTCTAAAGTGAGAGTGAAGCAGCAGCATGGGGAAGTAGATAAAGCCCCAAGGACGGCACCAAAGATGCTCCAAGTCTCAGTTTCTTTCTCCAGGAGCATGGGGGGATCGATGCTACTTGTCACTTACCAGGGTGGCCATTTAGAAGCTGGAAACCGACACTGGTGAGGGGCATTTACCATCCAGAAAGCACGCAATGCCAAGTTTGGTCAACAGTGTTTATTCTAACAATTCTGGGTCCCACCCAGGGGTGCTCTTAACACCAGTGACCCCTGGCAGTGCCATGACTACCTAATTCTTAGTTCAAGTATATGCTCAGCTAAAAGTCAAACAGCTGCTAGTCTATGAGCACTCAGACCACTGGTTTTGTATAGCCCCGAGGATGTGGCTGGGATCACCTGCAGTGGAGCTTTTTAAGGTTCCAATTTTTTTTTTCACATCAAAAGGACCATGCAACATATTCAGTGTCTAAGCATCCCAGTCCCAACAGGGATGTCCCTGAGAGAAGGCCTGGCCTGCACTGCCTCACTGACTCTCCTTTTTGCAGTCCCTGGAGCTACTTCAGAAGGCCCACCATCACTTCACTGATATCCCAGAGTTTCTTTGCCACAGAGTCATCCATGGCTTTGGGGAGGAGGCTCTCCTCTTTGCAATCTCCAAAGTACTTTCCTGATACACCCTCTACTTCTGCTGATGAGGCCAGGTAGACTGAGGTCTGGGCTCCTTCTACAGGGGTTTTGAAAAAAGCCCATGACACTAGATTGAAAAGTGGCTTGACCAGTAGGGGAATGTTTATATGCCTCCCCAGGTTGGTTCGGACAATCCCAGGATGAAGCACATTTACAGTAACATTCGTGCCTGCTAGGCGGTGGGCTAGTTCTCTGGCAAAGAGAATATTTGCCAACTTGCTCTGACTATAACAGAAACTTTTATTATAGTTTAATTCACTATTCAAATCTTCAAAGTTGATTTCTCCATATTTGTAAAGTTTGGAAGAAACCACCACAATCCTGCTGGGGGCCGAGTCTTTGAGGCGGTCAAGAAGCAGGTTAGTAAGCAAGAAGTGGCCCAGGTGATTCACTCCAAACTGCATTTCAAAGCCATCTTCTGTCTTCATGTATGGGCACTGGAAGACCCCTGCATTATTGATCAACACATCTAGCTGGGGCTCCTCCTGGAAACACAAAGAAAAGAGGTCAGATGAGGACTTTTCCCAACTGATCCCAGACCCAAAAGATGTCAAAGTCGTGCCTATTTGAGTTTCAACCCAAGGTCTCCCTTTTTACTCAGAAAGACTGGCTACAATCTTCAGAACTTTCTGCCCAGTGGAGTCATTCTGCCAACAGGAAGTCCAGAAAAACATTGCGGACACCCCAGGTGATCAGCTAGCACAGACGTGTGACTTTGGGACTGGTCTTCATCCATCTCATACCAATAGGCCCAGCTTCTACAATACCTTGGAACAAAACCTCTCATTACTGCAGTGTTCCTGTGGTGACCCAGCAATGCTCAAGAACCTGGGTCCTCCTTCCACCTAGGCGGCTCACGACACCTGCCTCGTGAATGGCTGGGGCTCCTCCTAACTGAGGTGACCTCTCTTGTCACCCTGGATTTCTGCCTCCTGCCATCTGTCTGCTCCTCTTCAGATACGAAGCTTGGGTCTCCAGCCCTTCTTCCTCTCAGGGTGGCTGGGGACAGGGGCAGGGCTCTGTCCCTCCCCCAATCTCTTCTACTTCCACAGGTTTGATGAAAAGCTCTAAGCAGATATCTTCCTGACCTACTGAGCTAGCAAGAAACTCTCTCTGGCTCGAGCAGCTCTCTGCTTGTCACAGGACAGCCCAAGGAGTTTCAAACTCTCCAACGTACCCTGTCACATTTCTTGCTTAGCCTTACAGCCGAGCCTGCTCTGTCTTCTCAGGGGGTTCTCCTGATCTTGTCCTGCTCCCTCTAAGCCCACAGGTTTGTTGAATCTACCCCTGTAACATTTCTCACTTATTACAGTTCAGACCTCACTGCCTCTGACCTCACTTCTAATTAAGCTCCCCAACTCAGGTCTGTTCTGCACCCCGATGTCACTCTGCTCCCCAAAAAGTCTTCAGTAGCTCCCTATTATCCAAAATCATACAAAATCCACCCATTGGTCATTTACATTGAGCATTTATAAAGCCCTGCAATTAGTGCTGGGAATACAAAAAATACCAGCAAAAGCAGTTTTGGCCTGCCCTCAAGGAGTTGATGTTCTAGAGGGTAGGACAACATGTGCCCACAGAAGCATATGGAAAAAAAAGGAAGAAATACAAGTTAATTGTGGGAGGTGGGGCAGGAGCAGCTACTAGTATGTAGGGGTTGGGGGGGGTCAAGGATGGGGAAAGGAACAGTAAAAACCTCTTCTAGGAAGCAGTGGCTGAACTCAAGTTGAAGAAAGTTGGGACTTCTAAGGAGTCAGCCATTCTCCATTCCAGTCAAACTAGACTATTAGTTGTTCCCTCTCCTACCTCCAGGTCTTTGCAAAGGTGGTCTCCGAGGCCCTGATTGCACTTCTGTCTTATATCTCCACACCCTGAAGCAGGATCTGTCTCTGCAAGTGCCAAATAAATCTAGCTGATTGACAGAAGAAACCCTGATAAACTCCTACAATCGACTATAGCTCACTAACACCCTTTCAGGATGTGCTGTAGCCCCAACAGATTAAGATGCTTAGATTCTGGGCAGAGAAAAGGGGAGTCTTTAAAAAATGGTCAGTTGGTTGTTGGGGTGAGGCTAGTAAGCCAATCCTGCAATGTTATTGGTCTAGGGAGCTCTTAGTAAGGAAACTCCTTCTCCCAATATCCCTTAAGCTGCCTGGGGCACTAAGAGGTCAGGAAATTTACCCAGAGTCACACAGCCTACATGACAGAGGCAGGACAAATTCTGGTCTTGCTGCTTTGAAGGATACTTCTTTATCCACTACACAGGGTGGTCCTAGGGACCTTTGCAGGGGGTCTGTAAGGTCAAAATTATTTTCATAATTATGCTAGGATACTTCAATTTATAATATGGCAATTATCAATAGACATAACCAATCTAAGGGGGCAGATAGGTGGTACAATGGGTAAAGCACTGGGCATCAGGAAGGTTCATTTGTCTGAGTTCAAATCTGACCTCAGATACTTACTGGGTGACCCTGTCACTTAGCCCTGTTTGCCTCAATTTTTCCATCTGTATAATGAGCTGGAGAAAGAAATGGCAAACCACTCCATTATCTTTGCCAGGAAAAGCCCAAATGTGGTCACAAAAGAGTTAGACACAAGTGAAAAAAACGACTGAAAAACCAGACCAATACAAACCAAAGCTCTTGAGCGGAGGGCTCCTCAATGATTCTGAGGACTGCTACACTGTTACACTGCAGGCTGCTGCTTCTCAGTGAGGGGCAGGGAAAAGTGCCCAGGGCCACAAGTGTCACCCTGGAGAGAAGGGGCAAGAAAGATCTCTACACTGGCTAATATGCACATTCAGGAGGTGGGAGTCAGAATCATTTGGTTCTTCCTGGATATTCCCTCCAAAGGCATGAGCTTCAGCTGTGAGTAGAGGGCTGTGATTAGGGACATCTTGATGCTTCCAGGAGTTCCCTTACTCAGAATTCCCTATACGATGACCTCTCAGGTCACGTGGTCATTCCCTTCCCATGTGCTAGAGTACCTGGCTGGACATCAGGTCACCTTTGGTGGTGAAAGGGGAAGGGGCAGAGAAGATCTGGGTGTTTTAGTGAACTGCAAGCTTGGTATCAATATGGTGTGGTCCAGCAGGGTTCATCCAGAACCTAGACTGTGCTGAAAGGCCCAAACCCCAGGGCAGAAGACAGTCAGGTCTCCCTGCACTGCTCTGAACACATCTGGAGGGCAGGTTCAATTTTGTGAACTTCATAATAAGCAGGTTATTAAGATGCCAGTGAAAGTCCGTGACTGGTCAATCAGCATAACTAAAGGACCAGGGGTACTGTGAAGAAAGACCCCCTGGGAGACCTTCCAGGATGGGGAGGCTTCCTGTGAAGGCATCAGAGAGTGAGGTCAGATCTGTTCTGAGATGGCCCCAAATAAGCAATAGGTGGCATATAAGGAGGGCCTCTCTCAAAGTAGGCAGTAGCCTCTGGCCAGACTCTGACTCCCCCTCACTGGGGATCAATGGTCTTCTTCCATCACTGGGCCATGCTGCCTCTCTCTTCTCTGAGAATAGAAGGAAAAGTGTGACACATGCCACGCCTACTTGTCACTGTTAATAAGGGGCAATGTCAGCCATTCCCTGGAATCCCTGAGTTTTGTTTTTCTTCCAATATTCACAAAGACATTGGAATTTGGAGTAGGAAAGGAATGCTTTTTTTTTTTCTCACCCTCTGGAAGGTTTCCCAAAGGCATCATTTTTTAATTGAAAATTCTTCAGTTGACAAAAATCTAGTTTTTCTTTGTTTTCCTCTCCACTGTAGGGCAAGGAGAGGAGGAAGAAACATGCTCCTTGTAACAAATATGCAGCCTGTGGGTGCTCCGCACTGTGTATCACTGCACTGATCCTTGGTCACTCCAGGGTCGCTGTTCTGCTTCCGTTCACCAAGTCTTCCCTGGTTTCTCTGGAGCTGTCCCTGTATCACCACTTAAGGCCTGTAGTGCTGCGTTGTTATCCAGATGCCTTCCAATAGGTGAGCACTCCCCTTGTCCACTGCACAAAGGCTGCTCTAAACACTGGTTTCCCTTTCCTTATCTCTTTGGGGACAGGCCTTGCAGTAGCAGTACAGTGGGTGGTGAACAGCTGAAGGCTCTGAACTTGGAGTCAGGAAAACCAGAGTACAAATCTCACCTCAAATACTCATTAGCTCTGTGACTATGAGTGAGTCACTTCTCTCCTTCCTCACCTCAGTTTCCTCAAGTATAAAATGGGAATACTAACCAGACCTGTCCCCAGTTTGTCAGTTATGGGGATCAAACGTGTACCAAGTACAAGAAAACTCCAACAAGACACAAAAGTGAATGATTACTAATACTATTACCACACTGCTGTGTCTTAAGAGGATGAATAGCTCTGGAACTTTATGGGCTGTTTTCCAAAATATTTTCCAAGAGAGCTTGGCCCCTCCCACAGTCCCACCAGCAGTAGAAGTCAGTGTTCCTGTTTTCCTACAACACCTTCATCATTGGTCATTTTCTATTTTGTCAAATTACTTGACTGAGGGTTAGAGTTGCTTTAATTTGCATTTCCTTAGTTATTATTGCTTTGGAGCATTTTTTTTCTCCAAATGGCTCTCAGTAATTTAGATATGTTTCTTATAAAAAAAACTTCCTGTGGTTATCCTTTGGCTATTTATCAATTGTGACATGGCTCTTACGGTATCTGTCTTGGAAAAGAGAACTTTATCAGAGAAAATTGTTGCAAGTACTTTTCCCTGGTTACCTGATCTCCTCCTAAGTTAGGTGCATTGGCTTTGTTTATGTACAAATTTTTATATTTTGTGTCATCAAAACTGTATGTTTTATCTTCTGTGATCCTGTCACATAGTAGGCACTTCATAAATGCTTGTTTACTTCAATCTCCATCCCTTGGTTGGTCATGAACTCTTCTCCTATAGAAAGATCTAAAAGGAAATGTCTTCCTTGTTCCTCTGACTTGTTCATGAAGTCCCTCTTGCCCCTCTAGGCCACACAATCACAAAGATCTTGTCTTGGTCTCTACCTGAATTCTACCAGGCAGCTCTCCCAGGCGTCCCTCTGGGTTTGCCCAGCTGTAGTTCTTGGCTCAGTAGTTGGGATCTCTGGTCTGAGCCAACACTGGGCTTCTGTTATGTTTGTTGGCTCCTGCAGGTTCCTTATTTCTTACCCAGGAGCAAATTGGTCTGAGGATCACTGCCTGGGTGTCTATTATCATAGTCTTCGAAATGGCACTGCTAAGCCTTCTTCCTCATGATTTCCCTTGAGATTCTTGACCTTTTCTTTTTCCAGACAAACCTATTTATTATTTTGTTGAGACCCATAAAGTAACCCTTCCATAGTCTGACTAATGTGGCACAGAATATGTGTATCCATTTAGGTATACAGTTAGGGCAATGTGACACTTTAATAGTTTAAGGACTTAAAGACTGGGCTCAGGCACGAGCCATGGTTAGTTTTCCAATTGTTTGGGACTCTATCTGTGTAGTCAGATTCTAGCGCTCCACCAGGGCACAGTGCCAAGTCAATGATGCCTTCTGTAGTCATTTTCAACAGTGTTCCTCTTTCTCCCTCTTTCTGCTAGGTGCTGTTGGTCACAGAGAGAAGTGCCCATCCTTTGTGTGGATCTATTTGTCTTACAAGTCAGCTCATTATTCATCACTTCAGACCCCTGGTGTCCTCCAAGTCAACCATCTCATCATACACAAAGAAGGGGTGACTTGTTTCCTTTTTGGCTGTAATTATTCCCTTTCTCTCCTCATCTCACTGCCTCCCTGAATATTTCCAGTACGATACAAAGCGGAGATGGTGATGACAGACATTTGTGCTGAGTCCTGTAGGAAGCACTATGCACTATGGGCCTAAGTCACAGGCACAGCCTATGGTCTGTGCACTTTTTAATTTATTTTTATTTTTTGTAATTTTATAAAACACTTTAAATTTAAATGCAAATCAAGAAAAGAAGAACACTACTGCCATGTACACAGCAGAACAAAAGGATTAAATATAAAGCAATAAAATCCCATTTCAAGAAAGCCTATATAATGACTCCAGCTTTTCTTTGCTTCTTTGTATGTTTTCTTTTTACTTTACTTTCTCCTCCCTCCCTCTCCTCTATCCTAAAGAAAGCTAAAATTAAACATATATACATATGGAGTGTTTGTTGTGTATACACACATAAATATCTATAAATACACACACATATATACACATATATGCTTATACACACATAGGACCATACTATGCAAATTTCCACTTGTGATCTCTCTTCCTTCATAGGTCCAAGTTTTCCATGTTTTTCCTTTTCTTGAGGAAATTTTTTTTAACTTTAAATTTAAATATGAAATGAGAAAAAAAAAACCCGCCATGTATACAGCAGACCATGAGAGAGGATCCAATATAAAACAGTAAATAAAATCCCATTTCAAGAAAACCTCAATAATAAATGTTACACAGGGTTTTCAAAGCTGCCACCTTTTCTTTGTTTCCCCGTTAGTTTTCTTTTCTCTAAAGTGCATTTCTTACTTTAATTTTTCCCTCCCTTCTCCTCACCCTAAAGAAACCTACAATTAAGCGTATGTGTACACACAGAGATCCATAAACATACACACATACACTCGCACACATATGTGTAAGACCGTCCTATGCCCATTTCCCCTTCTCCTCGGCTCCCCTGACGGTGGACAGCTCCAAATGTTTTTCTAAATCAGCGGGCTCTTCCTTTCCCACACCACAGCAACATTCCAACCCAATCGCATTCTGGCTCAGAGATCGTCTATGATGGCTTTTCATGTTCCCTCCACTTTCTGCATTCCTCCCGTTCTCGGCCATACAGCTTTATTTATACAAGAACATTTTAATTTTAAAAAATCCAAAGCATTCTTTTTACACTTGAGCAACGCTCTCCCCTCACAGTCAATTTTAAGGTCTAATACCGCGGAGTCTGCTTCCTTCACATCTTTTTTCCCCTTGTTTCTGTCATTAAAAATGAACCGCTGTCATTTTTTTCTCCCTCAGTAAAATGATCTTTAGAAATGTAACCAGGTCGCACGTCAAGCAGGCCAGACTGTCCAGTCTGTTACATTGTCCCACCCCCAGAACAGTAACAATGTATCATCTCCCTAGGCCCGCGTTCGTGCACAGAGGCTGGCTGGCCGAGCCCCCTCCCGCCTCACGGTCTCAGACGCCTCTCGCTCCGTCTGCTTGGTGGACCTGACCAACACACACGCGGGGCAGTTCCCAGCTCCTCTCTGACGGAGAATGCCCCTGCTTTCTATCTGCTCCTGCCCTTCCTTTGATCTCCGCGTCTCCCTGCCTCAGTCTCCCCCCTCTCGGCAGCCCGAGCCCACGCGAAGCTCCCGGGGCTCCGTCCGACTCCGAAGGAGAGCCAGGCACCGTCTTCCTGCCCTTCATCTCCGGCCTCCGCGCCTTTGCACTCCCTGGCTCCCAACCCCGGGTGGACTCCCAGGCTCCACCTTCCCCGCTCCCGCCCCGGCCTGGACACTTCCCCCAAAGCAGAAGGACCGCCCCTCAGGTGCCGGCAATCCCGGCCCGGGACGTAGGGGACGAAGATCTCACCTGCAGGCTCCACCCACCCCTCCGTGAGAGGCTGCCGCCCTGGCCCCACTGAGCATGCTCCGCTCCCCTGCACGCCCCGGCCCCAGTGCGCATGCTCTGCTCCCCTGCAAGCCCGGGACCCATTGCGCATGCTCCTTCCACCAGCAGCCTCCCCCTCCCCTCCACAGGAGGGGGCCGCCCGGCCCCACTGCGCATGCCCCGCTCACCTGCAGCACCTCTTGACAGAAGGCGCGCACGGAGCGTAGCGACGCCAGGTCCAGTTCCTTGACGATCAGCTCCCCGGCGGGAGCGCCCTCGGCGGCGGGCGGCAGCTGGGCCGTGGCCCGCTCCAGCGCCTGCTCCCGGCGGAGCTCGGCGGCGGCCTCCTCGGCGCGCCCGCGGTCGCGGCAGGCGAGAATGACGCGGGCGCCCCGGCGCAGCAGCTCGGCCGCGGTGGCCCGGCCCAGGCCGCTGTTGGCGCCCGTCACGATGACCGTCTTGCCGCGCATGAGGCCGGCCGCGGCCCGACCCGCGGGCCTCAGGTAGCGGCGCGCCACCAACCACAAACCCCCGCCCAGCGCCGCCGCCAGCAGGGCCGAGCTCAGTGCCACCATGGCTTAGGCGCCGCGCGCGCATGCGTGGCCCTCCGGCGCGGTGGTCTCTGGGACTCGTAGTTTGCCGAGCACGTGGGGGGCGGAGCCTGCTTGGGGTTGTCAATATCAGCCCCATAGCTGGTGGCCAGAGGCTGGTGGTGGGAGGCTGGTGTGCTCCACAGCCTTCAGAATGCTGCAGCCGAATTCCCCCGAGACTCCTCCCGGCCTCCTTCCCCCAACAACGTGTCGTTCGTTTATGACTTTCCTTGTTTTTATTTGGGAATCTGATTCAAGTGCAGACTGAAGCTTTGTTTTCTTTGGGATGGGATCCTGCCTTCCCATGACCTAGCCAATCCTCCAAACTTAATCCAACCTCCCGCTCTAATCCTGACATGTGGGACGACACAGTCCTGGGATACTCATGACCCGTCAACCTTCCAAGAGCTACCACTTAGCCCGCATCATCATTCTCCCTGTGCCTTTCCTTTCCTCCTCCGCTCAGTGCCTTCCGGGGCTGTCACCCCTGCACTGGCCTCACCTTCTTTTCTCTAGCTTTATAGTTGTCTAGGTGGCAGCTACAGTGCGTAGACAAGGAGTCTGAAGACCTGAGTTCAAATCTAGCTAAGATACTAGCTGTGTGACTCAGGGCAAGTTACTACATCTATGTCTGCCTCAGTTTCCTCAACTGTGAAATGTGAATAATAATACCTGTCTCCCAAGGTTGTTGTGAGGATCAAGCAATCAAATTCAAAGTGCTTAGCACAATACCGGGCACCTAGTAGGTGCTTAATAAATGTCCTTTCCTTCCTTCCTTCCTTCTTTCCTTCCTTCCTTCCTTCCTTTCTTCCTTTCTTTATCCCCATTCCTTCCCATCTCCCTCCCCACATCTCTGTAGCAGCCTCTTTTTGTATGAGCCTTGAACTAAAATTGGTTTTTACATTTTAAAAAGAACAAAAATTCATTTAAAGATGCAAGAAAAGATTTTCTTAACTCATAGGTACCTGATAATCTGCCGTAATTTGCAGATCCTTATTCCAGTACCATCAGCAACTAGGTGGCCCAGTGCATAGGGTGCTGGGCGTAGAGTCAGGAAGACCTAAGTTCAGATATGGCCTCAGACGCTCAGCTGTATGACTTTAGGCAAGTCACCTAACCTTGTTTGCCTCAGTTTCCTCATCTGCCAAATGAATTGGAGAAGGAAATAGCAAATCATGTTAGTATTTTTGCCAAGAAAAGTCTAGAGGGGATTGTGAAGAGTCAGACATGACTGAAAACGACTGAACAAGCACAACTGTATACTGCTTCATTTAGTATTCTCATTAACTCTTATAGGTTCAGTGATCATGTCTATACAGATGATTCCCCGATCTATCTGTCTAACCCTAGGCCTTACCTGAGGCAATGCCACTCATTACCAGATTGCTGACATGTCCAAAGCCTGAGGAAATCTTGTCAGGCCTCACCTGTCTCCTTTATGTTCCCCTCTCTCCATTTTGTAAACCTAGGTCAGGCTTGTCACCTGTTGCCTGGAATATTGCAGAAGCCTTCCAGCTCTCTTCCTTGCCAAAAGTCTCTCCTCACTCCATCCTTCACTCCAATGCCAAAGTGATTCTACTGAAGTCTAGGCCTGACCCTGAGCCCCACCTGCTCAGTGAGCCCCAGTGACCAAGCCCTTATTCTGCTTGGCATTTTCCCAACCTCACCCCTTCCCTAGTCTTCATAAACTTCAGCCCCTTCCATGTACTTGGGCACTGTGGCCTCCTGCTAGGTCTTTGAACTCAACACTCAATCTCCCCACTCTGGGCTTTTGCATTGGCTGTCCCATGTCAAAAACAATCTGCCCTTTCCTTCCCCCTCTTGTCTTCTTTGGTCTCCTGCCTAACTTAGTGTACACCCCAGGAGGCCTTTTCCCATCTCTCCCAGATGACCTTCCACTTACTCTGTGGATACCTCACATATACATAGTCATTTACATGTTGTTCCCTCCACTTAGTGAGCTTCTGAAAGGCAAGGACTCGACAGATGTTTGTATTAGTACATCTACCTGAAAGGTACTGGAGGTAGCTTATTAAATGAACAAATGTTTATCGAGCCTCCCCCTTGTCCATAGCACACTGTGCTAGGTACTGTGGAGAAGAGAATGCCAAATATCCTTCATAAAACTATATCCTTTTGTATGTATGTGTATTATGCATATCCTTTCCAGGCTGAATTGGAGATTTCTGAAGTTGCAATATTTGAGTCTTTTGTGGAAATCCTTGAAGTTTTAAATCCTCTGTTTATACTAAGAACAGATGTAGCCTCAATAGTATCAGGCCAAACATCCTTATGTTAGATATTTGTGGTGAAGTTTCTGAATCCTTCTGGAAATTGAATATATACAGGGAGGAACATGAGGTTATTCACATGATCCAATAGCCTCTCGGAGATCGGAATGGGAGTGTTAAGTGTGACTCTCCTTTGTGATGTTCCTTACTTCCTAGCACGCTAAAGGATGGAACATTTCCTGGCTCACTCATCTTCAGATGGAGAGGGCAAGTGTCCATCTGGCTGAATAAACCAAAACCAATAGAACATTCATTAATGAGAAGAAAATAAGACCCGCTAAAAGTACTAACTGGCAGAACATAAAAATTCAAAAGACAATTCTATAAAACACACCTAGCAACAACCTCAATGACAATTATAACCAAAAAAGAATAAAGGGGCCAACCCTACAGGTTGTTTCTTATACTGTGCTTCCAGAACCTGTTCTGCCTAATAAACCAATGGATGTTCCTGATTTATAGAGCCTTGTAGAAGAGAAATCTTTACCTACAACCCAGATTGGAAGCAAAAGAGAGAGAAGCTTGTTCATATGTCCTAAAAGGCAATTAATGATAAAAAGGGGACTGGCTAAAATTGACTACATGCCTCACAGGCTGTTAAAGTCTTTCATCCAACACGGATGGAGACTTGAGATGCCTTCACCCTGGGACAGTTCTGCTCACTCTTCCTGGCTGTCCCAGAGGAAAAGGAGATGTTTTCTTGAAGCAGCTGGCCAGTGCATGGCTACTTGTAACTGGACGTCTGCCCATCAGCTGTATTCTTCTGTGACAGCTTTCCCATTACTTAGATCATCTCTCCTCTCTCAATCTATCTTTATCCAGCAGCTCCTTCCCTGTGAACTCTTAACAGATCTCTCCTACCTTAATAAGTCATGTTCAGCTCCTGAAGACAAAGACCAAAATAGGATAGTCAGTCACTACTCTCATTCTATCAAGGATGACAGTGTGTACATGCATACATGCAAAATAAATAAAAGGTAAATGGGGGAGGGGGAGGAAGGGGTTCAAGAAAGACTTCGTTAGAAGATGTCACCTCAGAAGAGTTCTGAGACAAACAAGCAATGCTAGAGGTAGAAGGGGGCTGGGCTTGTATATTCTACTCATTCATCCTCTCTTTTTCTATTTGTTCTTGTTTGTTTGTAGGGTTATAACTTTTCCCATGAGGACTATGTTGGCTGGCTCCCAGAAATTTTGGTATGTTGTTTCAAAATTGTTATTTTCCTTCACATGAATTATTGTTTCTGTGATTTATTCTTTTAACCACTCATTACTTAGGAATTCATTGTTGTCTCTGTTTAGGTCTCTGTCTTTTAATTGTCTTTCAATTTTAATTACTACTTTCATTGCATTATGGTCTATAGAGTACGCATTTAGTATTTTTGCATTTTTATATTGGTTTGTAGTTTCTCTTTACCTTAGTACAAAGAGAGTTTTATAATAGTTTCATGCCATGCTAAGAAATATATGTATTTAAATGTACATTGAGGAGATGCCACAATTCTTTTAGTATAGTTTCTGTAGCAGTTTTTTCAATTCTGTGTTTTCTTTTTGGTTTATCTTTCTGTTGGACTTACCCAAAGCTGAGAGATGGACATTGAAATCTGCCGTCATTGCACTGCTGTCAGTGTCCTCACATAATTCAGGTACTTTATGAATTTCTAAGACCTTTGGTACAACTAAGCTTGATATAGATAATAGTTTGTTGTCAGTGGTTCCTTTCAGTGTAATGTAGTTTCCTTGTTTATACTTTTTATGTTTTGAATGTTTGTTTTCTTACTTTTTCTGATATCCCAGGATTGCGTCTCATACTTCTGGGGATTTCCTTTTCTCCTGCCCTTCCCTCATTTTTATCTTGTTCATGCCTGCTTTTTTTTTAATGTGTTTCTTATAAGGAACAGATCATGAGGTCTTGTTTTCTTATTCAATCTACCACTCTTTTCCATTTCTTTGGATTGCTTCATTGCCCTTTTAAAATCATAAGAGTTTTATATTTTCTTCCTTTTGTCTTTTGTTTTTTTTCTTTCCAACTTAGGATTTATTCTCCTTTTCCTCTGTAAATACAGCACTGAATTTTTTTTAGCTATTTTTGCTTCATCTATTTCAGGTTGTCCCTGTCCTCACAGGGACATTGACTTTCAGACCCTGCTTCCTTCTCCGTTTTTTATCTTTTTCCATAGTTTTGGAGTTTTATTCTTTTTTCTTTCTTGCTTTTATCCAATTATTTAATTCTTCTCTCTTTTGTTCCTTTTAGGTAAGCAGCCAACTTTCCTTTCTGACTTCTTACCTTTTTCGGTTGTTAGTTTTAACAACTTCATTTGATGGGCCTATTTCTAAAATAGCTTATGCCCCTCATTTTCGTCATTTTTCATTCTCCCTTTCTATTCTAGATTTTCATTCTTTCATTCATGGCCCTTCCAAGTCTTTAGGCCCTTTTTAATTCCGGTATTTTCAGCTCTTGTCCTCTTCCTCGCCCTCCCCCACCTTTGTTGTGGCTTTCTCTAAGAAATACAGTCCTGCAGGTCACAGAGAGCATATTAACCCCTGATAGGGATTTTCCTATATCCTTCCTGGTAAAGTTCTTTATTGCCCTTCACTTCCTCCATGACCATGTTTCTTTCTTTTGGGTCATGTTTATCTCTAAATCTCCCTCATCCTTCCAGGAGCTTGGATGATTCCCCTTCTCTTGAGTCAGAGTGAGTGCTCTGTCTGTCTGAGCACTGAGTCCCTGAGGATCACCCCATGGCAAGGTCCTCACCTTCTCCAGAGCAGCTTGCCCTTGGTTCTGTCTCTCACCATCCCAATAAGACTCCCCCCTTTTTCTTCACCTGCCTCTCCTTGCTCAGGGCACTTCTCCAAGGGGTCATCCTTGTCTGTGGCAGATGCCACTGCAGGACAAGGGTCAAGTCCCTGATCTTCCAGCATTGCTTCTCCTGCTCCTTGGGGGTGGCCTATTCCTGGCCTTTCTTGGTGGTCTGCTGAGCTTTGGTTGTTTGGTGATTGGTTGGAGGATTCTCCATTTGGGTCAAGCTTTCCATGTGTCTGTATTCATCACACACATCGTTTCTTACAGCACCATCATATTCCCTCACATTCATGGACCATACTGGGTTTAGCCAGGCCTCTGTTTGGCATTGAAAGATGTCTTCTCAGAATTTCCTATTCTGCTTCTCCATGCTCTCAGCATTCTAGGCATACTGCAGTGATTTGCCATTTCCTTCATTTTACAGATAAGGAAACTGAGGCAAATAGGGTGAAGTGATTTGCCCAGGGTCACTCAGCTAGTGAGTAAGTAGAATCTGAGACCAGACTTGAGCTCAAGAGGAGGAATCTTTCTGACTCCAGGCCTGTCATCCTACCCCTATACTCCTTAGTTGCCCCTTACATCTCCAACTCTCTGCTCAGTAAATCCACTTGAGTGACAAATAGCCATCTTTTTACATAGCTTCTGAGCCCAGTCCTTGCCAAAACTTCTCTCCGTGTGCCGGATAGTTGTTCATTCATTTGGTAAACAAGCATGTATTAATCATTTACATGTTGAGAACCAGTGCTAAGAGCTGGGGAAGGTCACAACAGAGTCTCTGCTCTCAAGGAGCTCTTGTTCTAATGGTGTAGGCCAGCAAGATACAAGCAGGGTCAATGAGGCAGCTTCACAAGAAAGGTACCTGTGGAGGGGCAGGGTGACCAGAAAGGCCTCTTCCACATGATTATGAGCCTTCAAGCGTCCACTCAAATCCTGCCTTGTGCCAAGGGAGCTGGACTCCCCCTCCGGGTTCCTTGACCTTGATGTCCATACACCCCTTCCCTGGCTCCTGGCCACCTCCACCACATTCTTCTCTGTCTCCTCCTCCCTGCCCTTTGCATGTGACTTCTTAAGGGAAGGGGATGCCTTGGTTACTTGTCCTTGTATCCCTAGGCATTAGCCCACGTTGTGTGTCTGCAGGTCTTTCTGTGTCTCTAGCCAGGTCCAGGACAGATGCCATTCTCTTTACCCCAAACCTCCTCCTTCCCCTCAATTCCCTCTTCTTGCCTCAGGTACCACCATCCCCATCACCTTCACCTCCAAGGATTCCTCTCCCTACCCTCATTGAGCTCAGTCTTCTTTCCCCCTGATACCACCTCTCCCAGGCTCCCTTGTTCTAGTTCAGGCTATGGTCACCTTTCACCTGGACATCCGCTGTGGGCTCTGGTATCATCTGTCCCAGTCTGCTGAGCCCATCCATCCTCTGGTCCCTGTCCATTGCATCTTTTTTCAGGTTGAATGAGTCAGTCAGTACACATTTATTAAGTACCTACTGTATGCCCAGCCCTGAGCTGAGCTGGAGATGTAAAGAAAAATAAAAGGTAGTCTCTGCTCTTGAGAAGCTTACAGGCTAAAGACTCAGGCAAATCATTCTCAGCTTCCTCTTACAGCAGGGAGCTAGAGTTTGACCTAGGGGTGAGGCGATGGCCTTAGCTCCATTCAATCCCCTCTTCTACTCCTTTGTGAAGGTTTGTATCAGACACACAGTTGAGAAGTACAGTCAGCTCTTGGTCAGAGCCTTCACATGGAAAAGTTCTCACATTTAGGCCAAGATTTGGCCCTCTGTCTTCATTTAAATGTGTAGTAGTAGTGGAGGTAGTTGTGGTGGTGGTAATAGTAGTAGTAGTAGTAGTAGTAGAGGTTTAACAAGCAGAGGGGACTTCTTCATTGATTGTGACAGTCATGTTGAAAGGTGACTGAGAGTCAGGGGAGTGTCAAAGGGTCACTGTGTGCATGTGCCCTCATGCACTGTGTGCTGTGTTTGTATTGAGTCTTGGCCTGGTACCTTCCCATTGTCCGGGGATCCATTTTCCATGGTTGGATGAGCTCCTGATGACCAGGCCTTCCTGGCTCAGGCTGAGGCTACATCTCTGATCCAGCAGCTGCTGGAGACTTGGGGTTGGATGGAGTGTCCAGTGATAACAACAAGGTGGCAAGCCCCTTCGTGCTACTCTACTTTCTTGGTTCCTTTCCCCTCCTCCATTTGCTCCATCCCTGGGTCCTAAGGGTCCTTGTACAGAGCCTGGGCTCTTCTGATTTCTTTGACATCTGCCTTTCTGTGCTCCAGGGCACACAATCAGCTGTGTATTTGAACAGGCTACAACCTCAATCCTGCTTCAAAGAGAGTCTTCTTAGGGCCAGAATCTGGTTCAGGTTTGTAGCCAGTTACTCTCTACCATTTCTATTTAGAAAGGGGTTTATGAGGAGGTAAATGCAGAGACAGATCACAGCCTGTCTCTGCCTCTTCGAGGCTTTCTCCCATCCCTAGAACGCTCCCCTGCCTCACTCCTTCCAGAACCTGCGGCTTCCTTCACTCTCAGCTCAACAGCTGCGTACCTGCTTATGGCCTTATGTTGGAGTATACCACTCCTTAGATTATTAGATTGTGAATACCCTTTGGCGCAGCAATACTACCACTGGGCCTGTACCCAACGAGATCAAAGGTGAAGAAGAAGCCCCATCTAGGCAAAAGTATCTATAGCAGCTTTTCCTGTAGAAATTGTTGTTCGTCCTTTTTTGAAGAGGATCCATGTTATCAAGAGATGCTGACTTGCTTGTGCATTGAACTGAAGCTGGCAGGTGTATTCAAAGTGGCCAGCCTCACTCTCTTCCAGAGTCAGGACAAAAGTCAGGATGACTGGCAGTGGCCTGGGATGCAGCGGATGACCTTGGTGCCTTCTATGTCTGAACAAGCTCCAAGCGAGTCGTAGTGCCTGCTTCAGTCATCTTCACGGCCACTCTGCCCATTCTCCTGGGGGAAGTTTTCACACCTGGCTATGAAGGGTCATCTGAGCCTGTCATTCACTGTCTTGTCTGATCTCTTGGAAACCTGCCTAATGGTAGACGTGCTGTTTATAACATTATTGTAGATTTTCATTGGTTACGAAAGTGTTATGTGAGTAAGTGGATTATATTTAACAGCAGCATAGGAAGCTATTCAAGTAGAGCTAAATAGTCCAACTAAGGATATGCTGCATGAGTATGTGATCCAAATGGAAGCATCATGATGATTTTTCTAAAAGACCCAAGAGGTAAAATACCATGTACTACATTCACCACATTCTCTCTCTCTCTCTCTCTTTCTCTCTCTCTCTCTGTCTCTCTCTCTGTCTCTCTACCTCTCTTCCTTTCTTCTGTCTCTGTCTCTCTCTTCCTCTTCTCTATCCTCACTCTGTCTGTCTGTCTCTGTCCCTCTCCTCTCTCTACCCCCTTTCTCTCTCTCTCTTCTTCTCTCTATCTCTGCCTCTGTCTCCCTTTCCTCTGTCTCTGTCTCCCTGTTTATCTCTATCTCTCCTTGTCCTCTCCTTTTCTGTATGTGTCTTTCTTCCTCTTCTCCCTTTCTTTCTCTGCCTCTCCCTCTCTGTCTCTCTCTCTTCTATCCTCTCTCTTTCTCTTTCTCTCTCTTTCTCCTATCTTTGTTACTCTCTCCCTGCCCCCCACTCCTTTCTCCCCTCCATCCTCTCTCTTCCATCCTCACCCTCTCTTCCCACTTCCTTCCCTCTGACAGTGACTAAACTCATCAAGAACGAGTCAGGAGGCAGTGTGAGTACCATTCCGTTTTTATTTTTTCTCCACCTCCTGATTTAGGCTGCCTCTGCGAGGGCTGGAGAAGGGTACACTGGCTACAATGGTGTCAAACTTCTGCAGTTCCTTGATGTGGAACATGTTGTCATCAAAGAAGATGTGGGGCCGTATTTTGACCAAGATGGGCCCTTTGGGGGCCCCAGCCAGAAAGAGTGCTTCGTCAATCTCTAGGCCCCAGGCACGGAGCGTCTTGAGCACGCGGGCTCCAGAGCTGGCGGCGCTCCTGGCCGTGATGAGGTAGGTCCTGATGGGGCAGAGCAGCCGCTCATCTTTGGCATAGAATTTCTTTTGCAACCTCCCTAAGTCTTCTAGGAATTGCTTCAAGGGTCCCTGAGAATGGAACAATGGAACAATGGCAATGATGAAAGAAGTAGAAGTCCTAGGTGCCATACACAGATGTCAGGCCAGGTTTTTGTTCATGGCTTACATACACAGGGCTCACAGTGCTGTGTGGAGTGGCCTGCTGGATCTCTCTCTGCCTCAATTTCTCCCATATCTCCTCCCTTGACTCAGAACCACTAGGCCTTGTGGACACACAGTTCCCTTTGTGACTCCTTCCCTCCCATGGTGATGTTCAGACCCCAGAGTCTGGCTTTCCACACCCTCTCCCTTCTGGCTCTAATCATGCCTCCTCTTCACGGCGCCTGAGTTCTAGGTACATGAACTCTCTAATCCTCTATCCTTTCCTTTTCTCTCCTTTCTCTGTGATTGCGCTCATCCTGAGCCTTCATGTCCGAAATAAATCTCCCCTCCAGGGCTTTTGTGCTGAAAACCTCAAGCAACATCCAGCCTGGCCTAGTGAGTGAGGGCCCATCCAGGGACCTGTAACACAGAAGACACAAGCCCTTGGATGAGCACATCCAGTTGGATGATCACACTACCCAGGGAATAAGAAATGCTCTCTTGGTGCTGGATTCTCTGAGTTATTTGTGATGCACAGGAGCCCTTGAATAAGAAGGGTCAGAAGGGAGAAATGACTCTCGGTAGCTGGCAGCTCACTGCTGAGGGTTGACTACACAACTCTTCATCGCCTTCCTGAGTACAGCAGAGACATGTCACCTGGGGTGAGTGTGCAGACCTCCAGACTTGTCTGGCCAGGTGACTTCATGAACTGATTCTTGGAGGCCCAGATCCTACTGGGAGAACACATTGTGTAGGAAGCAGTGCCAAAGATGATAATGTGTTGGGGAAGAATGAAGGCTTTCAGAAGTGTATGCTCCTGATTCAAGGCAATGGCACATGTCAGAAGATAATGTCTGAGAATGAATCTGGGTTTTTGTGTCTGGTCCCAAACCCAAGGATGAAGACTGATTGGAGCACAAAAGCATGCCCAACCAAGTCTGGCAGGAATGCTTTCACAGAGAGCGGAGAGGAGAGTAGAATGTGCCTGTGTACTGCTGTGAAGTGAGAAGCCCTAGTGAGGGGCTGCAATGGAGAAAGAAAAATCACAAGAGAATTCCTCAAATGCAGAGCAGAGAAGAAAGTGGAAAGGAGCCAGGCCTTACCTTGTCTGAGAAGTGTTTCTACAAATGTCAACATCCTGGGCAACTATGAAACCCAACCCAAGGGGCAAGTTGGATTGCCAAAATAGACAGTAATTTGTCTAAAAAGGATATTGGGATGTTAGGACATGACCAGCAAGCGTCGTCCTACATGTCCCTAACACTTGGTCAGAGAAAGCTTGTTGCTGAACTTGGTGATGGTGGTCCGCACCTCTTTTCAGAAGGAGCATGTCAAGTAAATGGATGTTGCTAGTGGGAGGGGAGGGCACAGGGTACCATTTCACTTCCCAGTAGAGGTCTTTGTGTGAGGGCATACAGGAAAGAGTGGAAAATCTGGGTGATTATCAAAAAGGGCAGAAAAAGAAATGATAATGCTATTGGAATATGAGAGAGAGCACTGGATCAAAAAGAAGAAGTAGATGTGTCATTCAGATAATATCACAAGCACAGTGTGGAGGTGACTAAGGATTTCAGCTCCTCATCTGTTGGAGACACAGAGGTTGGAGAAACAGTCAGCTAATACATTGAATGAGAGATGTAGAATAAAAAAATCTTGGTAAGACAGAATATTGGGTCAAATAGAAGGTATAACAAGATAGGGGTAAATATAAAATCTTGTCATTACTTGGAAAAAATTTGGGAGCCAATAGCTTGCAAGCCAAATATGGGTCAGCAGTTCAATATGGAGGCCTAGAAAGCTCTTATAATGATAGGATGTACAAATCTGCCTATTGTGTCCAAGATGAGAAATATATCCTGGTCAGAGCACACAAGAAGGACTGTTAGACACTGCACATTGACTTTTTGGAAAGACAGTGACAAGACGGGTTGAGTGTAGAGGAACATGACTGGATTGGTGAATATGCTAAGGGGAGAAGATATGTTGAAAGAAATTGGAAGGTTCATAGAAAAGACTTAAGTTGGATAAGAGAGTTGCTGCATGAAGCCCAGAAGACATAAAAAGTAGGGCTTGAGAGTTGTCTTCAAGCCTTTGAAATTCTGTCATGTGGAATAGAAACTCAGCTTGTTCTCTGTTTTTGGAGGGTGAGCTGAGAGAAAAGTTAAAGTCACAAAATTCTGATGTTAACATGTTTCTTCCTTTTTCTTCTTTTTAAAATTTATTTTGTTACTAACCTATGCTTTTATTGTGTAGAGAGCTCCCAGTGAGGAAACTCCCTTCATAGTGATTCTGAACCCCTCACTAACCCCTCTGCCTTCTCTGTTCTGGGCTCCCTTCTACTTTTCAATGGTTCCCTTTGGTGGTTTGGTCAGCTCCCATAGATTCAGTGATCATCTCTGCAGATAATTCTCAAATCTATTTATCCAGGCTTAATCTTTGTCCTGACTTCTCATCTCCATCTCCAATGATCTGTTGGCTATCTTGAGTTGGATGTCTGTTTGAGGAGGCTTGGAATAATTGCTCTTCTTCTGTTCTGATCCATCAGATCACATCTGGAGTACTATGTTCTGTTCACTTCGAAAACAAAAACACATCTTTGATAATCCAGAGAGTCCAGAGGAGGGTCTCCAGTACATGTCATATGAGGACCAGTGGACATAACTGGGGGAATTTATCCTGGAGAAGAAAATTCAAGGGGGTTGGGTAGGAAGTAGGAAGATGTCTGCCATGGACAGGACCAGGAGCAATAGATGGGCCTGGAAAGAGTCCAGGGGATGTTTGTTGTCAGGGTAGAGGGGTCATGAGAGGGGAAGGCTTCCTAGCTATTAGAGGTGGCCAGCAGCAGAGTGGGCTGCCATCAGTGGGGAGGTTCCCCACATTGTGGATCATCGTCAAACAGATTAAGGAAAACCACTTGTCAATCAGGTGAGAGTGCAGATTCTTTTCAAGAGTGGTTTGGACCAGATGGCAGTTGTGGTCCCTTCCGACTTGAATATCCTTTCCTTTTCTGATTCTATGTAAGAAGGTAGAAGCAGGAAGGCCAACTCTGTTGGGATACCATAGATAAGAGTACCTGTGAGCCTGTTATGGTGCAGGAAAGTTGGGACAGATTGGTTTAGGTGGAAAGATGATACACTGCGTTTAATGTGGAGTTTCAGGTGGTGGTAAGACATCTTGGTGTAGCAAGCTGGAAATACAGAACTGGAGTTCTTGTGAAGAGTAAGAGCAGGAAGGATGAGTTTGGGAGGTGATAATTAAAAACATGAAATTGATGAGATAACAAAGACATGGAGGGGAGAAGGAGAAAAGGGCCCAGAACAATGTTGGAGGAAGATACCCACATTTAATGGGAAGTGGGAACTGGATGATGTTTCAGTAAAGGAGAATGAGAAGTAAGTGTCATAGATGTCAAAAGGAGGGAGAATGTCTAGGTAGAGGGGGTGATCAACAGTATGAGAAGTTATTGATTGGGAATTAATGGGAATTGATATTGAGACAAGACGTTCAGTTTTGGAATTATTTTTAACCTTTGAGAGAATCAGTAACCAGAGGGCAAAGGAGGGAATGGGCTGAGAAGTGAGTGGCTACTGAGGAAGTCATGACAAGAGGAGAAGATCATCTTTTCAGGAGTTAGACACTGCACATTGACTTTGAAACAAGAAGCTTGAGAGGAAGGCAGGGTCCAATGAGAGCGTTGCCATAGACAGTGGAGAAGGATGAAAGCTAAACAAAGGGCACTGAATATTCATCGAGATGCTTTCCTGGAGGTGGGGTGGGTTTGGACGGGGAGCCCAAGAAAGGTATTATACTTGACTAGGAGAAGGGCTCCCTCATTCCAAGTGTGTGGATCTGTGTAGAGGATGACAGGATTTAGGTGGAGGAAGGGAAAAGCAAAAACTCATGAGAAATGGACTCTGATGCCTTAGTCAGATCCTTATGAATGAGGCAGGATTGAGGCTGGTGACAGGAATGCCCGGGCCTCAGTGCTCCCTGAAGTGCTGAGTCAAGAGCCTGCCTGAGCTTGCCCTCAGTGGGTTCAGCCTCTGAGAATCTAAGGTTAACTTCTCCATCAAGATGAGGATTTGGAACAGACTCCTTAGATAGAAAGTGGAACTTGGTCTTTGAGAAATTCACAGTTACTTTGAAGAGGTGACTTCATGACATCACAAGACAGCAAGAAAGGCTGCCAGCACAGTGGGTGGAGCCCCTGTGGAGAGTTCATAGGAGGGTCTATAGGCAAAGTCACATGGGATAAACTGGCAGGCATGGGTCAGCATCTGTATCAATTGAGGGGATGTCTAATTGATAAGATCCCAGATGCAGCCAAACAGGAAGAGTCCCATAGGAGAGCCTAAGAATATGGGATTTAGGGGACAGCAGTATGAACTGAAGGGAGGTAAAATATTTATGTTTTTATCTGTATTTGTATTTTTTTCAACAAAATATTGACTTTCCAATATATGCCTACTTTTTCCCTTCCCAGAATGTCAGTTGAAAGAAAGAAAGGAAGGAAGGAAGAAAAGAAAGGAAGGAAGGAAGGGAGAGAGAGAAAGAAAGAAACTTGGCTTAGCAAAAGTGACCAAGTCATCAAGCAATCTGACAGTATCCACATGCACAGATGCTCAGACAGAGGATGGGGCTTCAGGTCTTTCCAGCTGTCCTTCCAGAGGGTCCAGCTTAGTTTTAGGATGACATGCTGTTGATTTCTGTTTTGTGGCTCTGTCCTTGTTGCTGCTGCCGTGGCTGCTGGCATCATGATGTTGTTTTCTTGGTTCCATTTCCTTCACTTTTTGTGCATTCATGGAAGACTCCCAATGCTTCTGCATTCTCCCCAGTCATCCTGCCTTTGCACCCCACGTGCTTTATCCATTCGCTGACAGATAGTCAGCTATTTTTTTCCCAGTTGTTTGCTGCTACTCTAAGTATTTTGCTCTATATGAAATCTTTATTTCTGTCTTTCCCTTCTTGAGGTATATATACCTAGCACTGGGATTTCTGAGTCAGAAGGCCTGGATATTTTACTCTCTTTCTTTTGCTATATCTTATTATAATTAATCATTGAAAAAATGAAAAAGGGACTGGTAAAAATAAAATTTAAAATAAAACCAGTAATAAGTGAAATTAAGATGTAGTAAAGTTAAAAATACTTTTACAGATGATCAAAATAAATAAACTAGGAGAAAAGTTTGGGAGGCCCTTCTCTTCAGGCCATGTGCAGATCCATTAAAGGAGCTTAATGTATTGAACCTGGAAAAGGACAGCATAGGAAGGGCCTGCCAAGTCTCTTCATGGGTTTGAAAGACTCTCACCTGGAAGGGGGATACAAGTTGTTCTGTATCTCCAGAGGCACCAGGAGCAAAGAGGGGATGTGGCAAGGGGAACAATGCAGGCTGGATGCTGGATTAAACTTCCTAATGTGGGCTTACCCAAGAGTCCACGGGGGCCTTTAAATAAAGGCTGACTGACCTCTTTTCTAGGATGTCATAGAGAGGACTCTTCAGGATGTGTGTTGGCCTTGAAGGCCACAGAAGTTCCTTTGAAAATGCTGAAATTGCATGATTTTATCAGCATTGCAAAGGAGATTTCAGTGAGGAACTCCAGTATGAATCATAAACATGAACACGGTTTAATTGAATTCCTTTCCCTACCAGTAAAACAAAGGGTTTGGATTTTGCGATGTATGGGGTCTCTTCCACCACTAACATTGTCCACCATACCTGGGCAAGAGGCTTGTCCTTACTGAATGGTTCTTGGGGAGCAGCTTTTGGCTTTTCTTTTTCTTTCACTTTAACATGTGGGTCAAAGTCATCAGAGAAAAGGAGAGCATCCCCATCGAAGGCCACTCGGAGTTGTGTTTCTGAGAATGGCAAATCTTTATTCCCCAAGTACATGGTGGCTGCAGCAATGCCTGGAAACACATGGCACAGCTCCGTTAGCACCATCTCAGGGACCTGTGCCTCTCTCCTTTGTTTAAACTTTTTTTATTACGCAACTCATATACATAAACAATTATGGACTATCTAACATACAAACAATAACTGAAAAGAAGATTATACATGAAAGTATGAATTTCTATTGTAAGTACCACCGATCATTTAAAAATATTTGTCAAATTTAACAGTTTTCCTATGCTGCCCAGAACCCTCTGCTGAATGTGTGTGTAAATGTTTCATTTTCAGCCTTTTCTTTTCTTTTTGCATCTTGCACAGTCCATCTCCAGCTCCCCAGTGGAACAAGAATTAACTCCATACCCTGTGGCAGGCACCTTGCTAAGTGCTGGGGATATAAAGAAAGGTAAAAACATGCCCCATCCTCAAGAGCTTCCATTCTGAGTGGGGAAAAAAGCATGTAAATTACCAGGTACAAACAAGATTCATTCAAAGCAGGTGGGAGGTGATTTCAGAGGAGGTTGCTATTCCTAGAAGTGTGGGCAATTATCCACAGGAGGTGGACTTTGAGAAAGAAGCAGGAGAAGTAGAGAGAGACATGAAAGGAGAGACCATTCCAGGCTTGGGAGAGGGTTCTGTGTAGAAAACAGTCCATAAGCTAGTGCTGACAGAGAGGGCCAAGTGAATGGAGGGGAGTTAGGTGAAAGAAGCCAGGAAACATAGAAAGAGGACAAACTATAAAGGACTTTAAAGGACAAGGGATTTTCTGCTTTATCCTGGAGGTATTAGGGATGGGTTAAGTAGCTAGACCAGAACAAATATAGATGATGGGACCAGGTTTATATGGAGGGAATCCTTGTTGGAGATTTTGTAATTGTAGCTGTGTTGAATGATTGATGTACAAGTTATCTGGAGGAGTAAAAGATACCAAAGGCATGGAAATCCATCACAAGGAATATTAATACAGAGAAAGTTGTCTGAGAGAACAGTAGTGACCACTGGCTTAGAATCCCACTGTCCTATCCACACCAAATCATGATGCGTGTCATGTGTATGGAGATTGAGTTTATCACTGATGATTTTTTTCACATGCAATAATGAACACTGGCCCTAATCTTTATGTGTCACAATAAAATAAAAGATGAAAGTAGTTTAAGATTTCTTTGTGCTTATGGATTGTGAATTTAAAAAAAAAGAACGAAAATACAAGAAGATTCAGTGCTGCCTTACAGGCACTCACCAAGTGGTCAAGATCATTCCAGATTCATTGGCAAGGGTCATAGTAGAAGCTGCCCTGTTCAAAGGCCCTGTGATTATGAACATCAGACAAGGCACGAGACAAAGCTGCATACCCCTGGGATAGAGTAATGGTCAAGGTCAAGAGGTATTCCCTATCAATAGTGAGCTCCTCCAGATACTCCTCTTGAGTCAGGACATTGTGCTGGCAGCATTAAGCTGCAGGACATTGTGCAGCCTCTGAGATCTGTCTCAGAGATCAGTGATCATTCAAATGAGTCTGTCCTGTCCATCCACACAGCCAGGACCAAGTGGATATGGACTGTTCATCATCTTGTTGTCAAGATGCATTTGGATAATCTTCCTCCATGGAGCTTGTCCAGCAATGCTTACCTGTGGGCCAGGCAAAAGATGCACAGAAAGAGGTGGAAAGGAGGATGACAGTGGAAGGTATCATTCCTTGGATTTAAAGACACTTTTATTGACCTCCAAGATTCCTGTGAATGTCAAAGCTCATCTTTTCAATACCAGTATTTTACCAGTGCACTGGTATGGTAGTGTTAGCTAGAATACTATGACCTAGAACACAAAGAACTAAAGGAGTGTTATTACATAGAGGGCAATAGAAGAGTTTGGAATGATTCTTAGTCAAGTCAATAAGCATCTATTAAGTATCATTTACTATGTATTGGGTACTGTGTAAAACACTGGGGATACAAAGAAAGGCAAAAGCACCCCCTGCTCTCAAGGATCTTACAATCTCATGAGGGAAACAATCTAAGAGTAGCTGTGTACATACAACGTCTATGCGGGATAAAGTTGAGATAATCCCAGAGGGAAAGCACAGTATTAATGGGACAAAGAAAGGCTTCTTTCAGAAGCCAGGATTTTAGCTGGTATTCGAAGGAACCAGAGAAGCCAGGTGGTGGGGACAAGGAGAGAGAACATTTCAAGCATGAGGGGTAGCCAGAGAAAATGCCAAGAGGTCAGAGATGGAATGTCACATGTGGAACAAGTAGTCAACGAGTCAGAGACAACAAACATCTTTTTACTGCTTAATACACACCAGGCATGATGTCTCTGGGGGCAGAGAGAGTGATAGCCCCTGCCTTTCAGGACCTTATATTCTTTTTTTTTTTTTTTCAAAAACATTCAAGATAATTTATTGAAATATCAGTGTATCCTTTTTCTTCTTTCTACTTTTATTTAAATTTTCATGACAATGCTGAAAGGAACCCTGAATAATTTTTTTTTAAATAATTTATTTAACTTTTTACATTCATTTTCACAAGATTTTGGGTTCC
>CM053769.1:93320436-93331824 GCA_028658325.1 Potorous gilbertii | reverse complement strand
AAATGGGGAGAAAATTTTGGAACCCAAAATCTTGTGAAAATGAATGTAAAAAGTTAAATAAATTTATTTTAAAAAAAATTAAAAAAAAATAATCAGAAAAAAAAAAAAGAAAATCACTTTGGTGGTTAATGGAGGATGGACCAGAGTGGGGAAAGACTTGAGGCAGGCATAGCCCAGGAGGATGGGCATGAGGGTCTGCAGTAGAGTTGAGTTAGGGTCAAAGAAGAGAAAGGAGTATATTAGGAAGATGTTTCAGAGGTGAAATCAATAGGCAAAAGATTAAGTATGGGGGGGTGGAGTGAGTAAGAGAAAGTGAGGAACCCAGGATGACTCCTAGGTTGTTAGTCTGAGGGACTGGGAGGAAGGTGGTGACTTCTACAGCAGCAGGAAAAGTAGGAGGGTGGGAGGATGAGTTTAAGGGGAAAGATTATGACCTCTCTTTTGGACATGTTAAGTCTATGGGATATCCAATGTGAGATGTTCCAATTAGCCTGGGGAAAATTAAGAATAGAGGTCACTAGAGAGAATAGGGTTGGATAAATAGGTTTAAGACTCATCAGCATGAATTATTGCTCAGTTGCTTCAATTGTGACTGACTCTTCACGATCCCTTTTGGGTTGTTGGCAAAGATACTTGAGTACTTTTCCCTTTCCTTCTTCAGTTCATTTTACAGAGGAAGAAACTGGGGCAAACAGGATGAAGTGACTTGCCCAGGGTCACACAGCTAGTAAGTATCTAAGGCCACATTTGAACTCAGATCTTTCTAACTGCAGTTCACTGTTCCACATAGTTGCCTCATCAACATAAAGATGGTTATTAAATCCATGAGAACTGATGAGATCACCAAGTGAAGTAGGGGTAGAGGGAGAAGAAGGCCCAGGACAGAGCCTTGTGGATTATTCACTATATGTTAGCTCATTTGACCTTAGACATGTTGGAATTTAAAATTGGAAGGTAAGTTAGAGGTCTCTCTCCCCTCTCCTTTTTTTGTTTTTTAAAACAAGGAAATAAACTGGTTCAGAAAGATCAAATGTTTTAGCTCCTTCACCTCCAATCTTCAACAACTCCCAATTGCCTCTAGTCAAATGCAAACCCTTCAGCTTAACCTTCAGAGCCATCCACAATTTGACTTCCCTCCGATCTTTCCAGGCTTATTTTATGTCACTTCTTTTCACAAACTCTCCATTCCAGTCAGACTAACCATCTCGTTGTGCCTCCATCACACCTTATCCCTTGCCTTTGCACAACTGGTCTCTCCTATGTGTACAATGCCTTCTTCCTTCTCAAAGAATACCTAGTTTCCTTCAAACTAAAGCTCAGCTACCACTGCTTACATGAAATCGTTCCTGATTTCTTATCCTCTTCCCCCTCTCTCCTCCCTCCTTCCTTCACTCTCTCTCTGCATCCCGGTGTCTTTTTATCTCTCTCCCACTGCTCCTCCCTCTGTCTCTATCTCTCTCTGCCTCTGACTCTCATTGTCTCTCAAAATTACTTGTGTCTTATTTGTGTCCGTGTTGTAATTTCCCCTTTCCCACCCTGACAAGATAAAGTTCCTTGGGGTCAGGGCCTCTTTTGTTCTCTCTCATCAGAACCCAGCATGGTGACATGCATACAACAAGTACTTAATATTTATTAAATTGGATTAGGTTAACATTATGATTTTAGAGAAGGTAGGTTCTATCATTCCACTTTCAAGTTGAAGATGCCAATGCTCAAAAAAGAGAAATGACTTATCCATGCTCAGCTTCAGGGGAGGAGTGGGGCTCCAATGGTGATAAAAAGGTCATAAAGGACTTGCCCAGCATCGCAGAGCTACCAGTGTCTATGGTCACCTTTGAACTGAAGTCTTTAGTCTCAGGAACGTTTGTTCTGGCTACTTTTGCCTGCACCTATTGTCTGACATCCTGCACCACTCCAGGCACTCAATGGAATCTAGAAAACATCCTAAATGTCTGTTTGATGGCCTGCTTTGAGAAATGCAGAACCAGGCAGCCTTAGAGTAGGAAGAACATTCTGATGGCTTCTCCTTTTCCCTCCATTTCACTGTTAGTGAAATGCATTTCTATTCACAGTTATTCTCAAGCCCAAGGAGATGGTGACTTGCCAAGATCAGACAGACAGGGAGTTGCAAATCCAGCTTTTGAAAGGAGATATTCTCATCCCTGTTCAGTGTCTTTTTAACTACTCCTCTCTGTTACAGCTTCCTCCCTTCTGTGTCCTGGGGGATGATCTAGACATTGGTCTCCTGGCTGCTCCCTGCTCACACCTGTCTCACTTACTGCCCCTGTGCCTCTTTTCCAACTGGGCTCTGCCCTGGGATGCTTTCCCTTCTCATCTCCACCTTTTGGCTTCCCTCACTTTCTCCAAGTCTCAGCCACAATGTCACCTCTGTCAGAAGTCTTCCCCCATACCCTTTGACCCTAAAGCCTTCCTCAGTCTGGCCTGCCTCTAGCTTGCTTATACATCATGCTTGCATGTTGTCTCCCCCATTGGACTGTGAGCTCCTTGAGAACACAGACTTGTTTTGTTTTGTTTTGTAGGTTTTCTTTGTATTCCTAACACTTAGCAGAGTGCCTGGCTCATAGCAGGAGCTTGATAAATACTAGTTACCTATTTCAAATTAGCAAGACAAAACTGACTCCACAGAACTCTAGAATTTGATTGTTATGGAACTGAAGTCATTGTCCATTCCAATCTATACTGGAAAGAAATGCGCTGCATACATAGCAGTTGTTCAGACTCTGCTTGAAGACCCCCAAAGAAAAGACCACCACCTCATCAGAGAGCTCATTCCACTTCTGCACAGTTTTCATTGTTAAGAAGTTGCTTCTCTCCAGAAGCATTTGATGGCACAGGGTTTAGAGCACTGGGCCTGGAATCAGGAGGACCTGAGTTCAGATCTGGCTTCAGACATTTACGAGCTGTGTGACTCTGGACAAGTCATTGAAACCATGACTGTCTCATTTCCTCAACTTTCAAATGGGAATAAAAATAACACCTCTCTCCCAAGGGTACTGCGAGGATTAAATTAGAGAATATTTATAAAAAAGTCCTCTTAGTCAAGTGCCTGGCACATATTAGGTTCTTTCTCTCTTCCCTTCCTCTGTGTGTCTCTGCAACGTTTAGTGCACCTGCCTCACTGCCCAATAATTAAGCTCAGAAAGCTGTGAAGCATCAAACTCTTTTGATATGAAATTCAGTACTGACCGTTACAGTATTTCAGTCCATTAAAAGTGGGAACATAGACACACACACACACACACACACACACACACTCACAGGTTGTGTATATCCTTCATTCTCTAAGAGGACCATGACATCAAGATGATGACATGACTTGCACTTGACTTTGATTTGAGAAAGGGCTGTTATAGGTCACCAGCCTCATTTCTTCTCCTGAGCCATCTGGATCCAGTGGCCTGATATTCATAAGGATGACTGGAGATGGCCCAGGATGCAGTGTGAGACCCTAGGCATTTTAGGCTAAGGTCTTATCAAATTCTCACTTTGACTGAGATATACCCATTCAATGAATAGGCCTCTTTAAATAGCTATTCATGGGATGGCCCCTTTTAATAAAGAAAAAAATAACAAAAAATCAGACTGGAGGGGCAGACCCTCAGGGTTCCTGGGTACAGAAACTACAGACACAGAGAGATACACCTAGGCACACAGAGACATAGATACACAGACACAGATACATACACAGACACATGTAGACACAAACACACAGATACACACAGCTATACATAGACACATATAGACAGACATACAGATAAACATACACAAACACACAGACATAGATATCCAGACACACATAGACACACAGGCAGGCATACTCACATACAGACAGACAGACATAGACTCACACACAGACATGTACATAGACAATTATGGTCAGTTCCCTTAGGGGACATATTGTTTGATGGCCTATTTGAACTTGATGCATTGGTGAAATTCATTCTAGCAAGGACCTCCCCAAAAAAGTAAAGTTGGATTTCTTTTTAAATCAGTGAGAAACCAACAAAAAATCTGTGTGACTCTCAATATCAATCTAAGCTATCCCATACAAAAAGGTTCTCTGATGTGAAAAGAACACAGGCCCAAGAACTGCCTCTTCTACCTGTAAGCTGTGTGACCTGGGGATGGCCATTAAACCAATCTGAGCCTTCTTCCCATGAAGAATAGGAGTAACTTCTGACTTGTGTTCCTTTAGTGGCTGTCATGAAGTCAAATTATTCACTCTATGAGAAAGTGCTTTGTAATCTGATAAAAACATTTCCATATTTGTAGCCCCAAATGCCAATGCTGTTCTGGGCTTCGTAAATTGACTGAACATCACATATTCTTCACTCTTATCAACAGTCAGTGTTGTTCTCTTTTGCCTCCAAAGCACCCGGCAATAGTCCTTGCTCAAAGCAAGTTTATTGGATGCTGTTTATTGAGTAACTGTCAAATTGATTCCTGCACTGGGATTGTGTCCCTGGCATGCCCTCAGAAAGGCTCACAGAAGGGAATACTTGTGGCTGGCTGTCTCTCAGGGGCAGACATTATGGAGCATGTGTGACCATTGTACATGCAGAGTTAGGGCACCTTCCATCTCTGACCCTGCCAGCATGCTCAAATCATGTTTCTTGCTCGTGGGTATCACATCTCAGCTGAGGTTGGGCCCTAGCTGTGTGGGGCACCATTCAAGCAGCTTCTTGCTGCCATCTGATGGTCTTCAGCCAAGTCAGGCTGTCTGTCTTCTGCATTCTGCAGCCGCCTTCTGGTACACCCCTCCCACACCAGAAGGACAAAAGCTCTTTAGTCATTTTTCCTTCAACTACCCAGTGGGACACAGCAGAAGAGCTTTCTACTCAGGAATGTCAGCAAATGGCCTTGGAGCTCCCTTCCCATACTACAGTCCATAGGTCTGCACGAATTACTTGCAGAAATGACAAGAGGTTTTTGTTGTGATGGTTTTCCTTTGTATCAAATCAAGCAAATGGTAGAGTGACATATACTCCAATTTGCCATTAGACTGAGTCAAAAAGATGCTGTTGGCATCATTCTCTAGTCCTGTCTGATTCTTCAAAACATTCTTTAAACTCAAAGATGGCACTTTCCAGTGGAATTTGATCAATCAAATGTTCCATCTAAAAGGAGGGTATGGACGTGTATGTGCGTGTGTGTGCACACATGTATATATGTAGGGGGTGGGTGTAAGAAGACAGGAGGAGATAGAGAGGAGGAGAAAGGAAAGACAGGTTCAGTAGTGTTTGTTTTTTTACTAACTGTCCCCTAGGGGAGGTTGGATGACCATTGGCTCATCATACTTTAGGAGAGATGTGAGTTTTAGGGAGGAGTTGGAGCTGTCTTTGAAGTCACTTCCAACTCCGAGATTCTAAGGTTCTAGGTGGTAAGAGTGAACAAAGGAGGTGAACCTAGTTAAAGATTTCACAAGTTTAACATGTTTTACTGGTGAATAAATTGTTTGATCATGGAAAGAATGCTTCTTGATTGACAGTTCCTTGATGTCAAGTCCAGAAGTTTAAAACAAAACAAAACAGAAAACAGAAATATATTGCAGGACCTGGGATTAAGACCTTGAAATTCACACTTGACAACTTAAGTCCAGAGCTTTGGGCCAAGCCCTGTTGCTGCAGTTAGAAACGCACATGGCAGCTCTTGTTCTGACATTTGCAAATAAACACTTACTGGGCAGCCCACGTGTGCGCATCAAAGGTGCTGCATTCAGTCAGGTCATGGGAAGCAGAGCCCCCAGCCCCCAGGCTGAGACCACAGACACATCCTCCACGTGGTGTTTATTTGACTTTCTTACCGTGGTGATTGATGCTGTTTATGAGCCTTACCCCCGCTTGGGCATGGTTATTAGTCATCAGCACAATATCAAACAAGTCCTGTTCTTTGGGATAAAGACTGCGCAGTCTGGCATTGACATTCTGCAGGGCCTGTAGGTTACAAACATCAAGGTGCATATGTCAGCCTGGTAGGCCCAGAGACCAGCCACTGACAAGGAAGGGGAACTGCAGGCCCATCTTCCTGGCCAGACCTGTTTCTTGGGTTCCTTGGCTACCTCTTGTAGCCAACAAAAAAAGCACAAACTGATGGGAAACATTTGCTTCTGTGGGGGAGAAGGTGGCTGGGATTGGGTCTGTGACTGTACTAGCATAAATAAGTCCCAGGTGAGGAAGCCTCTCCCTCCAATGACGTTGTCTGGAAGTACAGAGAGGTACTGAGCCAGAATAGGTCAGGGATGAGATGTCTTCCGGGGTAGGTAGCTATGGTACAATGGGAAAAAATCCATTGAACTGAGAGGTAGATATTGGGCTCTGGTCCCAGCTTTACTATTAAAAACTATCCCCAGGAGCTTAGGCAAGGAACTTCCCAGAGTAAATGGAGGTCACCCAGAGAGCCCCAGGTGTGAGGTCACAGTAGGCCTGAGCTGTAGTACTGACTCTAGCACAAATGAGTTACAGAATTAGACCTCAAAAATGCTTTCTTCCAGCTGGCATGTGAACAACAGTCCCCTTCATGATCTACTTGACAAGGGCTCATCTCACACCTGCCTAGAAAATTCCTGGGGAGCAAAGCCTTCTGAGATAGACAATCCCTTTCACTTTGGGGCAGCTCCAACTGTAGGCTTGATGTAAAAACTAAAAACCACAGTGACTCTCCGTTGCTAAGTTTTGCCTTCTAGGGCCAAGTGGAAACAAGTCTGAAGTGTCTTCAGGCTTCCCAATACTTGGACACAGCTATTATGTTCTTCCTAAGTTTAACTTTGTCTAAGGGCTAAGGTTCTTCAATTCATTCAGCATGTCCTAATATTGGACAATATTTAAAGCCTTTTTAGCTGCTAGGCAGTACAGTGGATGGAAGGGCCAGACCTGGAGCCAGCAAGAAGCGTTCAAATCCTGACAACAGTTTGGCCCTAGGCTAGTCACTTCATTTCACTGAAACTGTTTTCTTATATGTAAAATGGGGATAGTAACAGCACCTACTTCACGTGACTTTTGTGAGGATCAAATGAGATATCACACATAAAACATTTTGCAAACCTTAAAGGCCCTGTATAGATGCTAGCCGTCATCTCCATCCTTATCACCATCATATCACCACCACCACCGTCATCATTCTCACCACCACCACCATCGTAGTTGTGGTTTCCTTAGATTCTCCCACATATCAATTTAGTTCCCTAGAGCTGAGTGCCATGTTCTAGACATGGTCTACACAGAGCAGGGGAGAGTTGGCCTGCGACCTTACCAATTTTGGATACAATTCTTCTCTTAATGTATCTAAGATAGCATTAGCCTTTGGGGTTACCATGTCACATTGTTGATTCATATTGAAGGGGTAGTTCACTAAAACTCTTAAACTTCTGTTCTTAGTTTTCAGATGAGTCTCTGTCCAGCCCTCTCTGCCCACCTACATACTTGTGAAATATGTTGTTTCTGTCTCTGTTGAAGTGAATCTTAATCTGTTCGAGCCGTTGCTCTCTTCTGTCAAGGTCTTTATGGATCCATCTCTATCATCTAATGAGTCAGTTACTCATTCTTGCTTTGAGTCATCTGTCAATTAGATGAGCATGCCATCTATCTCAAGGCAAAGATAAGAGCTTCAGCCATGCCAGGGGCCATTGCCACCCCCTGGCACATTCCACTGTGGCCTCCTTTCACACTGCTATCCAAACATCAGTGCCTAGGTTGACCATCAGGCCATTTGTTTGACAATGAAGGGAAAGGGTCTGCTCACTCAGCTCTGAGTTCACCAGACTGTACTGTTAGCTCTGATCCAGATGAGCGGCATGAGAGACATTAGTTTTGCCAAAACTTAGGAAAACAATATTTCATTATTCCTAATTGAATGGTACAGTAACTTTGTAATCTGGTGTGGCCTGCTCTTGATGGATCTTTGTGATCACTTCTTCCTCTTTGAAACATCCAATAACCATCCTTTTAATAATATTCTATAATTTCCCCCAGGAGTCTGAGCCAAATTACTGGCTTACAGTTTTCATGCTCCCTCTCAACTTAAGAAATAACGATTATTTTTGCCTTTGTGCCTTTTTGTCCAGCACTATTCTAAGTGTTCCTAGCACATCATTAGCAAAGTGCTTTATGCACATATTTCATTATCTCTCCATATCTCTAAAATCTTTGAAAGGTCACTGCTGGTGGCTCAAAAGCATATACTGGGATATCATTCTTTTTTTTTCTTAATCTAAATGAAGTGGAGGACAGAGAAGGCTGTGCATATGTCTCTAAATTTAAATACTACAAGAAGTTTCTCTCTCTTACCCCACCAGTCAAAATCCTTTTGTATCATCCTTTATTTTCTTTTTCTTTAGTGAAGACATTCATCTTCAGCATCTTCCAGGGGAGGATGGACGATGCCTTTTCCTGGTAAAGTTAACCCTTCCATTTGTGTTATTGACTCCAGCTGCTTCCCTTTTTCATTCCCCTTCTCCCTACAGTCAGGTCTTACCCATCCTTAAAAGCTTACATCTGCTGAGTCTAGCATAGCTCCCACATTGGAAAGCTTGTTGTGAGTCAGGGTCTGCACCTCCAGAAATCTTAGTCACTTTTGGTCCTTTGCTGCATCACTCAGGTGCAACTACTTTCTTCATGGTACCGGTGATCTCCTAACTGTTGAGTTCAGGCCTCCTTTCCTCATCATATTTTTGACCTTGACTTCTCTGTAGCTTTTGGCACCATTAACTATCCCTTGCTTTGGACACTCTCTTTCTTGGCTTCTGTAAAACTGATCTCTCCTGGTTCCTATCTGACTTTTTTCTCAGGCTCCACTTGTGGCTTTGTCACTCATATCATGACTTCTTTCTGTGGGCACTCCCCAAGGCTCTGTCCTCTAAATGTTTCACAGACCTATTTATTGAACTCCAGGCACTCTCCAACCTTCAGGACCATATTTTTGGATTGATAGTGGAATAACGACACTTGGATAACATGTGGTCATTACCCACCAAACCAAGTCTCGTCCATCCTGTCTCCATGGTGTGTCTTGAATTTGCTGCCTCTCCTCTCCTCACACAGCCACCATCCCAAGTCTGGCCCTCATCCTCTCTCATCCTCAACTGTAGCAATAAACTTCTAACTGGTTTTCCTACCTTGGATAGGCTCTCTTCATGGTCTTGCCAAATTGATATTATTAAAATGTTGATTTCATGATATGACTCTTCCACTCAAAAAACTTTGATGGTTCCCTATTATCAAGCTTTCTATTTCTGTATTTAAGGACTTCCTAAACTCCATCTAACTCAGTATTGAACCCCGAATCAGTAAGATCTGAGTTCAAATCCAACCTCAGATATTTATTCTCTCTGGGATCTTGGGCAAATCACTTTAACCTCTGTCTGCCCCAGTTTTCTTATCTGTAAAATGAAGATAAGAAAAGCACCCACCTCCCAAGGCTGTTGTGAAGATCACATGTGACAGTATTTATGGGGTGCTTAGCATAATGCCTGACACACGGCAAGCACTATCTAAATACTTGTTGCCCACATCCCCGCCAGTTACACATTCGTTTACTTTTCAGTCATAGTTCACATTATTTGTTTTTCATCATATACGTTTGAGTCAAACTGGGCTGCTGGATGTTTCTCATGCACAAGGTTCCATTGATCACCTCCCACATCTTCTCATGAGTGGCCCCTATGTCTGGAATGCACCCCCTCCTTGCCTCCTCTCACAAGACAATCCCTAGTTTGCTTACAAGCACAATCTAGGCCCCTACTTCTTAAGTGAGACCTTTCCCAATGTCCTTGGTCCTCTGCTATTCCCTTGGGGATCACATCAGCTCCCCAGGCTTCAGTCTGTGCTGAAAACTGTCAAGTCTACTTGATCTAGGCTGGGGGAAGTGGACAAGGGAGAGTCACATGGTCATGGATTATCAGACTTGGAAGGGCCCCAACAGATCATCAAGCCTGGAAGAGATAAGCTTGGGGAGGCCAAGCCCTGGGCTCAGGCTTTTCTCAGCTTGTCCTTGGACAGGTACCTTGATGAAGCCAAAGGCAGGTCCCGGCCTCAGGATGACATTCTCATTGGCAATCTGGTGCTCCATGTACTTCTCCAATCCTTCATTCTCAAAGATTTTATTGTCTTCCACCATATTGAAGAGTGCCCGGGAAGAGACGGCAATGGTGATGGCGTTCTTAGGTTTGGGCTGCAGGAAGAGGTGCACAGAAAGATGTGTGGGTCAGGAATTGCCAGAGGAAGAAAGGTGACACAGACAAAAAGACACACCTAGAAGAGGGGAATGAGGGTGCGCCATGGTATAGGATGGGGGAAGGACAGCTGTTGGTGGGTTGGTTGGATGGATGGATTATGGTTGATTGCAGATAAGGGAGGGAAAGACGAATTGACTGGGACGAGTGAATCGGTAGAGACAAGTGGAAAGATGGAGGAATAGATAGAAAGGGGGTGGAGGAAGAGGGGAGCGAGGAAGGGACATAGAGAGGATGGACTAAGGGATACATGAAGGAGGGTGAAAGGCAAGAGAAAATCAGAATTCAGAGGAGGAAAAGAACCCAGCAAGTCAGAGTCTGGCTCACCACAGAGAGGCAGGGGAGGGCCAGGCATACACAGAGCACTGGGAGCTGGGGAGGGCGACAGGGGATTGTGCTTACTGGCCTGGGTCGCCCGGGAGTCCAGTTGGAAACATCCTCATCAGTGTCTTCACTTGTGTCCCGGGAACATTGAGCGAGTGACAACTTTGAGCTTTTCCATTCCTGGGATGACTTTGAACTCTTCCATTCCTGGGATGACTTTGAACTCTTCCATTCCTGGGATGACCCGGACTTAGATGTCTCTGAGATTGGAGATGGAGTCGGAGGAGGGGCTGGGTGTGGAATTGGAGATGGAGTGGTAGGCTGTTCTGTCTCCCAGGAAGGAGTCGGGGCCTTCTCAGAGGTCTGTGAAGGAGTAGGATGAAGCACCTTCTCCCCAGACTCCATGATGGAGACTCGAGAGTTCATACTGCTATTGGATTGCTAGAGACAGGAGGAATGGGCTGAATGAGTGGTTCATCCTGACCCCAGGGCCCTCTTCCTCCTCCCCCCAACACAAGGGCTCCCATGCCCATCTAGACCCTTGGCTCAACACACACTCCCCTGAGCACAGAGCATGGTCCCCTTACAGGCTCCCAGAGACAAGAGATTACACATTCAATCCTCTGATGCCTCGTTTGCTCACAGAATGTTTACAGTCTTTTATGTGCTGCCCCCAAACCTGCACAGCCCTCATTTCTAACCTTCTTCTGGAGGAAGTAATGTTACTAAGACAACCCTGTCTAGTGGTGTGTGTGTGTGTGTGTGTGTGTGTGTGTGTGTGTGTGTGTGTGTGTGTGTGTGTGAGAGAGAGAGAGAGA
>CM053769.1:93281444-93312936 GCA_028658325.1 Potorous gilbertii | reverse complement strand
GCTGCTTGCAATATTTTCTCCTTAACTTGGGAGCTCTGGAATTTGACTACAATATTGCTAGGAGTTTTCCTGTTGGGATATCTTTCAGAAGGTGATCGATGGATTCTTTCAATATCTATTTTACCCTCTGGTTCTAGAATATCAGGGTAGTTTCCCTTAATAGTTCCTCGAAAGATGATGTCTAGACTCCTTTTTTTGATCATGACTTTCGGGGAGTCCAATAATTTTTAAATTGTCTCTCCTGGATCTATTTTTCAGGTCAGTTGTTTTTCCAATGAGATATTTCACATTACTATTATTTCATTCCTTTGGTTTTTGTTTTATAATTTCTTGATTTTTCATAAAATCATTAGCTTCCATCTGCTTCATTCTAATCTTTAAGGAATGATTTTCTTCAGTGAATTTTTGGACCTCCTTTTCCATCTGGCCAGTTTTTCTCTTTAGGGCATTCTTCTCCTCATTGGCTTTTTGGATTTCTTTTGCCATTTGGTTTAGTCTATTTTTTAAAGTGTTATTTTCTTCAGCATTTTTGGATCTCCTTTAGCAAGCAGTTGATTCATTTTTCATGATTTTATTGCATCACTCTCATTTGTCTTCCCAATTTTTCCTCTACTTCCCTTACTTGATTTTCAAAATCCTTTTTGAATCTTCCATGACCTGAGACCAATTCATATTTTTCTTGGAGGCTTTGGGTGGAGGAGCTTTGACTTTATTGTCTTCTGTTTGTCTACTTTGACTGTCCTTGTCACCAAAGTCAGATTCTATAGTCTGACTCTTTTTCCAGGTTTTGCTCATTTTCCAAGCTATTTGCTTAATTTTTGAACTCTTTGTCAAGGTAATTCTCTGCTTCCAGTGGGAGTTGGGGAAGTGTACTTTCAGCCATTTGATTCCTCCACAATCTGCAGATCTAGAGCTCCAGAAATAGTCACTGCACTGCCACTGCAGCTTCCCCTGATACTGCTGCCACACAGGGCACACAGGAGGCAAAAATGAGGAGAAAGTGAATTCTAAGACTAGAAAACAATCAGAGAAAATGCCAAGAGTCAAGAGGCCAGTTCAGTTGATCACATATTACTTAAAGGAGTATAAAGTGAAACAAAAGTAGAAATTTTGGTTCCAGGGTAAAGTGGAGTGCTTGTAGTCTTAAGGGAGAAGGGACTCTGAGGATTAAGAGTCCTGGTTAAGAACAAGGTTATAGACTAGGAAAGAGGTGATTACACTTTGTCTAAGATCACACCACCTTGGAAACAAGAAAAACCTCCAAACTCCCAGAATTAGCTCTGAAAAATATCAGCATTATAAAGCCTGAGGCTTAGGCTGGTGCAGTACCCTTCCACCCTAGACAAACAGAGCCCAACTTCAACATAAAGGGTGAGTTAAGATATAGGCTGGAAAAATCATCAAATAACAATAGCAAAAAATAACCTGATCATAAAACATTATTAAGATTATGGGGAAGATCAAGACAAAACTCAGAAGAAAATATTACTGAAAAATAGCTATAAGGAAGCCTCAAAGAAAAATGGAAATTGTGCAAAAAGAAGATAATATGAATTTGTGGAAGAACCATAGAAAGAGCAGAAAAAACTTAAAAATTAAATAAGAGTGAGGGAGTAAAATGTGGAAAAAGAAATGAGAGCAAAGCAAGAAAATTATGAAATAACAATTAGTAACTTGGTAAAAGAGGTTAAGTAACACAGTGGATAGAGTGCCAGATATGGAATCAGGAAGACTCATCTTTGTAAGTATAAATCAAGTCTTAGACACTTGTTAGGCATGTGACCTTGGGTAAATAACTTGTCTCAGTTTTCTCATCTGTAAGGGAGGAGAAGGAAATCATGAACTATCCCACTATCTTTGCCAAGAAAATCCCAGATGCAGTCAGGAAGAGTTAGACATGATAACAGCAACAAAAGAGGTACAAATAATACTGAAAAAAATAACACTTTAAAAACGGAATCAGCTGAAAAATAAATGAGGTATAGGACTTCACTGATGAAAATAACTCCTTTAAAAGCAGAATTGGCCAAAAGGATAAAGAGGTACAAAAGCTTATTAATGGAAATAATTCCTTAACAATAAGAATTGGGCAAGTGGAAACTACTGATTCCATGTGCTATAGGGGAAAAAATAAAGTGTTTTTTTAAATGAAGAAACGTGAAATATTTATCCAGAAAAACAATCAACCTGGAAAATAATTGAGGGGAAATAATTTAAGAATTTTAGACTACCTGTGAAAAACTAGGAAATTATGAAGGAAAACTGTCCAGATATCTTAGCACCAGATGGTAAAATGGAAATTAAAAGAATTGTTCCATCATCGACTGAAAGATATTCTAAAATGAAAACATCAAACAACGTTACAGCCAAATTCCAGAATACCCAGATCAAAGAGAAAATATTTCACATAACCAAAAAGAAACCATTCAAATACAACAAAGCTACAGTCCAGGAGGAAAGGGAGCTAGTATTACAACCAAGAATAACCAGCCTAGCAAAAAACTGGACATAATGCTTCATGGGGAGAATGAATGCTCTGTGAAATAGAGGACTTTCAAGTTTTCCTGTTGAAAAGACTAGAGCTGAATACAAGACTCAAAAGAAGCATTAAAAGGCAAACATGAAAAATGTGAAAAAGAAACCATATGGGCCCCAATAAAGTTAAGCTGTTTACATTCACAAATAAGAAGAGACATGTAACTCCTCAGAACTTTAAATTTTAGGGCAGTTTTAAGGAGTCTACAGACAGAGGAAATGTGTTTAAATTGATTATGTCGGAATGATACAGAATATAGCAGTAAGAAAGACGAATGAACTGGAAGAAGGGAGAAGAGAGAAGAAGAATGTAGAAGATTATCTCACATAACAGAGGCATGCAAGAAACACCTTTTACAATGGAAGGGGAAATAATGAGGAAATATTTGAACTTCACTTTCATCTGAACTAGTTTGAAGAGGAAAGATAACCAAGCGGTGGGAAGTCTTTCAATTTTATCTCTGCAGCATCTCCCTAATCTGCCCCCTTCTCCCTTCTGACACTGACTTCATGTTCTTGGTGCAGGACCTCATTCCCTCACACCTGGACTCGGATCAATAGCTTCTAGGGATCTTCCTGCCTCAGGTCTCTCCTCACTCTAATTCATCCTCCATGTTCTATGATCAAAGTAGAACTGAAGTAGCTCAAAAGAAATGAGAAATGCACAAATTTAGAGAATCCACCCAAAATGTTCACGTGGACTACTTGTACATGACCTGTGGTAGAGCACTCTGAACTCACACTGGCCTGATCAGTCACAGTTGGACATGTTGTACCTTGATTCTAGCCTAGTGATGTCATTTTGACCGGAATGAAGAACAACACCCAACCAAGCAGCCATTCAGCCACAAAAGTGTAGATCTCATCATGTGACACCCCAACTTTCTATCCCTGCTAGGATCAAGTACAAAATGCTTTGTTTAGCATTTAAAGCAACCCCTCCATTTCCAAATCTTTTAAAACCTTACTCCCCTCTATGTACTCTTCAACCCAGTGACACCAGCCTTCTGGCTGATCCATGAATAAAACATTTCCTATCTCGTCTCTGGGCATTTTCTCTGCTTGTCCCCCAGGTCTGGATTATTCTTCCTCTTCTACTTCAACTACTGAGCTCTCTGGCTTCCTTTAACTTCCAAGTCAAATCTCACCTTCTACAGGAAGTCTTTCCCAACCCTCAACTTAAGTGCTTTACCTAATTATTTCTTACTGTTTCCTCTATAAAGCTTGCTTTGTATAGATTTGTTTGCGGCTCACTTTCTCCCCTGTGGGATTGTGAGCTCCTTAAGGGAAGGGACTGCCTTCCACCTCAATTGTATCCCCAACACTTAGCACGGTGGCTTTGCAGATGGAGAATGGAAGAGGTGTGGTTGGATAGTGGTACATTTGGACAAGGTGATGTGGTGGAATACTTGTTGGCCGGCTCTCTCCTTATGAGTCTCTCAGGTAAAATGGAAGCCCAAGAGAGTGAGTAGAATCTTGAGCTGCTAGAAGAGAAGCATGCCATTCAGAAATAAGGAGGTGATTTTCCACCAGGATATTCCTCAATTTGATCCCATTGGGAGCATCGTGTTGAGTTCCGGGCCCTGAACAGTCCATTGATAGCAGCATGCTTGCTGCTTGTCATGCACAGCCCTTAGTCATCCATCTCCATCCTTTACTTTCACTCTTTCTCAGGTCTAGAACACTCTCTCTGCTTAGATCTGCCTCTTGGAGCCTCTAGAACTATCTCCAACACAAAACCTTTCCAAATCCATGTCTCACTCCCAAATAACTCAGTTTTTCCTTTGTTATTAGTCCTCTCTATATTTCACACATCCATGATGTCTTCCATCAGGGTAGAAACTCCTAAGGGATTGGCTCCCTTTGGTTCTGAATCCCAATATTTGGTACAGGGCCTGGAACATGGCAATGTCTTCATAAGTGCTTGTGGATTCACAAACTGACTTATCCAGAGGAGGCATTCATGGCAGGGATGGTCCTTGTGACTAGTGGAGATCATTAGTTGAAAGAAGAAAAAGAGTGTGTTTAAGCTGGGAAGAAGAGGATTAGGGGTGGGGGAAAGTCTGTGTGTGTGTGTGTGTGTGTGTGTGTGTGTGTGTATGTGTGCAAGAGCTGCTTCTAAATTTTTGAAAGATTATAAATGGAATGTGTGAATTGGACTTGTTCTGTTTGGCCCCAGAGGCTAGAACCAGGAGCAAGGGATAAAAAAAGGCAAAAAGAAAGACTAGATGATGTCAGAAAAAAACCCAAATAATTAGACCATGGCAAAGGGAAATGGGCTTTCTCCCAAGGCCGGAGATCGTGGCTCATAGGCTCTCTGACCACCTCTCACGTGTATTGTCATCATGATTCTTTGGGGTTTGGGCTGTCCGAGACAACCATCAAGGTTTCCCCATGGATAGTGGGAGTCTCTCAATAACAGAGTAAATGACATCTCTGCTTGACTTTAAGATTTGGAAGAATTTTATGGGCACTAGTTCTCCCCTGTCATGTAAAATATCAGGTTCATCTTCCTGCTTTCCATGTTTCTTTGGATGCATCATAGCAGAGAACAGATTCTGTTCTCTTCAGCATGAATTATTTATTTAATAATGACTGTCTTCATCATGATACATTCTAAGAAAAAGAAATGGAAATATCTTCCATCTTCTCATCAGTCACAGATACATGAGATGGAAAAGCCTTTCCAGTGATCATCAGTCACAGCTCTTTGACTTCAGATGAAAGGATTTCCCATCATACAAAGAGAGGGAAGGGGGCCTGCCTAAGATCCCATGGGAAAGTAGGGGGAGACTCTGACAGTTGAAACTCAGGTCTCCTGACCCCAAGTTTGTGCTCTTTGCCATGGAGTTTTCTCCAAGTTATAGGGGGGCCTTGTAAGGGTGGTCACCCCCACCCCACCATGTGCGCATCCTGCTAAAGAGTCAGGGATGAGGACTCTTTGTGATGTCTGTGTTATAGATGGTGGTTTAGATCAGAGATGTTGTAAATGCTGACCAAACCAGATTGAGGGGTAATTGGGAAACATTTAATGGAATCAGTAAAACAGAGGACATTGATGTTAACATGTGGTTTTCTAAGTTAGCATACACAGGCAGGGATGATCCTGTATGGTTTGATGGACCTTGTTTCTTTTTTGAGTTTGACACCACTGACATCTGACCCATCCTGGTCAATCTTGGGATTAGCTCCCAGTGTGATTTCTTCTCCCCTTTAACTTTTAAATGATGTGTGATCCTCATACACCAGACTGCTTGGGGTAGGACATTGCATAAACAGTGGCCACTGAGCTCCAAGTCTGTGTTTAGTGATGTATTTTGCGAGGAAGGGAAGGAAAGGGAAGAGAAGGAGAGGTTGAATGATCTGGATCATTGACTCAATCTGTTATTTACTTCTTTGGGGTGGGCCCCAGTTTTTCTTTTTCATCTATTTCAGAAGATTACTAAAAACCCTTTGGGCCCTAACATTCCATGAGTCTATGATTCAATAATTGGGGAAGATATAGTAACAGAGCTGGTAGACACCCATCTAAACTGGAGAACCCAAGTCTCTTACTCTATGGGGGAAGCAAGCCAAGGTTTCTTCTTGGAGTTTACTTAAGGGCTTAGCACCTGCTTGAGAGAAGCTTCTGGAAGAATGGCCAGGATGAGTAAGTAATCAGAAGAGGAATCTGTGAGCTTTTGGTCTCCAGGGCATTGGAGAGGGCCACCCCTTGGGATGACTATTCCTGGGCTTTCTTAGGAGAAAACCTCACTCTGCTTGGTGCTTGGCATGGGGGCTTGTCCTGGTGTTGTCTGTATCATGGTGGGTGTTGCTCTCCTATTGCCTCCTCTCCCTATCCAAGATTCACTTGGGCTCCTTGGTCCTTAGGCAAAGGAACCTATTTAAATTCACTTTTCCTGGACCCCCAATGTCCAACCACCTTGGGCCCCATTGCACAAGGACACAAGAATCCATCCTAAGGTCAGGTTAGGCTGCTAGAGAATCTTTCCTCTCCAGAGATCCCATCATAGTCAGGTTCACTAAGGGAAGTCTGGAGAGGCCTGGCATGGCTGTGCAGCTGCCTCTGTCTTCGCCCTGCCCACTCCCCTCTGCCATTTCCTTTTTTCTCCTTATCCCTCTTCCCTTCCACAAGTAGCCAAAGCTAAGGCCATAACTGGGTCTGGGTAGCAGCTGCTCCCTGGCTTCAGAGGCACATTTGGGATGCTTACCTTCTTCCTCTTTGAGATGCTATCTTGACTCATCTCCTAAAGGTTGAAGATGATTTGTTTAAATAGATGTTTGCTCCTTCCCACACCCATTGCATATTTCTTCCCCAGCCTGCTGGTACTTGGAATGCTAAATTTGTGACATCATGCAAGATTCCATGGCAACAGATTGCCTTTAGGTGGCTGTGCTTTTAGAATTGTCTGGGTTGGACTGTTTTGAAAAAGATGTTTTCATCCAACTTCAACTCATTGATATATGTCACAGAATGGCCATGGAAAGGCCAGGATCCTTTGAGTTTAAAGGACCAACGACAGAGAGGATGCTCTCCCTCTATGCAACAAATGCAGGAATTCACTGCCTGCTCCCCTTATATAGAGGTGATTCCCTTAAATTCAACAGGCTTTTTAATTATTATCTTTAAACACCATCTAGGTGGGAGATCTTGAGGTGCTTGATCCTGAGGGTCCAGTGGGAGAGTTATGACCCAAGTCTGAATGCCTTGAGAGGAGGGTACGTCCACCCATAGCTGCAGCACAAGAGAGTGAGTGAAATCGGTGCAAAAGAAAGGCCTAGGCAGAGAGAGATTAGAGAGATCAAGTTTAAGCAAAAGCCCCTTTCATCTTGGGTGATCAGGGGAGGGATCTCAGAGGAACTAGCCTTTGTAGAAGAGGGAGAAGATGGAGATGAGGCGGGAGCCTTTCCTAGCATGGGACGAGATCTCATCAGAAGCTCAGAGAGTTCAGGACAAGCCTGAGACGTAGAGGGCAGAGACAAAGGAAAGGAGATAAGAGGGGAAGTAATGAGTTCCCCATCTCCAAGAATGCCTGAGCAGAAGCTAGACAGTTTGTTGGCTTGGTTGAGAGGATTCTTAATGAAGTACAGGTAGAACTAGAAGGGTCCCTAAGATCCCTTCCACCTCTGAGCTGTCATGGTCTGGAAAGGTAGTTCAAAGCCAGCTGACAAAGGACTTTGAGGGCAGCTGGATGGCACAGTGGATAGAGTGTTGACCCCCGAATCAATGAGTTCAAATTCGGCCTCAAATACTTTCAAGCTGGGTGACCCTGGGCAAGTCACTTCACCTTGTTTGCCTCAGTTTCCTCATCTGTAAAATGAGCTAGAAAAGGTGAATCACAGCAATATCTCTTCCAACAAAATGCAAGATAGAGTCCTGGAGAGTCAGACCCTACTGAAATAATTAACTCAGCAACAAGAAAGGCCTTTGGATTTCACAGTCAGAATCAGAGTCAGAAATTCAGAGTCAGAAAATATGTTTTGCAAGGTGCCACAGAATGCTCTTGAGGAGTAGAATAACATAAGGGCTTCAAGAAACCTTCGCCAATTTCCTTGATTCTAATTCCCACCACCCCCTCCCCCAAGTATTTTTACAAACATCTAGACTGACTTACCTGTAGAAGGTTGATTCCTTGAGCTCAGGGGTTGTCTCCCTTTTGTCTCAGCATCCATTGTGCATGGCACACAGTAAGCAATTAATATGTGCTTGATAATTTGTTTTTGTATCTGACCAAGCTTCATTGGGAATCTTAGAATCACAGGTTGGAGGAAATTTTAGAGGCTGGCCATCAAAGTCCAGACTGTCCCTGCACAAGCATCTCCATGATGTCCTAACTGACCAACTCAGGCCCTAAAGTGACATGTTGCTCACTGGTCCCTTTTGAACAGCCTCTCCATGTTGGGAATTTTCCCTAACAAGCTGTCTCTTTGTGACTTCCACCCAAGACTCCTGGCTCTGTCGTCTGGTGGGAAGTCGGAAAAGATGGATCCCTCTTCCATGGGACAGAGTCTTTGAAATAGAAGTGGATTCCATTCCCTCACCCCAAGTCTTCCCTTCTCCTGGCTCAGTACCCTTTTCTTCCAGGCTTCTCTTCAGGATGAGTGGCCAGGACCTTTCCAATCTAATTTCTGTGAGGCACTGTGGTGTTCCAGTGGATGGAATACTATAAAAGTGTATGGGTTAAAATCCAGGTTCTGCCATGATCCCAGAAAACTCACTGATCTTCAAGGCTCAGTTTCTTTATCTGTAAAATAGAGATGATAGGAAGGCATTTGGAGGCTCCAAATGCTTTTGAAAGTGTTAAAGCTCTAAAGAAATGTATGAGTGCAGTGAAGTCAGATCACCTAGTTTCAGATCTTGGGTTTGGAGTCAAGGGACCATATTGTTAGGATGTATTAAATTTAACCTGATAAATATTTATTGAATTTTTACTATGAGTTGGTCATATGCTGGGTGTGATTAGGGGCAAGGGACAGGAGAAACCTACAATATGGTTTCTGCCCTGATGTACCTTGCCTAGGTCTTTTGGAAGAGAGAAGATACCCAGAGATGAAGCCATTTCATAGTAACAGCTATGGTGAGGGAGACTCCCTCTAGCAGGAGTTGGAAAGAGAAAGCTTAATCTTCATGGACTAACCTGGTCAGAGGTTGTTGGACTGTCACACCATGTAGACTAGAGATGACAGCAAACTTGGAAAACCTCTAGTCTAAACCCTTTGCTGTACAAAGAAGGAAACAAATCCAGTGAAGGGAAGGGAATTACCAAAGACCTCCAGATCCCAACATGCAGCAAAGAGCATATCTATCATCTGTTATTCATTGGTCAATCAACCTAATTTTGGCACATTTATGTATGTAGTAGGCACTGAGGAGTGAGACAAGGAGTATTTTAGACTTTTTTCAGGTTTTTTAATAAGTCCTACTTTAGTCTATGAAAAGGGAGGAAAGAAAAATCAAGAACCTTGATTGCTCCTCTCATTACACCCTCCAAAACATATAAAAGATTCCTTTGTTTCTCTTTCTTGTCTCTGGGACATCCAGCTCTCAAAAGAAGCTAAGGCTCTGTGTTGCTATGACTCACCCATAAACAGGTCCAGGTTAATTTTGATAATAGAATTATCATTGTCAGTTCTCATTTCAGATGAAATATAAAGCAGATATACCAAAAAAATGCACATACTTCATTAGAATGATTCTTGGTCATTTAAGGAAGCCAGTCAGTGGAAGTTTCAGGCCATTCTTTTATTGTGTTTTTTGGCAAAGCTTGTCAATGTGAGAGTCGTCAGTGGGATGTACCCATTGCTTGGATGTTGACATTCCATTTGACAGGGAGCAGCCTGCCTCCTCTGGGATCCAGCTCTGTTTTTTGTCAGAGATAATTGCCACTTTGTGACTTTTTTTTGGAACTAGCTTAAAACTACTAAAAAAAAACATTTGGGAGAGAAAGTCACTGGGCTCCTCTAGGGTCAGTATCATGCAAGAATCTAGGAGATAGACTGAACCTAAAACCCTAGTGCCCTGGAAATGCTCCAAGATCCCTCTCACCTCCAACCACTCCCTCCACCCCACCATCCTGGCCCCAGACCCACGTGATGGGAAGATGTCAGAGACATCTCTGACTTCTATACACTTATCCCTAAGTATGCTTGAAATGATGGCCTCAATCATTTCCAGTCCTAAGGGAGAGGGATCCATGAGGAGCAAACTGACTGCAGTCCCAAGTGATTATTGTCCTTCCTGGGTAGGGACCAAGTGAACAATCACACCTTACCCAGATCATACCACATTGGAAGCACCAACAACTTCTAAATCCCTTGAACTGTCACTGAAGAGATAAATGTTCAATCGTCCTCTCCCCACAATGGGAAGAGCCCAACTTTAACATAAAGTTCAAAGTCAAGAAAGAAGAAAATGAGCAAATGACAACAATGGCAACAAAAGACCTGACCGTAAAAACCTATTATGATGAAGCAGAAGATGGAGATACAAACTCAGAAGAAGACAATGGAGTCAAACAACTCAAAGAAAAATGTGAATTGGACACGAGTCCAACAAGAATACTTGGAAGAGATTAAACAATTAGTTTCCAAATCAAGTAAGAGTGGTAGAGAAAAAAACAGACAAAGAAATGAAAGCAAAGGAAGAAAATTATGAAAAGACAATTAACGACTTGGTAAATTCAAAAACATTGCAAAAGGAACATCTTAAAAAAAACAGGATTGGGAAAATGGAAAAAAAAGAGGTACAAAAATTCACTGCAGAAAATAATTGCTTAAAAATTTTAACTGAACAAGTGGAATCTAAGACTTTATGAGAAATCAAGAAACAATGAGCTGAAGTCAAAAGAATGGAAAAATGGAAGAAAATGTGAGATATCTCATTGGAAAAACAACTGACTTGGAAAATAGATTTAGGAGAGATAATTTAAAAATTATTACACCACCTGAAATCCATGATCAAAGAAGTAGCTCTGACATCATATTTCAAGAAATTATCAGGAGAACTGACATGTCTTCAAACCAGAGAGCAAAATAGAAATGGAGAGAATCCACTGATCACCCCGCAAAAGAGATTCCCAAACTCCCGGGAATATTATAATCAAATTCCAGGCTTTCCAAGTCAAAGAGAAAAAAAGTGTACTTCAAGCAGCCAGAAAAAAAAAAATCAAACACTATGGAGCCACAATCAGGATCACACGAGATTTAGCAGCTACTATATTAAAGGAGTGGACCACTTGGAATATGAGGTTCCAGAAAGCCAGAGAACTGGGATTACAACCAAGAATCACCTACCCAGCAAATGGAGTATAATTCTTCAAGGGAAAAATGGATATTTTGGTGAAATAGAGAGCTTTGAAGCATTCTTGATGAAAAGACTAGAGCTGAATAGAAAATTTTACTTTCAAACATAAGAAAGAAACAGAGAAACATAAAAAGTTAAAGATGAAAGAGAAATCTTAAGGCGCTCAACAAGATTAAACTGTTTACCTTCCTGTAAGGGAAGATGATACATGAAACTTCCAACTATATCATTATTAGGACAATTAGGGTTCTACATAGAAAGAGGATGTGGGAGTAAGTCAATTATGTTGGTGGGATATAAAAAAAAATAATGGTTAGATGAGAAATAGGGATGCCTTGGGAGGAAGGGGAAGGGAGAAGATGAATAGGGGAAATTAACTCACATAAAAGAGGGGTACAAGGAAGAGCTTTTTCACTGGAAGGGAAAAGGGGGGACAGACAATGCTTGAATCTCTTACCTAAAGTGTTTTAAAGAGGGAAACACACACATTCAATTGATAATAGGAATCTATCTTACTCAAGGGTGACATAGGAGGGGAAGGAGATAAAGAAAAGGAGAGAATGATAAAAGGGAAGACTGATAAAAGAAGGCACGAGTCAGAAACAAAGCATTTTAGAGGAGGGTTAGGATAATAAAAAGAGAAAAAGAAGGCTAAACAGAAGAAAATAGAATGGAGAGACTTAGCAGTCACAACTATGAATGTGAATGGGATGGACTCACCGTAAGACAGAAGCAGACAGTGGAACAGATTGGGGAGCAGAACCCAACAATATGTTGTTTATAAGAAATATAATTGAAACAACCAAATAGAATAAGGGACTGGAACAGCATTTGTTATACTTCAGCTTATGTAAAGAAGGCTGGGGCAGCAATCCTGATCTCAGACAAAGCAAAGGTAAAACCAGACCTAGCTAAAAGTGACAAGCAAGGGAAGCTCCATCTTGTTGAAAGGGATTCAGACAATGAAATGATATCCATGCTAACCATATGCATCAAATGGCACAGCATCCAGACCCTTAAAGAAATCATGGTTACCAAATGTCCTGCCAGTCAATGTTTCTTGTTGAGTTATCACTTTCTCACCAAGGTTGTGAACCCCTTTCCTAGAACCCTCAGTATGGCAAGGACCTCAGAGACCACTGATTTCAAACTCAGGTTTCTTCAGAGCACTGAGGAGTGCTCCTCCAGCACAGAGTGTGGTCTCCAGCAATGGGGATGACTGTGTCCAGAGATGGAGCAGTTAGTCTTGGGGAAGGTCTCCCTATCTGTGGCTCTCTCATTGTTCCCAGCCTCCTCATTCTTCCTTCTGGAGTCAAAGAGAATATGCCTGATTTCTCTCCCTTGTGGTAGTCCTTCAGATAACTGAAGGCAGTGATCATGTTCCTCCTTTTTCCCAGGTTGACTATGCACAGTTCCTTCAGTAGAAGTAGTTGAGAGAAATGTGGTGATTGGCCTTCTTCAACTACTCCTATTTGCCTCTTGCACAACTGACTTGTTGTTTATATAGGTTTCCTGATGTAGGTTCTTTTCTCTCTCTGGGATGTAGAATTAAAGGATGTATGATTTTCTCTGTCTCTGTCTCTGTCTGTCTCTGTCCCTATCTCTCTCTCTCTCTCTCTCACACACACACACACACACACACACACACACACACACACACACACATACACACACACACACACACACATACACACATCTCTGAGACCCCATACAAAGACAGAACTTTGAGAAAAAATAAAGCCCTCAATGTTGCCTCTCTCTCTCTTCCTTAGAGGGTTCCTTCTTCAGTTTTATTGCTCAGTTGTATCTGACTGTTCATGACCCTGAGAACCACAACATGGCAGTCCCTTCTGTCTCCTGCTACTGTCCATGAGGTTTTCTTGGCAAGGATCATGGAAGGATTTTCCATTTTCTTCTCCAGTGTATCACCTTTTATCTGAACTCTCCAGCGTGATCCATCCATTGTCCTGGGTAATCCTGCATGGTGTAGCTCATAGGTTAATTGACCTACCTGAGCCCCTGCATCATAAAGTGAGAACAGGAGCAGAATTGCCTCTTCAGTTACTTCCTCCCAAGAACTATACCCCAAGTAAAAACAGTCAGTGGTCAACTCTGTTTTTAAAGATAAATAGATAGCTAAGTGGATAAACTGATAGAATTCTCATGAAGCACTTCCTATTCATCAGGTCCTCTGTTCAGTGCTATGCATATGAATAAAATCAAACAAGGCAGTTGCTGTCCTCAAGGAGTTTCCTTCCATTATAATGGGAGGAAACAGCACATACAATGGAACTCTATGAAAGACTTGTAGGTGGAGAAAGGCAACCATTCATGGGCAAGAGAAGACGACTTGTGAGTGTGTTGGGGGTATGGTGGCCTATTGCTCTGGCCCTCCTGAAAGAATAGGATGGATTGACAGCCCCACTTAGGAGTGAGAGGCCTTATGGCGGAGATTTCTCCAAGTGGCCAGGAGATTGGTAAGGAGGGTGGCAAGAGTCACCAGAGTGGATTTGGGAGTGAAAAAAAACAAGTAAGCTCAAAGGAAAGGTAAAGGAAACATGAAAGAGGTTGAGGAGAGAAAAGAGAAATCCTCCAGTTCCCTGCTGCTCTACTTACCCTGTCAAGATATGGGCTTCTCTGGAAGTCTGTGTCCAGGACTCATTTAACTGACCTTTAAAAGCCAGCAGAAGGCATGGCCAGTGGCCTTCATCCTCTCCTGCTATTTCCTCTTTGATTTTCTCAGTGAGTTAATTGATACATCCTGAGGGGAACCCTCAGCGTTCCATTTTCACAATTCATTTGACCCCTTGTTGTACAACTCCTCTATAACTTGGATCAGGTCTGTGAAAGCTCACCCCACACACACACCTTAAACCTGTCCTCTTGGGTAGCAATGGTGTACTGCTCTTAACCTTGCCATGACCCCCTTTCTGTCTAAATTTAATCAGAAATGAGGAGACAAAGGAGATGGAAAAAGTAATGATGGAACATATCCTAGGACTCTCACCCCAACCTTGTGTGGTGAACAGTGCGAATGATGTTCTACTGTAGTTCAGCAAATGTGTGCTTGATGGTTGCTCTGTGGAGACTCCAGGTCCTCAGCACTTAGGAGGACCAGGGTGTCAACTGACATACACATTTCATTTAAACACTTTCATCCTCCTATCTTTATTTTCTTTGCCTAATGGATAAAAGTGCACTATGTCACTTGACATAGCCTAGTCCTTTGAGATATTCCTAAATTCTGGTCCTCCTTAGTATTTTATAGATGAGAAAACTGAGGGGGAAAATGTCAGTTAATCCCCCAAGGTCACCTAGTGAGGAGGGAGGTAGCAAAAATAGATACCTGAAACCTTAAGGATATGTTGTTCTTCACATGTACAATATAAAATGTGCACCAAGTAAGACAGAGCTCTAACATGATGATAAGGTCAGGAGGGATAGTCTTCCAGGTAGAGGGAAAAGACATTGCAAAAGTGTGGAGGCTGGAGATGAACCAGTTGGAGTTAGGCACTGTCAGTACTGATGGAGCTCCTTGTGGTTTTCCCTGGCTCTCAAGCCTCAAGCACCCCAGTTCTTCAGAAAGCCAGAACAGATTAATACCTTTTCCTTTTGTGGGGTGGAACTCTTCCTAGTTTTCCTTAGATCAAAATGATTTTGTGTCTTGACAAAGAGCTGCCTTCATTCCTGAACTTCCAAAGGAAGGCTAGCACCAAGGCCAGCAGTCAGTCACATCTCTGCATTCATCTTTCTGAGAAAGGACCAGCTGGGATGAAGCACACTTTGGAGAGTTTGCTGCTGGACCATAGGCAAAGTTTTTTGGAGTCACCTGTGATTTTTCTTCAGTTCTCCCTCCTCTTCCAAATCCAGGGCCTTCCTCCATTCTCTTCAGCTTTTCATCTGAGTGTTTTTTCTAGGTTACCCCAGAGAAGAGGTTTTGGCTCCTAGAAAGGGAACTCCAGCCACGAGTCAACCTTGGTTGGTGTTTGGGGCTCCCCAGGTCAACTCTCTTAGAGACAGGTCCTTTCCTGGGCTGACATTCTGCTCACAGGGACCCCTTGAATATGTAATTAGGACTCATGTTTTTCCTTGTCCAGAGCCATTGGAGAGTTTTGTCTGAGTCTCAAAGTGAAGGCTGTGTTGGATTAGCCCAGGAAGCCTTCCTTATTAGGTCAGCTGGCAGAATCCAGAGCCTCCTGAGAAATTCTTCCCATTGCCATCCTTTCTCACCTGAAATCCATCAATCTACACCATGAGAAGAATAATCTTTCTTAGGGAAAGAATCACAAAATATTAGAGGAAAGGAGACTCCTGGCCCTCTACTCCGATCTAGCCTGAATCTAAAGGAAAATCCCCTCTGGAACTTAGACTAGGTGGCGTTGATAGCCTCTCACTGGCCTTTACTGGACTGTTTGGCGATGCCCCAGAAAGTAGAAGCTGGCTGATAATGCCTGGATTTGGACAAGGTTCTTTGGAAGAAGACCTGAATTCAAACCTGGCCTTGAACACTCAACAAATAACTCTGGGTAAGTCACTTAAGCTCTTTCAAAACTTAATTTCTTCATCTGCAAAACAGAGACAGTAACAGTCCCTAATTCACAGAGTCTTTGTCAAAAATGAATAAGAAAACATATGTAAGGCACTTTGAAAAATTTCATCCTCATCATCCTCATCATTATCAGAGCCTTAACAACCTTAATTCCTCAGATCTGCATCTCATTAGACCTCAGGGTGAAGGCCATTTGCTGTCTAAGGTTGTGTACATTTACAAATCAGCCCAGTTGGAATTAGCTCTGAGCCCCCACTCATTGGCTAATCCTGCCTTCCTCTGCATCTCCTGTATTATCATAAGTGCCAGTCTGGAGAGCTTTGTGTAAGGTAGTTAGTTGCTCTCAGAAGCAGGCTTCTGGGTCAAGATGCTTCAGAGTGAATCTATTGTTAACACAGACACAATAATAACAACCCGCAATTACACAGCACTGAAATGTTTGCAAAGCTCTAAGTATATATCATTTATAAACAGTATTTAGTAACCAGTGAATACAAGGCATAATAAAATATATTTTGTAAATGGAATACCTACAATCTTGTCCATTGTCTAAGCCTTGCTGGTTTTCCAAGTCAGAAATTATATAAAAACTCAAGAATTCTAAACTTTTCTTGTGTCATGGACCCCTTTGGCATTATGATGAAGCTATGGACCCCTTCTCAAGGTGATGTACCCAACCCTCTATGGCCCCTTTTGGGGTTTTCTTGGCAGAGATACTGAAGTAGTTTGCCATTTCCTTCTCCAGATTGTTTTGCAGATGAAGAAACTGAAGCAAACAGGGTTATTAGTGACTTACCTGGCATCACACAGCTCTTAAGTATCTGAGGCCAGAATTAAACTCACAAAGAAGAGTTTTCCTGCCTCTAGGTCTGGTGTTTTATCCACTACACCACCTAGCTGCCTTCTCAGAATAATGCTTTTTAAGTGCATAAAATAAAATACAGAGTATTACAAAGGAAACTAATAATATTTAAATTCAGTTATCAAAATATTAGTCTAAAAACACATCCATGGACTTCTGGCCCATGTAGAATGTGAGCCTTCCATAGAGAAACCTAGGGTGAGGCCCACTCAGTTCCCACAGGACACTGAATCAGCTTCAGATCCAGAAGATGTGATATTAGGGTTCCTTGGTTCATTCATTTCACAGAGTAGGACATGGAGCGTCTAGTGAGAATTGGAGCTCAGGAGGGTTGGCACCACCCACAGACCTGTGTGTGAGGTCACTGGTAGGGATCTGGACCCCCCTCTGACTTGAGCTAGCCCCTCATGGAGCAATTGTGCTGGCACCATCATTCTAGGTCCTTCCTGCCCCTCCCCCTTACTTTTACCTTCTCTGTCATCTCATCTCTCTTGCTGCCCCAATCCAGTGGCTCTACTGAAAGGGTGGAGAGGAAGCTATAGAGTGAAGCGCTGCTGTGTGACACACCAGATAAGCAGTCATCCAGACTTTCACTGGAGATATTCAGTAGGGAAGAATCCACAATCAGTCACCTAAGTAAACAAGCATTTATTAAGTGTGCCAGGCATTATGCTAAACACTTGGAACATAAACACAAGCAAAAATAAAAGACACTTCCTGTGTTCCAGAAGTTTATATTCTAACGAGAGGAAGACAGCCTGTCAAAAGAAGCCGAAAGGATGGAGGGAGAGTGGGGCCCAGCTGGCACAGAATGAGACATGCCTGGGCATTCTCCTTTACTGGAGAGGGACTGGAGGGAACTCCCAGCAGAGAGGGATTTATGGACCATTAGAGAGAAAGTCAGCGGTGCAGCTCAAGATGGTCTTCATTAAGAGGCTTGCACTTCTACCAAACCAGGAAGCCAGGATTCCAGAGTGCCCAGCACAGTAGGGTGGCTTTAAAGTCAGAAGACTTGGTGCGAACCTTGGCTTTTCAATTATTGCTTAGGGGATCCTGGGCAAGTTTCTTCCCACCTAGAGGCCTCTGCTTCCTCATCTGTATGAAGGCCAGCTTGGATTCAGTGCCTTCAGGGTCAATCCTGTGACTTGCCCTACACAGCTAGGCATGTGATGTTGCTCAACCAGGGCCCTGCACCCACATGGAGGAGTCATGGTGGTGGGGCAGCAGGGACATCCCCAAACTGATCCCAGGTGCCACTGAATGGTGAACTGAATGTGCGGTTCTTGGGCTATGGAAGCAAGTTCAGCTTCCATCATCTTTCTTGTCTCCATTCGTCCAGCCTCTCCTTTGGGTTGTTGGACTTCTTGGCTCATAGTGTCTGATGAAAGACAGAGGACCTGGTTCCTTCTTGCCTCTGAGTCTATGTATTTGGGGCAATGGTCTCTGTCCTTGGTCTCTCCAGGTAAAAGGAAGATATTCTAACCAAATTCCAGGAAAATGGACTACAAGAATGCAGAAGCAGGAATTTAGGCTGGGTTGTACAGCCCACCTATCTCAGTGCCCTAATAGTCATGGACCAAACGAGAAAGGAAGGACTTTTCTGGCCCAGTCAGAACAGATGAAGGAGGATTTAGGAGAGTCATAGAACTTGGTGGGACCAGTACTGCAGGAACAAGACTGACTTTTGAGGCTCCTTCTCCCAGAAATTGAGTTGGGGGAGATGGGCAGAGTGTGCCTCTAAGGAGCTGGGAGGGAATGTTTGTGCTTTGCTCTGGCTATGCCTCCCAAGTAAATATCTCCAGAAGTTAAGTGATGCTCAGTTGTTAAATGGAACTGATCTCTAGTCACTACCAGTTAACAATGACAGTACCCTGATGGCCCATCTCTGTCAAGTAAGAGGTTGGCCTTCACAGCCTCTGTGAGGAGTCTATATAGACATTACTGCATGACTATACTTCATTTTCCCTTCCTCTCTGATTTCAGTCACCAATTCATTTTTCTGTCCCTAGACTATGGTTGGCCCCAGCGATGGCCTTCAGAAATCAGGGAGTCAGCCGACCTTGCTCATGCCTTCCATCTTGCCTTCCCCGAGGCCCATGGAACAGTGAAAATGCCCTGGAGACAGATGGAGTGAGAGTGGCTCAGACAAGGACGCTGCGCAGGCGTCCTGAGGGCCAAGGGGCTTGGGCTGCAGCCGCTTCTTTCTGAGTTTATTTGTGTTACCACGACAGCAACGATGTTGTGCAACATGGGCTTTGAAAAGGGCCCTACTTGTTCCGTTTACATTCTACCGTTCGTTCATTAAACATTTCTAACTAGTCACAGGGCCAAATTCTTAAAAAAATAAATGGGATCAGCCCGGGGTTCTTGCCAAATCAAATAACCATGGCTTCTAGCAATTAGGTAATTTCCAGCTTTGCTCTGGTGATTGGGGCTGATAAGTCAATGGTCATGCAAAGAAAAGTTCCAGACCAGTCTTTATTAGCATGTCCTTCACCGATATATGCAAATCATTTTCCTTTTTCCTCAGTTATAATTGGAGTCTCTCTCCCTCCCCACTTTCCCCGTGGCTCCTCATCATAACAGTTTATATCTGGACAATGTCATGGTAAAATGTGAAAATGGTCCATGGAAACCCCGTGAAATCAGGCCCTTCTGGTGTTAATGAAAAGAGCTCTGCAGTTTTTGCCCAAGGTGTTAGGCTGCTCTCCCCTCTTCTCTAGCCTGGCACAAACCGTTTCCTCTTCCATGTCCAAGTGATCTGACTCAGACGAGAGTAGGAATGAGGAAGTCACCTCATGAGGCCAAACATTCAGGTGAGAACTCAGTAATTGAGTACTAATTTTAAATCTTCCTTAAAGCCAGTGCTATACAGATGATGGGCAAGGAGGGGGTCTTAGGAGGAGAGACCCTGGGCTTGGAGAGGAAGTCTTAGTTAGCCCAAGGAGCCCTGCCCTTGCTGTTGGAGGTCCTGAGCTCACACCCATCTCTGGTACTGGTTGGTTGTGTGATTCAGGCAGATCCTCAGTCATCATCTGTTAAATGGGGGTAATAGCACTTGCCATGTCTAGGATTTAAAAAAAAATGGTCACATGACATAATATGTGCACAGTGATTTGTTGTTCAATTGTTTCAGTTGTATCTGACCCTCTGTGACCCCATTTGGGGTTTCCTTGACAGAGATACTAAAGTGGTTTGCTGTTTCCTTCTGCTCATTTTACAATTGAGGAAACGGAGGTAAAAAAAGTGAAGTGACTTGCCCAGGGTCACACTGTTACTAAGAATCTGAGCTAGATTTGAACTCACAAACATAAGTCTTTCCCAACTTTGGGCCTCTATCCACTGCACCACCACATTTATAAACCCCCTGAAAAAGACTGAATAAGTAAAATGTACCTGATATTTATATATCTGTATCAGGAACACAGGGTTAGTTTTTTTGGGTGCTGCATTTTAGGGAGGACATTGACAATCTGGTTCTTGCCTACAAGGTGACCAGAATGATAAGCAAAGGTGAATATGGCTTCATTAATTAATTCAACAAGGATGTAGTCCAAAGTTTGTGGGAGCGGCCAAAAGGCTTCCCGTTGGAGATTCAGAAACAAAAGAAAAAATAACCTGCTATCGGAAAGCTTCCACAGTGTTGAGAGTCAAGTGGGATGAGGAACAGCGTGGTGGTCCAGTGGATTCATTGTAGACCCAGAATTTAGAAGCCCTGAGTTCAAATTCAGTTTCAGAAACTACCTGTGGGACCCTGGGCAAATCACTTGGACACGGTCTCCCTCAGTTTCCATATCTGTAAAACAGAGATCAAATGAGATAATATTAAAGCACTAAACAAATGATAACTATCTTCATCTTCATGACTCTGAGTCACTTCAAACATTCACTGAGACCCAGTGGGATGAGGCAATGGCTGCAGCAGTCACTTTTTCAGACTCTGTACTTGGGTACACATATCCCAGTACCTGAGGGGAGAAACAAACACCCCAAAGGAGGTGGTGAGGGGCCGATGTGATGTCGATGCAAGGCTGCAGTACAGACCACCCGGGCTGGAGGCAGGACGCCAGGGGAAGCAGGGAAGCTGATCCCAAGTCTGGGGTTTTGTGGCCTACAGAGACCTCCATGACTGGCTTGCCTTTGGTGATTTCATCCTTCCAAAAGCAGGGAATGAAAAGGAATTTATGACTGCACCTGCTTCTTTGGATCAAGGAGGAAGCAAAGGTTGAAGCAGAAACCATAAGGATGTTCGGGGGAACGGCTGTGATAGAGAGGACGGCCCCAGATTGGCTGGTCTCTGAGCTCCTGTTTAGCTTTCAGATCCACAACTCCGGCTGTTCATGCTGTTGTCTTCCTTCTCTCTGGATCCCTCCATCCAGTTTCCAAATCTTATGAGTTTTTTCTGTTCTGGAAGTTCTGGACATCCCCCCTGTGCCCTCAGCTCCCATTGCTGTCTCCTACTTCAAGCGTGTTTTCTTTTTTGACCAGGCTTGTGGACGGCCTCGATGGCCTTCTGACCAACCTCGATGGCCCTCTGACCGGTCTCGATGGCCCTCTGAGCGGCCTCGATGTCCCTCTGACAGGCCTTGATGGTCCTCTGATAGGCCTCGATGGCCCTCTGACCGGCCTCGATGGCCCTCTGACAGGCCTCAGTGGCCCTCTGACCAGCCTCAATGGCCCTCTAACCGGCTTCGATGGCCTTCTGACCGGCCTCACTGTGCCCCTCTGCACTGTTTTCATGCCACTGCATGTGTCTTTGGACGCAGCCATCTCCATTCAGAAAGAGCATATTCTTACTGGTTAAAATGCAAACCACTTGGGATGGGTTTGGGGGCTCTACACCCTGGCCCCCCTCACACTCTCTTCAGTCAACTGGACCAGACCTTGTTGTCCCCCAGCCTCCTCCCTTCTCCACAGTTTTGCTGACTCTGTACGCCCTGTGGAGAAGGGACTCTACTGTGTCTCCTACGCCTGGCCATGGCTGCCTCCAGGAAACTTTCCTCCTATTTCTGCCTGCCTCCCACTGACAGGCATCTACACCTTGCATTTAGGATCCTACTCTGTCTATACCTGCCCTTTCACTCATGATGCACTACCTAGGGCCCAGCCAGATCAGTCGGTGGAGCCTGAGACTCTTAATCTCAGGGTCATGGATCGCACAATGGGTGCTATGTTTTGGGGGATGTATGGGTGTTCCAGGAGGACTAGCCCCTCTGGGGTGGGGCTGTTCATCTGCCTCTGATGTCAGTCTGGCACTCAACTCTGACCTGGGACTCCAAGAAGTCACACCCCACTCATCTGTCTGTCAGGGCTAAACCAGGTGCTGAATTAGGGGAGGTGTCTACACCAAGCATGTGAAGACTTACCCCCAGGGAATGGGCAGATGAGAACAGTTTGTTCTATCGGCCAGGAAAGCAGCTGAAGCAGGTGCTGTGGAGGGCTCAGTCATCGCGGCATCCCGGGCCATGGCCGGATGTCATGACATTGACTTTGGAGGCAAGAGCAAGGCCCGTGACTTCACACAGCTCTGCCTCATTTCAATCCAAGTCCTCAGCCCCGACGTCATCGATCCTCTTTGAAAATGAAGGACAAACAGCACAAACTAATTAACTGCGTTGGGTTGCTAGGTGATCTTGGTCAGCTGGTGAGAGAGGCAAGGCCTCCAGGAATGCCTCCGTCTTCTGGCCCGTGCTCAGTCCTGGGCATCAGGGCTTAGGGACCCAGACAAGCCTGGATGGTGATGGGCAACATGTCTGTGTCCTAAGGAAATAGTGATGCTGAGGCTGGAGCACAGAAGGCTCAGCAGGGGCCAGGGATGTGTGTGTATGTGTGCATGCATACAAGTACATGAATGTGCATGTGTGTTTGTATGTGCATGTGTATGTGTATACACACATGTATGTGAGTGTGAAGGCACAGGAAAGCCATCTCCAATACCTGAAGGGTCACCACCATGTGGAAGTTCCTCCTCTTTTCCTCTGCCCTCTAGCTTCCAGGGTATCCCTACTGCCCCACCAGAGCCTTCCCTCCCCCTAAGATCACCTTCACCTGCACTGGATATGTTTCATCTGTGCCATGCATCATCTCCCCCCTAGTGTGTGAGCCTCTTGAGGGACGGTTTGGAAGTTTTTTTTTCTTTCCTTGCAAACTCCTGGTACCACCTGCCAAAGGACTCTCTTGGGTCTCATTGGAGAAGGCACACTCCTGGATCTGAGTGTGACACTAAGTAGGGTGGCCAGAGTTGGGCCAGATCCCTCAGCTGACTGCTGAGATGGAATCCAAAAGGGGAGTGGACAGAGTCAGACATGGGGACAAAAGACCAACTTTTCAAGTATACAATCATGTCAAGTGTGTGGTTGAGCAGCAGCTTGTTCCTGTCACAGATGGCATCAGGAACCCCACTGTGATGCAGGGCTGCACTGGGGACTTGGGTGGAGGGGCTCTCTGTACTCTTCCTCATCAGGTGATAGTGGGAATGTGGGGTTTGCCTCCGAGTATCCTGCTTTAGGAAGAAGAACAGGCCATAGAGGACCATTGCCTGGAAGCCATGTTGGTTCATTAAGGGAGTTGGTTGCAAGGAGGAGCCCAGTTCTCAGAGCATACGTGGTGCACACACCCTCTGTCACTGTACACTGTGAGCTCCAGGGGTCAGGCCCAGTGCACAGCAGGCACTTAAATGAATGCTGAGTGACTGACTCTTCTTTCCAGCAGCTCCCAAAGACTCCTATGAAGACAGTTCTCAAACCTATTTATCTAACCCTAATCTCCCAAGTTTCAGTCCCAAATCACCAACTGCCTTTTAGATATTTCAAACCAGATGTTCTTTAGACATCCTAATCCAAATCCTCTGCCAGACATTTCTGTCACTGATTCTGATCCTGCCTGTGACATGTGGTGGTCTTGACTTTGTCACTTCATCTGAATCTCAGTTTCTTCCTCTGTAAAATGATGACTCTGCCCCAACCAGCTGCTTCACAGGCTGTTGTCAAGTTCAAGGATGTCTGTGTGCATCAAAACACCTTGCAAACTTGAAAGCATTATAAACATAGCAGCCACTGCTGCTATTATTTTAGGAAGTTGTTTCCTTATACAGAAAATAAAGCAGTTGGATGACCATCTCTTAGATCCTTCTTAGCTGTAGATAAATGGTTGCATCAGAGATTAGGGGGTGGGCAGGAGGAGTGCAAGGTGTTAGAAGCCTGGAAAGATATATATGTGGGGTGGGGTGGGGGTGTTGGGATGAAGGGCTTCGAACACCAGGCAGAAGCTTAACACATCACTCATGGTTAGAGGGTATGACCAGGAAGAAGAATCTGAAAAGGAGAGTGATAAAGGTTGGTCAAACCCAGGAGAACCAGGAGCAACTAATGTTATGAAAAAAAAAAAAAAAATATATATATATATATATATATATATATATATATATATATATATGGAGAGAGAAAGAGAGAGAAGAACAGGGTGATAGAGAATCAAAGGCCACTGAGAAGAAAAAGGGGCAAGACCTTGGAAAAGTCCATGAGATATGATGATTAAGAGATGTCTGGTGACTTTGGAGAGAGCATTTTCAGTTTAATGATGAGCCCAGAAGTAGAGGGAAAGAAGTGGAGGTACACAGTGTAGAGAGCCTTCTCGAGGAGCTTAGCCAGGAGAGACAGGTTCACAGTTTATCATTCATGAAAAGGCCTTAAGTAGAGAGGGAGAGATTTAAGAACACAAGAAGTAGGTTGAGGTGACTGAGGAGGCGCTGGCCAGAGCGGATGGGAGGGAAGGGGATCAGATGCGAATGCTGAGGGATTTGATGGGTCTTTGCAAGGAGAAAGTCCCTCTCTTCATGTCAGACAAGGCTGGAGGAGGAAAATGGGGGAAGAGGGCTGAGTAATGGGAGATGGTGGGGGGAGAAGAGGGAACTCTCATAGGAGCAAGGGGAGAAGGCCTCTTCTGAGGTGGGTTGGCAGGGTCCATCAGTTGATTAAGGGTTAGTGTTTTCTGACCATCTTCAGTCCCAGCTCTAAGGGCCCCCCAGTGATGACCCCTGCTTCCCTTGTGTGACAATGACAACCCACTCAGACTTCTCTCTGTTCTATATTGCTCTTGGCTAATCTACCACTTATTGATATTTTCGGTGTCTCCTATGTACTCAGCACTGTCTTGTGCCCAGAGGGAAATGCACCGATCAAGTAATAAGTATTTTTTGCCCTCTCTCATAAAACTCCCAGTCCAACTTGAAGATTATACATATCCCCATAGTACACAGCATGATACAATAAACTGTCTTGGGGAGGCACAAAACCAAGTGCCCTTTGCCTATCAGGGGGACAGAGACCATTACCAACCAGTGAATCAGGGAGGGCCATGCCAAGAATGTGTTAGGTTCTGATTCCCTACCATGCAAATCAGTGCAACTAATGTTGATGAAGTGTGCAAGGACAACTAAAGGACAAAAAGGAAATGGTGTAGGCCTCCAGGATCTTACCTTTGGGGCATGAAGCAGGGGAAGTAAGTGAAAGGAAGACCCAAGTGTCCATAAGTGACATAGATAACTAGGCCCAGAAAGGGATGCCACCTGAGCAGAGCCCTGCTGTTGGGGGAGATCTGGGAGACATGTCTCTCCATTGCATTTCTATCTGGTTTCAGAAGAACTGGGAGCATTGGGCCTGGCCCCTCTGCCATCATTGCTTGCTGACTTGACTTTGCCCACCTTATACTGTCTTTGGGTCTTCTCTCCCTTCCTGGGCAGTCTCTCATCCTCTTCCCACCCCACCCCAGCTCAGCTCCATCAGGAGAGCGTGCACTGCGCACAACAGGGTGATGGAGAAGAGATTTGGAGGTGCCTGGGCTCTGTGTCCAAGATCTTGAAGAGCTGTCAGGCGGAAGGAGGGTTAGACTTTTGTTTGGACACAGCAGAATTACAATCCCTGAGTGGATTTGCAGTCGGGAAGTTTTCAGCCCTGTGTAGGTAAAAACATCTCAGCAATTAGAGCTGCCCCATGTGGGATATAACATGTCCATGGGGAGTGAGACCCCTGTGCTTGGGTATCTATGACGTGAATCTAAGGACCAGCACATCGGAGCCTCTTTATCCCAGGGAAGCCCCTGCATAGAAATTCGCTCCAACACTGCTGGTCACAAGCCGTCAGCTGGCTGTCGTCTTGGAGAAAACTTAGTGACTCACCCGGTGTCTGAGACACGATGACAGCCTACATGTTCCTGATGCCAACCTCGGCCTTCCCTCAGTCTGCCAGGCTCTGATGCCATGTGTGGACATGAGAGTGTGTGTATGTATACACATGTGTGATGCATTTATATATTCACAAAGGGATTGGTCATTAATATTATCACCTCATTCTCAACCTCTTGGTGAAACTGGCTCTTTTCTGGGTCATATCAGCCACCATGTTCCGAGGGCACCTCTCAGCTGAATGTCACTTCCTTCTATAGCCCTGCCCTTACCTGCTCCGTAGTATGTTCTTAATAAATGCTTGTTGATAGATTAATCATTGTTGCTGTCATCATCACAATCACTTATCCCTGCCTTCCCTCCCCCCATACACACAAATCAAGAGGAAGGTCTGGTCATGTCAGACGTCCTGCCCCAGCCACCTGCCGTAGACCTAGAAGGCTCCTGTTGGCTCAGTCTCATGGTCTGGCATGAGTCCCCACCTTCAGGTGTGGTCTCTCACATCCCCCCTGTTCAGCAGTCTGCTTCCTGGCTCTCTCTAGCTTCCACCTTCCAGCCTCCTTTCCTAGAACCTGGAGCCTCACAGAAACCAAGATCTGGAGAGGGCCCTAGTGTGCATCTTGTCCAGGGATTCTTCAGTTTGTGGTGGCCTGGACCTCTTGGGTGGGCTGGGAAAGTTTCCGGGTTCCATATCACTTTAAATCATTAGATAAAATGCACAGGACCACAAAAGAAACTAATTATACAGAAATAAAAATACACATATGTGTACGTGCATACACATGTACACAATGTACATATATGTGTACATGCATGCATGCATACATATACATGTATATGCCTCTAACTCTCCATTTACCATCCAAGTGTGCGGCCCCACATACACATACATATATATGCCTGAGGATCTGAATGTCCCAAGTGAAGACTACCGAGCTAGACCAATCCATACCTAAGGCTTCAAGCAAAGGGTGGATGACCCATTGTCTGGACATGAAGCTCTGAGGAATCAGGCCACAGCCTCCTTCCTTTTTGTTCTATGTGGCCTCTGCTCCAGATGAAGCCTCTGCTCCACAAAAGGAAGTCTCAGAGGAGAGGCAGGGCATTGACCAAGCTTCATTCCTAGGACACAACCCAGAGAATCAGCCTCAGACTAAAGCTGCTCCAGAGCCGACCCTGCATCCTCCCCATCCTCGAGAACCCAGAGCCGGGCAGGTGGTACCTGCTGGGGAAAATGCACTGAATTGAATTGAACCCATGTGTCTCCATGGAAGTCATTTCCAAATTCCCATTTGGCTCCCTATGATAACAGCTCATCCATTACTCAGGAAGACCCTCCCATGCACACGCATTGGTATTTCTTGGAAATATTTCATCCCATTGTTCCTGTTCAAACAAGATTCAAAGTAGTGGGTGATGTAAAGGGCAGTGGGGGCACATGGTGTGCTCGAGAAAACAGATTTTCCATGAAGATTTGTGTGCATGACAGAGTGGAAGGAGAAGCATCTGAAAAGTAGCTACCTGTCCTGGCCTGGCCATGAGAGTTCAGGGTCTTAGAGGGAGAAGAGCATGGGATCTCCTCACAATGCACACAGTGGGGGCAGGAGGGAAGAAGGCTTGTCTCCTGCACAGGTTCTGTGGGAGGACATATGCTGTTGAGAAGGTGTCGATGGGCTGGGGTCTATGGGAATTTTTATAAGGTGACAGATTCTTTGAAGGAACATGAGATAATAACTTGACTTTTCTCTGAGGTTGGTGTGTGTGTGTGGGGGGGTGGTAGACTCTGCACCTACACTTCATGGATAAAGGGAGTTCCCAGGTAGCAGGTAACCTCCACCTCCCTCCACAATGACCCTTTCTCTGCACCTGAGTCTGACACAGTTTCCTGAGGGCCGTGACCAGCCCAGGTCGCTACAGTTATGACCAGTCAGAAGCGGGGTTCAACTCAAGCTTCTGTCTCTGAGGTCAGCTCTCTATCCACCACAAGAACAATTTGCCCAAGACCCAACTTGCATGGCAGGATTCACCCTACTTTCATCTCCACTTTCTTCACCTCCAGAAATTAGAGCAGGCAGCCTTGAAGAATGGATCAGGAGCAGGTCTTACCATGGAGAAAACCAATCAATGTAGAGGAGACATCCCCAGTTTGTCTCATGTCCTGGTTCTCTATGAAGGGCCCACGTACCCACTCATCTACTGGTGCACACAAACACGGTTCTCAGTCCCCGTGTCCGAGACTTTGCTGTGCTCACTTGACTCAGCTTGTTGTCCAACATAAACACTGCTTGCTCTTGTTTTTGTGAAACAAGAGTTAGGTCAGACATTTCCCTTCCTCTGGCCATGTCTGTGTTTGATGGGCATGTGATGCTCATCAGAGGAAGGCATAATGTAAACTTAGAAACATAAAGGAGTCCAGCAAAGATGGGAAAAAATCAACATTGGCAAGGAGTAGTCAGCAGCAGGTAGGGAGAGGGTGAAAGGAAAGGTTTTCTCAAAGCCTGAAAGAGAGGCGTTTTGGGAAGTCTGATCCACCCGTCTCATTGTACAGAACTGAAAAACTGTCAGAGCTGGGGAAGACCTTGGGGAAGGGGATCCAGCACAGCAGAGCTCGAAAGAAGCTGGAGAATTACAGGCAGCTCTGTGCGGTGGATGGAGGGCAGCGCACAGTCAGGAGCGTTTGAGTTAAAGGCTGCCTCAGACGCCTACAAGTCACTTATAACTTCTGCCTGCCTCAGTTTCTCAACCTTAAATGGGAATCATGATGGCTCGTACCTCCCAGATCTACTGTGAAGATCACATGCGCTTTACAAGCCTTAAAGAGCTATGTAAATGCCGGCCACCATGACTATCCTGGTTATTATAGGATTGGAAGGGACACCAGAAGCCTCCAGCTCAGCCCACTAAAGACCTGAATGGCCTGATACTGGAGACAGGAGCAGAGGAAACCAAATGTTTAAGGTTTCTTGGATATTTAGTTAGGTGGGAAGGAGAAAGGGCAGAGACAGGACAAGACACTGAAAATTAAAAACCTGGGGAGACAGCATCTTAATTTTTTTGTTGTTTTTTCTAGGACTAGTAGGTTGAAGTCCCCGAGCAAAGCTATTACTACCCAGAGGGTTCCAGACGAGACCCTAAAGGTTGGTGAGGGAGAGGGCTCATGTTCATCTGGAGTGTTCCCCCACTACTGACTGCCAGTTAATACTTCCCACCATCAACTGACAGTGGTATTGATGAGCTTTTAGAAAGAGATATTCATAGGGAAGATACAGCAAGAACCAAAGCTTGGCACTATGCCCTCAGGCCTTCCGATATGACTATGGAACATTCCTTCCTCCCACCCTTTGGTTTGCCCATGTTACTTGAAGCACCTGGTGACCCTACTGAGTTAGGTCACTCAGATAGCTCCTTAGAAATGGCACCTCACTGGAATTAGATGTCACTGGGGCTGGCTCCATTGAGTGAAGTGGTGCTCTTGCAACATTCTGAACTTTACAACGTCATAACTTAGTCTGTATTCCTGATGCACCTGATCTCGTGAATAAGTACACACAACAGAGACAGAAAATAGGTGTCACCATATGGTGTGATCACATGATGACCTTTCTGGGAGGGAGAAGGCAGCCCCAATGGCACCTGCCCATGCTACAGCATCCAAGTGCTATTGTTTCTGTCCTATTTTAAATTTTACTTCTGGCTCTTTGCATTTTAAAAATTATTTTTCATTAAAGATACAATCAGTCAACAAACTTGCATCAGACATCTACTATGTGTCAGGCACTGGGGATACCAAGAAAGGTAAAAGACAGTTCCTGCTCTCAGGGAACTCACAATCTAATGGAAGAAGAGATGACCTGCAGCCCACCAGTGGTCTACTTTATCCCAGTTATCTGCTTGCCTCCTGTGGCTGAAAATTTCTTCCTTATGTCTGTGCTCTCCTGCTCCTCCTGGTGCCAGATGCCCCCCAGGAATTCCCACTCCCACTCAAGGTAGAGTAGACTTTTTAACCTCTAAATCCCCCAGACAACACCCAACACAAGGACCCCATATCCCTTCACCAACCAGCTCCCTTTATCCATGTAAACATTCACAATTGGAACCTCCCCCCCGCCCCCCCCACCGTGAAAGCTAAGTCTCCCTCTTTCCCCTTCTACATTCAATGGGGAATGTGCCACTGGGATTTTCAGTTTCTTTTCCAAGACATTATTGGAGCCTCATGGTGGCATTGTTTGTGCCCGTGTGAATCACCAGGAGTGGGCTATGGACACTGGTTTGGATGAGTCTTGCCAGGTTCTCTGTTCTTGAATACACATCCAAGGAAGGCCTGGCAAGATTGGTGCCCCTCCTGGGCAGAGACTGGTTTTTGCTTCTTTCTGTATCTTCAACTCTTAGCACAATGTCTCACACACACTAGTTGCCAACTAAATGCTTAGTAACTGGCTGACACCAGACCTCTCTATTTCTGTTTTCTGGCTGAGAAGTAACCACTTCAGTCCATTGTTGAGTACAGATTCAAGGTTTATCCATCTATGTAAGACCTTCCAGAATTTGTCCTTATCCGTCATGAGAGCACAAAGGTCACCTCCATACTTGGGGGAAGCTGGTGGTGACTGTCTGGAGAATGGCAGGGGATATAGGACATCCAACCTCTGCTCTGGAACACAAGGAGCATCAGGAAGAAACTGCCTCGTTGTCCTGGGAAGCTCTGCTGAGCAGTGTCACTGTGACTACTGAGTGGCTGCCTCTGACTCAGGGAGGAAACATGTGCAGAGTCATCTCTTAACCTGAGGTGATGGAGAGCGAGTCTCCTCTCAGTGAGGATTCACCCCCTGAAGATTTAAAGGATTGCTCAGAATGGCTCCTCTGTTCATATTGGTATTTCAGGCTTGGTATTTCAGAAAGCAGTGCTTGGAGCCATCTCAGAGAAGGCTTTGGGTAAGTCCATGTAGCTCCTCCAGACAGTTCAAGGCCCCAGGTCCTCCCTTGTAGGATTCCTCAACCTCTCACCTGCTGCCTGGCTATGCCCTGTGCCCTCCTCATCTTTGCCTGCTGCCCACCCTGGCTTCCTTTAAGTCCCGGCCCAAATCCCACCTTCTACAGGAAGCCTTATGGCCCACCCTCGATGACACTGCCTTCCTTCCCCCAGTCATTACCTCTACTTTATCCTGAACATTGTTTTTTGTATAAACTTGCTTGCATGTTGTCTCCTGTTACACACTGAGTAAGGATTTCCTTTTGCTTTTCTATGCAACCCAGTGCCTAGCATAGGGTCTGTCACATAATAGGTGATTAATAAATGCTTATTGACTAATATCTGTGAGAATCTGTGGAATTCTCAAGGTATCACATCCAAATGTGTCAACTGTAATAACAGCTAGCATTTCTTTTTTTTATCCTCATTTATTTTTTTTCATGGTGTATTAATTTATTAAATAAATTTATTTATTTAACTTTTTACATTCATTTTCACAAAATTTTGGGTTCCAAATTTTCTCCTTGTTTGCTCCCTCCCCCCTCCCCAGTACACTGAGTATTCTAATTTCCCTTATCACCAATCTGCCCTCT
>CM053769.1:93248595-93280944 GCA_028658325.1 Potorous gilbertii | reverse complement strand
ATGTCTTTACCTGATGGTAAGCATTGTTCCTCCTCCTCAGAAAGGAAAGGGGCTAACATCTGTTCACCAAGAAAGTAACTTTCTAAGGTCTTATTTTTTTTCCCTTTTCTGGGCATTTTCCCAGCCAGTTATTTGACTTCTGAGATTCCTCTCCACCCCCACCTAGATCCACCCAGCTAGTGCTTGGGGTCTGAGATTCAAATGCTGCTCCCCAGCCTCAGGGCTTTCAGTGGTGGGCCTGGCTGCTATTCAGGGTAAGATTAAATCAGGTTCTCAGGTGGGGGCATGGCCGCCTCCCAGGCTCAGTTCCCTTAGGGGGTTTATGCAGAGATCTTCCGTAATGGAGCTCCTGCAGAGCTCCTGCCTGCTCCAGGAGCCTCTGGCTGCCACTGCCTCTGCTGCTGCCTCTGCCACTGCCTCCCGAGGGGACCTGAGTTATGGAGACACCCTGTTCCCCTCTCGGCTAGCCCGGAAGTTTCTCTCACTGACCTGTGCGTCTGTAGGTGGAGGGACCCCCATGGCCACCGGAGATTCTGTCCCTGAAGCCTGCTCGGATGTGTTCCTCCCAGGGCTGCACGGCTGAGGTAGGGCTGGGTTCCACTCTGGTCCACAAAGGTCCCACAATGGACCTTTGGTGAGAGTTTTTCAGGTCCTTCTGGAACGGAATTCTCCTCCACTCTGTTGTTCTGTGGCTTCCACTGGTCCAGAATTTGTTAGGAGTTCTTCTTTACAGATATTTTATAGGCTGTGGTTTCAGAGCTAGCATAAGTATGTCTTTCTACTCTGCCATCTTGGCTCCTCCCCCAACAGCTAGCATTTCTTTACTGTTTTAGCGTTTGCAAAGGGATGGACATATGTTAACTCATGTGATCCTCATGGCAGCCCTAGGTGCTATTATCCCATTTTACAGATGAGGAAAGTGAGACTTAGAGATGCAGAGTGACTTGGCCAGGGCCCCACAGCTAGTCAGTGTCTGAGACTGGGTTTGAACTTTTTTGTACTCCAGGTCCATGGTTCTGTCCACTACACAGTTGGTGGTCATCCACAGTATGCAGATAGAAGACTTGGCTTAGGCTCCAGCTTGGAGACTCCCTGACCTTTCCAGCCATGTGACACTGCTTACACTGCCCATTTAGCCAGATCTCTCTGTTTTACAGAATGCCAGTCCTGGCAGAGACCTAGGAAGCCTCCAATCCACCAACAAGGGGCAGTCCTGCTTCTGCTGAGGAAGACTGCCTACCCCCCACCCCTCAGAGCAGTCTGTTCCACTCAGACCCAGATCCAAGTTTTAGGAACTTTGTAGTTTGTTTGTTTTTAAATGCACTGAGCTAAAATCTGTCTCTCATCATTGCCTGCCCCCATACTCTGCCCTTGAGGTGAGCCAGACGGGTCCAGCCTCTCTTCTCTGGGACAGCCCTAGAAAGATAGAAACACAGATTTCATCTGCACGTTCTCTTTCCCAGTCCAGACCTGAATGAACTTACCCTCCAGTGGTCCAGTCTCTAGACCCTTCCACACCTCAGTCCCTTTTGCCTGGAAGATTACCAGGAACTTCCCCGAAAAATCTCTCCTTTAAAAAGTACTCAAGGTTTTGCCTTAGTAGACAAGCCCAAAGCCACAAGTCCAGGCCTACAAGGTCCATTCCTCCTAAATTGTCCCATGAAGTTTCATGGGAATGTGAGCCTGTCCCTGCCTGCCTGTGGCTGGGACCTGTCTTCTGTCTCACCTTGGTCAAAGATTTCAAATGCAAAGTCACTGAAAGTTTCATTAATTTATCCTGGTTCATGGATATTTGCTACCACTTCCCATTAAGTTTTTTTTATCTCCTTGTCAACTTTGTGTGACCCAAAATGAAAATATCCTCATATCACAGCTTAGAGTGCATTGACTACATGAAGCTGGAATTTTAAAAGATACAGCATTCAAACGTCCAAGGAGCTCGCCACGCTGGCTGCCCACCAGCACCATGCCCACTTGCTCCTTCCCAGCTTTGTCTTTCCTGGCGAGTTAGTGGTCCCAGAGGCCAGGGATACATGAGCCTCCCCTCCCCATCACCCTGCAGCAGCCTGGTCATAGGGGAAAGAAGAGCCTGGCTTTGTGGCAGGTAATGACCCTGGCCCACTGCCAGGTGAGATCACCAGGAGTATCCCCAGGGGTCTCCAGCATTGCAAGATTCTGTTCCCAGGCTCTGCAAACTCGAAGCTGAAGATGACTGGGCTGTTCTTGGAAGGGTTTGCACCCTCAGCTCCTTCTGTGTCTTTTCTCCTGGAGACAAGAGAAAATGTCTTTTTTCTTTTTGTTAATAAAATTTCTTCTAACACTGTCAGAGCAATTTTTACTAACTACTAACTACCATCGCCATCACTAACATTTACATAGTACCTACTGTGTGCCAGTCTCTGTGCTGAGCACATTCCAATATTTACCTCTTTTGACCCTCATAACAACCCAGGAGCTGTTATGAGCCCCCCTTTTACAGATGAGGAAACTGAAGAAAGTGGGGGCTGTAGGTCCCCCTCACTGGAAGTGGCTATTTATCACTTCTCTTGCCATGGGGAGTACTTCTGGGGCGAGATATAAACTGGTCTCACTGGTCCCCCATCTCCTTCCCAGCCCTAAAGGGCCTTGATTCAGGGAAGGCAATTGCATCTTGAAAGAACCTGGGTGATAGATCTTTGAGAACTCACCAGAACATGGAGCCACCTCTGTACCACAGAAAGGCTTCTGGGTAAGATTTTGTTGGAATTGACCACGGGATCCCTAAAGTTATCTCTGAAGTCTTAGACCAGCTGAGCATTCCTGCAAAGAGAAAGGAAGTGAGTTAAAGCCTCACCTGGTCCAGAACACTTAACCTTAATCCATCAGTAAATTGGCTAGCATTAATTAACCGCCTATGTTTTGCCATGGTCTGCACTAGACACTGGAGATACAATCACAAAAGAGGAATGGTCCCTGCGGACCTGGTGAGACCACCAGCAGTTTTATCTGTGGCAGAGGAGAGGCAGTGCCTGGAGGGAGGGGAGCCCCAGTCCAAATTGTTTCTTCCCTAGCCCAGCCCTTTGCTCTCCACAGCTCCCTGAAGGTTGGAGCAAATCCCACTTCCTGACCTCAAAGGTGGAAGAAGCAATGAATTTATTCCATCTGTTTGCTACCAAGTAAATTTCATGAGGGTAGGGATCCTGAATCATATGAAGTTATCAATCCTGGTCCTGCCCTCCAGCTCCACCCAGCGACCTTCTTATTTCTGGGTTTCTATGATGGGAGAGACTTGGTCAACCTCTAACCCCGGGAGCAGGAAAAGACTTGGCCTTCTCTGACTAGAAGAGCCAAGCAGGCCTAGGTGAGAGTTTTCCAGGGAAGGATTTGGGTCTGGGGAATTCTCCTCATTTCGTGTGGAGGCTGCCTGGTTCTTTCCCTAGGAATTTTTGGTGCTGCACACTTCCCTCAAAGGATCCTGGGCCCAGGCCATAGGGCCTGATGGAGCAGCCCTGGCTCCCTCCCAGCCTCCTTCTTGGGGCTGATCCAAACCTTATCAGTTTGTTTTCTTTTCCAAACCTTGACGCCATCTCACAGCCAGAGCTCCAAGTGTCCATTTCCACAAATGCCTGTTTTTGGTGGGGATGAGGAGTGGGCTGGTGAACGTATTGATTAGGCTTTCACTCTGTGCCAAGTGTTTGGATACAAAGTAAGTCAAAAGTACGTTCCTGCTCTCAGGCTGCTCACGTTCTATGGGGGAGAGAGATGCGCAAGCCACGTCCAAGAGACTCTTAGAAGAACCTAGAATTGGGGTGGCCTGCCTCCTCACGGGAGGGCGTCCCCCTCAGGCTGGATGATCATGTGATGGTGTGGGATTCTCTTTTCTGTACAGATGGCTGCCAAGGCCTCTTCTAATTCTGAGTGTGGTCACTCTGTGACTTCTCCGAGGATGTTGGGGGACGGGGAGCCAAGGAAGACTCTGAGGGGCTGAATGTGGGTAACCAGAAAGGGTCAATGCTCCTGAAAGAACTAAGGAGATTAGGAAGAGGAGAGAGCAACTTTGTGGAGAAGAGAACAGAGCTGACATCAGACACCACATGGAGCATCCTGCGAGGGGGCTGTGGAGGAAGCTGAGGAGAGAAGTGGGCAAAGGCTGGAGGTCAGACTTAGATTTAGGGTTCTTTCTGTTCATGTCATTTCATTCACTCGGGTTTTCCTTTTCTATCAGAGGGGCGTCATCCACCTCCCTCCCAGAATTGTTGTGAGAGTCAATTCAGATGTTGCATGTAGGATGACTTAGCAAACCCTGACATGCTTTGTAAATGCGTGCTATTGTTGTTATGAATGGAAGAGATCTGAACTACAGGGAAGGATCCATTGGATAAGGAGAGACAGAGACAAGAAGGGAGGAGAGGACTGGAAGAGGTAACATCTGCGTAGGGAGGGAGGAGTGTTGGCTTACTCCCCATTCCACTCAGGAGAGGGGCCACCTCTTTGTCAGAGAATGGACCCAAAGAGAGGAGAATGGAGAGGAAGCTTTGATGCCCAGTAGGAGAGGAGGGAACTCATGGCCTCCATTTCCGTGGAGACACGGGGCTAGTCCCTTTGAGGGGAAGCACTGGGGATAGGGGGCATAGGAGGCTTCCAGAAAGAAAAGATTTGGAACTCCTGCTGGAGGGCAGTTGAGGATGAACCATGGTGTTGGTGTGCAGCAGTGAGCTCTGAATTGGAGGTGAAGCTTAACATTTACTGTCAACATAAACAAGTGACCTTTGTCACCATTTACTGAAAGTGTGAGAAGACTGTATGCAGTTCAGATAACTAGTTCCACTGTCTAGTTTATGGCACAGACAGGTTCTTTACCCTTGAAGTTCATCTCTGTCCTCCTCTCTCCAGCCTTTCACACAGTGCTAGACACATGGTAGAGGTGGAATGAAGGTTTATTGATTGACTAGTTGATTCTCTTTCCCTCCTCCTATGGGGCTGTAGGTAGCGAGTGCTCCATTTCTTCATTCTTCTGATAGCCATGGGGATTTCCTGTGCATTCTTGTACAAAGATCATCCCAGACTTGGCAATCTTCAAGGTATTAGAATATTCCCTCCCTTAATGCATCATTAATTAGCTAATTAGTGCAACTATTCCCGCCTGGTTGAGCATTTGCCTTCCTGACAGTTTTGTGGTGGGGATTGTTTATAACTGAATGATACTGAGAGGGCAGTATCCAGCATATGGGTTCAGGGTGCCAGCATAGACCACTGAGTTCTGGGTTTGGGATCAGGAAAAAAATGGATGGAAATTGGACTTTTCCCATATGTGTGACCTGGGCAAGTCACTTAAGCTCTAGGTGCCATGAGCTACGTCTGCCACATATGCATGAAGTTTCGGGGCTGCTCTGTGTTCTGTGACCTGCCCTTATGGAGAGAGCTCCCACATGAGGAGTTCTCAATGCTGATGAAACTGCAGCCTCTTCCTGCAGTGGTGCCTCTGCTGGCATGGAGATCTTTAACCAGGCTGTTCTCTTTCCCTCTTTTTGATTTGATGACACTTAGAAGGTATGCTCCTAACAATGGACTTTTGGGGCCAAAAGGTGTGATTGTTTCTGACTTTTGCTGTCATTGCCAGACTCAGGCCAACCTTAGGGCATGGGCTGTTCACACTTGCCTACCTGGAAGGAAAACCAGAATCCCAGAAGGGCCCACAGGAATGGCTCTTTCTACTCTGATAACCATTGCCCTGCTCGGGCACACCTGGGCTGCTGCTCCTCATGTCAGATACAGCACTTCCATGTTTCATCTCTGCGTTAGAGGTCTCTGAATGAGTCCCTCAGACACTGCATGGGGGCACCAGGGCCAGAGAGCTTAGAGAGGACCAGACTACATCTTGCGGTAGATGTCAGAAGAGCAGGCCAGGGCTGGGTTCAACTAAGGCTTGGAGGCTTTGGTTTAGGGGACCAGAGTCACAAGCTTTCTTGGTCACCTCATTCTCCTCATTTCATGGTTGTTAACATGTAATCTTTTCTCATGGGACCTGGTGCTGTAGGCAGTTCAAAGATCATTAGCCCCATTTTACAGAGCATGTATCTGTGTCTTTCTATGCTGGAGTCTGCATGTATGAGCCCTGTGTGCCCATGTGTGCTGTGGTACACTGGATATGTGGGGAAGGGGGGGGGGCTCTCCAGGCTGCCCCAGCCACAGTCCTAACAGGCAATGACACAGTGCCAGTGGTCAAGGAAACCCTGGGGCATCCTAGCACCCTGGACTTTAGGAAGGCCTGAGTTCAAATACGGCCTTAGGCATTACCTAGATATGTATCCTTCTTCATGCCTCAGTTTCCTCATCTGTTAAATGGGGATGATCACAGCCTCTGCTGGCAGGCTGTGGTGAGGGCCCATCAGTGCCATGGTGGGCTACCGGTGCTCCTTTTTCTCCTATGATATGGATCCCATGGGCTGCATTCTTTGCTACTCCTTTTCAAGGTGAGATCCACAACTCCCTTGCCCCTGTGAGGCATGGTGGTGGTTCTATGATCTGTCTCCCCACTCACCCACCAGAGGGACCATGGAGTACCCAATGGATAGTGTCCCAGGGTGGTGGTCAGTGTTGGCCCAGGTCCTAGGAGAGGCTGGACACTGGAGGAGAATGATCTCTCAAGTGGGTCCCTGAGGAAGATGTGTCTGCCAGGCAGACTTCAGACCCTGAAGCCCTTTGTGGAGGGCTGGGCAATAACCCAGCCCTGACTTTGGGGACTCTCCAGGCTAGTGGGAGAGATACCAGGCCAGGTAGATGCACATAGGTACAGAGGAGATATAGACCAGCTGAAAAGGAAAGGGAGACAAGGAGAGACTGACCAAAGAAGGGGGGAGTGGAGCCAAGCCCCAAAGGACAGTGGAGATGCTAAGAGATGGAGGTGGGGCATAGTCTGTTCAAGGACAGATGTTTGGGATAGAGAAAGTGAAATGAACCCTAACCCTAACCCTAAATGTGCACTGAATCTCAGAGGGCTTGGAAGGTCTAAGGTGCAGGACCTCTAGAAGAAAGGGGTGGCAGGGTCCTTGAGCTACCAAAGACTTTGAAGCAGAAGTGCTTCTTTGTGATCTGGAGGTGAGGTCAATGAGGAAGGACCATTGGAGTCTGGATTGGAATGGAGACAGGGAGATCCCCTGGAAGACATGGGGACAGGCCAGTCCTCTAGAAGGCCCTTGGATTGTGCCACAGAGAGATGGAATGTGGTTGGAAATGTCTATCAGTGCCCACCATCCTGGGCTGGGCTAGTTCTTTTTATGAAAGAATCCTGACATTGTCCTTGAGCTTTGATTGGCTCTGCAGAGTGAGGCTTAGCCCATTGCCATGGTTTCTGGTTGTCTGAGTACAAAATGTCATGAGGAGCTCCAGGTGACTCTGAAGCTTTGGACCCAGAAATATGAGCAACAGCCAGAACCAATGCTCCACTGAATTCCATCTGGCCCTGCTGAATATCTTAGTTTAATACCCTTCTATATATAAGTAAATCCTCTTTTCTTAACTACTAACTGTTTTGTTTCAGTCTCATGCCAAAGGTTTCTGGGGCTGGCCTGAATCAGACTTTTTCTACAATCCCTACCACATTCCTCTACATTGCCTTGGGCTGACCCCCACATACCTCAATCACCATCGATATCCTTTTCAGTGTCCCCCCTCGTCTTCTTTGCTGGAACAAGGAAAGGAAGGCTGCATGCCTATGCTGGAGACAATTCGCCCCTATTTGTGAAGGGCAATTTCCAATAGCTTGAGCCGTTTGCTAAAATGGCACCTCTGAGAAATTCCTGGCCCTCTCCTGTCCCATCAAGGCTGTAGAGATGTGGGTCAGCAGAGTCTGTGTGGCATAGCAGGGTATAATGGCCCTGATAGTGCTCCCAGGAGGGGAATCCCTAGAAATACCTGGATGACCTCAGAGCAGGGTTCTTGGCACAAGCTGATGTGTCAAGGAGCAGTGGGACATGAAAGAGCCTTTGACAGGATGACAACTCACTGCTGACTCAGGTTTGAAACCAAATGGACAGATAGGGACTCTCGGTTCATTTCTAACAAGGCACTCCACTTTAGGGATGTTCCCATCAGCTTTCCTGGACAGTGCTTGGAATGGGCATTCACTGGGAGGCCATCCAGTGGCTCTGTTGGAACAACCCTTTCTCTGGTTCTGATCCAAGGAAGACCTACCAGACAAGATTTCCAGAGAGAGTTATGGCTCCCTGTCTTTTCAGAGGTCCTTGTATGTCAGACCATTGAGGTCAGCACAGTGGAGGAGAGTGTGTCCCACTTCCATAAGCCATTCATGTTCAAGAATCCAAGGTGCTGCCTAGGATGATGGGAGCGCGATCCACACCATCCATGCATTTCACAATGCAATATCACTGTGACTGATTCAGAGCACAGCAGAGCCAGGGTGAGGCACACAGTAGACACTTAGTCACAGCTCTGAGATGGAAGCCAGTGGAGGGCAGGGTACAGAGGCAGTGCCCCTCCCCCCCCACCCCATGACTTGCCGTAAATTATTCAGTCTGCTCACTGGATGTTACAAACCCTAGTTAATCCTCTTTGGTATTTCTTGTTTTACAGAGATGGAAGTTAAAAGTGGTGATGTGACCAAAGCCTCACGGAGCTTAATGGCCAGAGCAGGGCAAGGGGTAATAGCTGGCACTCATACCACTATGTACCAGGCCAGGGCTAAGGGATTTACAAACACATCACCTGATGCTCACAGCAACCCTGGCCCCATTTTACTGAGGAGGAAATTGAGGCAAACAGGTGAAGTGGCTTGTCTGAGGTTGGATTTGAGCTCAGGTTTTCCTAGGCCCGGTGCCCAGCTGTCCAGATCTGGTTTCTAACCAGATTCTGTGGCCCTGCACATGTGAAGGGCAAACCTCTGCTTTGTGGGCACCAGCTGGAGTGGAAGCCTTGCTGCCACAGCTGATCTTCTCTCAAAGATCCCTGAACAGGATCCCCTTTCCTGCTCCCCTTGAGGTTTGTCACTCCCAGGGCGTGGGACCCACCATAGCCCTGCAATAGGTACTCTCCCCTCTTAGACTTAAAGGTGCACCAACAGTCTGTGTGACCAGAAATAAGTCCATGCCCCCCACTCCACTCTTCAGGATCCTCCTCTATTGGGGGGGGCGGGGTTTGCCCCAATGCCTCTAAGGTAGGTCCTTTCCAATCTTCTATTCTTTTGTTCTAACTTCTATCTTCATGGACTTATTCTCCATGTTTAAGTGGCTGAAAACTGATGTAATTCTGTGGATGCATGGAGTGACTGGGCTAAAAGCAACCTCCAAAGTAACCCAGTCTGAACCCAGCTCTTGTGTGGTCAGCCTCTGCAGCCTACAGGTCACAGGGCTTAGCCACAGTGTAGCCAGAGGCCGGGGGCAGAGCCAGGGTCCCCCGACCTCTCCTAATTCCTCACAGACCTCTTTCCCAGGACACTCCTGGAAAGCTAAAATGCTTTTAACTGGTGTTTTTCAAATATGGTTTGGAATGTCAGGCAACCTAAGTCATTCTTCCTTATAACTGATCCAAGCTCAGCCTTAGGGTAAGTCTTTAATCTTCTGAAAGAGGTAAAATGTCCAACGTTTTGGTAAACAAATAGCCTGTAGGAATGCTGCGTTTATTTTAAGTTTTAGAAATCTATGTGGAGGAAGCCCTACTCTATACTCATTAAATCAAACAACTATATTAAGAACCCTTAACAAAATCCAGGTATTTACAGTAAAGTTTGCCTTGGAATGTTGACCGATGTGCGGACAGCTGGGAAGTTGCTGCACATCCCGCTGAGCTGGCTTCGTGGGAGCTGCCGCCTTCCAGGGGGATGCCAGGAACGTACAGTAAGTGGTGTAAGCATTCAGCACACGTGAACACATGCCTCGTATTTTCTGGTGATAAAAGGTGGGAGCCAGAGACCGTAGTCAATGCAGTAGACAAGGAATGTCTGACTGTTAAACATTCTCAGTGTGGAAGATCTGAGTGCCCCAGGAGCTCTTAACTGGTACATTACAAGATCAGACATATGATACCATTGGAAAGGCATTCTAGGTAGTTTAAAATGCCTTCCCCTGCCTGCTTCACTGATGTCCAGGAAGAAACAGAAATACCCTGTCCCATTCACCAGCCAGGACTTGACTCCCCAGGAACTCTCTCTGGCTGTCCCCTGTGCCTGGAACTCTCTCTTTCCTCTGCTCTGGCTCTTAGCTCCCTGGCTTCCTTCAAGCCCCAACTCAAATTCCACCTGCAAGAAGCCTTCCCTTCCCTTGTGCATTATTTCCTATTTATTCTATGGGCAGCATGTTGGGACATATTTGTTTACATGTGGTTTCCTTCATTAGACTGTGAGTGCATGTTTTCCTAGGGGATAGACATTGTCTTGCATTTTTTGTATCCCCAGTGCTCAACATACTTGGTGCTGGGCACATAGTAAACATTAATAAATGTTTACTGATTAATTGGTTAGATCTTACCTTGGATGCAGGAGGCAATTAAAAAAACAGATGGTCATCACTGTAGACCATAAGTTAAGTGAGCCCTCTAATTTAGTAAGGAATTATTAAGCAATTGTTGTGTACCATGCACTAGGTTCACCTCTGGGGTTTCAAAGGCAAAACTGAAAGAGTCACTGTCTTCAAGGACATTATATTGACTGGAGGAAAATGTTGTATTCATACTTCATTGCCGAAGAAGACCATGCCATCAGAGAAATGGTGACATGACTTGCACTTGACCTTGTAAGTGAGGCAGGGCATTTCTCCTCTGGAGTCATCTGGATCCAGTGACCAGATATTCATCAGGAAGACTGGAGAAGGCTCAGGATATTGGCTGGAGGAAAAGAATGTGTGCACGGATGAGTGTCTATGAAATATTTATGACCTCAATATATAGTGTGACCTGATGTCAGAAGTGCTAACAACTGGGAAGTTCCTGGGAGCTGAGGATGGAAGGCAGTGCACATGTGACAGAAGTAAGCTCTAGGAGACAGTGGCCAATGGGGAGAACATCCCCACATGGGAAGAGCCTGGGCAAATGCTTGAGTGAGGTATTGGAGCAGTAAATATGGCAGCCCAGCTAGTGGGAGCCTGGCCAGCATGAAGCAGAGTGAGGTTTGGTGTTAAACGGAAGCCATTCATGTGCCTTTGGATCCCTTTGGTGTGTCTTCTCAGACTCCTTCACTGTGTTTAAATGCATAAAATAAATTGAATTACAAAGAAAACTAAATCTACCCCCGAGCTCTGTGACCCCTTGACTAAGGCTCTCAAGTGTTGGACTACAAACATTTGTGTTTTATCCTAGATTCCAGAAGGATGCGCTGGGGTTTAAAGGATGCCCTTGGTCAGACTGGTACAGGAAGGAAAACATTGTAGGACTACATGAAGTCAGGCATGGAAGTAGAGATGGAATAGTGTAAGGAGACTAGAAAATATACTGTTTTCACTGTAGCATCAACTATAAGAGAGAGAATTATAGGACATTAGCCTAAGAAGTTCACCTCAAGTCAGACTACAAAGGGCTTTAAATGTCAACCACAGCAGTTTGTATTAGATCCCAGGGGTGGTAGTAGGGAGCCACATTCTGCTCTATGCTTCTGCCAGTGACTGCACTAAAGCTTTAGGAGGGTGTCTACTACAGGGACACACACACACACACACACACACACACATACACACAATCCTGCAGGTGAGTGGCCTCAACTTTGACCAAATGGCATTCTTGAAGTCAAGGTGGTAAAGATTTATTGTTACACTTTTTAGCAGGCAAAAGTTCCTAGGCAACCTGCGATGTGAAAGGGGTACAGGTAAAGTCTACATAGAATATTCATTCTATAGTAAAACATGTGCCAAATGTTCTAATTAGGTAATTCAGGGCAAGATTAGGGAGTGGTTAGTTCTTAAAGGAACATGCACTTTTGGTATCTAATGCATGGGTATTTTACCCAGAGCTCATGGGGATTACATGGAGGTGTGATTTTAGGCCATAAATGTCACTAAGTCAACTAATGGTCAGAGAAGACTGAGAACTCCCCAGGCTGCTCTCATCAATGTCTTGTTAGACAAGAAAATGTAAAGGAGTATCCTTATGTCTAAGTTAGGATGCATATGGTTAGTCAGCGGGTAGTAAATGTTGTATGACCCAGTACACAGCTGGTTCAAACCAACAAATTCTATAGGTGCAGCTGGCCACCACAGCAGGAAGAGAGTTCTAGGGCAGGCTGTCCTTGGGCTGGGGAGAACTGCCTGGGAGAGTGTTCTGCGGCTCCGGAGAAGTGTGGTTTTTAGAGAGAAATGGGATTTTCAGGATTAGGGTCTGAACCCAGGCAACCCAAGCATCCCATCGAGAGGAATGGGCTTCTTTCCGAGGCAGTCTCTTCTATGTGTAGGTTATGCTCATCCCTGGGAAGTTCTTCCTTCTGTCTAGCCTCAGTCTGCCTCTTTCCCACTTCAGATTGGGCCTGGTTCTGCTCTCTTGGGTCAAGCACAACAACTCCTTCTCGGGACAGTCTTTTCAAAATGAGCATTTGGTTTCTTGGGTCTCCTCTTGTCCCATATAAACGTCCCCCATTCCTTAAAATGGGACTCGTATTCCTTCATTACCCCCTTCCTGGTGTGTTTACACCCAGGGCCCAAGCCTCTCTTTCAATCTGGACATCAAATAACCCCTAGAATCCCTTTGGGTCACCACATCAAAGCAGATGGGCAGAAATCCCCACTGTCTGTTTACAGTACAGCTTTAAGCCTGCTACTGGCTGAAGGAGGCTGTCTCTCCCCTTGTTATCTGCGCCCTAAGACCAGAGCTGGAGCACTAGCCTAGCCCTTTGGGTTGAGAGCAGGGCATTCCTGAGATACCTGGGCCTCTGTCAACTAAGGTAGCGCCCTCCTAGATGAAGAGGTATCTGAATCATCCCTTACAAGTAAGGACATGAGGGCCTTTCCCTTGTTATCTTTTTTTTCCACTGACTTTGTTCAAGAAAAATAATTTTCCAATCGACTCTGGGCTCTGCTTGGGAATGGGCAGAAGAGGCAATGGGGGATTGCTGGCATGAGAAATAAGCCAAGTCTGGTGTTGCTTAATGTAAATGTTCTCCATCTTAGAAATTGTGCTTCTGCACTCGTGAAGAGATTCCCAGAGGACAGATAGTGATAGGACTGGCTTCCCAAAAAGACCTTAGACTTTTTAAGGCATCACAGATTGGCAGAGATGGGGACAGTCTTGGAAACACAGACCAGGGGGCTGCACTGAGGGTGGCCTGAAAGAGCACATGGTATCAAAGGCAAGACCCCCCCCCCCCAAAAGGTGGGGGCAAGAAGTGAGGGATGAGAAACCTGGTTCCAGGAGACACCAAGTCAGTCACCACCAGAGCCGGGTCAGTCCAAGGAGAAGGTCAAGGTTTCAGTGAGGATTTGGTTGTAATGGTGTTGGGGGTAGATGCAGAGAGGTGCCAGAGCAGCTTGTATCCCCTTGGCAGAGCTGATTTTCAGTGTGAGCACTTATAACACACTGCAAATCACGACTTGATTCAAGTCTTAGCTGATTGTCCAGTGTTAAGAATTTCATAGTGCAGATTAAACTTATCGGTGTCCCATACATACTTCCCCCTGGATCCAGTTATTAAACATTTACCAGCACACTGCTGGGTAGAGGCAGCCTGATGTGATATCGGTGGTCAAGAAGTGAGAGGATTCAGATCTGGGAAGACCGTTGGAATACAAAATGGAATATAGAAGGCATTTCACACTAGCCTGTGAATGAGTGTTGTCTCTGGTTGGTTCTCTAGGAAGCCTTGGGGATCCAGGACATGAAATAAATGATGAACCCCTGAGGGGTAAGCTGAGAGCCAGCCAATGTGTCTGCTCCAGTTGGGAAGGGGTCTAACCACTCATCTGGCCCAGGCTTTAGGTGCAACAATGCTATCTCACCACCATCATGGAGGTGCGTAGCTGGGTCACAGATCTAGCTTCTGCTTGGACATCTGGAGGGACAGAGGGCTCATTACCTAACCAGGCATCCATTCCATAGCTGAACTACCCGTCTTGTCAGGAAATTGTGTTGTGCTCATCCCCAGAAGAAGGGTAGACAGATAGACACACCTTCTTATCCCTGTTGGACAGATGAGGAAACCGACAATGTGGCATACTGAGTGGAAGGATGCTGAAAGAGTGGAACCTGTCGGGGTGTAGGAGGGGGACCAAGAGCTGGAGATGGTACCTGGGCTCCTACTGGGCCCTGCCTCTGATGACCTGTGTAGCATGAAGAAACTCACTTCAGTTTTTCAATCTGAAATGAACAGATGGGACCTTCTCCAGTGCTAATTCTGCCCTGCTCAGGCTGATGATAACCAGTACTACGAAGTTAAAAAAATAGTGTTGCTTCATTATTTATGGATGGAAAGACATCCAGGAAGATTTCTGCCCTCATTTCCCAGCCTTCAGAAAAGCTTCATAATGACTATACCCCGAGGGGTCCCCAAAGGCAGGGGCTTGGCTTTCTTCCTCTCAGGTCAGTGTGTTGAGGCAGTTTAAGGTTTGGTTCACTCCCTCACCCCTGGACCTTCCCTGTAACTGAGAGACCTGAGACACTGTGCCCTGAAAGTGGGAGCTCAGGAACTTGGCCTCCCTAGACTGTCAGGCACCAAGCTGCTCTTGGGGAAAGATTTCCCAACTCTGAGTGGGAAGAGGCTCTGGAGTTTGGGGCACTCATAATTCTGTGGAGGATCATTTTCTTAGCAACCAGCATATTTATGCCTCTTTCTGTCTCCTAAGGGAGGGAGGTTCTTACAACTGGAGAGAATGAGCCACAGAGCAGACCCTACTGCATAACTGGAGGCAAGGAAAGCATCCTCCTCAGTAAGGAGTGAGGGGGGTGGGGGGTCTTTCATACTGCCTCCAGAGGCTCAGCCCAGGCTGAGACCCAGGTTCAGGACCTAGAGTCCTGAATGGGCAGGGCTGGGCCCCCTCCTGGCCAGGAGCCCCTGGGCATCACTTGCATCTGTCATGCCCTGCCCCTGCTCAGGGACAAGATCGAGCCCCAGGAACTCGGGTTACTTCTGCCCCGAACCACAATGAGCACTGCTTCCACTAGAACCCTAGACTTGAAAGCTATGAGGGTTTAGGGGAAGTTCTTCTGGGAGGTTGGAGGCCAATGAGGTCCTTTCCAGCTCTGAGTCTGTAAGATAGAAGGGACCTAAATTCAATTTGTAGGAGTAGTAGTGGTAGTAGTAGCAATAATAGTAGTGGTAGTGGTGGCGGTGATCAAAGAGAATGTCTAGCTTTCTATCTTCTGGGACACTTGACCTCAAAATCTGGGTATATGTAAGTTAAAAGACCTTCAAGATTCTCTTCATCCTACATAATTGGGAAGGACCTATGAGGCAGCTAGCTTAACTCACACATGAACAAGACCCTTCTAGGACATTATTGCCCAAACTTTGGGTGCCACAACCAGTGATAGGAAACCCATTACCTTCTTACTGTATAGATCCTATACTATAAACAGCTAAACTTCTCACGCCGCTTAACATGTCATCTGGTCATGGGATCACGTGCTCTCTCCACTGACTAAGAAAAGATAGACCAAATGTCTCTAGCCTTGTAGGGTTTACAAACCATTCTTCTCTCAACAACAACCTTGTAAGTTGGTTGGTGTGAGGATTATTATACCTATTCTAGGTAGGAAGAAACTTTCTGAAGGTCACACAAACAGTATGTACAGGATCCAAACTCAGGTCAGTCAGGTAGCTGGGACTAAGTGCCTACTAAGTGCTAGACAGTGTGCTCAGCATGGTGTAGGTGAGTATGTGTATGACTCTGTGAGTGTGTGCAGATGTGTGTGTTTGCATGTGTATTATATGTGTGTACAGGTATTTGTGTGCATGTGTGTGAGTGTCTGTAGTTGTGTATAAGTGTGTGCAGGGATTTGTCTGGGAGGGTGTTTGTGAGTAGAAGTGTATTTGTGCAGATGTTTGTGTACATGAGGGTAGGTGTATGTGTGCTAGGGTGAGTGTGTATGTGTGCATGCGTATATATACATGTGAATGTATGCAAATGTGTGTATGTATTTATATGTGTGCATGTATGTGTTTGAATGCATGTGGGTATTTGTATATATGAGTGGATGCACACACATTGGGGAGAAAAAGCAAAAACACATTTGTATAGTACAGGATTTTCATAAAATTGGATTTTTATTTTTCCTACACAAAGTTCATTTTGGGTACCTCTCCTCATTTGGAGCTGTCTCTGGGCTCTTGGGGGCCAGGTCAGTAGAGGACCCTCTGTAGCCACTCTTTCTGGGCTGTAAAAACTCCAGATATTGGAGGCAGAGTCAATATAGTAGAGGAGAGAAAGCCTACCAGCCAAACCCTACCAATATTCCCTCTAAACAACTTTAAAATAATGGGTCAAACTGAACTCTGAAGCAGCATGATCAGATATTTTTCCAGCCCAGGATCATTGAGGAGGACCATATGGAAAGAGGTTTGTGATACTGGAGTAGAGCCCTGACTGAGAGCCCAGCATAGCCCAGTGGAGGCAGCAGCAGAAATACCAGGAGTATTTCTCCTAGAAATACCTGGAGACAGTAAGGAGATGAAACATCTGGAGAGAAAGAGAAGATGGGATTCTTTGGGACACTGGACAAAAAAACAGGCGCCATAAGGCATAGCCATTGCCCATACTCAATTCCAGGACAAATAGGAGTGCTTGTAGTCAGTCACAAGGGAGCAGGGGTCGTTTCCTGGGAAAGACAAGGGCATAGACCTGGACAGCAGTGTCCACACCTCTCCTAGGATCATACCACCTTAAAAGCACCAAAAACTTACAGGCTCCCAGAATTAGCTCTGAAAACAGCAAAAAGAAAAAGTTTGTACCGTCCTCACCAACTCATCCCCCATTCCCAGAGTGAGCAGAGTTTAACTTTAACATGGAGTTCAAAGTCAAGAAACAGATCAAGCAACAAAAAAAAGAACATGACCATAAAAACCTTACTTTGGTGACAAAGATCAATAAACTAGGAGAAGATATTGACATAAAAACAACTATAAGCAAAGCCTCAAAGAAAAATACAAATGACACACATGCCCCCCAAAAAACTCTAGAAAAGCTAAAAACATGATTTAAAAAATAGGATAAGAGAAGAGGAAAAGTAGAAAAAGAAATGAAAGAAATACCAGAAAATTATGAGAAGAGAATGGACAGCTTGGAAAAAGAGGCACAAAAAACACAGAGCAAAATAACTCCCCAAAAAATGAATTAGTCAAATGTGAAAAGATGTTTAAAAATCTATATAAAGAAAATAATTCATTGAAAACTTAAATCGGTTAATTATAGACTAATGATTCCATGAAAGATCAAGAAACAATATAACACAGTTAAAATAATAAAAAAATAGATAAAATGTGAAATATCTCATCAAGAAAACAACTAACCTGGAAAATAGATTGAGGAGAGATAATTTAAGAATTATTGGACTACCTGAAAGTCATGATCAAAAAAAAAAAAAAGACACCAGACATCACATTTTCTTAAAGTATAAAGAAAACTGCCCCAATAGCATAGAGATCTCAAAATGAAAATTTCTAGTAATGGAGTCAAATTCCAGAGCTCCTGGGTCAAGGAGAAAATCCAGCAAACAGCCAAAAAGAAACTATCATGAAGCCACAATCAAGAACATACAGGATTTAGCTGCTACCCTTATAAAAGAGCAGAGCACTTGGAATATGATATTCCAGAAGGCAAGGGACCTAGGATTTTGACCAAGAATAATGTATCCAGAAAAACTGATTATAATTCTATGGGGGAAATGGATGTTTATTGACGTAGAGGACTTTCAAGCATCCTAATGAAAAGACCAGGGTTGAGTAGAAAATTTGAAATTCAAACTAAGACTCCAGAGAGTCATAACAAAAGGTAAATGAGAGGGAGAAATCACGAGGAGCTTACTAAGGTTAAATTGTTTACCTTCCCAAAGGAAGGTGATATATGTAACTCTCACGAACTTTATCCTCATTAGGGAAGTTAGAAGGAATCTACTCGGAGAGCATAAGTATGACTCTATTATATTGGGATCATCTCAATATCAAATTTCGAAACAAAAATGGAAGGAAGAGAAAGAGGAATGTACCGGGAAAGGGAGGAAAGGAGAGGGACAATGTATAAAATGATCTCACATAGAGAGGCAAGCATGTTGGGGGAGAGAGGGAAAATGAGCAATACTTGAACCTCCCTCTTCTGAACTTGTTCAAAAGGGGAAGAATACACAGATGTATTTATACAAACATATATGTGTTTATATACATATGTGTACATAAGCATATGTGTATTTATATTCCAGCATGTGCATGTATGTATGCAATATACATGCGTGTATATGCACATGCATGTATGCACATGTATATAAACATACCCTTATTTGAGCATAGAAACCCATTTTACCCAACCAGGAAGTAAGAAGGGAAGGCTAAGAGAAAGGGTTGGGGGAGAATAAGGGAGGCAGTAGTCAGAAGCAAAACAGAATGTTTAAGGAGAAACGGTGCTAAAGAGGAAAGAAAAGAAAACAGAATGGATGAAAATACACAATTATCAGTCCTCATTGTGACTGTGAATGGGATTAGCTTCTCCCATAAAATGGATGGATAGAAGCATAACTATGAGACCTGCATCCAGCAATCTACTATTTATAAGAAATAAAACACTTGAAACAAGAGCTCACACAAGTACAGTTAACATGGAGCTGGAGCAGAATCTTTTAGGATTCACCTGAAGCACAAAAAGACAGGGGGACTAATCATGATCTCAGACAAAACAAAAATGAAAGCAGATCTAATAAGGTAATTGGGGACTATACATTATATTCAAAGGTATCAGAAAATAGGGAGCTGGGCGGTTCAGTGAACAGAGCACTAGACCTGAGGTCAGGGAGATATTACCGAGTTCAAATCTAACCTCTGATACTTATGAGCTGTGTGATCCTGAGCAAGTCACTTAACCTTGTTTGACTTGGTTTCCTCGTCATTAAAATGAGCTGGAGAGGAAAAGGTAAACCGTTTCTGTACCTTTGCCAAGAAAACCAAAATAGGGTCACAAAGCCAAGTGTGGTGGAAATGACTAAACAGCAACAATCATAGATAATGAAGTCACATTAATATTAACCATATATGCACCAAACGGTCTAAATTCTTAAACTGATTGAAAATCAGAGGAGTTACAGAAGGAAATAGACAGTAAAATTATAATAGTTGGGGACCATAATTTGCCCCTCCCAGCACTTGATGAATTAACCAGTTTAAAATAAGAAAAAAAGTTAGAGATTAATAAAATTTTTGAAAAGTTAAACATAGTTGAGAAAACTAAATTATAACAGAAAGGAGTATACCTTTTTCTCAACGATAGATGGGACCAAAAAATTAACTCTGTATTAGGGCATAAAAATATCACAAACAAATGAAAAAAGAAGAAATATCAAATATACTCTTTGTATTCATTAATTCAATAAAATGCATTGAAAGTATGTATCAAAAGTAAATTTAAAACTAAATAAACTTTTCCTGAAAAATAAGTGGGTCAAAGAATAAATTAAAAAATAAATTTCATTAACGATAATAGCAATGAGATTACATACATACATATATAAGCAACAAAAAAAGAGCAGCTCAATGAACTGGTCATACATCTAAAAGATAGTAAAAGGACAAATTAAAACCAATTAAAAACCAAAATAGAAATCTTGAATATCAAAAGAGATTAATAAAATTAAAATTAAAAAAGAACTACTAAATAAAACTAGAAGTCATTTTAATTGAAAAAAATTAGATAAAGGTAATTCAATTTAAAAAAGAAGAAAAAAGACTCCAGGTATGAATGCAGGTGACCAGCTAAGGATCTGAGAACCACCCCGGTTAACTCCAAAGGCTTACTGTTAGCAAGGTGACCCCCAGGCCTGAATTGTTGATCACAGCCACCACAGTAGATGCAGAGGGTGGAAGAAATGAAGGGGAGGGAAGGAAGGATGGAGGGGGATAGAAGAAAGAAGGGAAAAAAATGTTTGTTAAGCTCCCACTATGTGCCAAACACTGTGATAAGCACTTGATAAATACTTCATTTGGTCATCACAACAGCAGTGCAAAGTAGGTGCTGTTATTAAACCCATTTTGCAACTGTGGAAACTGAGCAAACAGAGGCTAAATGACTTAGTTAGGGCCACACAGTAAGTGTCTGAGGCTGTTTATTAACTCTTGTCTTCTTGACTCCAGACCCTACTCTTTATCTACTGCTCCAGCAGCTGCCCAAGATTAAGTAAGATTAAGGAAGTGAAGGGAGTATTCCTTTACCCCACCCCACCCTGCCCTACCTCCATGATGCCTAGATCTGGACAGTAGCCACACATCTTGCTCTCCATCGAATGAGGTCAATAAAGTATCCTCCTGTACCTGGAGTCAGAGGACCAACCTGCTCCTTGCCTCCTCTCTGAAGCCTTGCACAAGTCCTATTCCTCTCTATGTCTGTTTGCTCTGATGTACAAAGAGTGGCTTGGGCAAGTTGATCTCTCAAAGCTGTTCTTGCCCTCTAAGATCTGGGACCCGTGGGGTCCTGAAAGGCTTGTGTGTCCTTGTCCCCAGCTTTGATATGGTGAGTTTGGGCTCACACCCTAGGATGGGGCACAACATGTTTGTTTTTTTTTTTGAGATGGAAAATGACTTTAGAGGACTCTGGTCTCCTAGGTCACATGATTGGAAAAAGCATGCTAGAAAGAAAAGCAAGGAAAAGGAGGGAGGAAGAAAGGGAAGGAGAGAGAGAGAAAGAGAGAGAGAGAGAGAGAGAGAGAGAGAGAGAGAGAGAGACAGATAGAGACAGAGACAGAGAGAGAGAAACAGAGACAGAAACAGAGTGACAGAGAGAGAGACAGGGAGAGACAGGAGACAGAGAGAGAGGCACAGAGAGAGACAGAGACAGAGAGATAGAGAGAAATAGAGAGAGACAGAGAGAAATGGGGGAGGAGATGGAGATGGGGAGGATGGCATCTGCGGGAGCTCCTATACTCGGCTTTCTGGTGACTTCTGGGGCACCATGAGGTTGTCCACCACCTGCTGCTCAGCAGGCTTTGCCCTGACCCCTTTCTCCTTTCCTGGTTATTATAAACAAGGGGCTCTTTAAAGGAGAACTGTTTACAGGAACAGGGTCCTAAGTGTTCCTTCCCGGAACCCAGATGCTTGGGCTGATGGGCGGTCTGTTTGATCTTTGTTTTATGAGGGTCTGATAAATGGTCCCGGCACCTGGTGACTGAAAAGTCCCTATTGGGAAACTGACCCTCGTGTCAGACACTGGCCTCCCTCCCTGGCTTGTATCTCTCCTGTCTCCTCTCTATCTTATTGGAAGCTGTCAACAGTGAAGGCTGATGCTGTTGATTAGAACAGAGAAGCAGGAAAAGCTTTAAGATTTCCAAAGTACTTTATGTAGATTATCTGAGGCAGCTAGGTGGTGCAGTGGATAGAGCACCAGTGCAGGACTCAGGAGAACCTGAGTTCAAATCTCACCTCAGTCACTTGACACTCACTAGCTGTGTGACCTTGGGCAAGTCACTTAACCCCAATTGCCTCATCCTGGGTCATCTCCAGTCATCCTGGAGATCACTGGATCTGGATTCGGATGGCTCTGGAGGAGAAGTGAGGCTGGTGACCTGCACAGACTTCCCTCACTCAAAACAAAGTCAAGTGCAAGTCATGTCATTATCTCTCTGATGGCATGGTCTTCTTTGGCAATGAAGGAAAAACACATCATCATGTAGATTATCTCATTAGTGTCTCACAGCAATGTTGTTAGGCACATGCCATGATTATCCCCTCAAGAAGGAAAGAGTGGAGCATTCCAGTTAGTATCTTTGCCATGCAAACCCCAAATGCCGTCATGAAGTTGGACACAATTAAAAAAACTGAGCAACAAAAGTATTATCTGCAATTTACAGATGCAGAAACTGAGGCTGAGGTTCAGGGTCATGTAGGCTCTCAGAGTTAGAATTGGAACCCTCCATCTTCCTGTCCCTGTCTGGGCTTCTTCCCACAACACTGGAGGGAGCCCCAAAGTTGGTGACAGATCCTGGTTCTAATCTCGGGTCTACTGCTGCCAGAGATGCAGCCTTGGACAAGTGACTAACCACATCCAAACCGATTTCTTCTTTTATACAACAAGGATGGTAATAGTCTGAGATTGTATATGTGTGTATTCACGTGTGTGTTTGTGTATGTGTATGCATGTATGTGTGTGCATGGGTCACATTAGACAGTTGTTCTGTAAAGCCCCAGGCCAATGGGAGCCCTTGCTATTACTCCTGATAGGAGGATGGGCAGGTCCTGTAGCTTTCCTGACCCTCAGTTTCTACCTCTGTAAAGTAGACTTGTTCTAGATGGTCTCTTCTGACTCCAAAGCATTGACTCTGGACCTGATACCTACTAAGTCAATTGACATTAGACCTTACGAAAAACAGACTGAAGGATGTCAGACCCTGTGCTACCACAGCACCACAGACTGTCAGCACTGGAATTGACTTCAGAGTTCTCTTAAGCCCTGGCCAAGGAACATCCCCCTGGCAATCATAGTTTAGGTTTATGTACTACTTGTGAAATACTTTCTTGTCACAATCCTGTGGTGTATATAGTGAACGGTAGGTATTACCCCCTTCTCTAGATGACAAAATTGAGGTAAAGAGAGAGACAGAGACTTTTCCGTGTCATATGGCCATGAAGTACCCATGTCAGAAATTGTTCCTACCCTGTCTCTGGGATAACCTTAAAAAGTGGTCCTCTAACCTCTACTTGAAAACATTAAGTTGATGGGGAGTTCACCCTCTTCCAAGATAGCACATTGGGACAACACTCACTATTCAGAACTTTTCCCTGATATCAAGCCCAAACTGGTTGGTTGAGGGGCGCAGGAAAGGCTATGGCCACAGTGGATAGAGGCATCCTATACATAGTATTCTATTACTTCTTTTAATGTGAATCTCAATGGAAAATTCTATATAAATGACCCAGAATATAATGAAAACATTAAGGACTAATTATAACTCATAACTAACTAACTCATTAAGGTCAAACTGTTTACTTACTTTACACACAAACACATGTGTATGAAAATGTTATGAGTATCTTTAAAACTGTCATCAATACTAAGGTAGTTTGAAAGAAAATTTGGGGCTGAGTTGGATATGATGGGGCAATTCTAAAAAGCAAAATCGAGTAGGATAAAGAGAAAAGGAAGGAATTATATTATTAAAATGGAGCATGAAAGGAATGACTAATACAGAAGAAACAAGTCGGGGTGGAGGACTTTTAACGTTGGAACCTTGCTCTCATCTAGACTGAAGAGGAAAAGCATATTCATTTGGAAGGATGTAGAAGCCTTCTGAACATATAGCGAGGTGAGAAAACTAGGGAACAGGGTGAGTGAGGGACTTTTAGATGGGTATGTGGGTTGGGATTTGGAAGGGTGGAGAGATGGGAAGTGGGAGAATGGGGGACAAGATAAGGTAAGAGAGATTGGGTAAAAAGAGAGGCTAAGAAAGAACATAGAAGGTAAAATTAAAATGGAGGGACATTCATAGATAGTAATTATAATTTTGAATGTGAATGGAATCTTTATAGCAGCTCTCTTTGTGGTGGCAAAAACCTGGAAATTTCAGGGATCCACATCAATTGGGAATTGGTTGAACAAGTTGTGGTGTATGGCTGTGATTAATATTGTTGTGCTGTAAGAAATGATGGTTAAATTATCTTAGAAAGTCATGGAAAAACTTGCATGAAATGGTGACTAGTGAAGTGAGCAGAACCAGGAGAACACTGTATACAGTAAGAACAATACTGTGTTCAGAACATCTTTGAGTGACTAAGTCATTTTAACTATTATAAACACAAAATTTAAAAATAAAAGACATATGAAGATAGATACTATCTGCATCCAGAGAAAGAATTAATGAAGAAATTATGTATAGAATAATTTAACACACATATATACACACAAATACATACATACATATATATATATATATATATATATATATACATAGATATATACACACATCTATTTGTGTCTAACTGTATCTATCTCTGGGGTGGGGCAGGGGAGGGAAAAAAGCAAAAAACAGAAATTTACATGTTAACTGTATTATACATTTAGAAGGAATAGCAAATTGTTCATGATGGATTTGGGGTTTCATAAGCAAAACCATCTTTTCATTAAAAATCATCATGGAAATACTTGTTTGATTCCATAGGTTAAAAATTAAAATTTAGGAAACATTAAAGTTAGACTTGGGACCAAAAAGATCGTTCCCGATGTTGGGATTCCCTGCCCCCATGCAGGATCAGGAACTTAGACTTGTATGAGTGCAGAGAGTCTGTTGAGCTCACTTAGAGTTTAAGTGACTTTCCCAGAGTTGTACAGCCCAAATATGTCAAAGATGGGACCTGAAGCTGGTTTTTGTCTAAGCCTCTCTTCAGTATGCCCCTCTCCCCATTGATTTCCTCATTAAAATGTGACACTCCAAACTGAACTTACTGCTCTAGGTATGGACCAGTATTTCTCTAGCCTGGGCATTATCCTTTTTTTTCAAACAGTCCAAGATAAAATTCTCTTTTGTGGCTCATACTGTGCTGTTACAAACCACTACAGACTCTAAAACTTTTCCAGACAAACTGATACCTAGCTTTGCTTCTCCCCACCATCTTGGATTTATCAAGTTGTTTTTATAAATCTTTACATTCATTCCTGCTGAATTTCATCTTATAGGACAGAACAAAATGTCAAGGTTGCATTACATGCTGACTTTGTTAGGCCAAATGCCAGATGCCCCTGACAGCTTGGTCTCATCTACACACTCAATAGCTCTAATGCCTTAGAAATAAAAGTTATATGAAAGAAAATTATAATGATGAAACAACATGCCAAAATTTCTGGGATACAGCCAAAGTCATCCTCAGGGGAAAAGCCATACCTGTACAAACAAACATTAGCAAAATAGAAAAGGAGATTAATGAACTAAAAAAGTATTTAAAAAAACTAGAAAGCAAACAAACACAAAAGAGGAAATTTTTTTTTAAAAATAGAGGAAAAATAGGTAACTGGAAATAAAAAAAAGTAGAAATCAAAAACTAAAAGCTGGTTTGTTTAAAATAAAAGGTCTCATAAAAATTGATAAATCTTTAACACATTTGACTAAAATGATAGAAAATTAAATCAAAATGACAAGTGAGAAAGATGAAATCACAATAGAATCTGAAAAATAAAAATATTCAGAACCTATAATGAAAACTTTTTTGTTAACTAAACTGATTACACAGACAAAAAGAATACTTTTGAAAATATAATATGCCATATTAATTGAAGATCAAGTAAAAAATTTATCTCACCCAATCTCAGAAAGAGAAATAGAATTAGTTTAAACTATAAGTTCCTTGAAGGCAAAGACAATCTTGCTTTTCTTTTTTATTAATTATATTTCTAGTTTAACACAGTGACTGGCATCTAGTAGGTACTTAACAAATGTTTATTATATTGGATTGGAAGTATTCTGGGTCAAACAAGAGATAGTGGCAAAACAAAAGATAAAGTAGATAACTTTGATTACTTGAAACCAAGAAGTTTCTGCAGGGACAAAATTAGTATACTTAGCATAAGAAAGGAGGTGTTCAAATGGGAAAAATCTTTGTATCAAATTTTGGTAATAAGGATTGGATATCCAATATGTAGTGACAATTAACATATATATGTGAATATATATATATATGTATATATATATATATATGTGTGTGTGTGTGTATGTGTGTGTGTGTATAACAAGCATATTTATGTTTCAACAGAAATGAATAGCCATTATGTATACTATATATTACATTTAGCAGCATGTGTGTGTATATATACATATACATACATAGTTATAGTTATTATAGTTACAGTTATAGTTATAAATATAGCCACCTTGTCATGGAGGGGCTTGTGTAGGTAAATGAAACTATGAAATATACCATGTAGGATTATCCAAGATAGCCAGGTTATAGTGGCAAATTCTGACCAAAGATAATCTACTAGAGAAGGAAATAGCAAACCACTCCAGTATTTTTGCAAAGAAAACCTGAGATGACATTGGAAGATGAACAGCTCAGGTCAGAAACTGTCTAATATGTTGCTGGGCAAGAAAAGAAGACAATAAGTCTAGTTACTCTAGTACTAATGAAACATCTGGACCGAAGCCAGAATCTGGATTAGTTGTGGATAGTTCTGGTGACAAAAGGGAAGTCCAATGCTGCAAAGATTAATATATCATAGGCCCCTGGAATGTAAGAGCTGTGAACCAAGGTAAGTTGCATGTGGTCAAACAGGAGATGGAAATGTTAAACATCAACGTCTTGGCTTAGTGAATGAGTGGAAATGGATGAATTTAATTCAGATGATCACTACATATGCTGTTGTGGACAAAACGTTCCTTAGTAGAAGTGGAATAGCCCTCAGAGTCAATTAAAGTTTGAGAAAAGTAGTAGTGGAGTATAATCTCAAAAATGACAAAAAGACGTGTTTGAATCTGAGACAAACTATTCAGCATCTCAGTAATACAAGTCTATGCTTCAACCACCAAGGCAAAAGAGGCCAAAGTTTATTGGTTCTATGAAGACTTATAACATCTTCTGGAAATAATACTTAAAAAAAATGGCATCAAATTCACCATAGGGGACTGGAATGCTGAAAGAGGAAATCAAAAGACAATTGGGATAATAGGGAAGTTTGTCCTTGGAGTGCAAAATGAAATAGGGCAGAGATTATTAACAGAATTTTGTCAAGACGACTCATTGGTCATAGCCCAAAAAGTAACTCTACACATGGACATCACCAGATGGTCAATATCAAAATCAGACTGAATATTTTACGACCAAAGGTGGATAAGTTTTATAAAGTCAATTAAAACAAGACCTAGAGCTGACTGTGGCTCAGATCATTAGCTTCTTATCACAAAATTCAGACTTAAATTGAAGAAAGCAGGGAAAGGTATCAGACCATATAGACATGACCTAAATAACACTCTTTATAAATATGAAGTAAAGTGATGATTAGACTTAAGGAGTTGGATCTGGTAGGGTGCTTGAAGAGCTATGGACAGAGTTTTGTAATATTATGCAGGCAACAGTAACAAAATACCTTCCAAAGAAAAAGAAGGGCAAGAAAGCAAAGTGGCTGTCTCAGAGGCTTTATAAGTAACTAGGCAATGAATGAAAGAGAAAGGAGAAAGTTAAAGATACACCCAACTGAATGCAGAATTGCAGAGGATATCAAGCAGATAGAAAAAGATTCTTACATAAACAATGCAAAGAAATAGAAGAAAACAATAAGATAGAAAAGATGAGATCTCTTCAAGAAAATTTGAGATAGCAAAGGAAGATTTTATGCAGAAATGAGCCTGACAAAAGATAAAAATAGTAGGAACTTAAGAGAAATAAATTATGTTAAGAAGAAATGGTGAGAATATACAGAAGAACTATATACAAGAAAGATCTTAACACTGATCACCATGATAGAGTGGTTAATGATCCAGGGTGAGACATCATAGAGAATGAATTTGAATGGAACTTAGGAAGCATTGCCAACAACAAATTTATAAGTCATGGAATTCCAGCTGAACTATTTAAAGTCCTAAAAAATGAGGTTGTTAAAGTGTTGTACTCAATACACCAGCAAATTTAGAAAATGCAACAGAAATATCAGATTGTGTCCCAGTCCTAAAGAAGGGCAATGCCAAGGAAAATTAAAATTACCAAACAGTTGGGCTCATTTCACATATCAGCCTAGGTTATGCTCAAAATTCTATAAGCTAAACTTCAGCAATATGTGATCTGAGAATTACTAGAAGAGCAAGCTGGTTTTTGAAGAAGCAGAGGAACTAGAAACCAAATTGTCAACATTTGCTGGATTATAGAGAAAGCAAGGGAGTTCTGGAAAACAAAACAAAACAAAAAATCTACTTCTGCTTCATTGACTACACTAAAGTCTTTGTGTGGGTCACAAAAATGTGGTATATCCTCAAAGAGATGGAAGTGTCAGATTATCTTACTTGTCTCCTGAGGAACCTGTATGAGGGCCAAGAAGCAGTAGTTGAAACCAAACATGAAATAACTGGTTTAAGATTGGAAAAGGAGTATGACAAGGCTGTATAACTGTCACTTTATTTAACTTATATGCACAATACATCATGTTAAATGCCAGAATAGAAGAATCAAAAACATGCTAGGAGAAATAGCAACAATCTCAGATATGTAGATGATACCAACCTGATGGCAGAAAGCAAAGAAGAATTAAGAATCCTCTTGATGAATATGAAAGAGAAGAGTGTAAAAGCTGGTTTGAAGATGAACATAAAAAATGCTGAGATCTTGGGGATTTATCCCATCACTTCCTGGCAATAGCAGGAGAAGAAATGGAAGCAGTGTCAGATTTTATAGTCTTGGGCTGAAGGATCATTGCAGACTATGACTACAGCCATGAAATTAAAAGATGTTTGCTCCTTAGAAGGAAAGTTATGGCAAATTTGGTCAGCATACTAAAAAGCAGAGCCATCACCTGGCTGACAAAGGTCCATATAATTAAAACCATGTTTGTTTGTTTAGTAGCTTTGTATGGCTATAAGAGTTGGGCTGTAAGGACAGATGAACACTGTAGAATGTTGCTTTCAAATTATAGGGCTTGAAAAGACTTTTGAGAGTCCCTTGGACAGCAAGAAAATCAAATTGGTCAATACTTAAAGAAACTAATTCAGACTATTCACTGGAAGGTCAAAGACTGAAGCTGAAACTTAAATACTTTGACCAACAATGAGAATATGGGACTCATTGGAAAAACCCTTATGTTGGGAAAGATTGAAGGAAAAAGAGAAGGCAGAGACTGAGATGGATAGATGGTGGTATGGACCAGTGAACATAAATTTGGACACACTTCAGGAAATAGTGGAGGACAGAAGGGTCTGGTATGCTATGGTCCATGGAGTCATGAAGAGTCAGATGGTACTGAATAACTGAGTAATACCAGTAGCCATTTCTCAGTTCAAAGCCAAGAAATAGGTGGGAGGAAAATAAACAAACAGCAACAAAAACCTTGACCATACAAATCTTTTATAGTGACAGGGAATCGAAAAATATAAAGATATAAGACATCAATATGAAAATAGATACCCCAAAGAAAAATGCTAATTGGATACAAGTTCAACAAAAATTCCTGGCCTGGAATAGCTAAAGGAAGGTTAGTGTTATAGAGGACTAATTAGGTGGGGGGTGGGAGATGCAACATAATTGTGAAAAGATAATTAACAGCTTAGTGAAAAAAAAAACAAAAATTCTGAAGGAAATGATATTTCAAAAACAAATTGGTCAAAAAAATGAAGTACAAAACTTTACTGAAGGAAAGTAGAATGGATCAAATTGAAAAGGAAGTACAAAATCTCACTGAAGAAAATGTCTCAAAAGTTAGAATTGGACACATGGAAGCTAATGACTCCATGAGACATCAAGAAACAATAAAACAAAGTCAAAAGAATGAAAAAAAGATGTGAAATATTTCACCAATAAAACAACTAACCTGGAAAATATATTGAGAGATAATTTTAAAATTATGGAACTACCTGAAATATATGATTTTTAAAAAGCTGACATTATATGTTAAGAAATTATCAAGGAAAATTGCCCTGATATGTTGTAGCCAGAGAGCAAAATAGAAACAGTCCACTAATCAGCACCAGAAAGAGATATGCAAATAGTCAAATTCCAGAGCTCCTCAGTCAAGGAGAAAAACTACAAGTAGTCAGAAATAAACGATTCAGATAACCTGAAGGTACAGCCAGGATCATCCACATATAGCAACTGCCAATATAAAGGAGCAGAGGGTTTAGAATGTGATATTCCAAGAAGCTAGGATTACAACCCAGAATAACTTACAGAGCAAAACTGAGAATAATCCTTCAGAGGAAAAATGTACATTTAATAACATATAAAATTTTCAAAGATTCCTGATGAAAAGACCACAGCTAAGTAGAAAATTTGACATTCAAAACACAGGATTCAAGAGAAGCATAGAAAGGTAAACATGAAAGAAACCTTTAAGGACTCAATAAGGTTAAACTGTTTATATTCTTATATGGGAAGATTATACATGTAACTACTAAGAACTTCATCATTATTAGACAAGTTAGAATAAGTCTACATAAAGGACATGGGTGTGAGTTGATTATCTTGGGATGATCTAAAAAATGAAGGAGTGAGAAAAGGGCATATACTGGGAGAAGGAGGAAGGGAAAAATATAATAGGGAAAATATTCTCACATAAAAGAGGTGTATGAGGAAGAACTTTTACAGTGGAAGGAAAAGGGATGTGGCAGACAATGCTTGGACTTCACTGTCTTTGAAATTAGTTCAAAGAGAGAAGAATGTATACATATACACACACACACACACACACATACACACACACACATACATACATACACACACACACACACACACACACGCACACACACTCAGCTGGGTATAGAAATAAATCTTAACCAATAGAAATATAGGAAGGGAAGTGGATAAGAGAAAGAGGCAGGGATGACATAAAGGGAAGGCAAATAAAGGAAGGCAGTGGTCAAAAGTAAAAGGAGTTTTGAGGAGAAACAGGGTACAAAGAGAAAGATGAACAGCAGAAAATAGGAAGGAGAGAAATACAAAGTTAAGTAGTACAATAGATAAAGCACCAGATCTAGAGTCAAGAAGACCTGAATTCAATTTCATTCTCAGGGACTTCCTAGCCATATGACCCTGGGCAAGTCACTTAACCCTATTTGCCTCAGTTTCCTCATCTGTAAAATGATTTGGAGAAGGATATAGCAAACCATTCCAGTGTCTCTGCCAAGAAAACCCTACATGAAGAGTCATATGTGACTGAACAACAAGAATCATAACTATGAATGAGAATGAGATGAACTTACTCATGAAATAGAAATGGGTGTCAGAATGGATTGGAACCCAGAATCCAACAATACGTTGTTTACAAGAAACACACTTGAAAGAGAAAGATGCACACAGTTAAAATAAGGGACTGGAGCAGAATCCATTAAGCTTTGCTGAGATAAAAAAAGGCAGCAGTATTAATCATACTCTCGGGCGAAGCAAGAGCAAAAATAGACCTAATTAAATGAAATAATCAGGAAAATTGATTTTGATAAAAGATGCCATCAACTATGAACTAATATAGAAAATTTTCACAGCAAGTCTCTCTGTTAAAGGCCTAATTTCTCAATGATTTAGGTAACTGAGTCAGGTTTATAAAAAAAACAAGAGCCCTACTCCCAATTAAAAAAATGGTCAAAAGAATATAAAGGAATATAAACAGGCAATTTTCAGAAGAAATCAAAATGATCAATAATCACATGCATATGCTCTTAATTCCTCTTGTTTAGAGAAGTGCAGATGCCCATCCATTGGGAAAAGACTGAACAACTGGTATAGAATTGTGATGGCATACTATTGTGCTGTAAGACATGATGAGCAGGACGGTTTCAGAAAAACCTGGTAAGACTAATATGAACTGATGCAAAGCACAGTGAGCAGAACCAGGAGAACATTGTACATAGTCACAGTAACATTCTAACAATGCCAACTCTTAAAGACTTAGCTACTCTAATGACTATAATGAACCAAGGCAATTCTGAAGGACTCATGATGAAAAGTGCTATCCATCTCCAGAGAGAGAACTGGGAAACTCAGAAGACAAGTTGAAGTTCAATTTTCTCACTATAGCTTTCTTGTTGTTCTTTTCTGCTGACATGGCTAATATGTGAATACTTTGCATGATTTCACATGTATAATTGTTACCTTATTCCTTGCTTGTTCAGTGGATGATGAAGGGGTTGTAGTAAGAGGGAAAACTGGAACTCAAATTTGGAACTCAATATTAAAAAAAAGAATGTACAAATTGATTAATTATTAAAAAATAAAAAGATATAGGAGAGTGAGACTCCTATTGGAGGCAATAGATTGGAGAAGAGGAGGTGGAACGGAAGTGCCATTTGGGGTTTTCTTGGCAAAGATACTGCAGTAGTTTGCCATTATCTTCCCATCTCATTTTACAGATGAGGAAACTGAGGCAGAGTTAAGTGATTTACCCAGAGTCATCCTGCTAGTAAATGTCTGAGGCTGGATTTGAACTCAGGAAGATGGTTTCCTGACTTCATTCCTGGAGGTCTATCCACTGGGCCATGCAGCTGCACTAAAGAGTGAGATGAAGAAACATAATCCAGGAATAAAGGTCACCTAAGACCAGTTAACTCCAACCCTTGACTGGAGGACAGTCAACTAAG
>CM053769.1:93220378-93248095 GCA_028658325.1 Potorous gilbertii | reverse complement strand
TTACCCAGAGTCATCCTGCTAGTAAATGTCTGAGGCTGGATTTGAACTCAGGAAGATGGTTTCCTGACTTCATTCCTGGAGGTCTATCCACTGGGCCATGCAGCTGCACTAAAGAGTGAGATGAAGAAACATAATCCAGGAATAAAGGTCACCTAAGACCAGTTAACTCCAACCCTTGACTGGAGGACAGTCAACTAAGCTCCAGAGTGAAACCCATTTGAGACCCCAGAGCTCACAGTAGTGGGGAGAAGGAAGAAGAGTGCAGTCTATCTCTGGGTTGGAGCCTTGGGCCCCTCCATTTTTCTATGATCCCCACTTCAAGTTGGAGGCAGAGGCTGGTGAGGCTGATCCCATTGTTTGTCAATCCAGATATGATTTTGAGTTCCTGCCAGCCCCAGAAAGCCTTTCTGTGGTGGCTGTTTGTGGAAACTGATGGGATGACTGGGCAATGACTCAGCAAGTTGTGGCATATGAATGTGGTGGAATACTGTTGTACTGTAAGAAATGATGAATGGGAGGGTTTCTGAAAAACCTGGAAAGACTCTGCCCTGTACGCAGCCCCTCCCACTGGTGAGCATCTACCTCAAACATCCCTTTGAGGAAATGCCCAGACCAGCCACAGCTCCCTTTTTTCTCTGGAAGTTTCCACCTTCCTTTCTTCTATGTGTTGGCTTCCCTAGTTAGAATACAAGTTCCTTGAGGGCAAGTCTGTCTTTTTGTGTCTGTATCCTCAGTGCTCAGCACGATGCCTCTCCAAACTGATGAAATACTCTCTCATTACACTGCCAAATGTTTTACTTATCTGTCTGTACAGTATATATCTTTCTATCTATCTATCATCTATCTATCTATCTATCTATCTACCATCTGTCTATCTATTTTTAGGACTCCCTTGTTCTGACAATGTGGTGACCCTGTCAAAAAAGGAAATGAAATTGGTTTGGCACAACCTGTGTTTTTTAAATAAAATTTTATATATATTCATATATTGCAAAGCTTTCTCCCAATATCCTTCCCTTCCCTCCAGAAGCGCTCTCTCTCTCTCTCTCTCTCTCTCTCTCTCTCTCTCTTTTTCTCTCCTTCTCTCTCTCTCTCACACACACACACACTCACACACATACATAGGTACATCTGTGTAGTGTATGAAAAAGAGAGAAGAGAAAAACTAGCAAAACTAATGCATTAAAAAATGCATTAATTTATGCATTCAAAAAGCCTGAAAATGTATGCTTCCCCTGTGACCCTCCCACTCTACCCAAAGCTTCTTCTCTGGTCTCTTCCTCAGAAAGAGGCTTCTTTATAATTTTGCTGATTCATTTTCATTTGTTTTGTGGTTAATGTGTTTTCATGGAAATTTTTATGGTTATCATGTTCCTTATTTTCTTGGCTCTGCTGACTTCCCTCTGCATCAGTTCCTGAAAATCTTTATATGTTTCTCTGTTTTTATCACATTCACCATTTCCTACGTAAAATAATACTCAATCATATGCCTGCACTCTAGCTTTTGTAACTATTCCCCAATCGATGCATCCATTTTGATTTAAAAGGTGTTATTATAAACATTTGAGTATATACAAATATTTTATCACCAATCTTGGGATGTACACCTAATGGAGGAATATTTGTTTTAAAAAAATATGGACATTTCCATCATTTTATTTGAATGTTTCTTAATTGCTTTACCAAATCATTGTACTATTAATAATGTATTAGTATGCTTACCATTCCACAAACCTTCCAACATTGTTGCCATCCTTTGTCATTTTTGCCAATTTACAGGATGTGACATAAGATCTCAGTGCTCTTTTGATTTGAATTTTTATTACTATTAGTGATTTGGAGCATTTTTTCATGTGGTTGTGAACACTTTATGGTTCTTTTTAAAAGTGTTCATAGCTTTTGAACACTGGTCTATTGGGTAATTACTTTTGGCAAAAATATATATATATATATATATATATATATGTTCATGCATGTATAATATATCATCACAAATGTGATAAGCACGTATTTATGGATTTAAGCAATATTTGTATTTGTATTCCATTTATTTATGTATGTGTATGCCTGTTACTGTTCGTTTTCAGAGTGTCAATGAGGGTGATGTCTTGAGTTATTCATGAATTGGATTTAGGTGAGGTAGAGTTGCACAAAGTCATCAGTGTCAATCTGTCCTTCAGAGTTGTTGAAGCTCAGTGGCAAGACAAAAGTCAGATGGCCTGGGATGTGGTAGATGACTTTGGTGCTGTCAGTGTCAGACCACGCTCTAAGCATTCTGCCCTTTCTGTGTCAACTGCTTTCATAGCCTTGCAAGCAAATTGTTTCCATACCCCCATTCCACTAAGAAAAGTTTTTACATGCTTGGAGAAGACACCACCCCCAACTCACCAATAGGTTTAAGGCCTATTGAGTACCCTCATATGCATATATGTATGTATCATATATGTAGATACATGTAAGTGCACATATCCATATATGTTCATTTCCCATGTATCTTAGAAAACAAACACTTCTTAGAGAAATTTTATATTGATATAAAGTTTTTTTCCTCCTATTCAAGCACTTGCCTTTGGATGCATTGATTTTGCTTATACAGAAAACTTCAATAGTCTCCCAGCACCATGCTAGAAAAATTAATTGCTTCCATTTGAATTGTCTTAGAAAGATTCTGAAGGTCACCTGGCGGGATAAGGTACCAAATACTGAAGTCCTTTCTCGAGCTGAACTGCCAAGCATTCAAACTCTGCTTCAGAGAGTGCAATTCCAATGGGCTGGTCATGTTGTTCAAATGCAAAATATCTACTTGCCAAAAATAATATTTTATGGAGAAATCACAAAGGGCAAGCATTTACATGGTGGTTAGAAGAAGCAATACAAGTATATTTTCAAAGTCTCTCTGAAGAACTTTGGAATTGATTTTGAGACATGGGAGCCATGGGCACAGGACTGTTCAGCATGGCATGCTCTCTTCAGAGAAGGTGCTGCTTTATAAGCAAAGCAGAATTGAAGTAGCTCAAAAGAAATGTGAGATACACATATTTAAAGAATTCACCCCAAATGTTCACATGGACTTCTTGTGCCTTACCTGCGATAGAGCCTTCTGAGCTCATATTGATCTGATCAACTGCAGTCATACACACTGTAGCTTGTCTCCAGCACAGTGAGATCATTTTGGTCTTCTTTGAGAATGAAGGACAACAATCAACCAACCAACAAGTTTTTCAGTTTCATATGAGGTCCAATTTATTCTTGGTAAAACCAGATTTTCATGATCGCTGGCTGTTAGAGCTTTACTCACTTAACAATTACTTTCTTTTTCTTTTCTTTTCTAATTTATTTATTTTTTCATTTGCAATATTCACTTCCACAAGATTTTGACTTCCAAATTTTCTCCCCTTCTCTCCCCTTCCCCCACCCCAAGACAGAGTGCATTCTGACATCCCCAATATGTCGTCCCTTCTATCACACCTCCCTTTTCTTATCCCCTTCCCCTCTATTTTCTTGTAGGGCAAGATAGATTTCTGTACCCCATTGCCTGTATGTTATTTCCTGGTTGCATGTAAAAACAATGTCTAATTTTCATTTTTAAAACTTTGAGTTCCAGCCTCTCTCCCTTCCTCCCTCCCCACTCATCCCCATTGAGAAGGCAAGAAATTTGATGTAGATTATACATGTGTTTTCGTGTAAAATGCTTCCATAACAGTTATGATGTGAAAGACTAACTATATTTCCCTCCATTCTATTCTGACCCTCATTCATTCTATTCTTTCTTTTGACCCTATCCCTCCTCAAAAGTGTTTACTTCTAATTACTCCCTCTTCCCATTTGCCCTTCCTTTCATCCCCTTACCCCCTACTTTCCTGTAGGATGAGATAGATTTTCATACTCAATTGTGTGTGCATGCTATTCCCTCCTTAAGCCAAATCTGATGAGAGGAAAGTTCACTCTTTCCCCTCTTACCTCCCCACTCTTTCCCTCCATTATAAGAGCTTTTTCTTGCCTCTTTTATGTGAGAGATAATTTGCCCCATTCTATTTCTCCCTTTCTCCTCCCAATATATTCCTTTCTTACCCTTTAATTTTATTTTTTTTATATATCATCATAGTCAACTTACCCTGTGTCCTATGTCTATATGACAATGTTACTTTCTATCTACTTTGGATTTATCATGTACATAGATACTCATGTACCATTTATTTCCCCCATTTAAGCTTCTTGATGACAGGGGCTGGTTTTTTCCCTTATATTCTTAGTACTTAGTGCAGAGTCTGGCACATAGTGTGTCCCAATAAATGCCCTTTGATTGACTGATTCTATGCGTTCACTAAACATTCCTATAACTATGAGTTCTAGATTTTTCCTAGAAATTCAAGTCAGGCTCACTAGTCTATACTTTGTAGATTTGTTTCCTTTTTCCTTTTTTTTTTACTTCTGATGTGTGCTTCCAGTTCTCCTCAGTCTTCCAGAGGTCACTCAGAAAGCACAACAGTCATACACTCCATCCATTCATTCATTCAATAAGCATATCTCCAGAGATAGCTGTGAAGTAGTGATTTATCAGTTAATGTTACAAGCTCCACTCTTATGGCAGCAGCAACCCATAGCCACCTGTAACACAACTAAGTGACAGCTGAGTCTTTCATGGGGCTCATAAATCCTCAGATAGCTGCTTCATGGACCAGCCCTTCTCATTATTGTTGCAAGAAGAGACATGACTCTAGACTAGAAGTCATGGGTCCTGGACCCTGGTACTGGCTCAGTCTCTTAGCAGATTTGTAACAGAGGGTAAAGTGATCCCTCGTTCTGGGACTTCATTTCATTCATTCCTATCAAAAGTCTCTTAGCAACTGTGTCCCTGGGGAGCAAACAGCCACATCTCTGCATCTCTCTTCTACCCTAGAATGAGCATCAGAAAAGTCACAACCCCTTCCTGGACAGGGTGGGTAAGCAGAGCTCCCCAGAGCTGAGGAAATGTGATGTGGCACCAACTCAGCTCAGGCACTCTGTCCTAATTCCCCACCCCTAGAGGTGATTGCTCTCCTGTCCCAAATTAAGTGTGTGCCTGCAGTAGTGTGCGTGCACCAGTGTGTGTGTGTGTGTGTGTGTGTGTGTGTGTGTGTGTGTGTGTTTGTGTGTGTGCTTTGCTTTGTTTTTCCTGGGGGAACAGAAGATCCTTGCTGGCCAGTTTTCATATTTCAGTGGGTACCATCAAGTCCTCACAAAGTGCCTGGCACACAGTAGATGGTTGATTGATGCTTGCTAGACTGAGTTATGCTTTTAATTCTTTTTTCTGTATTTTGAATTACAAATTCTCTCCCTCCATGCTCTCCCCGACCCATTGAAAAGGCAATTAGTATGTTACTCATTATATGTGTGAAACCACTTAAAACATTTACATAGTAGGTGTGTTGCAAAAAAAGTAAGAAAATTAAAGAAAGTGAAAAAAAATATGCCAATGGCAACACAATTCTAATTTTTTTCTATTTGAAAGTTAGTGCTGAGCTCCTTCCTAGGGTGTGAGAAGGCAGGTGTATCTTATTAGCATTCTCTCCCTTTGGCTATTGGTGAGCACACAAGTATAGCCTATGTTCACAAGCACAGTACAAGAAGTGAGGGGAGGGCAAGGAGCTTCATAGTCTCAAAATAAGAGAACTTATGAGGGTTTTGCCCTGTTCCATTCCAACAGGTTTGTTCAAACCTGGGTCTGAGAATTTCATTGCTATTCACTAGTGTGGGGAGGGATGGGGGTCTTCAAGAATTGTGGGCCCTTGGAATGTCCACAAGCAAATGGTGACACCATTTGTCAGGGAACACATAATAATTCTGTGGAATTTACATAATACAAATGAAACCCTGTGACAAATAGACGAAGGTGTCATTCAACATAAACAAGTGATAAGTCTGACACAAATATTTGGCTCGGAGAGTTCCCATCTATAAGCAGGCTAATAGACCCTCAGGACTGCTGGGGTGCGGTTTGTAGAGATAAGGGGCTCCATCCATCAGGCGGGCAGGGACATTGGAAGGGAGCAAGAGGGCTACAGGGAACAGCTGTATGCTGTGGGGTGGTGGTGAAAATCATGGAGATCACACCACCAATGCACAGCACCGGTTGATTACATGGTTGGGGGGCTGGAGGCAGGGGGGTTCCAGGCATAAAAATGTCATTCCCTGGATAGCTTCCTTTATCTTGACTTGTGGTATGAGGCCCCATAACTTAAGCTGTCAGGAGAGAGCTGTCTTCTGTTGTGTAATGTGGACATGGTCCATGTGCTCTGGCCTTCAGCCTCTTCCTTGTACATCAGTCCCTCGGCTTTCTGTGCCTCAGTTTCCCCTTCTGTAAATCAGGGACAATGATGCCTGCATACCCACTCACTCACTGGGTAGCTGTGAGGGAAGTGTTTGGCAGACTATAACTGACTAGAGAAGGTGTTTCTTCTTCCTTTCATAAGGAAGGAGGGTGCTCCCCAGAGGGACGCCCTGAAGAAATGTTTCATGAGTGAGTGCTTAAATGGTGGAGTAGATGGATGTATGGGTGACTGACTGAATGAATGAATGAATGATGAAGTTGTGCCCTAGCAGGAAGAATTTCAAAGAAAACAGTATTCCTGGTCCAGCTCTGCTGGACAAGCTGTGTGAACTCGGGCAAGTCACTTTATGTGAGGTGCCTCAGTTTCTTCACCTCCAAAATGAAGGAATAAAAGGGAAGGAGGAGTAAATGACTAAATGATCTGTCTTGAAAATCCAATGAATTTGTGTAGTCCATAAATACTCATGATATATTTTAATTAGAGAGTGTTCCAGGTAATTCCTTAGCCCCTAGCACTGAGAGAGATCATCCTAGAGCTCACCATCTCCCTACAGTACCAAGATCAAAAGACTTGCCCACACCCCTCCAGTGATGTACTTATTCCTCTTTAGGCAGCTCTACTCCTTCAGTTTTGAGTTAACCTCTTTGTACCTTCTTCCCCAAGTTCCTGGTTCTGTTTTCTGGAGCCAAAAACTGACATCCCTCTTCCCTGAGACAGCCCTGCAAATAACGAGATAGCACTTGGGACTGTCCCCCACATGTCCTCTTTTTCTAGGATATATCTTTCTGAGAATTTCTATTGCCTATGGGATACATGAAATGATCACTGAGGGCCCTCTGAACTTGCATGTTCTGGATTATTCAACGGTTCCCATTTTCCTTAATTTTCACACGGCTTTTCTCAAGCCTAGGGAACTTATTTTTGACTGTCTTGTTGGACGACCCTTCTCAAACCGGGTATCTGAAAGGAGGCACAGGTCTGAACAAGGCAGAAGATTTCTGGGATGCAGCTTCCCTTGCTCTGGACCCTGGATGCCCATTAATGCATCCTGAAGTCATGGCTTCTGTGTCTACCCATTCATTCATGTTACTGCCTCCTGTGAATCTCATAGCCCCTGAATTTATAAATGAACTTGACTTAATTATGTAAATGACTTTTGCAAGTCACCTTTCCTCTTCCTGAGCTAGGGCAGTTCATTCTTTGACTCCAAGTGCAGACCTTACTCATTCCTGACTTCCGCTCTGCCCCACATCTAGCCTGCCAAAATCTTTGTGAATTCTGTTGTCCAATGTGTTTGCCATTCTACCCAAACAAGGTCTTCTACAAATCTGACAAGCTTGACATGAAATGCCAAAATCCTTTTGTAAACTGAGTTATAAATAATGTTACCACCAACCAACAAGGTTTTATTTTTTAACCACCAGGTGAGATTTGGTCCCATGACTCAGAATCCAACAAGTTCAACTTGGGCAGGAAGTCCCCTGATAGCACATCCCCTAGGGGTTGGCTATGTGATGTGGTGAGCCAGAAAAGTGGTGGAGTGAGATCTTAGGCTACAGAAAGAGGGAAGTGAGAGTGCCTGTCCTCTGGCAGCAGCAGTCCACACATGGAACCCTGTGTTCTGCTCTAAAGGCCATAGTTTGAGAAGGGCATTAACAAGTGGGACAGTATCCAGAGAAAGACCCCAATACTGAGGAAGGGTTGTGGGTCTGTGACAAAGAGGGGCTTTGAAGGGCTCTTGGAGAAATGCTGAGAGGGAGGAACAGGAGCTGTCTCTGAATCTACTGGAGGAGACTTTACGTTTCTAGTTCATCTCAGAGAGTGAAGCTGGAAGTAAGTAGTGGGTCGAACTTGGACTGGATTTCAGGAGGAAAAGCAGCTTTCTAACAATGAGAGCTTTCCCAGAGTGGAGTGGAATGGGTTTTCCCAGGAGGAAGCAGGCTTCCTCTCCCTTGAGAGCTTCAAACACAGATGGGAAAACTGCTGCCCTGTGGGTTATGGGACAGATTCTTATGCTAGCATGGGTTGAACCAGATGGTGTCTGAAGCCCCTGACAACTCTGCAAATTCCTTGGGTTTGAGGACAGGCGATGTCAGAAGGATCTTGATTCTCCTTTAGGGATATTATTACAATTCACACAGGATTGCTAGGCTTGGAAAACTGGACCACCCTCCTCATTTTGTATGACACGAAACAGAAGATCATCCTTTGTGGGCCCCAGGCCTGGTCACACAGACTGTGAGACCTTGGTTTTGTCTTCTCTAATATGAGGGGGCTGGACAACATGACCTCTGAGGTCTTCTCCAGGTCTAAATCCTATCATCTCATGTTGCTGGGAGAAAGTCAGAGGACCCAGGCTCAAGCATCAGCTCTGAGATGCCACCTACGTGACCTTGGGCAGGTCATCTTATCCTGATGGATCTCGCTTTTCCCAGTTATGAAATGAGGGTCTGGGACTTTAAAAAATTCATATGCTTTTCAATATGTAGGCACATTATACATAGATATGCCCTCCATAAATGTATGTGACATTTCACTTGATCTTCACAACACTCTTGTGAGGTTCATGCTATCATTACTCTCTCCATTTTACAGATGTGGAAACTGATTCTGGGAGAGGTTAGGTGGCTCATGGTCTCATGTTCTTGCAAAGCCTGAGGAGAATGATCAAATGAGCTCCCTGCCAAGGCCACACGATGCCCAGATGGCAGAACCAAGACTGACTCTCAGTTCTTCCCCCTCCCTTATGGTCCAGTCCTCTCTCCACAGAATGTGACAACAAAAACGACCAGTCATAAGAGTGGTCGAAGCCAAAAGGAGCCCTTTTCTGATGTCTGACTTCTGTGCTTTCCCCATGGTCTGGAGACCTTCCATCTTGTCCCTATCCTTGCCCCTCAGCCCCTTCCTGAAGTGATGGTAGCCAGTCCTCAGGCAGGGCTGCATGGTGCCAAGTTCAAGCAGAGTGCAGGGCGTTTGGAGTCCAGCTCAGCGTGTCCCATCGGCCCAGCTGTGATGTATGATAAGAGGCGAGCTCACAGCCAGGCCTGGCTGTGTTCAAAGAGAGGTGCTGGTGACAGGACGGGATGGAAAAACCCAGGCTAATGGATTAATGGCCTGTGATAAATGTCTTCTCAGGAAAGCTGGGGAGTGATTAGATAATTCTGGCTTCCAAGAGCAGGATTTAAATATTTCTGCCTGGCCTGTGACCAAGGTAAATGAATCACTTAAGTATCTAGTTTAGAGGCAAATCTTTATGTACTTAAAACAAGGGTGTGGGCCAGGATGCCATTTTTCTCCAAGTGTAATCAAGCTCCGGTTTCCCCTGCTCACTGTTGGAGAATCCGTAAGGCTGTTGCACCAAGGAACTTGGCCGAGCCTGGGGCGGGGGAGCCGCTCTGGGTTCCTTGAGACTGAGCAGAGCAAAAGGCCAGCGTGGGGAAGGAATGTTTCTGGGCAGCTGGGGCTGTCAGGACAAGCTAAACATTGGAGGAAAGGATTCTGCTCTGCTCTGTCAAAGTCTCCCAAAGCATCCTGGGCCAAAATCTCCCCTCATTTACACCCACGCGATTCCCACCAAGTTTAGCACGTGCCTCCGCTGGGATGGGGTAGGATCCGCCTTCTCCTCCTCACCTCCCGCTCATTTGCCGTCCTAGACTGCTGAAGTCAAAGGACCTTAGCAGAACTTAGGGATCTGGTTGGGGTCATTGGATAACTCAGATAACAAGAGAATTGGGGATGGTCCACAGGAGAACTAATTCACTTAAAATGTGCAACACCAGGAAGTGGATCATGGACTTGGTTGCCTGGATTTTTAGTTTTAAGTCTTGTGAATCATAACAGATGGAGAAAGAAGTATTGAGTTCAAGTCCTGCCTTTCATGCATACTATTTATGTGGCCCTGGACAAAGCCACTAAAACTCTCTACACCATCTCCTTATGTCAAATCAAGGTTATTGTACATACATAGCCTGTGGGAGAGTCACCAAATTATTTAACCTCTCATCTACCCAAGCCAGTTCTTGAGATTGGAATGTAGCCCAGTCCCAAAGTCCATGGGCACGGACCTCCCTCTTTGGTGTTGGAGATGCCGAGAGGGCAGGGAGAAGTGGGCAAGTGTGAGTTCTTCTTGCTGAGTTTCTCGATCTTCTAATGTTCTCAGATTCCAGGGAGAAGATGGAAGATGCCAACACCACTTCATGGAGATGTGACATGAGAGGAGCTGGCAGTCTCCATGTCCTTGTCCCCAGCTTGCTATCCTAAAGCCTTTGAGGAACTGCCCCTTGGGAGAGTTCCTTCACTCTGCATTGTGTGGTACATATCCCGCATTTTCTGAGCTCTGGTTCCCTACTAAACTGAATAAATAGACTTCTTTGATAATTGTTACATGTGTTCACTGTGGAACTGGTATTTGATAAAGGAGTCAAGCCTTGAATGTAAAGCTTGGGGCTCTTCTACTAACGAAAGTTAGGCTGAACCTGGAAATTACATACCTGGCCTGGATAAACGGTATTTAAAGTTGCAGACATAGGTAGTTCTAAACTGGTGTCCTCTGTCTCTGAGAGAATCAGACTGGCCTCTGGCCTCAGCTTCCTTCTTCCTTTCCTGGAAGATGCTTGACACCACTTCTGTCTGCCTTTGAGGCACACAATGAAATGACCACACCACCTCTGGGAATTCCCCTGAGCCCTACTGGTGCCCTCAAGGCATTAACCTTGCACGTGGAGGGTAATTATTTATATAATCAAGTAGATACAGGAGTGAGAAATGAAGAATTGGGTGGGAAGACAGATAAGAGAAGAAAAAAGGACGGTGGAGAGGGAGAAAAGGAGAGAGACAGGGAAGGAGAGAGACAGAGATAAAGTGGTGGAGGGAAGAGATAGAGACACAGAGGGAGAGACCAGCAGAACCCCTGAGACCTCAAATTTGGGAAAATTAAGAAATGCTTCATTGATAATGATATCTCCAGGAATTATGAAGGAGGATAAGGTCCCCTTCTTTACCACCACCCTCTCTTGATCTCTTGCTTCCCCCAATGAGGACAGAATCTTCTTAAGGACAAAGGTGGTTATTTAAGCGATGTTTGATATGTGTTGATGAGTTATTCTTCTTTCTCCAAGAGGACCTATATCAGGGATTGACTGTGGCTAATCAGACAAATATTGGCTTGGGGTGCTCTATCACAAATCGAGAATAAATGGTCCATACAAACATTTGGAGGGAAGATGTCTCTATGCACACACAAACATATATGTATATATGCCATTATACACACACACACACACACACACACACACACACATCAGCTCGATAGAACCATAATGCATTGAATGCCAGGTGTGGAGTCAGGAAGACTCATTTTCATGTGTTCAAATCCAGCCTCAGACACTTACTAGCTGAGTGACCCTGGGCAAGTGACTTAAACTTTTCTGCTTCAGTTTCCTCATCTGTAAAATGAACTGGAGAAGGAAATCAAAATCCACTCCAGTACCTTTGTAAAGAAAACCCTAAATGTGGTCATGAAGAGCTGGACATGACTGAAAGCAGAGTGAACAGCAACACATATGCACATATGTGTATAAGTGTGTATATGTATATATGTGTATCTATATATGTCTATATAGACACATATGCATTCTCTGTGTGAATGTGTGCATGTGTATTGCCATTGGACTGTGATGACTAGAGGAGAGAGTAAAGCCAAGACTTCATGCAGCTCTGCCTCACTTAAACCCAATTTATACATGAATCAAAACATATCACCTACACAATTTTCCCATTTTTACCTATCTCAAAGTCCTGAGGCAACAGGCAAGTAATGAAGCAGCAGGTGTAGATACATTGTGAGCTGTAGTCACAACCCTGCACACAAGTGGCCCAGGCCATAGGGTCATCTTCTCACTGGAAGCAGCAGTAGGATTCAGCAGCCCCCTGGGTGTCTAAGAAGCCTTTTAAGGATCACATTGCTCACCTTCTGGGATGAGGAAAAATCTAGAAAAGGTGCCCTAAAAAGTGTCTGCTTATCCAACCCTGGCCTGATTCCTTCAGTAGGTGGGGAATCCTGCTCTGCTGTTGAAACACGCGCTCACATGCGCACACACACACAAATGTACAAAAACATCTGCAAAGATGATTCCATTTATCATTGGCACATGGAATGTGTGCACACTTATGGAAAACACAAAAGAAAAAAAGCGGTTCTTGTTCCAAGAGAACTCAGCAGGTATCACATCCAAGTAGCAGCCCTAGTAAATGAAGACCAGTTTACCAAAGTCAGAGTTGGATACACATTTGTCTGGAGTGACCACCATGAAGGGGAGCACTGTGAAACTGTGTGTAGGTTTTGCAGTCAAAACTAATCTAGTCAACAAGCCTGTGTGTATGCCTACCAAAACGAATGAATGACAGACTCAGGACAATGTGATTGCCACTTTCAGGAAAAAGCCATACCACCATCATCAGTGACTAAGTTCCCACCATGATGAACCCTGATTCAGTCAAAAAAGAATTTTATGAAGATCTGGAGACCCTCATCATCAATTTTCTTGTCAATGTGCCAAAAAAGGATAAGTGTATAATTCTTGGTGACTTTGATACTAGAGTAGGCTCAGACTTCCAGACATGGCAGGGAGTCATAAGCAGGAATGGAGCTGGAAATAGTAATAGAAATGGTCACTTACTACTACTAAAGTCTTGTGCATCACATGCCACCAACACTAAATGCAATAAAACGTCATGGATACACCTCACAGAAAACATTAGCATTTAATAAACTATGTAATTGTAAGAAAAGACAGGATGTGAGAGTAACAAAGGCAAGGTGTAGTGCAGAGTGCTGGACTGACCATAGACTTATCCTCTCTAATCCAAATATTCATATTCCATATGGTCACAGTTCTAGGAAAGAAAAGAGTGCTTGTGGTTACTTAAGGACTAGAACAAAAGCCAGGAGAGTAGTAAACACACTTCTTCATAGATTATACCAGCTTGGAAAAACTGAAAACTTACAGGTACCCAGAATGACCTCTGTAAACAGCTGCACCAACATCTTGAAGCTTGGGATGGTGCCCTCTCCACTTCAGAAGCAGGGTTGCACTTTAGCATAGAGTAAAAAGCCAGGAAATAGACTGGAAAATGAGCAAATAGCAGAAAAAGATACTGACTACAGGAAGTTGCTATGGTAAAAGGAAAGATCAAAACACAAACTCGGAAGAAGACAACAAAATCAAAACTGACACATCTAAAGACTCAAAGAAAAATATGAATTGACATGAGGGCATGGAATTAATTGAAAAGGATTTTTTAAAAATCAAATAAGAAAGGTAGAGGGAAAATTTGGAAGAGAAATGAGAGTGATACAAAAAGAATAATAAAAAAAGAGTCATCAACTTGGTAAAGGAGGCATGAAAATACTGAAGACAATAACACCTTAAAAATAGAATAGATCAAATGATAAAAGCAGCAAAATATCAAATAAAGAGAAGAATGTCTTGGAAAGCAGAATTAAACAAATGGGAAAAGATGCACAAAAATTCACTGAAGAAAAGAACTCCTTAAAAATAGAACTGGTTAAACGGAAAAGAAGGCACAAAAACTCGTAACAGAAAATAATTCCTTAAAAATTAGAAAAGGACAAATATAAAATAATGACTTTATGAGACAGCAAGAAACAATAAAATGAAATTTAAAAAATAGAAGAAAATGTAAATTATCTCTTTGGAAAAAACTGACCTGGAAAACAGATCCAGGAGAGATAATTTAAGAATTATTAGAAAGCCATGATTAAAAAAAAAAAGATCCTAGACATATCTTTCAAGAAATTTATTAAAGAAAACTGCCTTTATATTCTAGAACCAGAAGATAAAGTATAAATTGAAGGAATCTACTGCTCACCTCCTGAAAGAGATGCCAAAGTGAAAACTCCCGGAATAATATAGCCAAATTCCAGAGCTCACAGGACAAGGAGAAAATATTATAAGCAGCCAATAGGAAAAAATTCAAATATCATGGAGCCACAATCAGCATAACACAAGGCTTAGCCATTTCTATATTAAAGGATTGGAGAGAATCACCTATCCAACAAAAATTGAGTATAAGCCTCTTGCAGGGAAGGGATATTCAACAAAGTAGAGAACTTTTGAGTTTTCCTGATGAAAAGACCAGAACTGAATAGAAATTTTGATTTTCATATACAAGACTCAAGATAAGCCTAACAAGGTAAACAGGAAAGAGATTAAATAAGGTTTAACTATTTACATTCCTACACAGGAAAATGATACTTGTAACTCCTAAAATCCTTCCAGTTAGTATAATAGTTTGAAGAAGTATACATAGAGGGCACAGGTATGAGTTGAATATGATGGGATGATATCTAAAAAATAAAATTAAGGGGTGAAAAAGAGGGATGTGCACTAGGAGAAGGGGAAAATGAGAGAGATAATGAGGCAGATTATCTGACAAAAGAGGTATGAAAAATCTTTCACATTGGAGGTCAGGAAGGTGGGGAAGAGGGAGCACATTGAAAGAGGGAGTAACATACACACTCAATTGGGTATAGAAATCTATTTCGCCACACAGGAAAGTAGGAAGGAAAGGGGATAAGAGCCGGGGCACAGGTGACAAAAGGGAAGGTGAATTGAGGGAGGTAAAAATCAGAAGCAAAACACTTTTGAGAATGAATAGGGTGAAAGAAGAGAGATTAAAACCAACAGGGACAAAATAAGATGGAGGGAAATACATAGCAAACATAAAGGTGGAGAATATTTTACAGCACATTTCTCTGCTAAAGACCTTGTTGCCATCCTTCCCTTTTTCTCCCATCTCCTTTCCCCTCTCCCTTCCTTTTCCTTCACAACTCCTTCTTCATCCCCATCCTTCCCTCCGTCTTTTCTCCTGCCTCCCTTCCTGGGCCTGGAAGATGCTGTGGTGGAGATGACCAAGAAGGCCATGAAGCCCACCGAGGCAGACATCATGGGATTGTGCCAGGAAGTCTCTCCAAAATGGCCACATACCTGACGAGCAGGCTGACCACTACCAGTGAAGACTAAACTTCTGGGAAGTATGAACAAACTGACTAGCTTAAAATATCTAAGAATGAAAGATATCGCAGTTAATGTAAGTAGAAACTAAAAGACTTAAATCCGAAATCTGCAGCACTTCAGCCTTATCTGGATCAGATCACTTTAATTGAGGAACAAGTAGCAGCCCTTGAGCACGCAGCTTACAAGTTGGATGCATATTCAAAGAAACCAGAGGCACAGGACAAGAAGCTAGAAAGGCGATAAAAGACTTCTCTAGCACAAAGACTTTACAAGAATGCTTTATAAGGGCTGAAATGAGTGGCATGGAAATGATCAAGTTTCTATGCTTCAGTTTCATAATAGGAAGCATGGCTGTGGATCCAAGGAGGATCCCAGCCCCTACCTTGGGTTGGGTGTGTAACCTTGGCCACCCCTTGATGTTTTCCTAAACCTGTAACCCCGGGAACTTCATTGCTTCATTGTGTGCTTTAGACCAAGGTGCCAAAGTCAGGATCAACCCTGTCTGAAGCAGACACAGTTGAGGGGTTCCCAGTTCTCTTTCTCCTCCCTCCTCCCCCTCCTCTAGCCCTCCACCTTGGACTCTTTTCTGAATGTGCCCCACATCCCACTTATAACTTGTTGAACTTAAATAATAAATGCTGACTATGACCCTCAAAAATAAAAATGAAGACCTCATTTCTCAAATCTATAGAGAACTGAGTCAAAAAATGTGGAAATTACAGCCATTCTTCAGTTGATAAGTGGTCAGAGGATATAGACAGGCAATTTTCAGGCAAGGTAATCAAAGCTATCTATAGTCATATGAAAGAATGTTCTGAATCACTATTGATTAGAAAAATTCAAATTACAACAGCTCCTACAACCCCACACCCATCAGATTGGCTGATATGACAGAAAAAGAAAATGACAAATGTTGTAGAGGATGTGGGAAAATTGAGACATTAATGCACTGTTGGAGAATTTATATACTGATTCAATCATTCAGTAGAATAATTTGGAACTCTGCCTAACAGGCTATAAAACTGTGCCTACCCTTTGATCAAGCAACACCAGTATTAGACTTGTATCCCTGAGCATTCAAAAAACAAAGAAAAAGAAAAAGCACCTATTGGTACAAAAATATTTGTAGCAACTCTTCTGGTGGTGGCAAAGAATTAGAGATTGAGGGAATGGGGATTCATCAATTGGGGAATGGCTGAGCAAGTTGTTGTATATGATCGTGATATAATATTATCTATAAGAAGTGCTATAAGAAATGATAAGCAGGATGCTCTCAGAAAGATCTGGAAGGATTTAGATGCACTGAAGTAAAGTGAAATGAGCAGAACCAGGAGAACATTGTATACAGTAAGAGCAATATTGCGGGATGATTAGCTGTGAATGACTTAACTATTCTCAGCCATATAATGATTGAAAACAATTCTGAAGGACTTATATGAGGAGAGTTATCCATCTCCATAGAAAGAACGGGTAGAGTCTGAATGCAGATGGAAATATTCTTTTTCCTCACTTTATTTTTCTTGTTTTGGTTTTTTGTCTGCGTTTTCTTTTGCAGGATGACTAATCTAAATTGAATTGCCCTCCTTTTCAATGTAGGGGTCAGGGCAAGGGGAGGAAAAGAATATGAAAATTAAAAAAAAATAAATGGATGTTCAAAACTGTTTTTTACATGTAATTGGGGAAAATAAAATATTAAAAAGGGAGGAGGCAATGTCAACATATTAGATCACTTTTTCGATAAGGAACAATTTATTGCTAATTTGGAGATAAAGCTGAGCCAATACATAGTTGGCAACAGTGGAGCAGAAGAAGAGTGGGAAACTTTTAGAGATTTGGTGTAGAGCACTACATTTACTCATCTGAGCCAGAACACTGACAAACATCAACATTGGTTTGACAACAATGATGGGGAAATCCAAAAACTGCTAAATGAAAAACGAGAATTCCACAGAGTTTACCAGGAAGACAGTTCATCCATATCTGAGAAGGCAGTATTTAACTCCATCACAAGTAAAGTGCAAGCAAAGCTTAGAGAGATGCAGGATTCTTGGATCAGTAAGAAGGCAGATGAAATTCAGTTTTATGCTGATAGTAACAATTCAAAGCATATTTATAATGCCCTGAAGGCTATTTCTGGGCCCAAGAACTATAGTGCATCTCAACTACTCAGTGCTGATGGAGCCACATTGATTAGTGATAAGGACATGATCTTAGAGACATAGAGTGAACACTTCCATAGTGTTCTCATCAGACCATCATCAATCAATGCTGAAGTCTCTGACCATATAATTCAGATTGAATCAATCCCTCTCTAGCCAAATTTCCAACAGAAGAAGAGATTTTGAATGCCATTAGACTCCTCTCTTGTGGCAAAGTGTCTGGTGCCAATTCTATTCCAGCTGGGATTTACAAAACAGGGGGTTCATTGCTCATACAGAAACTTATACCCCAGAATTTCAAGGATGCCTTTATTATCCATCTCTATAAAGGTAAAAGAATAGATTGTCCTGTGACAATCACAGGAGGGGTATTTCTCTCTCCCTCTGTTTCTCTGTCCTTGTCCCTGTCTCTCTCTCTCTCTCTCTCTCTCTCTCTCTCTCTCTCTCTCTCTCTCTCTCTCTCTCTCTCTCTCTCTCTCAGTTATTGCTGGCAAGATTCTTGCTGGAGTTCTTCTCAATAGACTGATCCTTCACCTGGAGGATGATCACCAACCTGAGAGCTAGCATGGCTTCAGAAGGAGCTGAGAAACCATCAATATGGTGTTTGCTGAATAGAGCAGAATAGAGGTCTGTATAATGCTTGTTGATCTGACCAAGGCTTCTGATACTGTCATTCATGAGTAGTTGTGGAAAATCATGGGAAAATTTGGTTGTGTGAAGTTCATCCGCACCGTACTCTAGTTTCATGATGGCATGCTGCTTGTTCAGGTTCTGGATAATGTTCAATGCTCTCATAGTTTCCCTGTCATCAATGCTTGTTGTAATACTTTTTAGCATGATGTTCACAGTGATGTTTTTAAACGCCTTCAACAAAGATGAAAACATCATCAAAATCAGCTGCCACACTGATGGTAAATTATTTAACTTGAAAAGGCTCCAAGCCAAGAACAAAGTGGAGGAAGTGTTGGTACATGATTTTCTGTTTGTAGATAACTGGGCACTCAAAGCAGCCCAGCTGAGATGCAACAAAGTATGGATGGTTTCTTTGCTATTTGTGCTAATTTTGACCTAACAATTAACAGCAAGAAAATGTAAGTGTTCCATCAGCCAGCATCACATAATCCACACATAGGACTGACTTACAGAAATGCAGAAGTTTCGAATGCTGTGGATAAGTTCATTTACCTTGGTAGGATACTTTCCAGGGATGCACACAATGATAATGAAGTTAAAACATGTGTTGTCAGAGGTATCTCAGCATTAAGGAAGCTCCAAAGGAAAGTGTGGGAGAGAAGAGGCATTAGACTGACTGCCAAACTGAAGATCTACAGAGCCGTTGTGCTGACCTCATTGTTGTATGCCTGTGAAACCTGGGGAGTATGCCAGCACCATGGAATCGCTTCCATCTAAATTGTCTTAGAAAGACTGAAGATCACCTGGAAGAATAAGATACCAGACACTGAGGTCTTTTCTCAAGCTGAACTACCAAGTATTCCAACCCTACTGCAGCGAGTGTAACTCTGATGGGCTGGCCTTATTGTTCCAATGCAAAATGTATGCTTGTCAAAAACACAATTTTATGGAGAACTCACAAGGCAACTCATATGATGACCAGAAGTGATACAAGGATTCTCTCAAAGTCTGTCTGAAGAACTTTAGAATTAATTGTGAGATATGGGAGACACTAGCACAGAACAACCCCGCATGGCATGCTAGCATCAAAGAAGGATCTGTGCTCTATAAGCAAAACAGCGTTGCAGTAGCTCAAAAGAAATGAGTGATGTGCAGATTTAGAGAAAACTCCATCCCAAATGCATGTTGACTATTTGTGCCCAACCTGTGGTAGACCTTGTATTCATCTGAGCAGCCACAGTTGGATACATTGTACCTTAACCCCAACATAGTGATGCCATTTTGGTCCTCTTCAAGAATGAAGAAAAACAGTCAACTATCTATCTATCTATCTATCTATCTATCCACACACATATTTATATGTATATAGTAAGGGTGTAATAAATGCTTTCCTCGCTCTCTCCCTCCTTCCCCTTATTTTCCTTTCCCTTCCTTCTTTCTTTCCTTCCTTTTCTGCCCCCCACCAAGTCTAAAAATGCTTCTTTAAAATCCCTCTCCCTTGCTTAGGACTCTTCCCCTGGGTTCAAGCAGAACAAGCCTATTCCTTCCTGTCTGCAGTTCTGAGAGTGCTTGAAAATGGTTCCCAAATCCCTATGAAGTCTTCTCTCATCCCAAATAACTAGGTCCAGTTCTTTCAGTGAATTCTCATTGGGAAGGGCTTCAGGGACCTTCACCATTCTGATCACGCTTCTCTGGATGTTCACCATCTTCTTAATCTCCTTCCTAACATGTGGTTCCCAGAACTTACCACTTTATTCCAGTTGTGTTGCGTGACCAGGGCATAGAAGACTAGCACTGGACTGGTCCTCTCTTAATGAATTCTATTTCTTGGTGTCATTTTATCATATTGACCCACAATTTCAAGCTTTATTTTTATTCTTTGAAGACTCCCAGATCTTCATATCAATTTCTATCTACGTATGGCAAGGCTCTGGGCTTCCTCTCCCATCCTACATGTCCATTGGTAGATCAAGTCCCCAGAACAGAACTCAGCAAATCTCCCTCTTTGGGGGTACCTTTGAGAGTGATGTGTTCTAGTATTATCATCTGGAGCCTGCCGAACAGGGTCCCACCAAAATATCATCGCTAGTGACTGCTGCCTCAATATAACAATCTCTTCGTATCCTCTCCTCGGTGTAATTAATAACATTAATTGGCATCAATGCACTTTTCCAAAGAGATTTCTCTGGACAAGATGTATCAAGAATCAGACATCCAGAAAAAGAAAAGTACCTAATTGTACAAAAATATTTATAGCAGCTCTTCGTATGGTGGTTTAGAACTGGAAATCAAAGGGACGTCCATCAATTGGAGAATGGCTAAACAAACTGTCAGTTATGATTGTAATGGAATATTATTGGGCTATAAGAAATGATGAGAAGAATAAGCTTAGAAAAACCTGGAAGACTTTTATGAACTCATGCAAAGTGGCCAAAACCAGGATAATGCTGTATACAGCAACAGTGATATGGCTTGATGAGAACTGGGAACGACTTGGCTGTTCTCACCAATACAATGATCCAAGACAATCCTAAAGGATGAAAGATGGAAGTACTATCTACCTCCAAAGAAAGAATTGATATTGATTTAAAAGAGATTGAAGTATGAAATTTTCACTTTCATTTTTTATTTGATTTGTGTCTTTTTGTACAAAATGACTAATATGGAAATGTTTTACATAAAAAGAACCAAAGTAGAAAAGCCCCCCCAAAAAAACAAGGGACTCCCTGTGCCCTCTTCATGCCCCTTGGCTACCGGGGAGCACAGACACAGACCCAAAGCAGTCACTGCCAGCATTCCTTAATGATTGATGGCTCAATTCCTTTCTGATGTGACTGATGGACCCATTTCCTGGTTTTACAGAGAAGGATGCTTGACTTGTGGGGATTTTCTGAACTTGTGGAGTTTCTAGGGTCACATAGTCTGAGTGGAGGAAGAGTGGGATGGGGGAATATCCAGGGTGTATGTACAGAGCAAGTGCTGAGAGATGAAGAGGGCTAAGAATGGAAGAACTCATGTTAAGTTGCGGGACAGAGGGCCAAGGAGGCCCAAGCTGACCAGTTTCTCTTCCGGTGGCATCTTCCCAGCAGAAGCACTTGACCAATCAGAGCTCCCCCTGCAATGGTTGCCGGGATGGTCCAGTGGTGCACTTGTGGCTGGTTGAGGGCATCTCCAGTAGCTAAAGGCACCAGTCAAGGACTCCTACCAGATGGAGTCTCCTACAACTTGGAGACCAGGCAGGTAGCATCTGGGCTTGTTAGGGAACTCAATTGAAGCCAGATTTCCCTGGGATGTTCATCCTGCTGACAGTGAGCTGTCTTTAAGGCCCTATTTGCAAACCAAGGAAGCTTCTTTGTTTATTAAAGCAGGACCTGGAGGACCATTCCTTGGCAGCCATTGGTAGCTCCCATCCCAACTCCATTTCCTGGGGCAATCAGTGATGATTTCTCAATAATTCAGGTTGGTTATGTCTCCAAATTAATCAGAGTAATGAAATTTGCTGGTGCATGTGTGTGTGTGTGTGTGTGTGTGTGTGTGTGTGTGTGTGTGTGTGTTTGATCGCTATGTCTAATGACCTTTTCTCTCTCTTCACCCTTGACCTCTGAACTCCTGGATCCTCTTCATAGTGACCTCTCACCCCCTCTCTCTGTGGGTTTTTGTGGCACTCCTCTCTCTTGTTTGCCTTTTTCTTGGTCTCCCTTGTAAGATCACCATTTGTGCCCTGCTCCCACATGTGGATGTTTCCTAAAGTCCCTTCCTTGAACCTTTTCTGTCTTCTCTCTGTTTTCTTTCTCTTGGTGACTTCTTCAGCTCTTATGACTTCAGCATCCATCTCCATGGAGATGATTCCATTATCTCCACTGACATGACCTTCATCATCACCTTCGGAATGAGCTCTAGTCCTGTACCTTTCTGCTGGAGATTTCCACCATAGGCAGATCAAGAGGACTCATCATCTTACCCCCAAATCCACCTCTCTTCTGAATTTCCTGGGAGCTGCTAAAGACACCCCCATTTTCTCACTCATCCAGTTTTACAACCTTGATGTCATTCTCAGCTCCTCACCTTTGCTTGCCCTACTGTCAAATTTCATCAATTGTGCCTCCATGATACCTCTCACATATGTCTCTTGCTCTTCAGTCTCACAACCATTGTACTAGTTCAGACCCTTATCATTTCCTGTCCAGATCACCCAAACACTTGGAATTGGCTCTCGGAGTCTAGTTTCTTACCCCTGGAATCTTTCCTCTGGTAATTTTTCAGTGTGTCTGACTCTCCATGTCCTCATTTAGGGTTTTGTGGGTAGAGACACTGGAGTGCTTTGCCATTTCCTTCTCCAGTTCATTTTGTAGGAGAGGAATGGAGGCAAACAGGGTAAAGTGACCTGCTTAGGGTTATACAGCTAGTAAGTGTCTGAGGCCAGATTTGAACTCAGGGTGAGTCTTCCTGATTCCAAGCCCAGTACTTTATGCACTATGGCACTAGCTACCCCTGACCCATCCCCTACCCAGGTGCCAGAGCAGTATTCCTCAAGCTCAAGGACGACTATGTTACTACTCTCTCCAGGAGCCCCAGTGACTCCTTACTACCTTCAGGATAAGCTATAGACCTTCTCTGATAGGGATGCAAAGCCCTTCATGAGAAGGCTTTACTTGTTCCAGAAAACTTCCCCATCCTGCCCACTGTTTGTTTTCCACCACATTCCTTGTCCACAATGTGGACAGATTGGAAGAATCAAGGATATTTAGTTTGAAGAAGATGAGATAGGGGAGGGGTAAGGATTGGTCTTTTCAAGTATTTGAAGGGCCATCTTATGGAAGTCTGTTTGAGGTTTCTCTGCCTGGAAGCAAAGGGTGGAAAGAGGGTCAGTGATCAGAAATTACAAGGAGATAGATCCCATCCTGACTTCAGGAGAAACTTCCTGTGGAGGAAACCTCCCCAGAAGTGGCCCAAGCTGCCTAGGAAGAAATCGGGGCATTCTGCTCTGGGTAGGCTTCAAGCACAGCCTCGGAGTGCCCTGGGTTAAATGCCTCTGGTCCACCATCCAGCCTTGATGTTCTGGGGCTCTTCCATCACCTTCCCTAATCGAGGTGTGCTACCTAATGTCTCCTATGTGAGGGGACTTGGGTGATCTCTGGGAAGAAGACTTTGGCCTCGGTGGTGTGTCCCCATGCCCTGTGCTGTGGCCTCTGTTAATGACTCTGAGCAGTTTTTCATCACCAGAAGAGGTAGGTCCTCTGGGTGTTTGACACACATGTAAAGAACAAACTCTTTAAAACGTCAGGCGATTTCTTTATGTTATTCCCGAAAGGACAAAGCAGATATTTTTTAAATAAACACAAGCTCCAGCTCTGCTTGGTTTAGACATTCTCAGATCCTTTTTTCAGGAGCAGGGGCAGATCATGAATTTAAAGGAGGTTTAAATACTGTACTTTCCCATAAAGCCGTAAAGAGTTGGCAGCGAGTTCAGGACCCAATCACTGGGCACGGACATGGACGTGTTGTAACTCAGATTACCAATAAAACTGTCAGGCCTCCATCTGAAGCAGATAGTTGGGTAATTCTGGGCTGAAAGCATGTCTTAATTGTTTTCAAATGGAAAACTTTATAATATAATTGAAAAAAACTTCTGATCTGCCTTATTATCGAGCTCACTTGTTATTACAGAGAAGGGGAAATGGTGGATTTGAATTCTTCTTCCCTTCCCAGCCTGCTGTTTCCCAGCTGTTTTATTGAGATTCTATTAAACAGAGACCAAATGGACTTTGCTGCTTCCATAAAACTCCGTCAAACAGGCTGAGTTAATACCAGCATTTTAAAATCATTAAGAGGGGCCCTGAGAATTGGGTTGGTATGGAGGAGATGTATTATTTGAAGCAGGTGTGCTGTGTCCAATTCCAGGGGCAGCATGTGCAGCTGTGCAGGATGGGTCTGGGGTCCAGTGTGGGGACGACACAAGTGGTGCTTTTGGGGCATGCTGCTCCTTGGGGGCTACATATCCTCTGTGCCCTGGAGATACTGAATTCATCCTTCCTGGAGCCTAGTGGGAAATGAGCCCCTTTTGTCTGATAAAAGCATGTTTTCTCTGCCTCATTCTTCACTTCTAGGAACAACTAGGCTCCACAAGGATGTCAGGGAGCCCACATGCTATTGAAGCACTGGCATGTGTTGAGGGCCAGGGTGGAGTGCGGTTGACAAGATCAGGATAGACCTTCGGGGAAACTGTTCTTTGAGGCTATGCTCACATCCGGAATGGCTCTCCATGCCCTCCATGCCCCTCAGATGTTGCTGTCTCCCTGAGACAAACAAGAGAAATACAGAAAGCAAGGGATATGTAAACTAGATGCCCTCTAGGCTCACAGTCTGATTATATCAGTCAGGGTGATTAAATCAGTCTTATAAGACTGATTTAATCACTAGGGTGGAGACAAGCAGAATGTCACAGTTTCTGTCTATAAATACTTGGACCCTCAGATCAATAAAGTGGAGTTGGTCTTTCTTCTCCTGCTCGTGTCTTTCTTCTTCACCACATCACCGAGCTGTGGGGGGACGTAGATCGTCCTCTACAGGCATGGATCAGCTGTGTGAGACTGGCGAAATGACTCTCTCTGAGACTGTTAGTTCCTATTCTGTAAAATGGAGTCATAACAGCTGTCTGAAAGGGTTGTTGTGAAGAAAACGTTTTATTTGCTTAGATGCTTAGATGCTATTGAAACATGAGAATTTTAGTTTTATTATATTTTTAATACCTTGGATGCCCTTTTTTCTGGGACCCTAGAAAAATGCTCTGTAAGCCCATGTCCACCCAAACTCAGAGGTCATGAGCTCATGTGTTTGCTTTTAGTAGATAGCCAGAGGACAAACTGTGTTCCAAGGAAAGACATTTAAGAAAATAATAGAACATTTCTCCCATAAACCTGAAGCATCTACTCCCACAAATATCCACATCCCAGTGCAAAGACTAGATTCGCATAGTGATCCTATGTGATGGGGTATGTGTGAAGGGGACATGGGTGGTCAGCACACACACTTAAGGAACACTTCCTGTCTTTAACATTTTCCTACCTACTAGTTCCTTCCCTATTGACTTCAAACACCTGAGTCTCCTCCATCCTTGAAAGACATTACTTTGTATGGTAGCAAAGAATTGGAAATTTAGGAGATGCTCATCAATTGGAGAATGACTAAAACAGCTGTGATCTATGATGGGGATGAAATATTTTTGTGCTATAAGGAGTGATAAACAGGATGCTGTCCAAGAAAGTTGGAAAGACAGGAACTGATGCAAAGTGAAATGAGCAGAACCGGGAGAACAATGTATACATAACAGCAACATTGTAACAATGATCAATTGTGAACGATTTAACAGTTTTTGGCAGTTCACTGACTCAAGATGATTCCCAAGGGCTTATAATAAAAAATGCTATCCACCTCCAGAGAAAGAATTAATGGAGTCTGAGTGCAAATTGAAGCACGTAGTTTTTCATTTTCTTTCTTTTTCCTTTTTTTGTTTGTTCTCTTTTGCAGCATAACTAATATGAAACTATAATTTGCATGAGTGTATGTATATCGCATTGTTTGCATTTCCAAGGAAGAAGGAGGGGAGGGAAGGAATTTGGAACTCCAAAATTGTACAAAAAAAAAGAATATTAAAATTATTTTACATGCAATTGAGAAAAAAATAAAACATTAAAAAAAGAAAGTCATTAGACCCTACACTCCTTCTAGCTCTCATTCTATATCTCTGCTCCCTTTATCAGTCAAATTTCTAGGAAAAGAAGTCTATGCTCAGCCCCTCCAATTCCTCTCCCCTCACTCATACCTAAGCCTTTGGAGTCTGTCTTTCCACCTCAGCTGCCTGAAATATCCCTCTCCAAAGTCGCCTCATTGCTCAATCTGATGGTCTTTTCTCAGTCCTGATCCTCCTCACCCTACTTGCTGCATTTGAAGGTGCTGACCACACTCTCCCACTCCTCCTGCCTTCCTCCCTGTCTGCATTTTCACAGTCACTGCTGGTTCCTCATCCGAGATATATCTGCTCCCTGTGGTGTCCCTCGAGGGAGCCCTAGTCTCCTCTGCCTACCCTCTCTTGACAACCTCATTAGTTACTATGGATTTAAGTATCACTCCTATGTAGCTCCGGCCTCTCCTCCAAGATTTAATCCTCCATCACCAATTGCCTTCTGGATGTCCCAGAGTGTCTCAAACTCCACGTATCCCAAAGTGGGATTATTAGCTCCCCCCTCCCCTCAAGCTTCCTTCCAAAATTCACTATTTCTGGAATGGGCATCTTATCCTTCTTGTGTCCCAGGTTCCAACCTCAGCACTGTTGCCAGGACCTCCCTCTGCCCCATCCCACAAATCCGATCAGGTGCCAAGACTTGTTCTTTTTCCCTCAATAACCTTCCCTCCCCTCACACAATGACCGCCCTGGTCCAGACCCTCTTCTCCCCTTGTCTGACTCCTGGATAAAGACCCCCAATTCTCCTCCCTGCACACAGCGGCTTGACCACAAAAGGACCTTGTCATTTGTCTGTCCGGTGAAACCTAGTGACTTGTCCTGTTACTCCCACTCCTTCTATTAGAGTGGAAGCTTCCTGAGGACAGGGATTGCTTTTTCCCCTTTGTCTCCCTACACATAACACAGTGCCTGACACTTATAAGGTGCTTAATAGATGCCAGAGCACTTGCTTTGACATCCAATTGTCTAATCCTAAATCTAATGTGAAGTTCTAGGTTCTCTTCCTCTCCTTGAACTCTGGCCACAAGCGTCCTTTCAGCCTCCTCTCCTATTGCCTGCTTTCATGCCCATTCCTGGGTGCACTCCCTCCTCACCTTCTTCCTAGGATCTCTCCCTTCAGGATACAGCTCAGGCACTTCCTCTACACCGAGCCTTTCCCAGTCCCCTCACGTGCCTCAACTCCCCCATATTGGACAATAGGTGTGCCCTTGTATATGTCCTTGCTGACTTCTCACTCAGGAGGGGAGCCCTCATTTCTTGTTCCCTTTGGGTCTGAGAGCTCATGGTGAGAGCCAGGACTGCAAGAGACCAGCCTCAGGGTCTCCTATAAGACACAGCTGTCATCTTCTGTTCTTCTCCACGTCCCTGGATGGAGTGGTGCCCCTCCAAGCCTTTCCTGAGCCCCGATATTCCAAGCAACCAAAAGATCACCAGCACTCTGGGGAACAAGGAGGGAGTCAGGATAATTGAGCCCAGGCCAGTCAAAGAAGTCACCTGTGGTCAGCCACATCTGGACACGAACATAGTGAGACCCAAGTTATTAGCTCCCCCCTCCCCCCAAGCCTCCTTCCCAAATTCACTATTTCTAGGATAGGCATCCCATCCTTCTGGTGTCCCAAGTTCCAACCTCAGTGTTGGAACTAAGCTAAATTAGGAACCAAATCCTCCTTGCACCCACCTCTCGGTTCCACTGCCTCTAAGCACAGACTGAAGTGGTAGAGGGGTGATTGTGTCCTCCTGGTGTTGGATGAAGTAGCATCGAGGTGGCACTGAGTGCTGAGAGTGCTGGACCCAGAGTCAGGAGGAACTGAGCTTAAATCTAGACGAGATACTTG
>CM053769.1:93202759-93219878 GCA_028658325.1 Potorous gilbertii | reverse complement strand
CTGGTCTTTGTGAGATAGGAAGAGGGTGGGATGAGCTGATCTGAGGCCATGAATCTCCAGGGTTCTAATAGGAATTCTGAGTTTCTCTCCATGGAGGGCAAGGCCTTCTTCCATCTGAGACACATTAGGAATTGCATGAGTCAAAGGGGACAAGATCAGTATTTCACTCTGGCTTCATTGAGAAGTAGTCAGGTCCACCAAGGGTCAGAGTAACTGTTTTCCAAGAAAACCTTCCAAGAGGAATATCCCAGGAGCAATTGAAGCATTCCAAGGACCCCACAAGAGGAAACTTGATCTTTATCCCTGAAGGCTCTGTCCTGCTTCACACCAGCTATTGATTTTTTTTCCCGTTTATTTATCTCCTGTTTAGGAAACACTGACTCCTTGGTCTCCTCCTCTGAGACATTTGTTGGGACACAGCTGAGGGGCTTAGCCACTTGGACTTTGACTGAAGGAGAGGACGAGGCTGAGGCTTAGCTGCAGCAGCTGGACTGGAGTTCATGCTTGAATCTGTTTCCTTAGGAATTTGTAATGTTTGTTGGCCATCGTTGGCCTCAGAAACTTGAATTTCAAGTTCACTCATTCACAAACACCTATCATGTGTCAGGATGATTCTAAGTGCTGAGGAGTGTGTCCTCAGCAAAGTCAACAGTCCCTGACCTCAAGAAGCTTACATCCTATTGGGGAATTTACCATATATACAGAAGGTACACTGACTTACTCTCCCAGAAAAAGGAAGGTAAACTTGGCTTTTCAGAGTCTTAGGATGCCTTGAAGGGTCTGAGAATTCTATATTATTTGCTGGTATCCTCTGAGTCCTTAACTTCAAGGTTCCCTCCAACATTAGGCATAACAGTACTCCAGTTCCACTTAACCACTTTGCCTTGAGTACCTTTTACAGAAGGACATTTACTTTAAAGATATAGTAAGTACAGATGTGCAAGCACTTCCCCTACTACCCCAGGACATGCTCTCCCTTATGCTACTTTGTTTAGCACTGAGTAGGCTCAGAACTGAGCTGTTCCTATGGCTTTTCCAGTTCAACCACATGCATGTCCAGAGGTAGCACGAGTGTTGGATGATCCCTTTGGCATCTTGAGCTGGTCTGGGTCTAGAAGGTCAGTCCTGCTTCTTGGGTTATCAGTGCCAGGTAAGATGAAGCATCTATCCTGAATTGCATGGAATCCGGGGACCAGAACCACTCATGGTCTGTCTCCATAGACTGCAAAGGGCTTTGAATGGCAACCAGAGGAGTTTGTGCTTTATCTTATAGGCAGTTTCTTGAGTGAGTGAGACTAAGGCTTTCAGCCATCAGTTGGACACTGAGTTAAAGAGTGAAATGATATTTGACTTGGAGCGGTGTGTATTTCATAGACAGGCTGGTCACTGGCCTGTGCATTGGAGCATGAGGTGCTTGGGACATTGGATGATTCTCTTCCCCAACTCTAGGGGAAGCACAGAGGTCTGGGATACTCAGGAAGCTGCCCACTCCTCATCCCTGGCATAGTGGAAGACCATTGAGTCAGCAGCAGGAAACTTTCCACTGGGCTCAGACATCTTATTTTTCTATTACCCCTGCCTTCCTGGGCTCTCAAAACTAAGAACCACGAGGAAGACTGGGAAGAATGACCACAGGAACATGTCCTCAAGGGCCTCAGGTCCTCCAACCCTTTCTCAGCCATTGCTGACTGTCTCTGATGCACACAGGAGGACCAAGATCTGCTCTGAGGGCCCGTTTTCTTCTCTTAACCAAGGCCTCAGGAAGCCCCATATTCATGGTTTCAATTCAGGCCTTGGATGGATTTATGATAAATTGGCACATGGCAGCCTGCTTCTGCCTGGCCCCTTATTGTCCTGTTTGGTTCCAAGGGCAAAGCCCCACTAAGATTCACCTTTGCCCTGGGATTCCTGGAAGGCCAAGATTGATTTTCACTATAACTCAAGAGTGCCAGGGGGCCAGGGGGAATCCAGGCTGCCATCCCTGAACAGCCTCTTTCAACAAACCATGAGGTTGTAACTGGGGGCCTTGGATGGGTTTGAATGACAGGCAGAAACGTTGTATATGGGGCTCATCTAATTTTTATGGACTGGGTCCTGCAAACACCACTACTTTATGTGGGAAAAGCTTGTGGGAAACTTTCCCTGTGTCATAAATTATAATGGCCCCATAAACAGAGGTGGGGCCATCAACAGGCCTGAACTGACATGGCAGCTCATGGGACAGCAACAGCTCAGGGAGTTTAAAATCATGCTGCCATTACTTGCTGGGGCACCAAGGCACTGAATGCCATCTTCAATCATCAGTTCAGGAAGGGACTTTCAACTTGTACCAATTCAGTTCAATTCAGTAATGGTCTACTAAGCATCTACTATGTGCCTAGCACTGTGCTAGGCCAAAATCAAGGCATTCCTTCTGTCAGAGCTTTCATTCCAATGGAGGGGGAAGAGCAGACACACACAGACCAAGAGACACAAAACACAGAACAAGGAAATCCAGAGTCATTTTGGAGTGGGGGAGGGGGTTGGTCATGGGCAAAGAGGAGGGAGAAAATCAGCAAATGGCCTTTGGAGGTAGAAGGTGGGGTGTGACCTGAGGAAAATCCATTTCCCCACCCACCATTCCCATGATCGGTAACAATATTTAGAGCCAAAAATCATTGAAGACCATCTTTCCAAATCAACCAATCAACTATCCTTTATTGAAAACTCACTTGTGCTAGACACAGTGCTAGGCACTGGAGATGTAAACTCAAGAAATTAAATAATCCCCTATTTGCATGTAGGTCACCTTCTAATGGAGGAGTTAAGTACATATGTAAATATGTACATATATTCATATACAACTGAGACGCTGGGCTTGGAATCTGGAAGACTCATCTTTTTGACTTCAAATCCAGCGTCAGATTCGTACTGGCTGTGTGTAAGCCAAGGTTACATAGCAAGTCATTAACTCTGCCTGAGTTTCCTCATCTATAAAAATGAGCTAGAGAAGTAAAAGGCAAATCACTTCAGTATCTTTGCCACAAAAACTCCAATGAAGAGTCAGAAATGACTGAACAACAATCACATACACACAAACATATATACATATATACATACATAAATACACATACACACATATATCTCACATACAGGAAAAATGAATAAATACAAATATGAACACAGTAGCTAAATACAGTTAATTTGGGTGAGAACTCTGGAGTTGGAGGGTTCAAAGAAGGCTTCATGCAGAAGATGGTGCTCCCAAAGAGGCAAGACCAGTACAAAGGTAAAGCAGTGGGAAATGGCATGTCATGTGTGAGGAACAGGGAAGGAGCAGAAGCAGGGTTTGAGGAGCTTAGAAGGAGAGGTTGAAGTCCAAACTGTGAAGGGCATTGGAAGCAAACAAAGGGTCACGTATTTTCCAGGAGGCAGTAGGGGATCGGTGGTTTGATTAGAGCAGTTATGTGGCCAGCTCTGGGTTTGGCAGCAGCCTGTAGAGTGGTCTGAAATGCTAGCAGACTTGAGGCAGAGACCCTTTAGGAGACTTCTGTAATAATCCAGACCAAGGTGGTGGTTTGGTGAGTGGGGATGAGGGGTTGGGTGTGAAGGATGCTGGGGAGGCAGGAAGGTCAGTGCCTGACAACTCATTGGACACAGAATGAGGGGGAGGAGGAATCAAGGAAGATGTGGTAACAAAAGTTGTCTCTGATAGAAAGAGGGGAACTGAGGCTGAGCAGGTGAATGGACTTAGCCAAGGTTACATGGCATGTAAACATCCCCATCTTCTGACTCTAGATTCAGGAAGGACTGGCTCCCTCTGAAGAAGCTCCTGTGATATCAGATTTTGTCGCAGGAAGTGGCTCTGCTGACCCAGGGGATCAAGGTTCTGAATCCTCAGAGCTGAGGAGTCAGATAGAAAGGAGCCAACTAATCAGGTATGCTGGGTCTCTGCAGGCTGCATACTGAGCAATTTCAAGGGTCATGTTATCTGTGTTTTATTTATTTTGCTAAACATTTCCCAATTAATCTGGGTGACTCGCTGTTTGACTCCTCAGCCTTAGAGTTTTAGAAAGTCCTCTGCAAATGCATTCAATAGTATCATCCCTCTCCCATAAGACAAAAGACACCCCCACTACAAAGCTGGCAGCTTGTGATGTGGCTTGCCTCGGAGAAAGGTATTTCCATTCCAGAAAGGGAGCCAGCCACAGACCTGCTTATCCTGAGCTCTTAGAGGTTCAGGGGAAAGAGAACTATGACAATGAAGACCCTCAGAGCTGACATGCAGGGAAAGCTTCTGCCTGCAAAGCCCTTACACCTTCCCTGTGCTGACCTGACCTGCGCTTCTGGCCCAAGTCCTGTGGAGAGTTAAAGAGGTGCAAGACCCAAACCCTGTCTGCCCTAGCTGGGACACAAGACCCTAGGGAAGGCAAACAGGAAGTCTGTGCTGAGTGGATGGGCGGGCATATACGTGCCATGTGCCCAGTAAGCAGCCCTACTCTGAAAAGGCTTGTGGTTGGCACAGACTCCCTTTGTCCACCCAAAGACTCTCCAGGCTTTTAAAGCAAGAGGCTGATGGGCCACGAGATTGGTTGCAGCCCCCTGAAGAAACCTGGCCACGGAGGGATGGGGAGGTGGGAGGACACAGGAGCCCAGCGGCTCTGGGGGTATCCCAGCTCTTGTTCTGTGGGTCCTTGAAGGTTAAAAAGTACTGTCCTCACAACCCCCTGTGTCAAGGATGCCGCCCATCACTGTCCTCATCTTACAGAAATCGAGACCTGAAGAAGAGAATGCTCAAGGTCATGTAGATCCTCAGTGACCAAGATGGGATGGGAGTCCAAATCTGCTGACTCCCAGTCTCCAGAGTCCACACACACACACACACACACACACACACACACACACGCACGCACACACACTTCTCTAAAGAGGTGAATTTGGATAAACTCCCTTGGGTGCTGTTGGGCCTTGACATGAGGCTGTCCAGCCTTGAGGCCACGCATTTGGAGGGAGGGAGAGAGTACCAGCCCCTTGGCAGAAATCATAGAAGGGGCCAGTGGAAACCAGCTTCATCCTCACCTCCTTCCCATCAACTAAAAGGCAAATATGCTCCTCCTGGTATCTCTACCATGGACGTCTCCTCGGGTACCATCTTGCTTCCACACTCTGCCTGGACCCCTGATTGGGGGGCTGCCATTTTCTAAGGTCAGACTGGGAGGAAGGCAATCCAACTGTATGGACAGTGGACCTTAGAGTCTGAAGAGATGGGTCCCTTCTCTGCTCTGAATCTTCTTTATCTATAAAATGGGGCTAATCATCCTCTAATGACCCAACTCCCAGTAGCATTGTGAAGAAAGCACTTTGTGAACTTTCTTTTTTCTGTTTTAAAAATTTTTAACATTTTTATTTAAAGTTTTGAGATCCAAATTCTATGCCTTCCTCTTTTCCTCCATCCACTCTCCCTCTTCCCCAAGATGGTAAGCAATCAGATATAGGTTACACATGTGCAATTATGTAAAACATTTTCATATTAATCATTTTGTACAAAAAGACTTGAATAAAAGAAAAGGATGAAAGAAAGAAAGCCTGCTTCAGTCTGTCTTCAAACACTTGTCACTTCTTTCTCTGGAGGTGAATAGCCTGCTTCATCATGAGCCCTTTGACGTTGTCTTGGATCATTTATTGCTGAAAAGAGGCAAGTCATTCACAGTTCTTCCTCAAACAACACTGCTTTTCCTATGTACAATGTTCTCCTGGTTCTGTTCACTTCCCTTTTGAATCTCCAAGGGCTGGGGAAATATGAGTTCTCAAGGTCTGAGTTTCAAACTAGAGGGTCTGGGTTCAAATCCTAGCTGCCTGGGTGATGTCAGACAAGTCACTTAACCTTTCCCATACACAGGCTTCTGTAAAATGAGAGAGTTGGGTTCACTGCCCTCTGAGGTCGATTTCGGCTCCATCTCTATGATGTTGGGTAAGAGGCCCAGAGAGGCTCACATCTCTCCAAAGTCACAGAGGAATCACAGAGTGGGGCAGGAAGGATCCTCAAAGGTCACCTACTACAGCCCTCATTTGCAAGGAGATAACCAGACATAAGGAGGGTACAGGCAGAGAGAGAATTGGAATCCAGGTCCCTCCTTCCTTTGGCTTCATTGCCACAGCTCTAGGTTTGTGGCAGGCAGAGTCTCAGTTTTTCTCCCTGCAGTACAAGCAAATCATGGTCAGAGAATCTCATGATTGCAAGGGACCCCAGAGACAAGCAGGCCAGCCAGAACCTGGACTAGAATGATTTCTGCCATGTGGCTAATCAGTGGGTCTCCAGGAAAACTGAGGCAGCCCAGGCCACTCTGGGACAGCACCAACTTTCCAGTGGGAAGTTTTCTCTTTGACTTTTGAGGCCAAGACTGCCTCTTTGTAACCTCCTGAGGGTCCCTGGAAATGCAAGTAGGGGATGCTTGGGTACAGCCTTGTGAAATAGCAGATACATGGGCTTATTTCTCACCACACTACATTTCCATGCTATGGGTGCTCAGATCCCCCAGATGGCTAGATTCAGTGCCCATGATGGACATGTGAGTCTTTTGGGATAGAATCATTCCTATGTGTGAGGCACTGTCTGCTCCCTGGCCTTTGGCTCCCTGGAGATGAAGGGCCATGTGGGGCCCCATGGGCTGCCCTGCCATGCGGCTTGGCTCAGGAGGAGATATCTGATGAGCCTCCCTTTGGGGTGTCTGTCCATGCAGCTGGAGCCAGGTCTGAGGGCAGGGGATGAGTGCTTGATTCCTGCTCCTGCTTGCCCAGAGGAGTGTCTAGCCGGCCAGGCTGCCTAGGAAAACATTCTCGCTTCTCTCTCTGAACTCTCGCTCCAGCTTTTGCAGCCAGTGGACTGTTGAAGCTGGGGCCATGGTCTACAGTTGTTACTCCACAAAAGTGTGGTTTCCTCAATCAGTCAAATCCACTAATCTCATTTCCATTGTGGCCAAGGGGAGGGTCCCTCCACATGCCTCACAGAGTCCCAGAACACGCAAGCTGGATGAATAATTTAAATGTCAGACTCAGTGTTCCCAGAACCAGAAATAGCCCATTACTACCTGTCTCTTTGGATCAGGAGAGGAGGAATAAAAAACAAAGCCCCTCAGAGGATACTTGGATAGACAGGGTGTACCTTTGCCCTTGTGGGGTGATGGAAGTGGGAGTGGTGCTGGCCAGCCCTGCCCTGAATTCTTACTGACCCTCTGGCCGATGGTCACACTTCAATCCTCAGGGCTGAATCTCCAGGGTAGACGAAAAGGTGGATCACTTTCCTCCTCAAACCCCTTCAGTGCATTCTCATCCCCTACCTGATGAATGACAGACATGCTGGCCTTACAGGCACTCTGCAGTCTAGCTCCATGACAACTGGCATGATCCTTGTTTCAAATCATGTACCCTCCATGCATTCCATCCAAATGGACTTTCCTGCCAACTGTTACCCAAGCTTGGCACCTCTTCTCCACCCTCCATACATGCGTATCCCCTATTCCCAATGCCTAGAATACCCTTCATCCTCCTCCCCACCCTTTGGGATCTTTGTCTTCCTAGCTTCTCTAGAGTCACCTCCTCTGAGTCACTGCCAGGAAAGGGAGAGCTTTCAGACTTCTCACTTTCCTAAGGTCCTTCATTCTCCCCCCATCCTTCACCCCATCATATCTATTCTGGGCAGAGGAATAATACCAATTAATCTTCTTTTTCGTATGGCTATTGGTGCAGGGAGTTCCCAGTGTGGAGACTCCCTCTGCCAATGCAAATCGTTATCTGCTTTATAATGGAAAGGCTTTCCAAGCTGTGCCAGGCATGAAATGAAGGGAGTCACTCATGGGACCAGCTTCCCATCCATGAGAGGAGGAGTAAAGGGCAGCTGAGGTTTGAGGACCCATCAGCTCAGCTTCCTGCAGTGAGGGAGAAACATTCCATGCCATAACTGTGGGCGTGCCAACCCCAGTGACCCGAAAGGTTGGTCTGCAAAATAAAAAGGGACCTCTTGTGAACTGAGCCCTAGAACATCCCAGGGCAAGAGGAATCTCTGGGGACCAAGGAGGACTGACCAGGCTCTCCCCCTCACATCCTGTGTGACCATCTCAGAAATGACCTAGAACACTGACAGGGTCCCTCCCAGCTCAAATACTCTGAGTTCCAAGAGCTCTTCCACATTTGAATTCTAGATTCTAAGATTCCTTCAAATACTAACATCTCATTTTTATGTTCCGTGTTCTCTTCTATCTTTGCAGTTCCAGGATCTATGTTCTAAGGTCCCTTAAGTCTGCATTTGGACTTGGCACACTGGGGTTCCGCCTGTAGTTCAGCAACCATTTATGGTATAACCTTGAATGATTCACTTGAACCTCTTAGGGTAGAGTTTCCTTCTTTGTAAAGGGAGGAGCCTCTTCAATCAGGCTACTCTGAATCATAGCAGTCAGGTGAAAAACATTTACAAAGTGCCTACTGTGTGTTAGGTACCCTAGATAAAGGGTTTCACTTCTTTTTTTGACCACCAGCAAAGTGCTGGATGGGGATGGGATGGAAGTGGTGGGGGGAAGCAAAAGAGAAGAGAGAGAGAAAGAGAGAGGGTGAGAGGAGAGGGAAGGAGAGAGAAATAGAGAGATGAATGAAGAAGAGAGAGGAGGGAGAAAGAGAGGGGGAGGAAAGGAAGAGAGAGGGAGGAGAGATAGAGGGGGAGAGGGAGAGAGGGAGAGAGGAGAGAAAGCTGCCAGTTGTATGAAATTCCTTTCAGCCACATCTAAGTCAAGAGTCTTGGAGAGACTCCATTTCTCAGTGATTTCAGGTCCACCTGTTTGCGATTTTCTTGTTAAAAGGCATTAGTGAATAGGGCCATGAGGCTGGGAGGTGATTGTGAAGGGCTCCTCTGTGACCAGTCTACAAATCCATCTTCGAACCCAGAGCAAATTGTTCTCATGCTAAAAGAGGAAAGAGAAGCCATTTTCTAAGGTAAAAAAAATATTTTGCAGAAGGTGAATTCTGAGATCCTAACCTAAATCCTGAACAAATTAGAGGGAAACAGAACCAGCTGGTGGGGAAGGGGCTGCAGGGAGGGTGTAAGGGTCCAGCAACTCTCCAGGAGCCATCACCTCCAACCTTTATGTGACTGAGCTCCTTAGCCTGAGCCAACCCATGGGGTCTAGCCATCTGAGGTCCTCTGAATGAAAGTCATCAGAGATTATCTCTGATGAGTCTTTGGTGGGGGGTGTTTAAGGAAGGCAAATATTTGCCTCCAAAACCTGAAGGTGTATTCATTTGAGAATCGTGGACCTATGGAGTCAGTAGGAAAAAATTCAGATTGGGGGCAGGAGAGGTTTTTTTGGGAGGGGGTGGCAGAAGGCACAGTCAGGGGTATTTCTTAAGTTACAGTAATGATACTTGAAGTTCACAAGGTGCTTTCCTCATAATTACTCCTTGGGGGGTGAAGGAGGTGGAAGGGATGCAAATATTATCACTGACTTCGCAGATGAGAAAACTAAGTCTGAGGGAAGGCCATAGATTTAGAGCTAAAAGCAATGTCAGAGGACATGTTCTAACCCTCTTATTTTGTAGAGAGAAGTGAAGAGATCTCTCCAAGGTCACAAAACAAGGAGCTGTCCTAATGCAGATCCATTTTTCTCCTCCACTTTAAAAAGCGAATGAGGTGGAAAGGAAAGTCATCACTTTGGAAATGCCTTTAAAATGAATGTGGAATCCCCAATAGTTGGAGTGTAATTCATCTGGACAGCTCCGGGGCTTGATAAAAATGGAAAGGGAATTATTGGCATTTTGCAGCAGTGGAATCTGAGTCTACGAGGTTAAATGACTTAATGAAAGTGGCACATTAAATCAACAGCAGAGATAGGTAAAGACATGAGGGCTACCGGGTCAACCTTGGCTCGCAGCAAGCATTCCCTTGGTCTAGGAAGCGGAGCGCTGGGGTCACAGACCAAGAGACGCATCTGAGAGAGGGGACAGGTGTGCCCTGCAACATTATATGCACCCAGACTAAATTCTGTCCGCGGCAGTCTACTGGAATGGCTCTTCCTGACCTGGGGCTGGCCTTGGGGGCTGGTTCTAAGGTTGTGCCAGTGGATGACAAGCTCTGGATGGGTCTACCCAGTTGGAGTTCCCTCAGTGAAACTGACAAATGACATAGTATTCAAAAAGCACTTTGCTAATCTCAAAGTTCTCTCATTAGACTTCAAAGCATTCTGGGAGTTATATCTATTATTAGTAAAAGAAAAAACATCCCTGGGGCCACTTGACTGGGACCTGAATACTGGGCAAAGGTTTGGGGGCAGAATTAATGATCAATGACCTTCCCTGGTGCTAGGTACCTTCTGGCCTCACTTGACTTCTCTGTTCTACAACATTGGCACCATCAGATGGATGGAATCCAAGACAAATGATCTTTTGACTAAAATCTAAGGTGTGGTTTATTTCTAACCTTTTGGGGAGAACTAGCCATGAAAACATTCTGGCCTCAATCCTGCCCCAGAGTAAAGGGATCCCTCAGTAGGCCCAGGTCCAAATTCTGTAGGAACCTTGGTCCTTTCTCCTGGGGATTCAACCATGGCTAGACATCAGAGAGGGGACATGATATAGCTATATGAATGTCCTCCAGCTTCTCCTTCCAGGGTCCTTCCTAATTCCTAAAAGTCCATCTCCATCACTCTACTGTGGGATGTTTGTAGCAGAACAGACATGCCAAGCCTTGGGTCCTCTGGCCGCATCTTCTTCCCATCTTTTCCTATTTGGACATTTCTCATCTCATCACCACTCTGAGTAGTCCCAAGTGTGAAAAACTGAGGTTCTAAAGAAATGATGGGATGGAGTTTTTAATCTTTTTTTTTTTTAACCATCAGGCAGATGTGTCTGGTATGTGGTATTAAATGAAGGAATTCTTACCTATTTGTTTTACTGTAGTTCTTCTCATTAATGTTTATTACAAGAGCAGGCATTGATATGGTGCCTTAACACAGGTAGTCCTGTGGGCCTGGGGCCCCCAAGCTCTGGGGTCATACTCCTTCTTCTACTGAGACTCATAGAATCTTCCACTGAGCTCACTTCCCTATGCCACATCCCCACCCCGACTTGCTAATGTGCTGCTCTCAGACATTCCTGTGTCTTTATCTTGTGTGGATTTCGTATAGACTATGTACATTCTGTCTACCTGTGGTAGAATGCAAACCTGTTGAGGACAGGCACTGTTACAGCACCTAGTATAGTGTGTACAAAACAATTAGTGTCTATAAAAGCTTATTGAATGTTGAATGACTAACTGGATATACTTTTAGGAAGTGACCTTTAAAAGTTATTCTCTCTTTTTAGCACAGTATACTCTGAGGAATTTCCAAATAAAGTTTGTATCTAGGTTTCCACAGATTAAGGTACACAGTTGCCATACAAGCACTAAAGGTGAGATATAAATATTTGGTATAGGACAGCCTTTTATATCTCCATCAAAAACGCAGGTGCAAAGCACTCAAAGAAGACCATCAGCAATTATGGACAATGCAAGAAGCCTGTATGCTTCCCTTGGAGAAGATGTGACTTTGTGATTGTATGATTGTGCCAGACCTCCTGGCATTTCAGTATTTCCATGTATCCCTAGCTCTACCCCAGCATCTTACATAGTCCTTCCTATCCTTGATATTTTCCTGTGGTTTGAATTCTTTCTACAAGGCAAAAAACTTTGGAGCTATGGTATGGGTTGTCCCTTCTCATTGAATAGGTGATGTCCGAACAATTTACTATAATAGTGGAGGAGCTGGTCACAAGGTCTTGATCTCTTTTCTCACCATGTTATGACCTTGAGTTTCTCACTTTTGTAGCTCCATCTACAAGGGCCATATGAACTCTCTTTTCCCAAGAGTGATGGTACTCCTAACTCTCCTCTCTAAAAGGTCAGAGATTCAAACTCTTGAATTTGAGATTATTCTTAAGGCAGTCCCCAAAACTGGTGCAACCCGAGATCTTACTTCTTTATCTAGAAATCTAGGTGCTGGAGTCACACTAGCTGGAACCTTATTTACTCCTTTCCCACAGTAAGTTGGGTATCAGGAACTTTGTCCATCAATACCCCTCTGGGGCACAGTGGGCACACATGTCTACTTTGCCATATATTTCTGCAGGAACTCCATTATTGTCCCATTTGATTTCATCTCTTGCTCTGAGAATGGTGAGTGACAGTTCTCCAGTCTGCAATCTACACTAAGAAAAGGAAAAAAATATATGGCAAAAGGTTTCAAGCAACTTTTTGTCCAAGAACTATCTTTTTTGGCCATCTCAAAGGGACATACAAGTTTCATCATGTGTATGTTTTTTCTCTAATTTACCCTTGGAGATGGGAGGTGAGTGGTAGTGAGTTGTGAAGAGGGAGCTGGTAGACAATTGATTTCCTCCTCTTCTGCCCTTACTCTAAAAGAAAGACTAAAGGAAGGAAATGATTGAAAAAGTGAGGTGTCTGCAGCTTTCTATCAGTGTTTGCCACAGAAGGGTGCTTTCTCACACCAGACTCCAACCACCTGTGGCCCAGACAATCTTAGACATAGCCCCAGTCACTAGAGACCAATCAGGAGCCATCTTTATCCTCTGAGATGTGGCTAGGCAGTCACCTCCACATTGTAAAAGGAGGAAAGATGTTTGCCATATTAGTCAATCTACTACTTTAGTCAATTCCCTTAAACAGAAAGTATTCTAAAAAGAGAGACAGAGACACAGAGAGAGATAATTAAGTTAAAGATGAAGTTCTTTCCATGGTGATGAAGCATTCCATCCTTTGGAAGGGGCCAGAAGCTTTGAGTAGGTCAATTGCCTATGAAGAGTCAGTAAACAATGAACAGAGCAGGTTCTCTCTCCAAGACTCTCTCCCCCTTCCCCCCACAGCCAATCATTTTCATTAACAGGCACCCAGGGCATGGGACTCAAGGTTAACTAACTGAGGAGACCCAGCTTACCCAGGGAGAGTTATGGCTCTGAGGCTGGAGGACTCCTCACCCTAGAGATGTTGGACCTTTCGAGGTGAGGAAGATGTGTGTGGTGGGGGTAGGTAAGAAAAGAGATGTTATATGTGTTGGGGGTGGGGCGGAGATGAGGTGGCCACAGGGGAGGAGACCTGAGTTGCCTCAATGGGCCCTGCCATGTGCATCAGGTGGGTCCATTCTGGTAAATGGAGGGGAACCACTGACAAGGAAATATGGGTGACTGTGATATGCCTCTAAAGAGTGAACATCCAAGTTTCTGCAGATCACAGCCATTCGGATCCTTGAATATATGAGAATCAACTGACTTGGGCACGGACACTCCTTTTAAATCTTGGATTGTTGAGACCTCATTTCTCCACAGCTGCAAAAGATAGAACGTCAAGTTAAGATCTCTTTTTTTTTTCTCTTAACAAGGAGGTTTTTCTCTTCTTCTAAATATATATAGACCATGGTTCCACTTGGAATTTATTATTGTGAGCAGTGTGAGAGTTGGGTTGGCTCCCATTTTTTTTTAACCAAACTGCTCTCCAATTTTCCCAAAACTTTCTCTTGAATTATGAATTCTTTTTCCAGTGTTCTGTGATCCTGGGGTCATAACAAAATAAATTTGATTCTGGGTCTTGTTCATTCAATCAGTTTTTTAAAATATTTCTGTTTAGGACCGGACAACTCTGATCATACCTGTACCTACTTGATTGATGGCATAGTTTATGACCCAATGGCCAAAAGAGTCACGAGCTAGAAAAAGGTATATAGGAAGCAGGCTGGGGAGCCCCTGGGTGCAGATGTGAGCTGGGAATATTATAGACATGGTGAGTGTAGAGTCCCATGCTCAAACTGAACTAGGTGGATTGCTTTGATACCTTCAGATGGAAGACAGAGTGGAGTGGGGAGAGGCTGGAGGTAAGGATGGGGAGAAAAGGGAGAGTGCTTTCTTTTTCTCTCTGTCCTGTCTCTCTGTTTCTGTCTGTCCCTCTTTCTCTCTCTGAATGGTCACAATTTTCTGGTGAAGTTATGAGGACACGAGCGCTTGGGGAGAGGAAAGGTTTGAGGAGAAACATGGTGGAGAGTGGGATCATGAATGAAGGAGAAATGCTTGCTGTAGTGAGGCCTCTGTTTAGATTAGATTAAAAACAAGTCATAATTGATTCAATCAGCTGGCTTTGTGATATTCCTCTCTAGTAGCCGGCAAACAGGAGCCAAGAAGCTGAATCTTGGGTTGATGTTTGAAGAGGTGTAGTTGCCCAATGGACCTTGGGTTCAAAGGATTTAAGGCAAGACGAGAATGTCAGAGTTTATCTTATTCACCAAGGGTGGTGAAAGGGAGGGGGCAGGGTTGCCAGTTCAGGGGTGATGGTCTGGTGTGCAAGGATTTCGAATTGTTCACTTATCTATCTAGTCAACCAGACAGTAAGCATTTATTAAGCACCAATAATGTGCCCAGCACTGAGTTAAGTTGTAGTCTCCTTTATGGGAACTCTGTTGTCTGTCTCAAACTCTGCTCTGCCTGAAGGAAGGACTGACTTCTCTGACTCTTCATTTGCCCCTGACTGCAATAATTCTCTTCCCATAATTCTCTGCTGTAGGGCAGGACTTCAGGGAACCCTTTCTCAGATGCACTGGGTCACAATGGCCTCTGATGGTCCCCTGGAAGAGAAAGAGGGGAACAGTAGTTTGGATAGGTCAGGGTCAGATTTTGATGCCTGGTCCTGGGTCCCAGACTCTTTGGATGCCTTGTTGTCACCAACAGTGGCAGAAATGGCCAAAGACTGTTCTGCCTTATGTGCCACGGGACATCTCAGACCAAACCATTCACCCAGCTCCTCAGGCCTAGATACCCCAGGAAAGTCTGGGTGCTGTGTTCTTCTGCCAGATGAGTCATTGCGGTGGGGGTGGGGTGGTCAGTTACCACTCTCCACTGGTTCTGGGCTTCTTCAGCCACAAGGGTGTCTGGGAAAGCTTTAGGCAGCCTCATCAGGTGATATTAATGGGCAGACACAGAATCTGTCAGGTATATGAGCTGTGGGCCGACACAAGCCACCTGTGCTCTAAGCACCGGAAAGAAGGGCAGAGTGCCAAGAAAGGCCAGTGTGCTGGGGTGTGGGAACGTTGAGGCTGGAGCCAGGAAAGGCAAACGTCACTGTTCCATGTGGCCTCAGGTTTTGGGGATCGCGCCAGGGAGATCTGAGCTCACTGGGTCGGGGACACTGTGACAGAGGGCACCTGGTTGAGCTGCCTGGGTTGGGGCTGGACAGGGGGCGCCCTGGATCCCTTCACTTCACACCAAAACTGAGAGGATGCTCTGGGGGAGGGAATGGCGGGAGCGAGGGCTTCAATGCCCTCTGGACTGCAGGTGACTCTTGAGGAATCCTCCTCCTTACCAACCCAACCTCAGGGACCCTGGGCGGGCTGAGGCTGCGGTCTGAGCAGTTATCCTTCATTGCTCAGGGGGCCAGCAGGTCTGCAGTGTTCCTTTGTCCAGGGAGGGGTGGAACTGCCTGGAGAAAGAATAAGGCATTTCTTTATGAGGGGGAGGATTTGGAGCCTCCCAGATTCCTGAATATCTCTGCCTGGGAGCAGATCAGAGGGTATTGGCTCCCATTTGACAGATGGGGAAACTGAGACACAGGGAGATGAAGATACCCAAGCTAAGAAGGGAGAGATTGTTCCCCCTAAGCCAGAAGCCAAGTCCAAGGCTTTGAAGGCCAAGCAGGCACTGCTGAAGGGTCTCTGTGGCCCCCAAAAGAAGATCCTAACATCCCCCATCTTCAGCACTCCAGAGGCCAGGACTTTGAAGGCAACCCTGGGGAAAGTGCCCCCAGAGAAAACCTCGTGATGCTGTTACTCTGGTTCCCTGGGCTGCCGAATCTCCTATGGAGAATATTGGGGAGACAAGACTCTTGTCTTCACCTTGGATGTCCAAACCATGAGCGCATTTTAACCCTTAACCCTAACCCTCACCCTAAATGCACTCTAACTCTAAATGCCTCTGATTCTAACCCTCTGATTGAGCAGGTGGTAAAGAAGCTATGTGACCTGGATGAGGCTAAGAGGGCACTGCCCTGGCCTGATGGAGGGAAGGAGCCCTCTGTCTGATGTGCCCAGGAAAGCAGGTTTAGCCAACAAACTGGAACCATCCAGGCTGCATTCACGAGCCTGCTCTATCTACGATACAAAAGGTTTCTAGTGTTTAAAAAGAATCCACAAAGGCTCTTTTACATACTGTTAATGTTAACAATGACAATGATAGCAACAAGCTGCTAGGGAGTACAGTGGAGACTGTGCCAGGTCTTGGTCAGGAAGACCTGAGTTCAAATCCAACTTCAGACACTTTTTAGTTGAGTGATCCTGACCAAGTCACTTCACCTGGTTGCCTCAGTTTCCTCATCTGCTAAATGAACTGGAGAATGACATGGCAAATTGCTCCAGAATCTCTGCCAGGCAAACTCCAAATGGGGTCACAAAAAAGTTGGACACAACTAAAACAACTGAACAACCACCACAATGATAAACCCCTACTATGCGCCAGACACTTCGCAAAGCTGTCCTTATTTGATCCTCATAACAAACCCAGGAGGTAAGTGCTATAATTACCTCCATTTTAGAGTTAAGGAAACTGAGGTTGGCAGAGGCTGAGTGACTTATCTAGGGTCACACAGCTGGTAAGTGGAACTCAGGTCTTTCTGACTGCAGACTTGGATCTCCTTTCACTGTGGTACCACCTTGACTCCTGAAAGAAAATGCCTGGAGCATTCTTTTTCCCAGAAAATGCTGAGAAATGCACTCCAGCTTGTGGCTGGATCCAGAGTGGGTCTTGACCTCAGAGGACCATCTGAGGGGCTGGAACTGTGGGAAGGTTAGTCTGCTTCCAGGTGACTCCCTGTCCCAGAGCCTTGATATGCCATATAAAGCCCACATCCCAACCTTGTCTTACACATTTATCGTATCCACATACCTTGAGATCCAGTCACACTGGCCTCCTTGGCATCCCATACCAATAAATACTCATCTCCCACCTCTGTGTCTTTGTACTGGCTGTGCCTCAGGCCCCTATGCTTGTTTTCCCTCTTGACTGCTGCCACTCACAATCTCAGGTTTGCTTCAATGCCCAACTCAAGGGAAACCTTCAAGAAGCTTTT
>CM053769.1:93175946-93202259 GCA_028658325.1 Potorous gilbertii | reverse complement strand
AGCTACACTGTTTGACCAAGAATACAAAGTCGTGTTTACCCTGGCCCCCCTGCCGCTGCAGAATGGTGGGAGGCCGAGGCCCATAAGCGCAGCGCACGGGTCCCTCTGGAAGCCTCTGGGGCCGGGGCTGATCCCCAGGCCCCTGGGGGATGCAGCTCCCCAGGTTTTACTCAGTATAGCGAGGTAAGCTGCTGCTGGGAATCCTGCGGCTCTGTGCGCTCCCAGCAGTCGGGAAGGGAGGGCGCTGGCCAGCACTTCAGAGAAAGACAAACTAACGGTGTTTTTAGCCCCACGCTCCAGGCCCCCGCGGACATACGCAAGGAGCCGCTAAGGCTTGAGTGTCCCGTGTCCCGCCTGTGGGGTGTCGGTACAAGCCCTGGGGACAGAGGCCAGAACAGGCGCCCCTTGGTGCTGAGGACATGATGACTGCGCAGAAAGCGCCGGAGCCCCCGCCCCTGAGGGCAGGGGAAGGATGGAGCCTATGGCGAAGAGGAAGGTCCACGCCCATTTCCAGGGCTTCTTAAAGCTTGCGCAACCCGGACCCCCATCATCTCATTTCAGCCTCAAAGTAACCCTGGCAGGTGGGTCCTACCATCATCCCCACTTTACAGAGGTTCAGACAGGTGGCTTGTCCAGGATTTCACAGCTTTCCTGAAGTGAGGTTCAAAGCCAGGTATCCCAGACTCCTAGTCAGATGAGCCGGGCAGCCTATTTACCTTCCATCCTCCATGCATCCGCAATACACACCTCCATCCAGGCAGCAATATGGAGCCAGTTTTTCATCCATACGGCTATAGCGTCTGGCAACCCCTTGCGCTGGTGCCTCCTGGGGGGTGGGCATGCCCTTGGCTCTCAAAAACTGTCCAGCTGGAGCTCAGGCTTCAGCAGGTCGGGCCAAGCCAGCAGGGTTTCAAGGACCACCAACCCGCTGACGAACCTCAAGCTGTCTGCATGGGTGTATCTATGTGGCCATCTGTCTGTTTCTGTCTGTCCTTCTGTGTATGTACCTATCTGTGTGCCCATCCATCTGTCTTTCTGTGTCTGTGTATCTGTCTCTATGTGCATATTCATCTGTCTGTCTCTGTCTGGCCTTCTGTCTGTGTGTCTGTGAGTGTTTATGTCCATCCATTTGTCTGTCTCTGTCCTTCTGTGAATCTGTCTCTCTATGTCTGTCCATCTATGTGTCTGTCTCTGTCTGTGGGTCTCTTTCCTTCAAAGACAAGTCTCACTGCAGTTGGTGATGAGCTCCTTAGCCATAGATTTCTCAGAATCTAAGCTCTCTGCCAGAAGTCAGTGTATGCATATATGGAAGGTGAAGGGAGGAAGGAGGAGGGGTGACAATCTCAGTCACAGAGAGAACACCCAGACATGTGTCATCCTAGGATCTTGGAGTACACATTCATCCACTGGTTCCTTTAGTCACTCAATCTTTGTGAAGCACCTTGGGGCAGCTAGGTGGTGCAGTGAATAGAGCACCAGTGCAGGAATCAGGAGGACCTGAGTTCAAATCTTACCTTAGATACTTGACACTCACTAGGTGTGTGACTTTGGGCAAGTCGCTTTCCCCAAATTGCCTCATCCTGGGTCATCTCCAGACATTCTGAGGAATATCTGGTCACTGGATTCAGATGGCTCTGGAGGAGAAATGAGGCTGGTGACCTGTACAGCCCTCCCTCACTCAAAACGAAGTTAAGTGGAAGTCATGTCACCATTTCTCTGATGGCATGGTCTTCTTTGGCAATGAAGGACGAACATACACACTCACTCACACACACATGCACGCACGCACGCACATGAAGAACCTTATGCATCAATACCCTGTGCTCAGGGATGGGGGAAGTACACAGAGGAGCTAAAGCATATTTTATACTACCTGGAAGCAACCACTTTGGGGGGAGGGCAAGGAGGACAGGGCTAAGTCACAAAATAACAGTGGGCACACGGAGGACTGAACTTAGAGGGCAGGTAGGTTTGGCATCCTTGAGAGAGGGTTGCACTTGGAGTCAGGAAGACTGAATTCAAATCCTACCTCAGAGGTTTGCTGACCATACTACCCTGGGCAAGTCACTTCCCTTTTTATCCTCAGTTTCTTCAATTATAATTGACAACGGACTGATCCCTCAGGGCTGCTGCAAGATAATAGTAGTAGAGCAATTTGGAAACTTTAACGTACTCCATCCATGCTAGCGACTGTTATTTTATTTAGAGTTGTTAATTCCCCTGTCCTAGAGGGCAATTCTTCTATTTTTCAAGCAAACCAAAGAAACTTAAACCTAACCAGATTTCATTATTTAAAAATTTACAACCAAATTTGCCAAATTTTAAGAAGCGAATACAGAACCCCGAGCTGTTGCTGTGGGGAGGACCAGGCATATACACAGATATAGTCACTTTTCATCAGGGTCATTCTTCATCATGTGACCAGCTGACCTAAACTGAACAGGAAAGGGAGGAGAAGGGACAGGGAATGTGGTAACAAGCCAGGAGCATTGCCTCATTAAGTCTTGCCATCCTGCCCTGAGGTCTCCATGTTGCCCATGGCTTAGATAGTGGCAGGTTTCCCTTCTACCCATCATCCACCCTGTGTGCAGTCACCCCCTTGCACTGAGGGCTGTCCCTTCATTTTCAGTGAAGATTCTTACAAGATGGAACCTTGGCTGAGGAGTCTTCTGGAACCCAGTGGTCTTCAAAGGGGCAGGGGCAGTCTTCAAAGGGTCCTCTCTTGCCAGACTGGGAAGAGTTGGAGCCTGGGCTTTCTTGGCTGCATCAGTCAGCAGCTTCACGTTCTGACAATTGGGAAAAACAGGGGTGAGATTTTTAACAAGGGAAGACCCTCACCACCTCCCAGAAACAAAGCAGGATGAAAACATTCCTTGTTTTGGCATCTGATTCACTGAGGTTAGAGCAGAGATTTCTCTCACCGTCTTTCACTCACTAGGCTGGGGATCCAGGCATGGTCAGGTCCAGCTTTCCCTTGAGCATCTTGTATTCATTTGTACTGCAGCCTCCAAGAAGCCAGGATCCTTGTGGGCTGGGCTGCAGCCTCCCTACCATTCCAAGAACTCCAAGCCCTTTAATACAGGTCATTGGGTGATCCTCTTTCATTGTTATAGGTCTGGGACTGAGGCTGTAGAGAGAGATAAGCCTTTTAAAAGCTAGGTCTGGACCACTCTGCCCCTCTTCATACCTGCCCCCTTGCCCAGCTATGGCCATTGAAGAGAAGCAGAGTCAGAAAGTCTCTGAACTGGATGGTCAAAGGTCACTTGGGCTAGCTCCTACCTGAAAGGAATCCCCCTGCAGCCTCCAGGATCTGGGCTCAATGCATAGTAGGGGCTTCACAAATGCTTGCTGACTTGTTACTCCAGCCTCTGCTTGTAACCCCCCTCTCCCCCACTCCCAAAGAGGAGGAGCCCATCACCTCTCAAGGTACTGAATTCCACTTTGGGACAGCTCTGTGAGGAAGTTTCTTCCTCTGATGCTCCCTCACCTTTGGCCTTGGGCCACCTGACAGCCCTTCACAAAGTCGAGGAAGGCGCTGAGAACTCCCTCCAGCAACTCCCCCTCCCCCAGAGTGGACCACCTCATCCTCATGACATAGCTCCAGGCCTGCCAGAACATAAATTCACAGGGTTGAAAAGGATCCATCCATCCGACCCATAGACCAGAGGCATCCCTCACACACCACACCCAACAGGTACCTGGCCAGCCTCCTGGACCTGGAACCAGGCCTCCAGCTACAGTCTGATGAAGGGAATGGTTACTTTCCACTTCCTTCAAGTGCAAGATCACATGGATGGTTTGGCCTGCAAAATCACACTTGGAACTTATTGATTGATTGATCCATTGAGCCTGCAGATCTTTTTCAGAATAACTGTGTCTATCTATGTCTCTCCCATCTTTGACTTGTGAGGTTCAATTTTTTAATTCCAAGTGTAAGACTTTATGTTTCTACCTAAGAAACTTCATCCTCTCAGACTCATCCCAATGCTCTTCCCTTTTGGATCGTGACTCTAGGATTCCCTGTATTTTCTGCCCATTGGATGAATGTTCTACTTACTCCTTAATCAGAGTCAATACAAATATTAAATGGCATGAGGCCAAGTACAGATCCCTGGATCACTCCTCCAGAGTCTTCCTGATATGTTGATCCCTGTGGCACTTCCCCAGAGACCTCCTGACATGTCACCACCTACCATAATGGAAAATGGAAGAGGGGCCACAAGATTAGAGAAGGTCAAATACTGTCCCAATTTTCAAAATTAAAAAAGCGGTGAAGGGAGGGAGGAAAGAACAGCCTACAAACTCAAGGTCAGGGACTAACCACTAATCTCTGAGTCTAGCCATCCACCCAAATTACTCTGAATCTATCAGGCTGTATTATATCTTATCCACATCAATCTACCTTCTCCATTACAAGGTAAAAACTTTGCCAAAAGCTTCTCCAATGGTACCTAGACCACCTATGCCCACATCTCCTTTCAGAAAAGGAAGAGATATTGGTTACATTGGGTGCAGCTGGGTGGGCTCTTTGCAGTCATCACCTTGCTTTCTAGATATTTGAAAAAACTTCTATTTAATGGATCCATCTCAAGTCTTCTTAGGAATCAAGGTCAATTTGACAGCACAGTACCTCCTGTCCACACTTGGTACATTTATTTCCAAAGTCTGGATTGCTTGGTGAGAGTTCCTTATGTCTCCACATGACTTTCTTTCAGACAAACCTGACTTTTCCTCCACTTAGAATCATTCCCCTTTGTGTCTTAAGTATTTTATTCTTGAGAATTCCCCATCTTCTCTGAAGCATCCCGCTCCAAGGGACCCTGCCTCTCTTTCCTCTGAACTCTGGTTAATCTGCTTTCATCAGATCTAAGATCTAGGGTAGTTATCAGCCTGGACCCAGGTTTCTTCTCCTCTGTCCCAAACTCAAGGCTACAGCAGCACTTACCTCTGAGGGCTCCATCATTTCTACCCCAGAGACCAAATCCTCACTGTTAGAATCCCTCTCGGCTGGTCCCAGCAGCTTTGGAAGGATGGAATTATCCCTAAAGCCAGGGGAGAAGCTAGGAGGTTTTTTGTTCTTGGCAGAGAGAGAACCAAAGTCCCCTGTCATGAGGTGACATCTCAGGCCAGGGTGGGACCCCCTTCTCAGTCTTTTGTCTTGCCAGGTGAGTAAGTGAAAAGCCTTTGTTAAGTGTCTTCTGTGTGTCAACCGCTTCCGGAATACAAAGAGAGACAACTAGCCTGTCCTGTCCAGCACTCAAGAAATTCACCCTTTAGTTGGGGAAGACAGTTAACAGAGGAAGGAGGCAGGACCCTCAATGTCCTCAGCGGGTGAGTACACTTCCTCAGTCTTCAGTGCCCATACTCCCCTGGCACATTATATTATCTGTCTAGTTGCCATTGAATGAGGCCTACCTACCCATTCACCACCATCCTTCTCTGCCTCCTCTGTCCCATGTCTTCCATAACACGAGCAGGTTGGACAACCCCCAAAAGAGCTCCCAGGCCCCCGTCTACCATCCTGATCCCATGGGCTTGGCCTCAGCTCCAAGCTCAGCGTCTGTGGGAGGTTTCCGTGTTGGTCCCCAATTATTTGGGCAACGAAGTGGGTAGGAGGAGCCCTCTCGGGCTGACCTGCTGCCTGACCCCCTGGGTTTTATCTCCCCTCCATCAGCTTGTGGTGTTAATTATATGGTATGAAAGCAGTTACTTCCTAGAGCAAATCCACTGAAGGCCGGGCTTGCTCTGAAGGGCCCCAGGATCAGGGCTCTGGCTTTCTTCAGGTTTCAATTTACCAAGTCAAAGTACTTAAAAGCCAGAGGAGGAGGAGGAGGAGGAGAAAGGAGGGGGGGAGAAAGGGGAGAGGGATCAGTTTACAAATGACCTGAGAGTTCACAGTTTCCACCCCTTCAAATCACAGCCAACCTAATAGGGCTTGTGTAGATAAAATTGTGACAAATTGACCCAAGCCTTGAGCTTTCAGCAGGCACAAAGCCCCTCTGGGCTGTAGTGGTCACTGGGGCCAAAGGAGCTGGGCCCCGTACTAAGGAGGGCTGGCAGAGGTCAAGCAGGAAGGTAGCAAGTTTGGGGTCCTGTACCTGTCTTTCTTCAATGCTTAGGAAGTCCCCAGTGGGGCTTGTGAGGTAGGGACAGCACATCCAGCAACATGGTGGCCTGGAGAGAATGCTGGGAGCTAGAGCCATGCTGCTGACCGGGCGCTAATTGTTCAATGCTGGGCAATCACTTAATAACCTTACAGGTTATAGGGCAGGGTGATAGAGCTGAGCTGGAAGGGACCTTCACACCACTGAGTCCAACCCTTTATGGTTACAAAGGAGGAAACTGAGACCTAAAATGACGAAGCTGAGACTTCCCAAAGGTCATAGGGCTAGTAAGTGGTCAAGGAGGGCGTCAAACCTCTATCATCATAAGATCATTTCTAGCAAATTGCTTTACAAACATAATCTCACAAGTCTGGGGGGAGGGGCTATTATCCCTACTTGACAGGTAAGGAAATAGAGGCAGAAAGGAATAGGAAGTGGGTACAACAGAATTTGAACTCAGGTCTTCCTGACTCTCCGCTCCACCAGACCACCTCCCAGAACTAGAAGAGGCTCCAGAGGACCCCGGTCTAGCCAGAGTTCATCAGGAGTTGACAATGTCATTTCCTTCAAGATGTTCATGGCTTCACTTGGAGCTGTCCAGTGATGGGGAACTCACCCCTCAACAAGACATTCAGCTGGAGGGACTCCTCCCAGGGTATTTTGGAAGGACATTATTTTAAAATTTTCAAAAGGCTATAAAGCCAGAAGGTGCTGGTGATGTTGAGTGTGAATAACTTCATCGCTTCTCTGTAGGGTCAGAATGAGGGGACAGGGTCTGAAAGGGAAAGGGAGGAAGGAGGACTTGGCAGCCCTGGCAGGTGGTGCCACCTGGCCCATGCCCAGCAACCCCCTGACTGGAGGAATGAGAAAGCTCCAGGCAAGCTTCTCAGGACAGAGTTGATCCCAGTCAGTCAGGCAGAGCTAATTAGACAAAAGGTAGACATGGATTGTCCCAGGCATGTGTCCCTGGGCTGCCCATTGTGTTACTGGGCTCTGTAGTCAGCTGGCACCCCCTGTCCCAGCTTGTCCCCTGACTCTTGGGGGCCTTCATTATGTTACTCTGGATATCACAAGGGAGGTTCACTATCCTGTAGTGGCCAGAGAGCCAACTCTGGATCCAGGAAGGCCTGGGGAACTGCGTGAGGCAGACTAGGCACAGAACCTCTCCATGCCCCAGACATTCAAGCTTGCTAAGAATAGATAAACTGTAAACCTGTATGGGGAGAGGGAGCTTCCTCATGTGGGAGTACCCTATGCCAATGATGTCACAGACTGATTTCTCTCCAGGTACAAAGTACTTGTCTAATCATTTCAGTCATGACCAACTCTCCATGACCCATTTGGGGTTTTCTTAGCAAAGAGAATGGAATGATTTGCCGTTTCCCCCTCCAGCTCATTTTATAAATGAGGAAACTGAGGCAAACAGGGTGAGTGACTTGCCGAGGGTCCCACAGTTGGTAAGTGTCTGAGGCTGAATTTGAACTCAGAAGATGAGTCTTCCTGACTCCAGACCCAGTGTCCTATGTACTGTGGCACCCCCTAGCTGCCCTACAAAGTACTAGGAGGGGCTGGAGGAATTCTGGAGCCCAGGGACCTGGAGGTTTTGAATTTACCACCAGACATGGGTGGCAAAGGCAGAGAGCAGTTCAGGCTGAATTAGTCGGGGAAAGCCTGACCCAACTACAGACCTTCCACCTGTAAAAATTTCTTCCCAGGGAATAAGGAGGCAGGAGACGCCTTGGCCAGTAAATAGAAGTGAGTGGGCTGAAGCCCTCTTTCTCCAGAGGTCTTGTGTAGGATCAGTGTGAATTCTCTCTTCCAAAATGACTTTTGCAACAGTTCAATTTTCATTGCTCTCATGATTTCAATTCAATCTCCTTCTCTCCTGATTGTTGGTGTTTGCTTTCTTGGGCAGCTAGGAGGCTCGAGGGATAGAGCGCTGGGCCTGGCGTCAGGAAGATGTGAGTTCACATTTGGCCCCAAACCCCTAGTAGCTGTCTTGCCCTGGGCAAGTCATTTACCCCTATGTGCCTCAGTTTTGTCATCTGTAAAATGAATTGGAGGAGAAAATGACAAATCAATCCAGTATCTTTGCCAAGGAAACCCCAAATAGGGTCACGGAGAATTGGACAGGACTGACAAACAATCAAACAACCTATTTGTATTCTTTCTTTTGGCTATTTATCCCCTGCCAGTGGCCCTGAGTCCTGTAACCGGGCATTATTTTCCCAAAGACTTTTATCAGGGATCTTCTGTGTAAAGATGTTTCCCTTCCACAGATACTCTTTATTCTAGCTGTATGGATGGTGACTAGGACTCGGCTGTATTTGTCCTTCTTTCCACTGAATTTCGGTTCATTCGTCTCTTCATAATTCTTGATTTATTCTGGATTCCTCTGGATTCTCTCTCTCTCTTTCCTCCCTCACCTGTCCATTTTGCTCCTCTTCTGAGGCTGTAAGGATACCGGACATCCACACACTCCTAGAGAAAATCATCGCTCTTTCTGGGAGGCCCAAAGCCATGGCCTCAGAGAAGCTCAGTTAGTGGAGCATTCACTCTCTCATGGTCACTTCCAAGCCAAACTCATGAGCTCCACCCCCGGCCCGGCCCCCCAGGAGCTCCTCATTCCCGTCCCGGGGAGGTGGAGGAGAGGGACCCGTGGTTAGGTGACACAGATGGATACATATGTGAAAGAATCTCTTACCGTATTGTGATCAGAGTGTGTTCCCCGAGTGAGCCACAGAACTGAGGGCTAGGGCTGCTGGACACCAACTCTGGGGCTCTTTCAAGGAAGCCTGACCAAGGATGTCAGGCATGTTCATTCACATCTCCTTTCAGGTGAGCGTTAAGGAGGGAGAGAAGGAAGAGGAAGGGAGATGGTGAAAAGCAAACTCAGCATATACACCTCATCAGGGAATTCGGACTCCAGACCCAGCACTCTCTTCCACACCAGACTGGGAGCCTGAGACCCAGGGGGGCTCCCCTCTCTGCCAATTCCTACCCACTTGGAGCTTTGGGGAAAGGAATCTGCTTCTTAGGGCCTCAGTTGACTCATCTGTGAAATGGAGGTGTTACCCTGAGCTCCTTCCAGCTGTAAGATTGTGATCCAATGAAGGACTAACCAGCCAGTGGCAGCGGAAGCCTCAGTTCTTCCTCTTCCTCCTCCCCCTCCTTCTCCCTCCCCTTTGCACCCCAACGCAAGCAGGTCCATCTAAGAGGTGCTCTCTCAGTCCCTCCCTGCTCCAGCATCCTTTTCTCTCGGGGTCTCAGGCACAGCATCCATTCTAACCACCCTCCAAGGGTGTCAATGCTTTATGAAATGAGAATGGGACCCTTTGATCCCTCCCTCCATGACCACTCTGAGCGTTGCACATGAAAAAGCTTTCAAAGGGATTTGTGCCTACAAGGTAAAACCTGGTTCCAGGCTGGAGGAAAGCCCTCTGCATCTGGAATGGGAAGAAGTCGGACTGTTTCTAGTCCAAACAACCATTCATTCATTCAATAAACATTAAGCACTTACTATGTGCTAGGAATTGTGCTAACCAGCCCCTGCTAAATGCACTGGGCTCCGCCCTAGGGATACAGTAAAAAACGGATCTGGGCCTGCCTGCCTTCAAGGAGCGAGCATTCTGCTGGGGGAAAATCACCAGGCCCCAGACAATTGAAGACAAAATGCTTTCTGGGAGATCACTGATACTTGCAGTGATCTTGACAGGCTTCCTGGAGGTGGCTGCATTTTCTTGCTAAGTGATCCTGGAGGATCCTGTCCCCTTCTCCAAATTTCCACATCTGTACAAAGAGGACATTGGGCTAGCTGCTAGACAACATTCCTAACCAGTGTTTACAGAGTGTGCAAAGTGCTTTCTAAAAGTGATCACAGCCCTCACCCCAAAGCTAGGAGGCAGACGTCCCCTCATACAGATGAGGAAACTGAGACTTTGCCCAGGGTCTCGGGAGTGTCACAGGCAGTCAGGGGACCCTGATCTGTCACCCAATCCATTACGCTCCACGGCCTCCCAAGTAGGCGGAGACCCTGCTCACTCTTTCTTTGACCCTGTTCTTGGTAGGCTCGGGTGCCATTCCGGGGCCCTTTCACGGTGCATCTGTGTGTGTTTATCCAGCGCAGGGCCAGGGCCGGGGCCCAGGCTCTTTGACATCGCCTTCTAAATGCATTCATGGCAGACACTTTTATTACTCCCCTGTCCATCCCTGAGAGAAAGAAACAAACAGAGCTGGGGTGAAGCAGAGGTAGAGAGGGAGCAGGGGGAGATAAAGCGGGCTGGCCACTCCCAGCATCCTCTGCGGGCAGCTCCCGCTGATCCTTCCCAAGCTGGTGCCCGGCCACACAGAAGGAAGCTGCTCACTTTTCTCCTCCCTTGGCCAGCCAGACACAATGCCAAGCTCGCAGCCCCTGGCCTGGGATCGGCCACAGACCAAGGGAGGGAACCAGTGCCATGTCGACCTTCCTTCCCTGCAGGTTTCCTGCCCACATCAAAGCCATCCTGCTTCCCCTAAAGTTCCTTCCCAGCTCCCATCAATGCATCCCTGATGATGTTGGAAGGTCCCTGGTGGGGCCAGGGAATGAGCCTAAGCCAGAGGGGGATAGGGCTCAGCCTTAGCTTCTCCATCCCATGGGATGTCTTATAGACTCTCACCATCTCCAGGAAGCACCTATGTCCCTTGGGTACAGATAGCAGGGCTGGGTCTGTTGGGTTACCTTGTGGGCAACATCTGTGGGCTGGCCTGTCCCGGGTGTGCTCAGCTCTATTTTCACCTCCAGGAAATCTCAGTCACCAGGCTGCCCATTGTCCCATCTTGGGATTCCTGCCCCAGGCTTGGGTCTGATGCTGGTCCAGGGCCACAGACAGGAAGGAAAGGAGGCAGGAAAGATGGGACTGAGGAGATGTCATAGCACTTCCTAGGCAGGATTCATGAGCCTTTCACATAGTAGAATAAGGGCACCCTCTTCCTGGCTGATAGTGGGCAGGGTGAGGGCAGACTCATTGTCTCCATGGCTAAAAATCCAGTTTGATTGAAGGGGGAAAGCACCTGGAGACTGCTTCCCTTACGGAGCTCTGAATAGTGATTGGCTTTTCCCCCCTGGGGTCTCATTGACCATCATCCTTGCCCAGGGTTCCAGGCTGAGGGTGATTCCTGCTAATTCTCAGGCAATGCTGGGTCTTCTCTGCCAGGCCCTCAGACCTTAGGAAGCACTTGGCTTACTTACTCCTCTCTGAGGAGGCTGTTGTAGAACAATGTGTCTTGCAGATCCTTGGGGTAGGGGTAGAGATCTCTCATTTGCATCTCCCCAGTCTCCTCAGAACCCAGCCCTAAGCTGTGAGTACAGCCAGGTCTATCCCTGTGGTTTTCACAACAACTGTTGGGGGCAAATAGGAAATAGAAGCAGTTGCCCCCTCTTCCCCTCACCCCTGGGGCCCTCTAAGCCTCCAATGCCATCCATTCAGGCTCAAAAAGGTATTGATTATGGGACTTCCTGGCACTAGAAATGGGTACATTGATGGCAAGACCTTAATTGTCCCCTCTCCTCGACTCTCCTCCCTTCCGCCACTCCACTTCAGAAGCACCTTGATGCAGCCTCAGCCAAGCAGGGTCTTTTCATAGATGGAGCCAAAGAAAGAGAAGGTGGAGGGAAGCAGTACAAAACTGTTCCCCTCCTCCCCTGCCCCCAGCCTTTCTTGTTTTTGTAGACTGTGCTTTGTACAAAGACTGGAGAAACAAAGGAAAGGTAGCTGGGGGAGGGGGCTAGAGGAGGCCTCTCCTTGCTGCTCAGGGCTGACTCCATCCCTGCCCTCAAGACAGAGCTTGGGCAGGTTCTGGAGAGCTTCAGGGGCTGGGCTAGGTACAGAGGCAAGGTGCTGGGCTTGTTGGCAGTGCTCTGGGACCTCAGCCACGGGTTTAATCTAACCAAGAAGATCCAGAACCCATGCCCCTCATACTACTCTGCCAGATCCACTAAGTATTTATGGGGCTAATTCCCGTGGGTGCCAAAGATGCGGCCTTTCCTTTATTCTTCCCCCTTTTGAAGGCTGAAGTGGGGGAGGGGGAAGGGGGGGACAGGGAGGGAAGGAGATGATCAATTCCTTTATAATTTAGCTGGGTGTGCCTTTGAAGAAGGCTTGTGTTCCTTGAAAAGTAACTGAGTCACATGAATGGAACAGGTTGAAGAGGAGAGGGATGCTGGGGTGGGGGGTGGGTGGGGTGGAGTGGGCCATTGTCACATCAAGATACTAATAAATTTGTCTTATTCCAGAGGGAGACTTCATCTTGTTTTCATGCCCCTAGATCCCTATCGAACCAGGGCCATCCTGCCCATGGGGCCATCTTGAGCCCGGGGAATCGTCTAAGTAGGCTGAGTGCCCTCTGGTGGGTAGTGGACATACTGCAGCCTTTGGGGAAGCCCTCCAAGATTGACTGGGTGCCCTCTGATGGCACCACTTGGGTGATGAATTGTGTTCAATGCCAACTTGCCCATGACTTTCAGGTTCATAGACGACCACATTTTTTACAGGTTTGCAGGAAGCGTGATGAGGCAGGCGGGCTGCTACTGTTCCCGCAGCCCTTGAAATGTGACCTGGGACTTTTCCATCACTGACGGTCATATCTAGACAGGTAGATGGATCTAGAATGGAGGGACATCAGACTGTGAGGAACAGTAACTAGTGACTTTGGTGCTGAAGGCAAGACCTACTAGATGTGTGTGAGGCAAGATGCAGAAAAGGTAAACTTGAATACCTCTTCAAGATCATCGGGGCCAGATACCAGGAAAGGCCTCAGACCTGGGGCGTATGGCCTCTGGTGGTTCTCTAAAATACTAAGGGGTTACCCTTTTAGTTTTAGAGGCTGTGACTAGAATAGACTGGGCCAAGCTTGTACTCATATGGGAGCGCAGAAGGCAAGATGCATTTATTAAGAACCTATAAATCAGACCTCAGACATTCACCAGCTGTGTGACCCTGGGCAAGTCACTTTACCCTGTTTGCCTCAGTTTCCTCATTTTAAAATGAGTTTGAGAAGGAAATAGCAAACGACCCCAGTGTGTCTGCCAAGAAAACCCCAAATGGGGTCCCAGAGAGTCGGATATGACTGAAATGGCTCAACAACCAGAAAGGGCTTTGGGTTTTAGAGTCAGAAATGCTCCCTGTCCCTGTCCTCAGGGAGCTTATAATCTAATGGTGGAAGTCAAAACACAAAAAGCTGAGGGACAGGTTTAAATCTCCCTCCTACTGCTAGCCACGAGACCCTGAGCAAGTCACTTCATTTCTTCTGACCTAATTCTCCTTGTGTATAGAATGAGGGCACTGGGCTGGATGCTGCTGTGGTCAGATCTTAATAAACACTTGTTGGCCACCCTTCCTTCTACATCTGATGATTTAGAATATTTGTTTAAATAGTCTGATCCCAAGGCTCCTCAGGGAAAAGAGGAATGAATTGCTTAGCAATGCAAAGTCTCAGCATCAAGGAAAGCAGGGTTGTAACCAGCCACACTTTGGACACGTACAAGGGAGGGCTTCCTGGAAGGGGCAGCACTGGAGCAAAGCCTGAAGCACAGGTAACATGAATTGTGAAATGGAAAGGAAGGGTGTTCCCTTTAGGGACATTCATACAGGATGTGGGCTGATATAGGAATGTAGAGGAGATTGGTTTTCTGGCTGCAAACCCTCTGACCAGTAGCCAGGACCCAGAACCTGCCCCCTACTGTTCCCTGTCCTTTGAGGTCCAGTGATTCTGACAGCTACAGGACAGAGGAGAGAAAAATGAAAATAGATCTGCTTCCACACTATTGCGTGGGCTTCTCTCCTATCATCTGGCACCGCGTCCTGTGCCAATGTGAAACAGCTGGTCTGAAGGGTGGAGAATGAGCTGAAGGTTCAGAATCTGTTGCCAAGACAGGGGAAGACTTATTAAACCAGAGGAAGGCATCTTAGGTTTCACAAGTGGCTCATTATTCCACACTGTTTTGTCTTCTCCGGAAATTGTTGGATTTGACCTCAGAGAACCTCCTTCTTCCATGAAAACACCCCAGCCCAGATTGAAATGGTGGGCCTCATGTTGCATTTGTCTCTTGAGCTGGCCAGAGTTACAAATCCTTTCTGACAACAGTGAACACAGAGAGTCAGTTGAGCGAAAATGTTGACATCATATTTGACATACAAGATGGCGGCTTTGCCCACTGCACCGACCAAAGATTGACTCTGGGGATTCTGAGGGTTTGCGGCTGTAACAGTAGGCTTTTGCCTATGTGGATTGAGGTTGAATCTGGGTCAACAAATGGGGTGAGGGCTTTCTTCTTTGTTTCAATTCAACAAGCATTAATTAATCACCCAGGAAAGGCCACACAATATCTCAAGCATGGGAGACACAGAGACAAGATAAAAAAAAAAAACAGCCTCTGCCTTCAACTAGATTCCATATGTTTGGGGAGACAGTCAATACATAAGAGAAAAGCATCCACATATGATGCACAGTCCAATAGAAGAGTGCTGGATTTCAAGTCAAATGAGCCAGGTTTGAATCTTAGCTCAACCACTAACTACCTAAATGTGATCAGATTCCATGACCTTGCGGTCCCTGGATCATCAAGCCCATTTTATAAACCTGCACACAGATGTACCAGGAAAGGAACACAGGACTGACCCACTCCAAAAGCTCTCTTTCCTAAGAAGTGCCTTCTGATTCATTGGCTGCGAGAGAGATTGATGGGAAGGGATCTAATGATCTAGTTACAGGTTGAGGGCCATTGTGTGCTGGGTGTTGAAGTGAGATTCCGTGATTATCTCTGACACTTACCAGCTGTGGGGCCCTGAGCAGGTCACTTCGCCCTCAGTTTCTTCCTCTGTTTCATGGGGTAACAAGAGTCAAAGTGTCAGACTCCCAGGATTGGTCTGAAGACCCTGGAGACAATGCATGGATATCACTTTGCAAACATTCAGGTGGTGGGTAAAGAACAGTTAGGATTATTTCTTGGTTCAACATTCTCCTTTTACCCAGGAGGATGCTCAGTCCTAGGACTGAGAACAAGCATGCCCAAGGTGACTGAGCAAGGAATCCTGCCTGCAATGACCCTGATAGTGGGGAGGAGGTCTCTGATTGCACACCTCCAGGGAAGGACAGCTCACTACCTGCCCTCCCCAGGCAGCCCATTCTCTCTCCAGATAGGTTTTGATTACTTATCTCAGATTCTTTGTAAATTGACCACTCTACAGCTCCTGCCTTTGTCACCTGGCACTTAGTCTATGCTTAATAAATACTTGCTTTCTTGATCCTTAGTCCTCTGGGGCCAAGAAGAGCAGATCTCCCCTTTCTTCCACTGACCGACTCTTCAAATCCCTCCACATTTTGTCTGTGGCTCCCCTTGAGTCTTCTGCAGGCTGGACATAGCCAAGGGGTTCCAGGGGCTAGTTGCTAGGTTATTGAAGCACCTGGTAGGTGAGTGGTCATCTCATGAGGTAGAGTCCCCACTGCCACAGCGCCTTGGTGAGCTGGAGAGAAGATGCAAGCAAGTGCTGATCTCATGGTATCTCTGAGGCCCAGACACAGATGAAAATGAGCCTCATGATGCCCCCCTCCCCGATACACACCATTGTCATGCCAGCTCCCACAGCATGTTCCTTTATCTACATTTCACAACCCATCCTCTAATACCACAAGGTCCAAGTCAAAACAAGGTAATAAGGAAGCCTTGGATTTCTGTAGTCTCACATGAGCACATCTCACAGTAGCCCACACAAATGACCCCATTTTACAGAAGAGAAAACTAAGGGCGAAGTGTGGAGAATTTAACTGCCCATGTTCATGCAGCTGGTACTAAGGGGAGCTAGGATTTGAAACAAGGTTTTCCAGCCCCTCAGCCAGGCCCTCTAGGGCCTTTGACATGATTTCCAGACCTTGCCAGACTTGCTCAGCTATGTGCCACTTGCATTCATAGATCTAGACCTCTGCTAGGAGGAAACTCCCCAAGATGCTCAGAAATGGCCCAGTCATTCAAACCTGCAAATGTTTTAAAATCTCTGTGTGTGCATGTGCATGTGTGTGCTTATGCATGTATGTTTGTGAGTGTGTGAAAAGCTTAGCCAAAACTTATCTCTGTAAAGGCTGGGGGTAAGAAATAAAGCAGACCATTATCAAATCCAGCAGCTCCACCCCCATCACTTGTACATCCCATAGAGAAAGCTCCCCTAGGTTTAAGGCCGCCTGCTATGAGGCCCTCCAGAGAACACCTCAGTGAGAGCCTTCCTTGGGAGGCAGCTGATATTATTTTCCTCTTTTGCATTTGAGAAAACTGAGGCAGACAGGGGTGAAGTGACTTGTCCAGGGTCACACAGCTTATCAGTGACTGAGGCTGGATTTGAACTTGGGTCTTCCTGCCCCCAGGTCCAGCACTCTGGTCACTGTGATGCCTCCCAGCTACAATTTTAGTTGCTTGAATGTTAGTTGGATCAAACATACAGCAGATAAAATGACAAAAACATATTTCCACCTGTCATGTAGGTATGGGGATGCCCACTACAGGCTACCACTGCCTAAATGAGGATGGTGCAGATGCAGAATACGCCCATGGAGGGCTTACCTGTAAAGAGCGAATGTGGCCCAGTGGGGAAATGTGTGAAGAGGCAGACATGGGGAACACATGTGGCTGAAAAAGCCCATCCATGATGCTGCCCATGCCTGCCAATGCCTATGGCCTCCTCCAGAGGCTGTCCCTGCTTCCTACAGGGTGCAGCCTCTCTGCGGGCCTTGTGCTCACTCTTGACTGCTTTGGTGCTGATGTCTGCTGCTGAGTATCTCTGATGATATTCTGGACTTCTTGGCTCTGGAATGCTTCTGTTCATGGCCCAGAAAGCCGCTCCCTGATTGGGGCAGGATGACAACATTTCAGGCACAGTCAAAGTACCACTTTCAGGGCACCAGAGGCTGAACAAAAGCTTGGAGGGCTCCCAGGGTGAATCAAGTCTCCTTTTAATGTATGTGTGTATGAGCTTCAGTCTTAGTCCTTTGCCCCAGATAATTCTCTGAGTTTGAGTTAGAAATGTCCAGTACGACATGTTTAACTCCTCAGGGAACTTTGGACCCTTATCTCAGCAGTTTCAGGGGATTTTGCCAAAGACAGTCAAGAGAAACTGTGGAAGCTGGGTTACAGAATATGCTTTGTTCTCCCAGCCCTCTCAGACTTCCTATGCTAAACTGGAAGGCCACAACAAAGCTCTTTCTCCCCACCTGATGCTTTGTTTTAAATCTCGGCCTTTTACACTCAGGCATACTCTGCAAGGGGCCTCTCGGGCTTATAACACACACTCTGGGTTTAGGACCAGAATGAGTGGCATGTTTATCTCTCCCCGCTACTCATTACTGACCTCAAAGACAAATAGAACAGTTTGCTGGTGGGGTGTGTGTAAGTGTGTGTGCATATGTGTGTGTGTGTGTGTGTGTGTTCTTTCATTCATGAAATCAACAGTCGTCATGTAATGCCCAAGGCCACCCAGTGAGTTAGAAAGTGGCTAGGCAGGGATGGGGCCACTCGCCTTCTAGTTGATGCTTGTGGATCTTCAGGAAGGGAGAATCAATCCTTCCCCGCCGGGTCAGCTCAGCCAGGGTTTGGCGGCAGCCCATCCCTCCAGGCTTACTGGGCTTTCCACTTTATCCCTTCTGGACTCTTGAATACTGATTTCCTATTGGTTTAATTTGTCTATTATCCCACGATGCCCCACAGAGATTTAGTCTGGCTCATTCTCCATCCTCTGGCTTCTGCCCTAGAGAAATCTCATCATTTCTACCTCACCTAATCCCAAGCCAGGAGGCAGCCAACAGTATGTGATAAGAAAGTGAGAGATAAGAGGTGTGAGATGAAGAAGAGGGGTGAGGAGAGAGGGCTGGGCTGTACTCCAACAGGAGAGGGGGCTGTCTCAGAGGCCAGGAGTGTACCCACCCCCAACCTTCCCTGCAGGGCTTCAGACCGAAGCTGGCTGGCCACTGGTCAGGGTGGTGTAGAAAGGATGCTCTGAAGGTTGATCTGGACTAGATGAGCCTACAGGGGGCTTTTCTCACTCTGGACTGGGGAGACCCTGGGCTTCTTGGAGCACCCCCTCTCCCTGGATGCTCTCTGCTCTGTTTTCAGATGTCTTTATGTTTCTAATGCCTACCACGCTGAGGGCCTCATAGGTGTAAGGCTGGTTTGTGAAGGACCATGTCGGGAGCTTTGAATATTGGTAGAAATACGTACAAACACACCAAGGATGGCCGTGTTTCTGTGAACATGATTTCTTGTCAGGACGTGCAATTAGGGAAAATGTTGTATTTAGACTGGAAGAGACTCTCCAATCCTCCTCACTTTATAGTTCCTCAAGATTGGGTAACTGAGGCAGTGATCTGGAAGCCCCAGTTACCCAGTCCCACCTTCACCCCACCCTTGGTCCCCAGAAGCCCACCAGGGCAATATAGAAGGTCTCCTCCACCTCAGGGCTGATGAGGTCAGGACATCTGTTTCATGGTCCTTGCTTTACCTCCAATTCAGCATTGAACTGGGCGACATGAAAGACCCTGGCCATGCCATCATAGCAGAGAAGCTGGTGGAGCCAGTCTACTAAGGGTCTTTGTCACCCACAACATTAGGATCTTGCTTTGTAAGGATGCAAGTCCTCTAGAGCAGGGGCCGAGGGAAAGGAAGAAGGGTCTGCCCCTGCTCAATCTGTTCCTTTCTTCTCTACAAGAATTTTCAACATCATAAAACAGTCTCCAAAGCAGAATCACGTATTCAGAGATGGGGGAGGTGGGGCTAAATCATGGTTTACGTGAGGGAAAAAAATCATCTGATGTGTGTAGAATATATGCATATATATATGTATGTATGTGTGTATGTATGTCTATGTCTATATATACACATACATACACATACACATACATACATGTATGTATATACATGGTAAAGGGACTCACCTGGCTCTGCTTGACACTTGACACTAGCAGATAGAGCATTCTTGTGCTGATTTAGGCTGGCAGTCAGGAAGCTCCTCCTCATGATGGCCGCTACAGAGAAGTGGGCGACTTGGCTTTGTAGCTGATTGAACTTCTTTGGTAAGATGCCTGGCTACAGCTCATTGACAATGGAGTCGAGGGTATCCTGGTTCAGGCAGGGCCCAGATTAGATGGCCTTGAGGCTCAGAGACCCTAGGATTCTGTGGTTCTGCCTTGTTTTTAGCCAAAGAGACAAGACAGATATTCCTGAAATGAGATTCAGAAACACCAGTCTCTATTGGCCTAGAGCCAAGCATGGATAGAATCTGAAGGGAGAAGAAAAAGTCCAGGCTCAAGGTCGGTATTCCCCACTGGCACACTCTGGTTACATGTACACTCGCATGTTTGGATATGTGCAAATAGGCATGTCTGTACATCTGTGTATATACACTCATGCTTGTGTTTATGGATATGTACAGATATATTATGGGGTTTTTAAAAAGAAGATGAACAGCAGTCACACTCAGACAAGTGATATTGAAGGTGGTCTTTGGAAAGCTGAGGGCTTGACTTCAATGAAGCAGCTGCTTTCCAAGGCACCCAAGGGGGGTGGCTCCATTCCTTCCTCAGCCCCTCAAAGCTTTGCCCCCAATGAGGTCACTCAACTGAATGGGCTTCCCAAGGTCACTGACAACCTCTCTCCTGCTAACACCAAAGTCCTTCCCTTAGTCCTCATTCCCCTTGACCCTCTGTAGTTTGGGGTCCTAGGTCCCTGTGCTTCTGGGACCCTGCTTTCTGGGTTCTCCTTGGGTCCTTTGCTCCAGGAGGCTCTTTTGTCTACATTCTTAGCTGATGACCTCATTGGGTTCCTTGAATCAAATTATCATCTCTATGTAAAGGTGGCCCAAGTGCGCATGTATAGCCTTGATCTCTCTTGAGCTCCAGTGCATGTCATCAACTCCCTGCTAAAACCCAACACGGAGAAAATGAAATTTACCTTCTCTGTCTCAGTCATCAGCCCTTCTCTACTATTTTCTCTATTGAAGGGACTTCTTTTATTCCAGTCTCATAAATTCATGACTTCAAAGCCATTCTCTTCTCTCTTTGTCCATCTCTCTCCCTCCCTCCCTCCCTCTCTCTCTCTGTCTACCTCTGTGTCTCTCTCTCTTTCCCCCTCTCCTCTCTCTGTCTCTATGATTCTCTCTGCCTCTGTCTCTCTCTTTCCCTCTCTGTTTCTCTGTGCCTGTCTGTCTGTCTCTCTCTCTCTCTCTTTCTCATGTGGATGCTCTATAACAACATGTGTCACATCGTATTATTACCTTGTCTCTCCTCACAAAGACAGTGTCCTAGGGCAGGTCCTCATCATTTCTCACCTGTGGTATTTTGAGTCTCCTCTGTTTCCCTGCTTTGGACTACCCTCCTCTCCTAGCTTTCACACAGCCACCAAAATAATCTTCCTAAACTACAGGCTGAGGTACATCCCTTTTGACACTGACTCTCCAGCCATCTCCACAGCTTCAAAGATTTTCGCAATCCATACTCAAGCACCAGAGGAACTTGTGCCCTGGGATGACCAACTGGTCACTAATAGGTGGCTACCTTTCCCAAGTTCACCATTTCAGAGAGGCTCCAGTCATATTTCAGATACTGCCTGGCTTCCATGCTAGTCTGTACCCTTTCTCTTCCCCTCCTCACCAGTCCTGAACCTGTGAACCAAGACTCAATCACCCTAGCCACTTTTTCCTGGATGGTGTGTGTCAACCTACTCTTCTAGGTTCTCCTGTAGCTTTCTACCCCAAAGTACCCTTCACTGGCTACCACTGCCCTTTGTGTATTGTATCCCACATTGAGTTTCAAGGACTGTCTTTGCTTTGGAGTTTGTATCCCCTATACTTAGCATAATGCCAGGTATACTACATATTTTTTATTCATTCATTCATATACATATACTTTCCAAAGCAGTTAGTACCCAACTGTGAAGTGTGATATTGAAAGTTCAGCTCCTGCCAAACCTGTTCCCTTTCACAAATTCTCCTTTGAGCCTTCCTATATGAGATAACCTGTCTCCCAGCTCCCTCCCTTTGCCCAAGAGTGAGGGCCCCTTCTCGTTTCTACACCAAAGAACTTGTCTCTTCCTGGAAAGGTCATTCCAAGGGCCTCCTCATACGTGAGCCCTTCCCTGACCCCCTTCCTAACTGTCTTCCTTATCCTGGAATGACCCCATCCATGTTTATCTGGATGGGCTTGCCCCAGAGCCCCGCAGGAGAAGCTAGGCTCATTGCAGGGAGGCACTCCCCAATTTGGCCAGCATCATGGTGGAGCACAAAGAGGGTGAGTTTTGACGGTAAGGGCCCTGGGTTTGAGTACTAATTCCTGAATCCGATTTCATTGTGTGACCTAGAGCAAGGACCTGAATCTGAACTTCAGTTTTCATAGTCTGAGATGCTCCTCCACTCCCCACCCCCTTCCTCCCCTCCCCGCCCCCCCCCCCTGCCCCAGCTGCCTTGACACTATGGTGAGTGGAGGCAAACCTGCAGCCCTGGGAATACAGTGTGGTCATGATCCCAAAGCACCAAGTACTCTCCTTCACCAAAAGTCATTCTTTCTTTTGTCCTGAGAAGCAGGAGGCTGGCATCACTTTCTCTGCTTGTAAAAGAGATTGACCTCATAAACCTTTGTTGAAATGACTAAAATGTTGGGTGGATTCAAGTGCAAAGTAGTGATTGTCTCTGTTAGCCCACAGATCTCCAAATACCTTCCCTTCCTAGTCAAGACACTCTGACCTCTGGCCATTCTTCGGCTGCATCAAAACGTTCTTCTGGATCTTTAAGCAATATGCCCTGAGGGGCTCTTAGAGGTGGTGGAAACCCAATGAAAAGGAGACTTCAGCCCTTGGGTCCAAAGCAGGGGCTACTTACAGATGCCCCTCCCAGCCCCCCTTACCTTTACACCACCCACCCACTCTGCTCCCAGAGTAACAGAGCACACAGGTAGAAAGACACCAGTCAGTTCTGTCCCAACACTGGGACGTTTTTCAGAACTCTAAGGCCCATCAGGGTTGGCTTCTGAGCAGAGCAGAGTGTCCATGAAGAAATCTGCCTGATGTGGGCACATGCCCTGCACAAGGGAGGAGAACAGAACTTATAGACAGTGCCCTTCCTTGGTTATGGGATGGACTCAGTGGTGTCTGACACTGCTTCTAAATTAGAGGCCCTGGATCTGGCCAATGCCCCAGATAAGGTCTGCAGCTGACCTCAGCTTACTCTGTGAGATTCATAGAACTTAAAACCAACAGGAAAGAACCATCTTGATCCCATTTCAAGGTTTCTATGTCTTGCTAGTTTGCAAGGACTAGGGGTGAAGAAAAAATGCATTGGATTCTTTTGGGGGGAAGCCAGTTGGAAGCCCCCTGAGCTAACTTCCTTCACTGTGATCCTTGGAGGTTTTGGGCCTGGGGCTCTCTGGGAGCTGCCAGGGGCAATGGCACCCTAATAAAAGCAGACCTGCTTTAGGTCTGTCCCGATCACCCACAGCAGGCCAGGCCTCTGTTTCCATCCCTCCAGCCTGCTCCCCATTCTCACAAGGACCTTGTCTCTGGGCTCCTGACCCCACCCCATGCTGGTCTATTATGAATTCCTTCAGAGCAAGAAAGAAAAAAAAAAGAAACAGTTTTGTGTATTTTGAGAAGTCAGAGGCTGGTTTTCTATGTTCCTCCCCTCTGAGAGAAAGCACATTGGCTGCTTCCTTGTGGCACATTCTCTAGGAGCAGCCTCCTCTCCTCGGGCTGGGCTGGGCCCTGGGCTGCCTCGGACCCTGGCTGGGAGAGCCGCCGGGTGTCAGCTGAGTCTCATTTCCTTTGCCTGCTGTATATACTCGCTGTTAGTGCTTAAACGGAATTCAGATCAATTAAACTAACGTTGTTTGACATGGTATTTCTCCGTCCAAGATCAATATTCCTGCGTGTGACAGGCTGATTCTGGAGGCCAGGATGTTTATTATTCCTAGAGCTTACCTATAGACCTGGCTTTTGTCTCTGTGATAGAAACCAGCTCTTCCTTTGCAGGCTGGGGGCCAGGGCGTGACAGGGCTCTCATTCCTCTGGTCCAGATTTCTAATTGGAAGAGCATGCCTCTTGGTTGAGCCCACACATGACAGCTCTTCCTTTCAGTTTCTTTGGTTCCTTTTAGGACCAGACTTCCTCCAGAATCCACATCACTGGGACCAGGGTGAGGCCATAGCTAGAAGGACCCCAGGTCTGGACCATACCTTCTTTAATAAAGCCCCATGGCTCCAGGTGAAGGACCTGCTGCCTTAAAGTGAGACCCTCCAGACAGGAAGCACCGTTAAGTAAATCAGGGGCTAACCTTGGAAACCTAGGTCCAAAGTGGATCCCTGATTTACCGGGAGGATGTCTCCTGCACTGTTCTCTCAGATGAAGGGGGTTCGATGAAATGATTTCCTGAGTCCCTTCCTGCTTTGACATTCTCTGTTCTCATGCCTCTCCTAACTCAGACACCCATTCTAACATTTGGGAATGTGTATGTATGTCCAGGTTCTCTCTGGCTCCGATATTCTGGGTTCTAAGTCCCTCCCAGCTCCAACACCCTTTGTTCTAAATGATTGAGTCCTTTCCAGAGCTGATAATCCATGGTTTACAGTCCAGGGGTCTTCCCAGCTTCCATAATCTAATTCTCTCCATTTCACTGCAACCAAAGTAGGAGCCAGGCTAGATTTGTGAATTAGAGCAGCCTCCCAAGGCATGAGGGATCTCGGTTGTCTGATATTCTGTGGCTTCCATGATGCTACCTTGGTCTATAAAGAGCTGGTTATCTCTGTGTTCCAGACCATCGGGTCCCTGCCAGCACCGAGTCCATAGTCTCTGCTTCTAGATCCCTTCAAATGCTTTAGCATTCTAAGGTATTTGGTAAGAGAGGTCTCTCTGCTCCTCCTCCTACCGCTAGGCTTTTGCACTGATCTCTCCCTTACACCTGGAGTGCCAACCCCTCTCTCCTCTGCCCCTCAGCATCCTTGGCTCCTGTAGCATCTTCTGAAGGGATCTCTCCCCACTCCCAGATGCCAGAGGCTCCCTCGACAAGCTTACCTCTACATTCCCCTGGAGGTGTTCTTCCAGGGACCGATTTATATAGTTGTCTCCCCGATGTGGAGGGGGGTGGCAGGAACCTGGGACCTGGCCCCTCCTTAGTCAGCTTTTGGCATACAGCCAATGTTTCACAAACGCCTGTTGATTGACCGATTGATTGACTCCCCCCTGACATTTCCTCAGAGGCCACGTTGGGCTTTTCTCATGAACTCTTTCCTTTTAGACTGAACCTGGGCTGTGCCCTCCGGCTCATCTTTGCCCTGCTGTTGGCTCATATAAATCTTATTCATGTTTAGCCTGGCCCTTGTCCAGGACAGACCTGGGCTCTGGGAGAAGCCCGAGGACCATTTATCAACTTAACGGCAGCGGGAACCACAAGCTGTTTTCTCCACTGTTCAATTCCCAGTCCGAGGGCTCTAAGCAGTCACTTAATTGTCATAATCTGAGCTGTGCCCCCTAACTGCCCTGCCTTGGCAGCTATGCCTGGGTCCCCCGGTCCCATTTCATTATGTGGAAAAGAGGCTGGGGAGAGAAGCAGGTACTAGTGGTGGCCACGCACCTTGTTTTCTCATCCAAATGCTTTTTTTAAATTATTAAGAGTGGAAATGACACAGGCTGGCATCTTATAGGCTTGATCAGTCACAGAAATGCTCTTGCTTTTGTTTGGTGAATGAACTCAGGGAAATTGGAACTTAGTGAGATCTGAGCCCCTTCCCAGCCCATAGGCCAAAAAATCGTCCCTGGCTTTGTTTTCTCTGGGCCTTGACCCAAAGTAGCCCGAGAGAGAATCGCAGCTCTGAGACTCAGAAAAGGAACTGGCAGCATTTTCTTGGCACTTTAAGGGTTGCCAAGCATAGATATCGCAAGCCTGTGTGCAAGGATTATCCTTATTTTACAGATGAGGAAACTGAGGCTTATTCAGACTCACACAGCTAGGTCAAGATAAGATCTCAGGTTTTCCTGACTCAAAATCCACCCCTTCTTCCCCAGAGTTCCCTGGCTCTAATTGTAGAACCATAAGTTCACAGAATTTGGTCATATAATCCAGCAAGGGGGACTCCAGGGAAGATGAGCCCACCTTTTCTCAGGATGGCCTGTTCTACTCTTGGTTGTTTCTCATTTGGGGCAAGTTCCTCTCTGCCCAAATCAAGTTTAAACTTTCCTCTAGGCAGCTCCTCACACCTTCTCCCCTGTTCCTGGTTTTACTATCTGGGCCCAAACAGAATAAATCTGACTCCTCCTCCCATGAGGAAAACAGTGCTTTAAAGACTCTCCCCTCATCTCCAAATGGGTTCTTGAGATGTGATAGATCTTTGACTATTATTGAATGAGAACAAAAAGGAATATACACACACAAAATACATGCATTCAAATATGTATATGTTTGTATATATTTGTATGTATTTCTCAGCTGGGCATGAAACCTTAATAAAAATCAGCCATTTATTAGGTGATTAAAAATCTCACAGACAAATGCAGAAAAGCATAAATACCAGACAAACACATTATTGACCACAATGCAATAAAATTATATTAAGGGAAGGTCCATTACAGAAAAGATTAATTACTAGATATTAAATAATTTAAACCAAAGGAATTGGTGAGTCAAAGAAAGAGTTATAGAAGCAATAGGTAATTTCATTGAAGATAACAACAACGAAATCCATACTAAATATTTTGGCATTCAACTAAAACAAGCCACTTGAAAATTTAGATCTCTAAGCACTTAGATAATCAAAAGAAGAATTAGAGGGGCGGAGCCAAGATGGTGGAGTAGAAAGACTCACATTTGCTAGCTCTGAACCCACAGCCCATGGATTCCCTCTAAAAAGAACTCCTGACAAATTCTGGAACAGTGGAAGCTGTGAAGAAACACAGTGAAGGAGATTTCCGTTGCAGAGAGCCCGGAAAAACCGACCGCAGGGATACTCTGGACGGGAGTGCTCCACAGCCCTGCCCCGGCCATGCGGCACTGAGAGGAGTGAGCAGAGCCCAGCAGGCGTCAGGGACCTGAATCTCCGGCAGCTGCGAAGGTCCCTCCACCCACAGACGCACAGGTCAGTGAGAGAGAAGGGCTGAGAGGGGAGCGGGGGATCTCCGGGACTCGGACCCCCTCGGGAGGCGGGGCGGCTGCGGCAG
>CM053769.1:93150577-93175446 GCA_028658325.1 Potorous gilbertii | reverse complement strand
GGGGGCAGACAGCACCTCCCTCCCTCCACAAATACACAGCTCCTGCCTAGGCAGCAGCCTAAGCCTCTGAGAGTTTAAGGACTTGCTCACAGAAACGTGAACAAATCCCAGGTCTCCCTTGCTCTGAGGCTGGCTCTCTCCACCAGGCAATACCAGCTCTTCTTCAATCAAGAGGCAATTATCAAGTGCTTGCTGGATGCCTCCCCTCTGAACTCAAGGGTGGGGATGAGATGTCACGAATGAGACAATCCTTCCCTCTGAGGAGTCTCCATTGTGAGAGGCATGATAATAAACAATAGAAAAGCACCTTGCGAGTCATTATACAGTCCATGTGCACCAAGGCCTGGTGGGGATGGAAAGCTTCCTGAAGAAGGTGATGATTGAGCTTCAAAGGAAGGGAGGAATTCAACAGGGGAGGGGAGGGAGGAGGGAGGGCATTCCAGGAATGAGGGACAGCCAAGGCAAAGGCATAGAGGAAGATTCAGCATCTTAATCAATATCTATTTCATGAAATTCGGGTGGCATGTTATTCAAGTGTTAGAGAAAGGAGGGTAAAGATGTTACCCATGAGACTCAGGAGGAGATGGCCTGGGCTAGACCATGGTCTGCAACTTTAGAGAAACCCCAGATCCAGGGAATTATGGGAGTATGAGTAGCTAAGTACTGGAGGGGAAACAGAGCTCTGTGTGTGTATGTGCATGTGTGTGTGACCGTATAGGTACAGATTCTCTCTGCAGTGTGATATTCTGTGATTTGTCAAGAAATGGGAGCTACCACTCAACCACTCCAGAGAGAATCCTACTTGAATACCTCCAGTGATGAGGAACTCACTACTTCTAAAGGCAATCAGTCCCTTAGATTATTGATTATCTCCACTGTTTTATACCACATTCTGTGGGGCCCTAATGAGAAACATGGAGAACATGAGTTTAAAATCTAATTCTACACTTTGCCAGCTGTGTTACCTTGGCTGACCCTTTTCCGTACCTGAGCCTGGGTTTCCTCAGGTCCTCAGGGGCCTTCCAGTGATGCTCTTTTAAATCAAGTCAGGCCAACTGGCATTTATTAACCGCCTTCTGTATGCCAGGACCTGGGTCAAGCATGGAGCCTATAAAGAAGGACAAAAAGCCAGTCTTTGTCACCAGGGACTCACAGGGCAGATGGCAGGTGAAGGCCTTTGTACAAACAAGCTACAGACAACTTGGAGACATTTGACAGAGGGAAACCACTAGAATAAGGAGGTTGGAAATGACTTCTTGCGGGCACCAAAGAAATCTGAGTAAATATGACACAATCGTGTATTTGGGGGTGTCACCCTCTTGGTCCCATTCCCTTCCTTGACTCTCCCAGCCCATATTAATTCAGTGTGGTGGTTCAGTCATTTTCCAGTCATGTCAGACTCTCCCTGACCCCACTGGGGATTTTCTTGGTAGATACAGGAGAGGTTTGTTGGTTTGTCATTTCCTTCAGCAGCTCATCTTGCAGATGAGGAAACTGAGGCAAATAGGGTTAAGGGAGTTGCCCAGGGCCACGTGGTTGGGAAGCGTCTGAGGCCATATTTGATCTCAGGAAGGTGTCTCTCCACTGTGCCGCTTGGCTGCCTGCTTCAAGTGTCCTAATCACTGGGGGATGGGGTGGGGAGGGACAGGGTGTGCTAATTGGCACAAAGTACTCCCAGAAGTTCTGAGTGACAGGCAGATGGCATCATGGCTACAACTCTGGGAACAGCAAACTCAGCCCTGCAAGTTGGGGCAGCTGGCTCCCTGGTTTCCAGTATCAACCTTCCTCAAATTGTAACAAGTTAAAGAGAGAGAGTATTCGAGGTTATCCTTTCAGATATTCCCAGAGAAACTCTCCTGCTCGTCTCCCAACCGCCTGCCTGCGTTTGACTTTCCTAGTTTGATGAAAACGGAAATGTTCCAGAAGGAAGGAGGGAAGAGGAGGGACAAGCCCCAGAGGCTCGGAGAACCGTCGCAACAATGGGAAGCCTGTCTATACCGCTTTCAGGTTTGCAGAACACATTACATGTATAACTTCAGTTGCTCCTCACAACAACCCTGGGAGGTACATGCCATTTTGGGCCCCATTTTACAGATGAGGAAACTGAGGCAGGTTACATGATTTGCCCAGGGTCACATAGCTCTTCAGTGTCTGAGGCTGGATTTAAACTCATCTCCCTGAATCCAGGTCCAAAGCCCCTTAACAACTTCGATTCAAACCCTGGCTGAGAGTTGCCCATAATTATGGTCATAGCTCTGGAGCTGGAAAGGAATGACCAAGTCATTTAACTCAACCCTCTCATTTTAGAGATGGGGAAATAAGTCCTAGTACCTTGCCCACAGTCACACACTGGGGCCTCAGTTTCCCTTCTGTAAAATAAGGAGATTGAGTTGGAGGACTGATCTCTGAACATCCTGCATTGCAGAGATACTAGGATTGTGTTCATCCGTCTGGCCAAGTGTATTTGCCCATGGGTGCAAGGAATGCAGGGTGGGGAGGATGAGTTACTGGAGCCAGTGAGCCTGACTCCAGGTTCTAGAAATACAGGGAAGTCATAGAGGAAACTGGAGCCCTGTGTCCACAAAGCTGAGTAGAATTGGCAGTCGTGTGTTTGGAGAGGCCTCCTGAGTCATGCTGCATGACACCCTCTCTGGGAAAATGGGGGGAGCTGAGACACGTGAGCCCTTCTGCCTTTGCCACAGCCTTTCCCCTGGGGCTCAGGTTTCCCTTTCCTGAAAGATGAGCAGCATATTTTTACTAATAATTCCTTCTTGAAACAGATACCCCTACAGTGCCCGGTAGCAGCTGCTCCCCTTGACAGACAGTGTAGACACTGTCATATGTGTGTGGATGTGTGCTACAGATACATGTGTGCATGTGTGTGCTTGCACATGAATGATGAGAGTCTGGAGCCCCAGTCACATCCTTAGACACTCAGTAGGAAACTGGCCACATCTACTCCAAGAATTGGTCCCAAGAGTCAGGAAAGTGATCTTGGATTGTCAGTTTACTCATCTTGAAAATGGGAATGATCATATGTGCAATTCCAATTATGCAGGTTGTGAAACTCAGAGATAGTAAGTGTCAGGAAATGTTTTAACTGCTTTTTGTCCAAGCCTGAGACTTTATAAGTGAAAGAAACTTCTTGTGAGCAAACTCATTCACTGATGCCCATTGTTACTTAACAGTTGCCTGAGGCATTGAGATATTAAGTATCTCATCCTTTGGGTTACTGTATATGAGGGGCAAAACTTGAAAGAGCTCTTCTAAACCCCAGACTGGCCCTCAGTCCTCTCTGTTCTGGTGGCTCTTTGCCTTGAAGGACACAATCACCTGACAAGAATTTATTAGGCATGGACTCTCTGGGACCCCTTGGGTTTTCTTGGCAAAGATACCACAAGTGATTTGCCACCTCCTGCTTCAGCTCATTTTACACATGAGAAAGCTGAGGCAGACAGGGTAAAGTGACTTGCCCAGGGTCACACAGCTACAAAGTGTCTGGGATTGCATTTGAACTCAGGTCCTCCTGATTCAGGCTGGGCACTCTATCAATTGGGTCCCCAAGCATTAAACACCTACTATGTGCCAAGTCCTGGATTTACAAGTCCTGTGATACAATTAACAAAGAATGAAACAATGATTAAACAATTCCTAGTGGAAGGGAGCTGACACACTAACAAGGTTACACTGGTCATACATGACTGAACCTAAAGCCAAGCCCCAGTTCCAGAGAGCAGAGGCCTCAGTGAAGCAGAACCCTGAATTCTCATGTTCACAGGGGTTCCCCTGAGCGGGGGATGAGCCATGCTTGAGTTATGTTTGAGAGGTCACAAAGTACATCATCCTAGTGCGTGTGAGCTTAGGGGAGAAATCAGAAAATCAGAGGTGGAGAGTGGGCTGAGGCTGCCCCACAGGCCTCTGGGGGCCCTTTCAGTCCAGGGTGAACCCATGACCTAGTCCAGAGTACCTGTAGCCTCAAGGCCACATATAGCCCTCTAGCTCCTCAAGTGCAGCCCTTTGGCGGAATCCAAACTTCCCTAAACAAATCTCTTTCATATAAAGATTTATTCTGTAAAACTTGGACTCACTTGAATGGGCCACCCCCAAGGACCTAAAAGGCCACATGTTACCTGGAGGCCACAGGTTCTCTACCTCTGATTTTAGAAAAAGATCTGCCTTTTACAGATCAGGAAATTAGAGACCAGAGGAGTGAGACTTGACTGAATAAGGCCAGTGGGCCAAGATTGGAATTCTACCACAGCAAACATGGGTGCAGTCAGAGAGAGATGTAGAGGGGTCTTTCCCTGGAGGAACTTGGTCTTACACAGGACACTCCAGCAGTAAGCTAAAACTGGCTATATGCCTTGTTTGCCTTGCTCCTGCCTGCTTCTAAAATGAAAACAACTTTTGAGGGGTCGGCAGTCACTTTAATAAAATATATTTACCAATAGAGAAAATACAAGGAAAGAAATAAAGACCAACAGACAGGGCTTCCAACTGTCTGACCATAAGCAGTACATACATCCCATCCTGGCCAAACAAACACTTCCAATGAGTGATCTCCAAAGTAAAACTTCAGTATTTATATACTTTTCAGAGCCGGAGGGCAAGACCCTCTGACTCAGTGCCTCAATAGAAATTAACAATATGTATCTGAAGCCTGTGAATGGACCCTCCCCTCACCCACCATTAACATTACAGTGACTTACCTAGGGTCACTACAACTAGGAAGTGTCTGAGGTCAGATTTGAATTGAGGTCCATGCGCTTTGCATCTTATTGCCACCTAATTATTTCCATGTTCTCTCTCCTATTATAATGTGGTCTCTGGGAGGTTGGGGGGTGGTCTGTTATTTATTTCTTCATTTCTTTATTTCCCTAATGCTGAGCAGAATGCTAGGCACAGAGTTCACGCATGCTGATTAATTTCCAGCAATGTGATGCTAACATGAGAACACGGTATTCCAGGTGTTGTCTAATCAGGGATGAGGACACAAGGATGCTCACCTTCCTAAGGCAGACCAAGATCTGAATCGGCACTCCAGCTACCTTCTTCCCATGGTCTGGTGATTGTGCTCTGCCTCAGATCAGGTCCTCTGTCCCCTCCCCACAGGGTCCTGTTCTTCTGACTGGCTGCCCCCTGACCTCTGCCTTTTTGCCCTGTACCCCTACTTCCCACAACCTGCTCAAAGAACAGTGATCACATCCATAGTGCTGTGTCGTGGGAGAGTTTGACAGTCACATTCGCTGGCTCTGAGACTGCCCAGATGCCTAGAGCCCTCTCTGACAACCACTACCTAACATGGCCCTCAATCCCACCAGATACTAAGGTCCATGATGACTGAACCCACTTTACTTTTTCTTGTGGGGCCTCCTCTATTTACCACAGTGCCTGGCACATGGCCAATCCCTTGTAAATGATTTTTCCTTCATTCCCTTTCTTAGCTTTCATATTGCCATGCTCCTCACTCTGAGCCTTCAGGCCCCTTATAACCCCTGCTCCTTTGCAAAGGAGTGGTTCTCTCATCTCATACTTTTCTTTAAACTCAAGCGTGAGTTTATATTTGTCTCAATTGTGCTTCATCTTCACCCTCTACATGAATTGTAAGGCATTCCTGTCATTTCCACCTATCATGAACGCTCCAAGATCGATGACTAAGTGGCCCATAAAATGCTGCTTCTCGTCCCCTTCAGACACAGGCTAAAATCAACAATCCATGGTTTGTCTGTTCTCATCCCTAAGAAGATCCCAAGAGGCATGATCCCTTTTAGCCATGAGGTCTCCATGCCTTTTGATTCCACTGCCAGCCCACACTGGCCTTCCACAGGAGCACAACAGCTCATTGGCCATTGGACAATATCTCTGACACGGCAGCACACTTCGGAGAGTGGTCAGTGGTGAGGCAAGCTCTTAGCTGCCTTGGCCCACATTTCTTCTGGGGCATAAGGCAGAAGTTGAACAGGGCTGCAATAAGAATGACAGCTAATGTTTTCTCCATTTTACAGATGAGGAAACTGAGGCTTGGTGACTTGCCCACAGTCTCTGAAACAGGATTAGAATGTGTCCTCCTGACTGTAAGTGCAGCTCTCTAGCTGTGGGGCCAACAGTCACTCCTTGTTTTCTTTGGGCTTTGTATGTCACCAAGACTCATGGATTGCCAACTTGAGTGCGGGGCTGGTATTCCGAGAATGTGATCCAACCTGGAGGGAGGGGCTCCTGTGTTGGGCAGATACTCTGACAGATTTATGACAGGCAGGTGATAAGATCATGAGAACAGAGAGTTAGGATTGGGCAGGACCTTAGAGGTCGGGAAGGCCAATTCTCACATTCTACAGATTAGGCAAGTGATGACTCTTGAGGCCCAGTGACTCAGCCAGGGTCGCCCGGAATGTTTGAAGCATGCCTGGATTCCATGGTCTGACCCTACATCCAGGGCGCTTGCCTCTCTGCCATGTTTTTAAAACCAGACTACTCTCCATTGAGTTACTTATCCCTCCCAACTCTGTGTCATCCAGTGATTGGTGAACATGCTGGGGACATTTCCTTGTGGGTAAGATGAGAAGCTTCACATGGTGGTTTATCCCCACCCTCCCTTTGCCAGACACTGGAGCCTCTGCCTGTCTCCCATGCCCGGACCCATCGCCTGGGGCCGAATCCTCTTGACAGTGAGAATGTATTCTAAGAAAGCTGAGCCATCAGTGATAGCTTCTGACTCAGATGGCTCAGTTCTCAACATTGGACTTTCAGTTACCAGAGAGTCAATCATCCCCCTGCCAGCCCCTCTTCTGCTGTCATCCCTAACATTCTTTCATTTCAAAGGACAACCTTCCCCCACCTGCAGCAGGCTGCCAAGCAGGTCTTGGATTTGGAGAGATGGTGCTGGTGCATTTCTAAGAGATCCTTCTCCAGCTCCTATCCCCTGGCAGGGCCTGTCTGCTACAGCTGATTTAGAGAATCTCATCTTCCTCCCTTCTGATCACCCCCTAGCCAGTAGCCAGAGGGCCTGCTCTGGGTGCCCAGGGGCCAGGAGGGGCACAGAAGAAGAGAAGACTGCTCTCCATTTCCTCTCAAACAGAGCCATTGTCTGCATTTCCCCCTAGAACAAAGACGATCCCACTCTCTGGCCCCCTTCTGGGCTTGCCACTTCCTGTGGTCTTACTCCAAACACAATGAGTGCCCATTGATTAGGCTGCGTGGCCTATCAAAGTGGGCCCCAAGCTTATCAGGTTTTCACAAATGGTGCACAGAAAGGCTGGCTACTTTGATTGCCAATTGCTGGGCTCTAATCAGATTTCTCTTCTCCAAACAGTGATCCTTTCAGAGGCCCCCTTGCCCAGGACATCAAAGGCAGGGCTGGGCTCCCTATCTGTGGGGAAGCTCATTAGAGGAACGTTGTCAGGGTTATAATCGGGGGGCACTTTGACTTCTGGATTCCAAGGCTTTCCTTTCCTATCAGCCTGGGAGGTCCTACGTGAGAACAAAGTGGCTCAGAATGACAGATGGGCATTTCAGAGCTTGTGGGCCCCTCCCAGACAGGGGCCTCCAGGGACCTTCTTCTGGCAATTCTCTGGCCTGGAGCTCCTCAGCCTGCCTGCTTCTTCCTCCAAGGGCAGCAGCTCTTGGTACAGCATCCTGGGCTGGGCAGGGGCCTTCTGTCACCTGGCTCCTCTGTTATCCGAAATCAGAGAGACCATCAGAACTGGGAGGGGGCCTGAGAACAAGGAAAGATGGGGCTAGGAGGGAGCTCAGAACAGGGAAGGTCAGAGCTGGGAGGGAGCTTAGAATGTCAGAATTGGAAGGCTGGTAAAATACAGAATAGAGAAAGCTTCCCTTGGGAGGTCACCTTCTAACATGGAGTAGAGATTATCAGATTTCTCAGGAACCTTAGGTATCATCTGGTCCACATCCAAATTTTAAAGCTGGCAAAATGAGACCAAGAGGAACTAGTCAGTTTGGTTACTTAGTTTCTCTACTGGCTCCCAGAAACATTTATCAAACACCCAACATATGATGGATCCTGTGCTGGGTACTGGAGATCAAAGACCAAAGTTGAACTACACCTTCCCTGAAGAAACTTCTGTTCTCCAGGAAGAAAAGACAGACACACCAACAGGGCAGCCTGGAGAACGTAGTCAGGATAAATGCCATATAACTTCAGAGGGAAGACATGGGAGCAGGGCCATTCCTAGAGACCTCTTGTAGCAGGGCCCCAGGACCATCCAAGAATGGAGCTGGGGATTTGAAGGGGTGGAAGAGAGAAGGGGAGCATGTCTCATGTTGACAGTGGACTGGCCCTGGAGCTGGCTCCCCTAATTGTCTTGTGCCAAGTGAGAGAGTCAACGCCCTCCTACCTTGGCAAAGATAGTCGTTCCCTTTGGGTGAAAGGTCACCTGCCATCACTCCCCACATCCTGTGTCAGTCTGTGCCTTCTGTCTTTCTAATAGGGAGCCCAGGTGGGCAGCATGAAGCCACATTTCAATGTTTAATGTGTTTCAGGACCCATTGTTTGGGGTCCTGCCTCTAATGGGGAATCCCACCACAAAATGTCCATCCCACTCTCTGGGGTTTTGGTGGAAAGGAACAAGGATTTATGAAGAACTTCCTATGTGTCATACACTGTGCCAAGTGCTTTACAACTATCTCATTTCATCCTTGCAATCTCTATTATCATCCCCATTTTACAATTGAAGAGACTAAGGCAGCACAGGCGAAATAACTTGCCTAAGGTCATAGAGTTAGGAAGTGCCTGGGTAAGAATTGAACTCAGGTCCCCCCCACTCCAAGTCTATGCAATGGGTGAAATAAAGAACTTGGGTAAGAATGGGTCCTTGCACCTCCTGAAGCCCAGTACCAAACCAAGGAGCATTTCCTAATTGTTTACTATGTACCAGGCACTGGGCTGAGCCCTGGGGATATACAGATAGACAAAAGGTGGCCCTGCCCTCAGCCCTCTTTTCACTGGTCTAGCACAGGATAGCTGTAAGGCAGAACAGGTCACCACAGTCTGAAGTACGTTGGGAAAACTGGCAAATGCTCCCACTCAGGGCTACATTCCTGCGTTTGTTGATTGTCTAGATTTGAGAAAGTGATGGAGAATACACTAATAATGCATGTTAAACCTTCAAGTGCACCAAGTGTTACTAGAAGGCAGGTAGTTAAACATGCATCAGCAGCACACCACAGCCCCACTGAGGTCTCTGGGAGGTTTGGTGAGGATGGAAGTTGAGCCACAGTAGTGTTGAGGTGAAGGGCAACTAAGGGAATCCATACTGCACAGAGCTCTGGACTCACGTTCAGGAAGGCTCATCTTCCTGAGTTTGAATCCACCCTCACACACTTATTAGCTATGTGACCCTGAGCAAGTCACTGCACCCTGTCTGTCTCAGTTTCCTCATATGTAAAATGTGCTGAAGAAGGACATGGCCAACCACTCTAGTGTCTTTGCCACAAAAATCCCCAGTGGAGCCATGAAGAGTCAGACATGACTGACAAACACCTAAATAACAAAAATCAGGGTGAAGCTTCCTGGAGGAGGTGCTTTTGAACTGGAGTCCCTAAGACTTTGTTCTCCAATCCTTGGTCCCAGGCTCTCTTCATGGAGATCTATATCGAGTTCGTTTTTTTACTTCCACATCATTCTGTCATCTCACACTGACCCTTCAGCAGATTGCGCCTCACAGATCACTTTTCATGTGGATTGTGCCCAGCCACAGTTTTTATCTGGTGGAATTTTTTAACCCAAGTGAAAGATTTTACCTTTGACCTTATTCAATTCCACTGGATTCATTTTAGCCTATCATGCTCTAGCTCATCGATGTGTCTGTCTCCTAACTCTGTCATCTAGTGTGTGTGTGTGTGTGTGTGTGTGTGTGTGTGTGTGTGTGTGTGTGTGTACCTGTATTCAGGTGTGTGTTTGGGCATGGAGTTTTGTGTGTATGCGTATGTATGTGCGCACATATATGTGTGGTTCTCCAAGGGTTTGTTTTTATCCTATATTGAAGCCAAAAGAGTCCTAGTATATAGACATTTGAAGTTGAAAGTAGGTTATCGGTGGTTCTTCAACACTGTTAACAAATTAACTTGCAGTTTTATTATACAATGCATATTTATATAATCACATGCATGACATAATATACATCATCTAATTTATATAATACACAATAAGGAGGGAACTGATGTTGAGAGAGATGGAAAAGGACTTGTCCAGGGTCACGGTGGGGGGAATGTTGGGGTGATCAGGACTGAGGCAGGACTTTCTAGTTCCTTCCTGATTAAGGGCAAATGCCTTAATCTAATAATCTAAACTATTCTGTGTTGTTCAGTTGTTTCAGTCCTATCCAACCCTTCATGCCTCCAGTTGGGGTTTTCATGGCAAGGATACTGGAGTGATGTGCCCTTTTCTTCTCCAGTTTATTTACAGATGAAGAAACTGAGGCAAACAGGGAGAAGTGTCTTGCCCAGGGTCCCCCAGCTAGGAATTGTGTGAGGTCAGATTGGAAGCCCCGAAGATTCCTGATTCCCAGCCCAGTGCTCTATGGCACCACCTAGCAGTTCCCACTCATCTTGGTTCGTTCTAACGAAGAGGCTTGTGTCTGCTCCCCCCAATCCCTGCTGTCCTGCTAGGAAGCCATGCAGAGTATCATGGGTGACTCTAGGGACTCTAGGGACTTGAGAGAGCACCCAGAACGATCTTACACCAAGGCACTGAGAACCCTGAGATCATAGACCTGGGCAGGGCTGTCTAGTCCAGTCAGGGAAGCCAAGTATTCACAGAGGTGGGATTCAAACCCACACCCGTGGACTTCAAAAATAATTTGACCAAGGTTCCGTAGTTAGTTGCTGGGACAGGTGGGATTGGATCCCAGGTCTCTGGTGCTTATCCTATTGCCCTAAGTGTACAGAGCCTCTGCCCACATCCCCATGACCTCACTGCAGTGTGTTGGTCTTCCCTCTCTCACTTGTGATAATGTTATCAAGCTGTGTGGGCTTGGGAGGGTCAGGGCTTTCACCACCTCCAGAAATCTGCAGACCGACAGTCCCCATGTGTGCGGACCAGGATGTCACAGCACGGCCAAAGCAGTCACAGCACATGGGCTCCTGGCAGGGCCAAATCCGAGGCAACTGGTCATAAGCTGCCCACCTACCCATGAGAGGTAGGCCAAGTCTTCCAGGTGATATTCCAGGGCAGGGCCCAGACTTTGCCCTCTTCAGTGACCCATAGGCCCAGTTGAGTGTCTTGTGCCTATGAATGGGATCCATTCCTCAAAGGACTGAAGGTTCCAGGCACACTCAGCGTGTGATCTATCCGTGTGGCACACCTTCCCTCTTATCCTCTGTAATTATGGTTTACCACCCGGCTCTGGCAAGTTCGGAATGTAGCTCACACGGGAGAAAAAGGATCTCCAAACCCAACAACAAATATCTAAGAAAACAGAGCATATTAGGGACAAGACAAGTTTTATGTTATTCTACAGCTAGAGTGTTAGGCCTGGAGTCAGGAGACTTGAGTTCAAATCCAGCCTCAGATACTTCCTAGCTGTGTGATTCTGGGTAAGTCTCTTAACCCTGTGTACCTCAGTTTCCTCATCTGTAAAATGAGCTGGAGAAGGTAAAGGCAAACCACTCTAATATTTCTACTAATAAAATCCTAAATGGGATCGCAAAGATTTGGATAGGACTGAAATAACTGAACAAAACAACACCAGCATGTTGTAGAATGGCAATGTTCGTTTCCTGACATTCTGCTGCACCCCTTTTTCACTCTAGGACCCCAAATGGGCCTCCAGCCTTGGGCTACCCCATAAGTGCTTGTGCTCCATTCAGAAGGGAGCTGTGTTTTCTGACTTACCACAAGCCTGGCTGATGAGTCATTAATGATTACCCCAGAGGCTCTTGGGAGTCACTGGAGATTTATTTGCACAAGGTCACAGCATAGTCAAGCTGCCTGTAGGATTATAAATCTGGCAGCTATGCAGAGGGTGAATTGGAGGGGAGATGAAGTGGAGGCAAGCAGCCCCTTTAGAAGGCTATGTCTGAAGGTCAGTGGTGGTCATGTGAGGCAGAGAAAGGGCAGAGTTGAAGCAGCAGGATGGTGCAGGGGGTAGTGACAATATTGGAATTAGGAAATCCTGAGTTCAAATCTAACCTCAGGCACTTATCAGCTGTGTGAGCCTGGCCTTAACTGTCACTTAACTGTATGTAGGGTTTCTTCATCTGTAGAGTGGCACCTACTTCCAGGACAAATGAGTACAAATTTATAAAGTACTTTAAGGTACTTTAAGGTAGCCCTGTGTAAGTGCTGGCTAGTCTTCTTTGTTTTATGGAAGTAGAATCAGCAGGGTTAGATGAGCGGAGTGTAAAAGAGGAAAATTAGGGAGATGCCAAATCTCCTGACAGAAGTGTAAAGTTTGAAGGATGAGATAAAGCACATCTTCTGTTGGGGCCCATTGTGTTTGAGATGCCTTGGGCCTCCCAAGACTTCCTACCCTCCCTGGAGGAGGGCCTTTGCTTGCCTGGAGGCCAGGAGGGGAGATGGTGCTTTGGGGGACATCTGCTGTGTCCATGGAAGCTCAAGAATCTCCAGGAGGAAAGGTGGACTTTTGATAATGTTCCACTAGCTGGCTGTGTGACCTTGTGTGAATGCTTCACTCTCTGTGGACCTCGGTTTTCTTATTTGTATCATAAGGGGTTTAGACTAGGCAATCTCCAACACCTCTCCCTGTTGTTAGTGCTGCGTCTAAAATAATTTTGTGTTAATTGCAAGTCTAGATTTGTGATCACTTCTCTGTGTGCCCTCAGGAGAACATACACTCTTTGAGAGCAGGGACGCATGTAATTTTTTTTGTCCTTTATCATGTCTGTGCCTAGCAAAGAGAGAGAAGAGAATGGGTAGGAAATATACCCAAGCTGATAGTTCTTTGACAGTCTTGTCTTCCCTGCTGAATTCCCCTGGAGACCTTTGGATGAATCCATTGGCATTGTCCTTCTGGTTCAGACTTCATCCCTCCAAGATGCCCAAGACTTCTTTCTTTTTCTTGTCTGGCTCCCTTACATTAACACATGGGGCCTTTCACCACTTCCCCAGCAGATGCTTAATCAATGATGTTCCTTTTAACTGTTTGTTGATTCGATAAAACTTTTATTGAGTTTGGTTTGCACCAGATCCAGTCCTAGGTTAATGATGTCGTTGAATTTATATCAGTTGGAAATTTCCCTGTGTTTACAAAACAGGATTTCTCCCAGGGTGGCCCTTGATCTAGATTACAGGCAATGCCCTGACTCATTTCTTTTCTTGGGCTTTGTTAAGCTCATGCCAGCCCTCACTAATGTCTATTCTGACCTGCCTGGAATCGTTCCTATTACTGGACCCCAATAATGCCCCCTTCCCTTCTACCTCCCAAATGCGTGAGTAATGTTGTGTCAGGTAGGCACTGCCTCCCAGGATACCCCAAATGTGTGGGTAATGTTGTGTCAGGTAGGCACTGCCTCCCAGGACACCCCAAATGTGTGGGTAATGTTGTGTCAGGTAGGCACTGCCTCCCAGGATACCCCAAATGTGTGGGTAATGTTGTATCAGGTAGGCACTGCCTCCCAGGACACCCCACATGTGTGGGTAATGTTGTGTCAGGTAGGTGCTGCCTCCCAGGACACTCCAGCGCTTTCAGGGACAGTGTCCTTTCTCCATCTGGCCCATAAATTTTCATCCCTGGTAATCGAAATTGACCAGACCTAAAGCCATGCTGGCACCATAACAGGTAGGGAACATAGCCCCTAGCAAGAAGCTGTGGTCTGAGAAACAACTCCAGTAATCTTAAACAGACCCAAGGGCCCTGATGCTCTCAGATGAGCCCAGGTCTCACATCCTGCCTCTGCCCCTTACTTGGCCGAAGTCACTTCCCTCTGTAGTTTTTTACCTCACAAGCAACTGGGGCAAATGAGGAGCTGGGAGAGCCTTGTAGTGGTTTATCAGGTTGATTGGATAAAAGACATAAAGGAACACTGATAAATCTAATGGCCATTCATGATTCCAGGGGACCAGACATGAGATGTGTTCCCCATGCCAGAGAGGTGACAGATGGAGGGGACCAAATGAGACAGATCTTTTATAAACTGATACTGAAGGATGTTATTTTCCCTGATTATGCAGAAAAATTTTGTATTGTTTTCTTTTTTTCCAATGGGTTGAAGGAAGAACAGAGAGAAATCAATTTCTGTTCATTTAAAAAAATAGATATGTGATGATGAGGGACTGCTATAGACGGGCTCTCCCTGAACCATCAGATGAGATCATTGTATCCTAAGGGTCAGTCACTGTTTTATTCTGCTATAACAGCCTACTCATGAAATGATTGTAAAGTAAAAACATAACACATTAATAAAACTTTAAAAAATATTTTAAAAATGAAGGGTAAGGGTATGGATGAAAGGAAGGAGGAAAAGAAGCAAGGAAGTGAGGGAGGAAAAAAGGAAAGGAAGAAGGAAGGAAAGCAAGAAAGAGGGGAGGAAAGAAAGAAGGGAGGGAGGAAAAAGAAGGAAAAAAGGAAAGAATGAAAGAAAAATGGAGAAGGAAGAAAGGAAGCTAGGGAGGAAAAGAAGGCAGGAAGGAAGAGCTAGATGAGAAGGTGTTAACCTTTGTGTGTGTGCCATGGGGTCCTTTGGCAGTCAGTCTGGTTAAACTTTTGGGCTCCTGAGAATCACGTTTTTAAACATATAAAGTAAAATATAGGATTAAAAAAGAAGTCATTGCTAAATAAAATTATAAAAATATTTTTAAAAAGTAATTTCATGGACCTAAGGTTGGGAACCCCTCAGTTCTATGGTCTCTCCCTGGAGGTCTTTTAGCAGAGATTAGATAATTATTTGGATATTTTAGTGAGTGTAGTTTATCAGGTATGGTTTGGTTTTGCTGAGGGGGTCACTAATGTCCCCTCCAAGTCTGAAATTTCTAGGATCCCACGATCAGACCAGGACATCAATGTCAAAGTCATTTTAGCCTTGGTCCTCACGGCATTCAGACATGTGGCCTCTAGTTCCCTCAGAGCAGCCAGGGTCTGCCCAGAGGTGCTTTGGATCTGCTCCTGGCTCATCCCTGATGACCCCATCCTTCCCCCACCCCATCCACCCACCCCTAATTGTTGCTGAAAACATCATGATGTAATGCAGTATCATGTGTCCAGAGTCCTCTTCGATTCATTCCATCTGCTCACACAGAGATAGCACTGACTGCAGCCCCATTTGGCCACTCGGGGCCTCCTCATTCCGGGAGGGACCTCAGCTACCTGTTGCTAGGCTACTCTAGCAAACAGTGTCTGTTTCTAAACGTTTCGTCTTAATTGAAGAAACTGTTGCTTTGAAATGTCCAAGAGAAGGTTACAGAGGTCTCAGAATCCTCCAACATTTTACTGATGGAGATATTTCTGACTGTCTTAAAGGAAACAGCTGCCAGTTCCCAGTTCTGTTGTGTTGGAGGCTCCTGGAAACTCTAGGGAAGGGTTTATTTGGGGAACAGGCAGAGCTGAATTGGATCTTTGGGCATCAGTGGGTAGGCTCTATGTGTGTGGGCATACACCCATAGAGGGAGAATGTTTACAGGCTGGTGACTGGGTTGAGCTACCCCTTTGGTATGCGGAGACTGAGGCAGAAGAGCAAATATAAGGGAGGGGGACATGGGTGTGGAACTGGAGGGACCTCAGGCTCCTCTAAATATCGCCCCCACCTTTACAGATGGGGAAACTGTGCCCTCGGAAGTTAAGGAACTTAGCTAGCATCCACATGACCACCGAGAGTGTGCAAGGCTGGGGTGCACGCCCTAGATCTCCAACTCCCAATTCAGTCATGTTTCCACTGGGACATGCAACTCCACAGGCTAAATGTAGATTTGGGGAATAGATCCTCTTCCTCCCTCCCTTTCCTTCCTTCCTTCTTTCCTTTTTCACCCTTTCCTCCATCCCTTCCTCACTTTCTTCCTCCCTCCTCCTCTTCCTTCCTTCCAGCTCTTTGGGTCAGGTTGTTCAGTCATTCTTTTTTTTTAACTACCTGAGAAGGTTCCCTTCAATCTCCTTGGGGGTAGAGAGAAGGGGGGGGGAGAGAGAGACAGACAGACAGAGACAGAGACAGAGAGACAGAGAAAGAGACAGAAAGAACGACAGAGACAGAGTGAGACAGAGACAGAGACAGAGAGACAGAGAGGGAGACAGAGACAGAGAGAATGAGAATGATGATGATGATGACGGTGATGGGGGAATCTAATGGAAGAGAAAGGAGGGAATGGAACCATGAGTCCAAACAGAAGAGTTAGCTTTGGTGAGAAGGGTCGCTTCATCAGAGACTGGGACAAAGGGTGAGAGAATACAGGATGACATCAAAGGATATTGATGTGTAGAAGAGTGAGGTCTTGTCAAATGTCCTTATTTGCCTAGTAAAGTGTGAGGTAAAGACTCTTCAAGACAGTGGGTAGAGGGTACTAGGTTTGAAGAGTGAAGAGGTTTGGAACGATCTCGAGAAGAATGCCTTGCAATGGTGAGGACTCAGTTAATATGACCTAACAAAATTCTAGTGAAATTTGACTGTAAATTTGACCATCTTGGTTGTGTAACCTCCTTTAGCTCCAGGGGGAGCAGAGAAAGAAGATGGTAGGAATAATCAAGTTTGGGGTTTGGCCCAGCATTATTGGTGGTAGAACAATGGATTCATGTCGGGGTATATTCTAGAACAGAGGAGAGTGTGTCCTTGAACTAGCGAATTCCATGGTTAAGACTTAGAAGGAGGGGGCCATGTAGCCAGAGAAGTCTGGAGAGCCTCAAACTATGGTGGGGCTGGAGAGGACCAGGAATGGCTTAGGAGGATGGACTCCTGTGACAGGTGGAAGGCTAGGATACAGGACAATAAGGGAATTTCAGAGTTTGTCACCATAGAAGTAGAACCCACAAAGTCAGTGCCCTGAAAATATATTCCAGGTAGATTTGATTTCCAAGAATCAAGAATTGCATTTCAATATGGAGACCACTGGGTTCTGGGATACACAATTTACCTTATTTTCAGGAAACCTACATTAAAAACAAATGAAAAGATTCATTGCTGCCTTTTATTTTAATGTCACAGCTGTTTCCAGATACATAATATCCCTCTTCTGGATCTCAACATGGAAGCCACCCTTATATCAAAGAAAATGAGTGAAAGAAAAACAAAAGATTTGCATTGTGATCATATCTGACAGCATATTCAACACTCTTCCTCCATAGACCTCCACCTTTTTTTTGGAGAGGATTCAGAGAATGAAAGATTTGCAGAGGTGGGAGGGACCTGGAGTGTCTACTTAGAGTTCAACCCAGACCTAAAACAGTTCCTCCCCCATAACATACCTGAAAAGTGGTCACCCACCTGCCCTTCAAGACAACCAGTGAGTGGAGGCTGGCTCAGTCTGTCCAAAGGCAGTCTTCTCAACTTTGGAATACCTGGAATCCTTAGGCAGTTTTGTTTTTTCTCTCCCCGCTCACGTACTCTCAAGTCAAAATTGGCCTCCTTACAACTCCCCCTCCCCCATTTCTCTTTGTCCTGCCCTGGGGCTAAATGAACCGAGTCTATTCCTTTTTCCCCCAGATTGCCCTGGCCATAGCTAGGCTATCTTATCGAAGTTTCATCCAGGCTAAATAATCTCATTCTCCTTAGTCACATAATATCGAGCTCTGACTTCAGGCCTTTCCACATTTTGGATATTCCCTGGTTTTATAATCTCTTCCATGAACTCTAGAACCAGAACTGAGCCCACCTCTAGATACTCTCCACCAGGACCTCAGTGGCACTCTGATGCCTCTCCTTTTTTGGTTTAAATTTTAAATTTATTTCTTTATTTTTAGTTTTCAACATTGATTTCCACAAGATTTTGAGTTCCAAATTTTCTCCCCATTTCCCCCTTCCCCCATCCCCAAGACACCATGCATTCTGATTACTCCTTCCCCCTATCTGCCCTCCCTTCTATCACACCCTTACTTCCTTTATCCCCAGCTCCTCTATTTTCTTGTAGGTCAAGATGGATTTCTGTACCGTTACCTGTATTTCTTATTTCTCAGTTGCATGTAAAAACAATTTTTAACATTCGTTTTTAAGTTCTAACTTCTCTCCCTTACTACTTCCCCATCTATCCTCACTGAGAAGGCAGGCAATTCAATATAGGTTATACATGAGTAGTTATGCAAAAGACTTCCATAAAAGTCATGTGAAAGACTAACTACATTTCCCTCCATCCTATCCTGCCCCCCATTTATTCTAATCTCGCTTTTGACTTTGTCGCTCCCCAAGTGTTTACTTCTAACTACCCTCTCCTCCCACTGCCCTCCCGTTTATCATCCCCCCCATATGTAACTTCTCTCCTACTTTCCTGTAGTGTAAGATAGATTTTCATAACAAATTGAGTGGGCATTTCACTCCCTCTTTAAGCCAAATGTGATGAGAGTAAACTTCACTTTTTCCCTCTCATCTCTTTCTATCCTCTATTGAAGAAATCTTTTTCTTGCCTCTTTTATGAGCAATAATTTACCCCATTCAATTTCTCCCTTTCTCCTCCAATATATTCCTGTCTCACTCCTTAATTTTATTTTTTAGAAATCATCCCTTCATATTCTACTCATTCTGTGCCCTCTGTCTATATGTATATAATCCCTCCAACCACCCAAATACTGAGAAAAGTCTTGAGTTATAAATATTATCTTTCTATGTAGAAATGTGAACAGTTCAACTTTGGTAAGTCCTTTATTATTTTTCTTTCCTGTTTACTTTTTCATGCTTCTATTGATTTTTGTGTTTGAAAATCAAATTTTCTATTCAGCTCTGGTCTTTTCATCAAGAATGCTTGAAAGTCCTCTATTTCAATGAATGACCTTTTTTTCCCCTCTAAAGTATTATACTCAATTTTTCTGGTAGGTGATTCTTGGTTTTAATCCTAGCTCCTTTGACTTCCAGAATATCAAACTCCAAGCCCTTTGATCCCTTAATGCAGAAGCTGCTAGATCTTGTGTTAGCCTGACTGTATTTCCACAATACTCAAATTGTTTCTGTTTGACAGCTTGCAATATTTTCTCCTTGACCAGGAAACTCTGGAATTTGACTACAACCTTCTAGGAGTTTTTCTTTTTGGATCTCTTTCAGGAAGTGATTGGTGGATTCTTTCAATATTTACTTTACTCTCTGGTTTTAGAATATCAGGACAGTTTTCCTTGATAATTTCATGAAAGATGATGTCTAGGCTCCTTTTTTTGATCATGGTTTTCAGGTAGTCCCATAATTTTTAAATTGTCTCTCCTGGATCTATTTTCCAGGTCAGTTGTTTTTCCAATGTGATGTATCAAATTGTCTGCCATTTTTTCATTCCTTTGGTTTTGTTTTACAATTACTTGATTTTTCATAATGTCATTAGTTTCCATCTGCTCCATTCTAATCTTCAAGGAATTATTTTCTTCAGTGAGCTTTTGGATCTCCTTTTCCATCTGACCAATTCTGCCTTTTAGGGCATTCTTTTCCTCATTGGCTTTTTGGATCTCTTTTGCCATTTGTGTTAGTCTATCTTTTAAAGTGTTATTTTCTTCAGCATTTTTTGAGTTCTCCTTTAGCAAGCAGTTGATTCACTTATCATGATTTTCTTGCATCACTCTCATTTATCTTCACAATTTTTGCTCTACTTCTCTTACTTGATTTTCAAAATCCTTTTTGCAGCTCTTCCATGGCCTGAGACCAATTCATACTTTTCTTAGGGGCTTTTGATGGAAGGGCTCTAACTTTGTTTTTTTTCTATGCATGCTTTGGTCCTTGTCACCAAAGTAAGATTCTTTAGTCTGATTCTTTTTCCAGTTTTTTTCATTTCCCCAGCCATTTATTTACTTGACTTTTGAGCTCTTTGTCAAGGTAGTTCTCTGCTTCCAGTGGAAGTGGGGGATACACTGTAGCATGCCTCCACAATCTGTGGGCTTGGAGCTCCAGAAAAAGTGGCTGCTGCTGCTGTGGCTGCTGAGAGTTCCTCCACCCCCTCCCCTCTCTGAGCCCTAGAGTTGGGGTCAGACCACTCCACTCTCTTGCACTGGTCCCACAGGATTTTTGCACTGACCTTTCAATTTGTCCTCAGCATTTACGGACTGAAGTCTGGAAACCACCACAGGTGTAAGAGATTCAGTCTCCCCAGGGCCTGCTGAGGTCTTGTCTGTGCCTGTGCAGCCCATGCTGGATGGCCCCCTGCCCCCTGCCCCCTGTGTGCTGTGATAGATACTTCCCGGTGACCTTCCAGGCTGTCTTGGGCTGGAGATTTGCTTCACTCCTTCCTTCTGTGGGTTCTGCAGTTCCAGAATTTGTTTAGAGCCATTTTTTTTACAAGTATTTGAGTGGACTTGGGGGCAGTGCTCTAGGAAGTCTGTGCTGTTACTCTACCATCTTGACTCTGCCCCTGTAATGTCTCTCAATGCAGCCCATGTGGGCAGCAGGACTGTTTTATTTTTTCCTGGCAGGGGCAAATGTGGCTGCTGCATCACGCCACTGACAGAAGAATTTGCAGTTCACTAAACTTCCAGATCTTTTTAAAAACACACATTATCTCCACTTCCCTTACCCATCTTGAAACTCCCAGCTATGAAACTGTCTAGAGTTCTGGGGCCTAGGATGAGGACAAGCCTGTGGGCAGAGTCCTTCGGGGTGCCTTGATCAGGTCTAGACAGATAGTCTGGTTTGGGAAGGGTGGTGATAGCTGGTAGTGTGTCCAGGACGGTGGCCAGGACACCTTTTATAGGAGGATACAGGGAAGGACCCAGGCCTGCTCAGTCAGAGAAGAATCAGGGCACAGGAGAAGTGTCTGTGGTGGCAAAACAGCATTTGTGACAACAACACATTTCTATAGCACTTTAAAGTTTGCCAAGGGCTTTCCCAAAACTGCCTTGTTTGATCTTCTCAATAACCCTGTGAGGTTGGTCATGGTTGGGTTGATCCCCATTTGACAAAGGAGGAAGCTGAGAGAGAGGTTAAGTGTCCTGGCCAGGGTCATATAGCCAGGAAGTATCTTAAGAAGGACTTGAACCAGCATCTTCCTGACTTCAGGTCCCATGTTCTAGATGCCTGACAACATCTGAGTGGGATGTGTGGGGTGTTCAGGGAAGGCTAGGACCTCTAACTCTCATCTACCTATCTGCCTATCCATGACATTTGTGGGGTAAGGATGTTCAGGGAGGCTGAGCACCTTTGGAGTGAGGGCTGCTTCACCACCTTTGGTGCTCACCTGTCACTTGCCTCTCACCTGTGGCTCCAAGGAGCTGTAACATGCACAATAGCCACATCTGAATAAAGCCATCTCAGCAGAAGGGCTAAGCCAGGCAGAGTCTTTGATGTAGCTATCAGTCTTGTCTGACTCTGTGACCCCATTGGGGGTTTTCTTGGCAGAGATGCTGGAGTGGTGTGACATTTCCTTCTCCAGTTCATTTTACAGATGAGGCATTCATCTAGTAAGTATCTGAGGCCGGACTTGAACTCAGGAAGATGAGTCTTTTTGATTCCAGATCTCCCCGTAGCAGCTTTCCTATTACACTGCTGACTCAGTTGGAGGCTTGCAGTCCACTAAAACCCCAGATCTTTTTCAGATAGCTTGTTATCACCCCTCCCCACCATCACCCCACAAAAAGAAATGTGGAGGAAGCCTGCAGTCAGCCCAGGAGAAGGAGGCCCAGGGTGTTTGATGGACTGCTCAGTAATTTGTTGAGTCACCTTCCCAATTTCATGCCATTTACCCTTATCAGAGCTATATCCTCCTCCCCAGATGTCATGTGAAATGTCCATCTTTACTCAACCATGGACTTTCAGATTCCTAATGATATTTGTTTGTTTTGATTGAACAAATATGTCATGGGCCCCAGGGAGGGTGGGTAATTGGTTACAGGCTGGCTGGTGGTGGGGAGGGGAGGGGGTGGTCCCTCCACTTTCCAGAGATGGGATTTGGGGTCCTGACAGCAGGGGAGAATCCTGAAGTTTGATCAAAGCCAGCGCCTTGGCTGCCAGTCTCCTTTGAGGAGCTGGGAGGGGCCCCGGGCACCACTGAGGCCCGAGCTTGAACAGAAGTTTAAAACAACAAGGCCCACTCTGATTTTCAACAGGATTGTTTAATGTTCAAAAAATGGAAAAAATCTGCCCTTCCCCCCCTCGTAACCACAGGATGGATGAGCAGGGGAAGGAACCTACTGGCCTCCCAGCCTCCTCTCTAGAGGTAATAGCCCCAGGTCCTATTCTCATGGCTCCGCATCTCCCAGTCCATATTCTGGACCCAAAAATGTGCCCAGAACTTGGAGAAAAGATCCTGAATTAGGGGCTTTTTTCTCCACCTCATCATCTCATTATTTTCCCAGCACACACTGGGAATGGTGAAGGTCCTCGTGCCAAGTGCTGCTCCAGATTCCAGGCAATGTTTTCCAATAATTAGGAGCCTCAATGGGTCTCTTAAGGAGCCTTAAAGGGTTCCATATGCAGACAGCCAGATGGAGTATAGAGATGAGCATTCTTCATTTCAACCAATGGGACCTGACAGCTCACATCCTCTGGCCAGCCACTGGAGAGCTGGCAGGAGAGGTCAGGACAATGCAGGACCTTCAGACACTCCCAGCTCCTTTTGGAGAGATATGCAATCTCTCCCTGACCCCCAAAAGGCTGACCTGGCCAACAAGCCCACCAGCCAAAAGGGAGGATTAAAAATGAGGTCTCCTTGGGGATATGACCTCCATCACACCTTGAGAGAGAGGGAAATGAGCCAATATTCCTTCTTGGAGCATCCTGGGGACAGCAGATCCTTCCTGGACACTGTTATACCAGTCCTCTAAGACAGGAAGAGGAACTGAGCCTGATACCCCATTAGGAAGAGGAACTCTCAGAGGAGCAAAGTCCATCCTCTGACTCAGATATCCCTTCTCTAAAAGTAACATCCTGCTCCAAGGGGAGATCTCAAGAGTAGGGATCATGGTCTTCATTTATCTCAGGTCTGGTGTGCAGCCCATCAGAATTATCTGTGGGTGGATTGCTAGAGAGCTCTAAGGGCATTCTGAGGTTAAAGGACTTATCCACAGCCATCCCATCAGTCAGTATCTGTCAGAGGCTTGATTGGAAACCAATCTTCCTAATTCTGAGAAGGAGCTCCCTCTCCATTCTTAATCCAGAGACATCCAGATGCGCCCTGGCCTCGGCCCTTCTCAGCAGCCAGGCTCACACTGGAGCGAAGCTTTTTAAGGAATAAGAGGCTCAGGAGGTCAGTACGGGGCGTCCAGCTAGTCCAGTTCTCCCATTTCTCAGAGAAGAAGACTGAAGCCAAAATGGGAAGGTATTGTCCATGGTTATACAGAGATCTGAGCCCTAGTGGTGATTATACTGCCGGGTCCCCTTTCAATTCCACGAGGGTTTCTCTCCCTGTGGAGAGAAACTCCCTGTGAGGGAAGCCCATTTTACAGATAAGGAAATGGAGGCGCCCAGCGCGAATCCCGGACCAACCTGAGACAATGGGTTCCAGAGCCAGGAGCGCTTCACTCCATGATCATTCACTTTCCGCCTTTCTCTGTACAGACTTGCTAAGAGCCTGGAGCTGCATAAACTTCTGTGTATTGAAGTCCTGTTATGGCTCCTGAGAGGTGGTGGAGTGGGTGGAGTGACGTCACTAGAGGCAGAAAGACTTGGGCTCAGATCCTCCCTCTGATGTACATTGTCTACATATGCCTAGGCAAAATGCTTAAACTGGCCTCAGTTTCCTCATCTGTAAAGTGGGAACATGAGCAGACCCATCTGAGGTTCAAACATGGCAGAATGAGCCCCTGTGACTGGCTCCTGCTTGCATGGTCCTGGGATGGGATACAAGATTCGTCGTGTATGCCAGGAGCTGGGGCTGCTGAGCTCTGGGGGCCTGGCACTGACCTCCGCCCGCAGCAGGAGATGATTAGGCAGAGACGCCTTGCCTCCCATTAACATCCCATGATTCATGTGGCTGTGCCCTTGGGCGAGAAGCTGCTGCCCAGCAGCTACCACGAGACTGGGCAGGAATCCATTGCTTAGCTACTGGGCCCATTTGTTTATTCAGTAATGGAGGCTGCCTCTACTGTGAAGCTGGGGTGGGGTGGGGGGGGGGGTTGAAGGGAGTGGAAGGTTATGTGGAAGTCTCAGTGTCCAGGAAGGATGTGACCCGGAGCTGGCCAAGGCCTCAGAGGGGACGCGTAGCAGGGTGCTGAACTTGTGAGGTGGCCACGCTCGGTGCCTCAACTTCTTGTCCTGTAAAAGGAGGGCATTAGCATCCACGTTCTCAGACCCACCCAGGTCTAAACGCTAGGCTCCTACTCTAACCCCCTCACTTTGCAGAGACAGAGGCTGAGGCCCAGGGAAGGGAAAAGGAAGCCCAGAATCACTCAGTGACCAAGTTTCCAGGACAGGATTAAAATGACTCTGGAGTCTGCACATCCAGGGGCTCATGGAGAGAGCTGCAGCCTGGGAGTGAGGAGCCTGGGTTTAAGCTTTTGGCCACTGACTCTCCTCAGTCCTCCTGGCTCTCCTGGCCTCAATAATCTTCAGATGTCCATCATACATGATGATCCCTGCTTAGCCTTAGCTTTCTTAGCTGTAATAGAGAGGTCTTAAAAAGAATCTTCAAGGTCTTACTTGGATAATTGAAGGAAAAGTAGGTTTGTTTTATAGAATATTGGAGGTAGGTAAAGGGTATCTAGTCCCTCCTTTATCCTTTGCTTGAATACCTCCCAGGATGAGGAACTCACTACCTCTAGTGGCAACCAATTTCATTTTGGAACACCTCCGCCTGTTGGGATTTTTTCTTATGTTTGGCCAGGATTGATCACGATAGCTGCCTCAGTTTCCCCTCTATG
>CM053769.1:93139010-93150477 GCA_028658325.1 Potorous gilbertii | reverse complement strand
TCCCCTCCAAATATGGCTTCTGCCTGGAGCCTCTCAGCCTATTCCAGCTTGACAGCATGTCATGGAGGGGCTGCAAGGTGTTATTCCACAGAGGTAAACTGAGCCTGGGAACTGTTGGCTTACAGACTCCCTTTCCCCTTCCCTGTTGGTCTTTCACCCACTCTTTTGTTTCCTCCATTCTCTCTTGGGCCCCAGGCTTCAGCTCTGCAGAAACACAGGCTCTTGGAGGGTTCTGGGGCTCACACCTGAGAAGAAAACCGTGCTACAAGGGCAGAGTCTGAAAGGGGGATCCAGGAAGGATCGAAGCTATTCTTTCCTGACTTTAGCCCTATACTCTCACTCTTCCACAGTGCCCTGGAGGCTAAGTGGTCCCATGAGATCCTTCCAGTTGAGAGGCACTATTGTGACCAGTGAGCCACCTGCGCTCACACACCTTGGGAAGTGTCTGAAGCGAGACGTCTGCTCCAACCTCCCTGACTCCAGGTCCCTCTCTGTCTCCACAGAGCATCCTGGGCACGGGGATCAGCCAGCAGCCCTGAACAGGATGGAAGGGGCATTACTGGAAGTCCCTTGAAGTTCTATTTCACTAAACCCCTCCCTGCAAAAACAAAACAAAACAGACAAACTTGACCTCAGCAGTGAAAGTTTGCTCTGTCGTACAGCTGGGAAATGACAGAGCCCAGGGCTTGCTGGCTCCATTTCTTCCCTGTGTAAATCCTCCACTGAGTCTAGATCCCTTTGCCCAGACTGGAAGGTCTATGGGAGAAGAGGGCTCTGGCTGGTGACCCTTCAGGCACTCTGGCTCATCTGCTTTGGGGGGTATGCACAGCACAAGGGAGGGCATGCTCAGAACACACCTGGGGAAGGTGTCTGCTTGGCCAGCGTCATTTACCAGGTCCCTCTGAATACTTGTTGAAGTCAGAGGGACCATCTTTGAGTCTGGCCTTGGCAGATCAGTGAATGGGTACAATCCAAGGACTGGGCTTGGAATGGGAAGCCAAGCCTCAGATGCTCCAGAGGGTTTCTGTACCTCCTTCATCTGAGAAGGATGAGAGAAATGCATAGAGTAGGAGCCCTCATTTCTGTATGGCCCCTGAGAGATAAGAATCCTGATAATATCACGCATTTCCATAGCGCTTCAAGGTTGACAAAGTGCTCTACTATCATTGTGCTGGAGAGGAGGCAGAGAATGACCTGCCAGTGCTCCTGGAATGGACTCTTACCAGGATCCCAAGCTTGGAACCTCTGATTCAATCCCCAGGAGAGCAGAGCATCATGGGACCACTGATCAATCATCACTGGGAGGGGCTCCACACATTTCTCCCAGGCACCATCTTGCTGAGTGTCAGTACTAAGTGGATTTGTAGAACAAAGTTATCTCTGTTATGACAGAGATGGCATGAATGGTGCAGAGGATACAGCGTCCAGTCTGGAGTCAAGAAGCCCTGGTTTGGAGGGGTGGGGGGGAGACAAAGAGACAGAGACAAAGAGAAGCAGAGAGAGACAAAAAGAGAGAGACAGAGAGACAACAGACACACAGAGACGCACAGAGAGAAACAGACAGAGACAGGCACAGAGAGAGACAGACAAAGAGACAGAGACACACAGAGAGAAATAGAAACAGACACACACACAGAGAAACAGATATAGAAACACAGAGACAGAAATAGACAACAAAGACAGAGACAGAGAGAGGGAGAGAGAGACAGAGGGAGAGAGAGAGAAAGAGAGAGAGAGACAGAGAGAGAGAGAGACAGAGTGAGGGAAAGAGACAGAGACAGAGACAGAGAGAGAGAGAAAGAGAGAGATAATCTGTACCAGATGCCTGGATAGCTGAAGTCTCTCTCATCCTCAGTCTCTAGAAAAAGAAACCAAGGGGAACTCCAAACCCCAAAACACTGAAACAATCCCAGGGAGCAGGCATGGTTGTCCCATTAATGGAGTTGTTTGAGGAAAGAAAATTCCCAGACTTCTTTTGTGGTGTAACCATAAAATTCTAGACTTTTAGATCTAAGAGACATTGGAGCTCATCCATCCCATAGGGCACTACAGAGATAAATGGAAACCATAGTGTGTCTTGCTCACCTCACAGGCATATTGAAAGTGTTAGATGAGATAATTGAGATAATGTCTGTGAGACAGCTTGTACCATTAAAGTGATCTCCAGATGCAGGGTGCTGTGGATGTTCTGGAACTGGTTCTTCTTTAGGTGCTAGGTGGGCTAGATGCCTCTGAGCTCCATTCTATCTATGAGATTCCATGAATCCATCCTTACAATGAGGAAACCAAGCCCAAGTTATTCCCAGAGTCCCCCAGGGAGCCCAAGGAAGAGTTGGGACTGGAACATAGGTACTCAGCTCCCCAATGTATTGCTCTGTCCACAGTGGTCTCCCGTCTCTACATTTTAAAGCTGAATCGACATTAGAAAAATCTTCATGGAAGCAATTCTAAACCTTATCTGCCAACACTTTTTAAAAACTCACATACCTTGGGCATTTGATGACTGACCATGAAACACTTGGCATACTGACCATTTGGGGATTACAATAGTTCTGAATGACTTTGAGGATAGTGAAAGTCAGACCTAAAGCCTTTCTCGCTTGGCATTCCAAAGTGTGGGTTCCATTGGCATAGATTGTGAGACTCTATCAGCACTTCCATGCCACCTTGATGCATCTGAAGATATCTTTGGTGGAAGGTGTAAGCATGAGCCCCCTGAGACATAGGTCAAGGCTCATCACTGGCAATTGGCCATTGGGAGATCACAGTTTGGCTGATGGCAATGCATGCATGAATCCAAGAAAAATGGCTCATAGTCCTGTGTTCTCATGCTGCAGTGATGTTGACAAGTGGTTTGGGAATCCAATCCAGACCTCAGCAAAATCAAAGGTCATAACAGGCAAAGATATAGGCAATGAGATATGAAGATGAAGTCCTTTCAGTAGTAAAGAGAGCAGTCTAGCCCTTAGAAGGGGCCTGAGGTTTTGAATAGTTCAACCACACATGAAAAGGACAGAAAAGACAACAGCATTTCCCGCAGAGAACAGACTCACTCAGTGCCCTTGTCCCCCCCATTCATTAGCATAATATCCTGAGAGGAATCTCTTTAACAATGGTAGGAAAGATAACAGCATTGGTAATAGCTCACATTTATAGCATGCTTACCATATTCCAGGCACTACGCTGAGCACCTTGAAATTATCTCATTTTATCTTCACAATAACCCTGAGAGGTAGGTGAGATTATTTTCATTTTACAGAGGAGGAAACCGAGGCAAACAGAGATGAAGTGACTTGTCCAGGGTCACATTGTGACTGAGGATGGCTTTGAACATGTCATCTCTGTGACAAATGTGTGATGTACAAATCTGCTCGGTACTGACGTCTAGCACTGTGGCACCAAATGTAGCTGTGTGTCACTATAAGTGAAGGTGGAGCCCTTCACTGAATTCATTTTTATGTATTTAACTTGAACAAGCAAACTGCATGGAATGAAGATACACAGTCTACATAAAATCCTCTTTTTATTTCTACTTTGGCATCTGTACGCAGAAATGCTCATTTATGGACAAGTTCATAATTTTAAAAAATTGTTACAGTATAATGATGAGGAGATACTCTACGCAATCTCATTAGCTCCAGCCCTACCTATTAAAACAAGCTGCTTATTAGGAAATGAGAAATGGACGAAGGGCATTGAATATGACTGCCAACATTGCTTAGAGAAATGTGAGTGATTGTCAGAGTGACTCAGGGAGGTTAGGCATCTCTAGGGATAGAAGACACCTCAGCTCCTTAACAAGCAGAGATACATGTCAGCCAATGGCTGGACATAACCTCGAACACAAGCCCATGGTGCAGAGGTCCTTTGTCTATTCTACAGACCAAACCAAAGCGTCCTTGGAGCATTTGCCAGACAGTAAGCATTTATTAAACCTCTATCATGTATCAGACTCTGTGGTGGGGAGATAAAAAGGATAAAAGATGGTCCCTGTCCTCAGGGAGCTTATGATCTAATGGGGGAGACAATGTGCAAACAAATACATACAAACAAGCTATAGACAGGGAAAATAAGAGATAATTAGCTAAGAGAAAGCACTAGAATTAAGAGGAGTTCGAGAATGGTTAGTGTAGAAAGTGGGACTTTAATTAGACTTAAAGGAAGCCAGGGAAGTCAGTAGTCCAAGTGCAGGAGGGAGAGCATTCCAGATATGGTGGACAGTCAGAGAGAATGTCCAGGACAGAAAGTCGAGGGTCTTATTTGTGGAGCAGCTATAGAAGGTCAGGGGTTACTGGATTGAAAACTAAATGTTGGACAGCAACGAAAAAGAAGATTGGAAAGGGAGGGCAGACCAGGTTAGAAAGACCATCCTGTTTGAATGCCAAACAGAATTTTGAATCTGATCCTGGAGATCATAAGGATCCACTGGGGTTTATTGAGTAGCAGGTGACACGGTCAGATCTGAGCTTTAGGAAAGTGACTTTGGTGGCTGAGTGGAGCGTGGACTGGAGAGAAGAGAGACTGAGGCAGGAAGAATGCCCTCCCCTTACCCCCTACCAGCCATTGCCATAGTCCAGGCAAGAGCCAAGGCCTGAGCCAGGGTGGGAGGGCAGGGTCAGAGGAGAGAAGGGGGCATATTCAAGAGATGATGCAAAGTTGAGCTTGACAGGCTTTGCCATCAGCTTGGAAATGGGATGGAGGAGTGAAAGAGAGTGGAGAAGTCCAGTATGACTCCTAGGTTGGGAGCCTGAGGACTGGAAGGATGAGGAATTTTGGTGTTCAGTCATTTCAGTTGTGTCCAACACTTCATGATGCAATTTGGGGTTTTCTTGGCAGAGATACTGGAGTGGTTTGCCATTTCCTCCCCCAACTTATTTTACAGGTGAGAAAAGGTCATCAAACAGGGTTAAGTGACTTGCCCAGTGTCACATAGCTAGTAAGTATCTGAGGCAAGATTTGAACTCAAAGCTTCCTAATTCCAAGCCTGGAACTCTATCCACTGTGTCACCTAGTTGCCCTAGGATGGGAGTGTCATCTCTTACAATGGTGAAGGTAGGAGAAAGGAGGTTTTAGGGGGAAAGATAATGAATTTTGTTTTGAACCATAATGAGTTTCAGATGTGTACTGGACAAGCATTTTGAAATGTCTGAAAGGCAACTGGAGACAAAAGATTGGAAATCAGCAGAGAGTGGGGCAGAACTGGGAGATCTGAGAAGTCATTGATGTAGAGATGGCCATTAAATCCAAGGCTGGTTGAGATCGTTGAGTGAAATTGTCTAGAAGAAGAAGGAAAAAGGTCTAGGATGGGACCCTGAGCTACTCCTGTGGTTAGAGGGTGTGACCTGGAATAAAATCCAGTAAAGGAGAGAGAGAAGGAGTGGTCAGAGAGGGAGAAAGAGAGAAAGATTCCTGAGCTCCTAGGTCTCTAGGATGAGATAACTGACAGTGTCCAAGGTTGCCATAAAGGCCATTGGGTTTGGCAGCTAGGAGATCATTAGTAACTTCAGAAAGAGCAGTTTCAGTGGAACAATGAGGTCAGAAACCAGATTGTAAGGGGTTAAGAAGAGGGAGAGAAGAGAGTGAGTGGGGACCCCCAGTGTAGATGGCCTTTTTTGGCCAACAGGCAGAAGAAAAATTGCAAAGTCAGTAGAGATGGAAGGGTTCAGTGAGGGTTTTTTTTTCTCTTTCTCAGGATGGGGAGATGTGGATGTGTGGTACACGTGGTCATGTGCTGCTGCTTTGTAAGCACTTGGGAAGGAGTCAGTAGAGAGGGAGAGACTAAAGACTACTGAGGAAGGAGGATGAGAGAGGGGGTGACTTGCCTTGGTAAGACCTAAGGCCATGTCTTCCAGTGAAGCAGGATAAAGGAGGAGAGAGGGGCGGAAAGCACCTGAGTGATTGGAGATGAAGAAGAGGAGGAAAGAGGGAGCTCACAGAGAGCATCTTCCATGCTTTTTCAATAAAGTAATAGGGCAGTCATTGACTGTCTAGATATTGGGACCCTTAGAACACAGAACATGGAATGTTAGAGCTGGTGTGAGCTTAAAGACCATTTGTCCAACCCCTTAACTTGATGAACTAAGAAACTGAGGGCTAGGAAGGGCTGGAACCTTGCCTAAAATCCCACAGTATCAAAGTTGTAACTAGAATTCAGGTCTTGTGTTCTATCCTGAGTACCTCATAGAACAGTTGACATAAATATCACTCTAATTTTAGTCAGTCAGTTAATAAGCATTTATTAAGCACCTATTATGTGCCAGATGCTGTGTTAAGTTCTGGGGTTCCCAAAAGAGGCAAAAAGACATTCCTTGCCCTCAGGAAGCTCCTGGTCCACAGTGGGAGATAATCTGTAAAGAACTGTGCTCCACCAAGTTATAGACAATATGAAGTAAGGGTAATAATCCATAAAGCCCTTTCCCCACAACAGCCCCACAAAGCAGAGAGTGAAACACTTGTGATTCTCATGTCCCAGATGAGGAAGCGGAGGCTTGGAGAGTTTCAGTGACTGACCCAATGTCCCACTGCAAGTCAGTCCTGGAGCCAAGGTTCTCTGACTCCAAATCCAGCACTCCGCACACAGCTTTCGGGTCTCATGGAAATCACTCATGTGTACCATCTTGGAACTCTCAGGAAAGCATAAAAAGGAGGGGCAAGGTGGGGATACAGCCTCCTGGGGGGCCTGTGCCCCATTCAGCAGACTTCCCACCATGTCAGGTTGGGAGAACTCTGGGGAGTCCAAGGGTAATGGTCAGAGGAACAATGGCTATGATTTCTCTGGTGCCAATTGATTATAAAATGTTTTATCTACATTGTCCTATTGAATTCTTTGAATGACCCTATAAATGAGATGATATAAATGACTAGCATGATTACTACATTTTAATCAGAATCTGAAAGGGAAGGAAACTGAGGCATTCTTGTGGTCACACAGCTGGTAAGGGTTGGGGACCAGATTCGCACTTTGGGTCACTCCTTACTCCAAGTCCAAAGCACAACCTGGGCTGTATCGTGTCAAAACGGGTCACCCAGGTAGAGACTAGTCAAATAGGGAATTGAACCCAGATCTCTGACTGCATCTGACCTCCATGTGCCACTCCGCTCCTCTGCTTTGGGAAGCTTCTATTCCAGGAGGCTCAATGTCAGAGTGGATGAGGGAGAGGGATGGACATGGCTTCTTCGGGATCACAGTTTGGTCTTCTCCCACCATACTATGGGCCATAATGACAGATCCCTGGCTTCTGCATTTAAGTTGAAAGGACATGCCCTAGCTCCTGACCACTGTCATCCTGTAATAAGAGAGGAGGGTGCTTCTAGCCAGCCCAGTCTGAGAAGAACCTCCCACCACTAAATGCCCTGTGGCTGTTTCCTTCAGTCAGTGTCTCTGTTTGCCCAGCACATCACGCCCAGGGATGGAGGTGACACCATGGACCTATGGACAGTGGGAGAAACATCCTTTTCCCCACAGTGAAATGTACCCCAGAGAAGGGACAGAAGCCCTTTTGTGACCAGTCTGTATTCACTTCTTCTCCCTCACAGGGAAAGCTCCCCAAGGCAGTGGTGGGGAGGTCAGGGTGCAGATTGGCAGAAATCAAAGGGAGGGTCCAGTATTCAGGGTGAAGAGAAGAAGGAATTACTTGGCATGGTCTCTTCATGGGGTCAAATTGTGAAGAGTCCTGGTTTCCAGGGCACAGCTCCGTATCCTCTTCAGCCCAATATATCATGAGCTTCTGATGTTCCTGGATAGGATCCTGGTTTTTTTCAGGATCCTATTTTCAGGGTTGGCATAAAGCGACTGTCAGTGGACATTGGAGGCAATCACTCCTCACCCCAGCTGCAGCCTGGAGGTCATCACATTTCAATGAGTCATCCTTTTTGTTTGTTTAGAAAAGGAAATTCATGGTATTATCCACAGGCTGTCCTTGATCAGGCAGCCTTGGGTCTATTCTCAGGTGGGACCAAGGATCTTGTCATAGGAGAGCAGGGTCCCTGACAAGGGGGATTAACAATAGAAAGTATGGAGAGTGGAACAATGAGAAGAATCCTGCAGCTTGTCTCATGGGATTTGAGTCAGATATCTCAGACACTTACTCCATGTGTGAAGTTGAGGAAAGACTGTCTTCTCTTGTGCCTCTGTTTCCCCATTGGATGAAATGATTTCTAAGGGTCAGCTTCTTCCAATTCTCATTTTTCATGATATCCCCAGAAAATCTGTAGCTCTGGGCCCATTCCATAGATCTCCACTTCTGCTGGCCTACAGCAACATCCTCCACATCTGACTGTGTCCCTGCACCAGGTCAAGGCTTGCATATCCATCACCAGTACCTTCTGTGGCAATGTTCAGGGAATCACAGCTGTTCCCAATTGTCCTAATAGTCAGTCAACATGCATTATGGTCCATCTCTGTACCAGACTAAAAACTAAGGGCTAAACCCTGGGAAATACAAGAAAAGGCAAATGATGGGTCTACTCTTCAGTGGATCACAGTTTGTAGAGGGAGACAACCTGAAAACACCAGGGAAGTCAAGCTACAGACTGGATAAACTTGAGATATGCCCCAGAGGAAAGGCGATTGGGCTATGGCTTCCTCTAGAAGGGACTGGAAGAAGCCAGGGAGGCAGAGATGAGGAGGAAGAGGACGCCAACAGTTCTCCTGTTCAGGCTTCCCTGAAGCTGTAGACCAAGGCAGAGTCTCAGAATTTCTTGGATTATATTGTTCCAATTATATGATCATATTATATATTATTATATTATCCAAATTGTCCCTCTCCCACTGCAAAGATGGTGGTGAATGTCTTAGGAGATAGAGCAAGAAAAACACCATGTAAATTCTCCTTATAGCAGAAAAATGTGAGATGATCTATGTAAAATTCTCGCAAACTTGGAGCTCTGTGTGAATACTGACTCTTCTCTGGGATGGCATTGTGTAGGGAACCCCCGATGGACTGCTTTCTACCAAGGCAGGGTGGAACTTTCTCTGGAACTTCAAGTCGTAGAGAGTGGCCTGGCCACCCGGAGGTTGACTTGCCCAGGATCACACAACCAGGATGTGACTCATGAAAGAGACAGGTCTTGAACCCACATCTTAGCTCTAAGGCTAATTCTCTAACCAGTAAGACTTTAATAATTATGAGTAACAATAGTTCTTATCTTAATAACTAACTTTTTATGGTAATTTAAGACTCGCAAGCACTGTACCGAGAACCTCTTAATATATCTGTAAAATAATCCTTGAGGGCTTCCAAACTCATATTCCTTCCAATGTAAATTTCCTGCTACTGAGCTTGCTCCGACAGCCTTATTTTTATTTTGGGTGCCTAACTTACATTGATGACTCCTTCAGTCAGGGACTGAGTGGATATAGGAAAAACGTGAACTTTCTCCGTTCACTGTTGATGACAGCAGATCATTCAGAAGGCTCACGTTTCCAGTCCATTCTTCTATTTGTCAACCCAATTTGGTCTATGAATGTTCGTAGTGGGGGAGATGGATGTCTCAGGTCTGATGCTGTGACATTAACTTGTCTTTCTCTCTCTCTTTTTACTGTTCTGGGAAGAAATACAACTTGAAACCTTCCTTTGTCTGCCTGCAGAATGCTTAAGAAGTGAACTTTTATTCATGAGCAAACTCCAAATCAATTTTGTTTTTAACTGAGCAAGCTGTGCTCTTGGTAGGGAGTTTAAGCATTAGCTGCTCCAGCTTATTTCTGGGCTCTTTTCTCCTCCATGTTGTGGTGACTGCTGGAGAGTTGCTGGTGATCATATGTTGTTGTTGCTGCTGTTACTTAGAATTATGCTCTCATATATATCACATACACATTCTCTCTCTCTCTCTCTCTCTCTCTCTCTCTCTCTCTCTCTCTCTCTGTCTCTCTGTCTCTCTCTCTCTCTCTCTCTCTCTCTCTCTCTCTCTATATATATATATATATATATATATATATACACACACACACATACATATGTATATGTATATTTGTGTCTAATGATAGTCATCTCTAGAGTGGGGGAAGGGAGGGAAAAATTACGTAACTTTGGTTTATATTTGAAAGTAATAGCAAGTTATACATGATAGATCTGCAGTTTCAGATGAAATCTGTTTTTATATCTCATTTTGTTATAGAAATGCTTATTTTATTTTTAAGTTCAAAATAAAAAATGTTAATAAATTATTCAGTTCATCTTTATATAAACATATGTCCAAAACTTTGATGTAGAAAGATAAGAATATATATGTATATGACATATATCATATATTTAAATATATATGGACATGACATCTATCTATGTACTATTTTAACTATTGTTCTAAAAAGTCAATGATCTGACTGCATAAAAAGTGCTCATTCAAAGATGCCTTCCATGTTAGTTACTAGACTTTCTCTGTCAGTTAAGATAGCATCAATCTTATTTTTTATGGTGTTATATAATTTATAAAAAAAAAACCTATTCCCTAATTAATAAATGGTCTAAGGATAGGAAAAGACAGTCATTGAAATTTTCCACTTCACTTCTTTCTGCCTCTTGGGTGGTCATGAGGTCTTCCTCCATCCACAGATCTGAAAGGTAATTTCTTCTTTCTCTAATTTATTTATGATGACCTTCTTTGTCTTAATCATGTGTCCATCTGAAACTTATCTTGGAAAAATATCCAAGCTATCAATAGCCATCTGAAAATATGCTTCAGAAAACTAATAATTAGGAAAATGTAGATTAAAATAACTATCAGTTTCCACCTTCTAGTTGTCAGACTGACAAGACTGATACAAATGGAAAATAGTCATTGTTGAAGGAGCTGCCAGAAAATAGGCACATGAATGCATGCTTGGTGAAGCTGTGAATTGATCCAGTCATTCCAGAAAGCAATTTGGAACTACATCCTCCAAAGTCACTAGCTTATGCATATTTTTTGACCTAGTGATACCTCCATTAGGATTATACCCCATAAAGATCAAAGAAAGAGGAAAAAATCCTCTAAGTACAAACATATTTTAAGCAATTCTTTAAATATGGCAAAGAACTTGAAACTAAGGGGGTGCCCCTAAGTTGGGGATTGGGAGAAGAAATGATGCTGTATGAGTGCCATTTATGATAATAGTGGAGATAGTTTAAGAGAAACTTGGGAAAACATCTGAACTTACAAAGAATGAAATAAGAATTAGATTCCAATTTGTACAAGAATAACATGGTAAAAATGAACTTTGAAAGTCTTTTCTCTGAGAACACAACTTTAAAAGACCTAAGAGCTCTGAATACCCATGATTCCAAAGGACTGATGATGAAAAATACTACCTCCCTCCTGAGAGAGAGAGTCAGTGGACTCAATATATAGAATGAGAAACATCTTTTCAGACCTGGCAAATGGAAACTGGGTTTGCTTGGCTCTGCATATTTGCTTAAAAGGCTTTTCTTCTTTTTTTAAAGGGTGAAGGTGAGAGGGAGAGACAAATATGCTTATTATTAATAAAGCATTT
>CM053769.1:93114111-93138510 GCA_028658325.1 Potorous gilbertii | reverse complement strand
ATCATGTGATTTCTCACAGCCTTGGTTTTCTTATTCACAAAATGGGAGACATTAAGTTTCCCTGCATACTATGAAGAAATCTTGCAAGATGAACATCTTGTAAGCCTCAGTACTCTTGAAATATGACTGGTGATTCTTGTGTCCTCCACCCTGAGCAGAGATGTTATGAGGAAGGGTCTTGGTGAACCCTAAAACAGTGGGGAAACAGGAATTATTGGGAGCACAGCCATTCTAATTCTCAACTCTTTCCTTGTTCCATTTTGTACCTTCAACATTCATTCCTTCAGTGATTTAGATCCTACTGTGTGCAAAGTGCAAGTGCAGAGGCCAGGACATATAAAGTTCAGAGAAGATGTAATCCCTGTACTCATGGAGAGCACAGGTCAGTTAGAGATGGTCTTTGTACTTTGGGGAAAAGGAGATGATAGAGAATGTGTAGCCCACTCCCCTCATTTTATGGAGGAGAAATTGAGCCCCAGAGCCTGTATTAAGACAAGAGTCCATGGGGTAGGCCACCTAAGGACTCAAACCCCGGTCCTCAGACTCTAAATTCAAGGTAAACCCAGACAATGGCAACATGCAATATTATATGCCAAAGTACATCAGAGAGTGCTCTGAGAAGACTCCCCACCTCTCCCCCCACCCTGATACTATTTAGTGACTGATTCTCACACTAGGTAAAAGAATCCAGCCCTGCTTGGCAACCTAAATGTTTCCCACAGCTGGTGTGCTCAGCACCTGTGAGACTCTGCTCTCTGTCCCCTGCACTCCCAGACCTGGTTCTCATCAGCCCAGATATCGCCCCAGCCTGGCCCAGAGCAGCCACGTCCTGCCTGGGCAGGCGGGAGGGCTGAAGGTAGAAAGTGGACATAAAGCAGGCATCCGGCTGTACCTGAATGGCGGTATCTGTTTCATGTCGAGCATTCTCCTGTAGTGGGAATGTTGACTTTATCCCCACACCCCCTCACCATCTTTCTTGATTTCTCTGTCTCTGTCAATCTCACTGAAAGAACAGAATCCCCTAATCCTGGGGCAGGAAAGAACTGTCAAGGCCATGAATTTGACCAAGAATTTCTTCTAGGGCATCCCCAAAAGGAGGTGCCCCAGCCCTGCCTGGCTGGAAGATGCCCACTCTTGTCTCTCCTCTAAATATCAGCTCAGTCTGTGAATGCTCATGATCAGCTAACAAGGTTTGGATGGAAGAAAGTCCAAGCTCACCTCTAGGAAACATGTTCTGATGGAACTCAACAAGAAGAAGAATTCTTTGGAAGGACAAAGTTAATAAGGAAGATTTGTCTTTTCAAGGAACATTAGGAGAGGGAAGGGAACGGGGCCTGGACCAGGGATTTTACTGCTGGATCTAGAGGGAGCTTCCAGGTAAAGAAACAGTATCTGCCAGTGCCAATAGCCACCTCCTCTTTTGTCTGAGAGACTGGGCTAGAAGACTGAGAGGTGAAATAGCTGAGAGCCAGGGCAATGAAGTCCTCAGGTGCTACTTGAATTCAGACCATACTCTCTCTCATTATAAATGAAAGCAACTCCCTGAGGCCCTATGGGATATGAGGCCCCCAAAACTCCTTCTAGCACAACCTGGAGCAGAGTGTACTAGATCTAGGGCTAGAAAGAACCTCAGGAGCCCTGTAGTCCAACCTACTCATTTTACAGATAAGGAAACTGAGGCCTACAGAGGGTAAAGGACTTTCCTGATACCATGAAGGTGGTCAGTAGCAGAACCCTTTGAATCTATATTGCTCTCTCCTTCTACTGGGCCACACAGTCTCTTTCCTGAACATTCCATGTTCAATTAAGTTTAGTTTTACACAAGTCAAGCAACATTTATGAAGTAGCTACTAAATGCTGGGCACTGGGGAGAGACAGATGGAAATGAGATTGGCCCTGCCGCCAAGGAGGCAGCATTCTTCTTGTGGAATTCATCAAGGCAAGCATTTCAGCACCTGCAAAATGAGTGGTGATAGCTTGGATGGGGTGAGGGTGGTGGCCAGCTGATGAGAGAGAGTGAGGAGTCCAGGTGACTCCTGCATTGTGAGTCTGACTGGAGTGACAGTGTGCCCTAGGCAGTCAGAGAGAAAACAGAATAGGGGAGGGTTTGGGGGAAATATGATGACTTTGGTTTGGACATGTTGAGTCTCAAATGTCTCCTGGACAATCTAGTTGGAGATGTCTGAAAGGTAGCTGGAGATGAGAGACTGGATATCAGTAGAGAGACTGGGACCTGACAAATACACCTGAGAATCATCAGCAGAGAGATTATAGCAGGAACTTAATTAATGCTTAATGAGGAATACATCCTGTTACATGACAAGTGCCTTAGAGAAATGCTTTAAACAAGGTCCCAAAGGAAAGGGCATCTCTCCAGATAAGTATGGAAGTGGATTGTTCCTAATGGTAGGAGTCTACAGTTTATGAGGTAGAGCAGAAGGAGCCACCAGGACTTGGTGGGAAGAGATGTAATATGTTCCGTGTTCTTAAAATTTTCTTGTAAAATCTCTCTTTATATCTGTCATGTATCCATCTTTACCATATCTTGGTGAATGGTATAAGATATTGGTCTATGCCTAATTTCTGCCAGACTACTTTCCAGCTTTCCCAACATTTTTTTTTTACCAAATAATGAATTTTTATCCCCCAAACTTAAATCTTTCAACTTGTCAAACACAAGGTTACTATCATCATTTGCAGCTATAAATCGAGAAGCATCACATGTTTGGAGCTCCACATACATGACTGTTCTGGTGATGAGGTTGCTTCTAGCACCAGATTGGTTCTGATTATTCTAGGGGACTTCGTATTCAAGTCTGCAGATTTCACAAAGTGGGAGAATTTCTTGCCAGAGGATCTCAAAGATGCATTTGGATGTAAGCTCCTGAGAGGTTCATGTTATATTTTCTTGGCTAAAAAAGTTGCTTCCCTAGTGCTATAAATGTTTAATCTCTTTGCTGCATTAGTCCATTCATAATAAATGTTATGGGCAGGCTCTCCCCGGGGTGATTTATAGCCTCTCCTATGGTTGCCAAGCAGAGCCAAAGGGGCTCCATCTCTATCCACTTCCATCCTTTCCTTTTCTCCACCCTCCGGTACATATGCAGCCAGCCTGGGGAACCAATCCACAGTAGGACTTGTTGAATGATGGATGGCCTCTGATGAGCAGAGGCACACGAGGAGAGGAAGGAAAATTAAATCTGCCCTCCAAACAATCCTGAGAGTGTGTGTGCTCAGGGAGTCTGTTTAGGAGCCTGAAGGTTTCCTGTAAACAGAAGGGGGTGGGGTGGGCACCTACTTTGGCCTTTTATAGACTCCATATGTTGGAGGAATACAGGGACCCTAAAGCAAACCAAGGAGGGAGACATGTTAGGAGGATGTGTCCAGGGAGCCCAGCTACGGGCCAGGTCAGCTTTGAGAATCAGAGCATTTTCCAACCATCTCTTGTTTAATGGGGGCTTATTTGTCCTCAGGCGTTCATCAAACATGTATTCAGTATATACTATGTGCAGACATTGGGAAGAAAATGAAATAATCCTTGCCCTCAAAGAGCTTATGTTCCACTAAGGCACCAGGCACATAGATGCAGCTAAAAGAACGCCTAAGCCCCTCTTCCTCGCAGCCGCCCTTTACTTTTATTTATTTTGTTTAAGATTTAAATTTATTTATTTATTTTTAGTTTTGGTTTTAACATTCCCATCTTTTCCCTCCTCATCCCCCAAGATGGCATGCATTCTGAATACCTCTTCCCCTCATCTGCCCTCCCTGTTATCATCCCACCCTTATCCTCTTCCCCTTTACTTTCATGAAGGGCAAGATAGATTTCTATATCCCATTGCCTGTATATCTTATTTCCCAGTGGTATCTAAAAATAATTTTGACATTTGATTTTAAAACTTTGAGTTGCAATTTTCTCACTTCTTCCCTCTCCACCCACCCCCATTGAGAAGGCAAGCAATTCAATATATGTTATACATGTGTAGTTATACAAATCACCTCCATAATAGTCATGTTGTGAAAGACTAACTATATTTCCCTCCATCCTATCCTTCCCCCCAAATATTCTATTTCCTCCTTTGACCCTGTCCCTTTTCTAAAGAATTTGCTTCTGACTACCCACTTCCACAATCTACCCTCCCTTCTATTATTATAACCCCCATCTCCTTCCCCCTTACTTTCCTGTAGGTTAAGATACACAATTGAGTGTGTGTTATTCCCTAGTTAAGTCAAATCCAATGAGAGTAAGGTGCATTCATTCCTTCTCACCTCTCACCTCCCCCTATGCTCCTCCATTACAAAACCTTTCTCTTGTTTCTTTTATGTGAGATAATTTATCTCATTTTATCTTTCCCTTTCTCCTCCCAATGCATTCTTCTCTCTAGCTATCTAGCTATCTATCTATCTCCTAAAACTGTCCCAATACTGAGAAAGATCTCATGAGTTACAAATATCATCTTTCTATGTAGGAATGTTAACAGTTCAACTTTGATAAGTCTCTTATGATTTCTCTTTCCTGTTTACCTTTTAATGCTTCTGTTGATTTTGTATTTGAAAGTCAAATTTTCTATTCAGCTCTGGTCTTTTCATCAAGAATACTTGAAAGTCCTCTTTTCATTGAATATCCATTTCTTTCCCCAGAAGGATTACAGTCAGTTTCACTGGGTAGGTAATTCTTGGTTTTAATCCTAGTTCCTCTGGCCATGGGAACATCATATTTCAAGCCTTTTGATCCCTTAGTGTAGAAGCTACTAGATCTTGTGTCATCCTGATTGTATTTCCACAATACTCAAATAGTTTCTTTCTGTGTACTTGCAATATTTTCTCCTTGACCTGGGAACTCTGGGATTTGGCTACAATATTACTAGGAATTTTCCCTTTAGGAACTCTTTCAGGAGGCAATTGGTGGATTCTTTCAATTTCTATTTTACCCTCTGATTCTAGAATACCAGGGCAGTTTTCCTTGGTAATTTCTTGAAAGATGATGTCTAGGCTCTATTTTTGATCATGGCTTCCAGATAGTCCCATAATTTTCAATCTCTCTTGGATCTATTTTCCAGTTCAGTTGTTTTTCCAATGAGATATTTCACAGAGTCTTCTGTTTTTCTCATTCTTTTGATTCTGCTATATAATTTCTTGATTTCTCATAAAGTGATTAGCTTTCATTTTCTCCATTCTAATTTTAATGGAATTATTTTCTTCAGTGTGTTTTTGGACCTCCTTTTCCATTTGGCTAATTCTGCTTTTTAAAGCATTCTTCTCCTCATTGGTTTTTTGGACTTCTTTTGCCATTTGAGTTAATCTATTTTTTAAAGTGTTATTTTCTTCAGTATTTTTTTGCTTATGATTTTCTTGCATTTTGCTTATGATTTTCTTGCATTATTCTTATTTCTCTTCCCAATTTTACCTCTACTTCTCTTACTTGATTTTCAAAATCCTTTTTGAGTTCCTCCATGACCCACAGGTTCATATTCACTAGTTCATATTCCTCTTGGAGGCTTTGACTCTACTGTCCTCCTCTGGTTGTACGCCCTGATCTTCCTTGTCACCAAAGTAAGATTCTAGTCTGAGTTCTTTTACAACGTTTACTCATCTTGCCAGCCAAATACTTGACTTTCTAACTTTTTGTCAAGATAGGATTCTGCTTTCAGTGGGGGTGGGTGTACTGTATCAGGCTTCAGAGATTTTGTGTCAGCTGCTTGATCCTCTACCATCTGTGGGCTCAGAGCTCTGTAAGCATCCTCTGCTGCTGCCCCTGGTCACCAACTCACCCCTCCACTGCCCTGGGGCTAAGGCTACACCAGCCAGACTATGGGTTCTCTTTCACCCAGGTCCCACAGTTTTATCACTGACCTTTTTTGGTGTTTGTGGGTTGAGAAGTCAGAAAACTGCCATAGCTGTCAATGATTCAGTCCCCTGAAGCCTGCTCTGTCTGGTCTGTACTGGTGCCACCCATGGTGAACTGTGCTTTGCTCCCTGCCTCAACTTCCTGTTGACTTTTCAAGTTGTGTTAGGCTGGAGATTTGTTTCACTCTGTTAATCTGTGGGTTCTGTAGATCTAGAATTTGTTTAAAGTGATTTTTTTACAGGGATTTGGAGGGCTTTGGGGGAGAGCTCAGGAAGTCCCTGTTTTACTCCACCATCTTGGCTCTGCCTCCCTCCCTTCCTTTTAAAGGGATAAGAGTTGAAATAGTGTCAGGGATCATGTGAGAGGGGGATAGGGAAAGGATCTAATCCAAATCTGACTGCAGATAAAACTAAACACACATGCACACACATTCAGACACACACACACGTATGTGTGTATATATATATATATATATATATATATATATATATATATATATACACACATATACATATATATATGAGAACTAATTATTTATAAAGTTCACTGACACCAGGTTAAGAATACACACATGCACTACCTGATCCCCAAGATCCCTTCTGGACCCACAGACTGTGGACTTATTTGCAAGTTAGTTCTTAGTATTTTATTTAAAAAAGGGCTGTGCCTTCTAGGTAGCTCTAGTAAAAAGAGAATTGGTTCAGTATAATGTAAGTTCCCTGAGGGCAGGAAAGCTTCTTTCCATCCAAATGTCCCTGGGACTGGCACAGTCCTTGGCTAAGTCAGTGCTTGTTGATTTGAATTGATTTATTCTATTGTTGGGAGATTGGAGGATGGGCCTCAGACACTGATTAGTTAAGTGACCTTCCATATACATAACCTTTTGGGATCGCTTTGCTTTAGGTCCCTCATTGGTAAAATGGATTAAAGTGCTTTGACTGTCCATCTCACTGGGCCGATATAAGGAAAGCTCTTTGTAAGCTGGAAAGGGCCATTGAAAGTATACAAATAGGCTATTTGGGGGACCTAGAAGCCCAGGGCTCTTTGGAATAGTATTTCTTTGGAAGAGTAATTTCCAAGTTCCAGAGTGGGGAAGGATCTACGTCAATCAGGTGTGCTCTGGGTCCACCACCCCAGAGTCGGCTGCTACATCTTGGATACAACGCTGATGGGTGTGAGTGTCTCTTCCCTAATGTTGTCACAAATGGAACAGACCCGTGGCACACCTGTGTTCACCTAGATCATTTTCCTATCACCAAATTCACCATAACATTTTACCAAGACATTTCAACCCTTGTGTTCTAGCTCTTGTCCTTACCCCCAGGGTTTATACTGGAAATGAGGTCATAGAGTCCTTTCTCTCTTTCTGTCTCTCTCTGTCTCTGTCTCTCTGTCTCTCTCTCCCTCCCTCTTTCCCTTCCCCCCTCACTCTTTCCCTCCCCCTCCTCTCTCTCTGGTCCAGACCATCCCCCAGTGCATGTAGCCATGTCTGAGAACTGGGAAATGGATCAAGGCATTTCAAAATGTCTCCATGTAAGACAATTATCATTAGAATCTTAGAGATCATCTGGTCCAGCTTCTGTGTAAGGGATGGAACTCTGCCCTTTCTTACTCCAATTAAGATGTTCTGTGCCTTGTGTCTTTATTAGATGAGAAAGCCTCTTTAAGATGGTTACCCAATGAATCAACAGAATGGTAACAATGAAGGCAGCAGGGATGCAGGGCACTTCAAGGTTTGCAAAGTACGCTCCAAATAGTTTCTCACTTGTTCCCCTTGACAACCCTAGGAGGTAGGTGCTACCACTATCCCTCTTTTACAGATGAGGAAACTGAGGTAGAGAGTTGAAGTGACTTACACAAGGGCCAACTGGCCAGGATGTGCCAGAGGTAGTAGCATCAGTTCCTTTGCTTTCCATCCATTGTCATGCACAGAAGAGAAAGAGGAATGTGGGATGGTTCATTTAGAGAAAGGATTTTAGAGACCTTCTGGTCCAATCCTTTCACTTTACAGAGGAGGGAACTGAGTTCTAGAGATGCAAGCTCTGCCTGTTCAATGGCATGCACGTTTAATAAATGACATGGATGGAATTTGAATTCAGGTTCTCCAACTCCAAAGAACTAAACAGTTTCTAAACTGAGAGAAATGGAGACCTTGAGGAAATTGATTGACTTACCAAAAGCACCAAGCTCATAAGTAGAAGATTCGAGATTTAGATTCGTGTTTTTCTCCTCCAAATCTTCTACTTGCTTTATTATACCATCCTACCCCTGGGTGTGGGGGTGGATAGAGGTAGGTTATGAAAAATCCCACCAAATGTAAGCAGCACTCAGCTTTTATTCAAGCCAGATGTGGAGAGGGAAAAGGCAATCTATATTGGAACCAATATGGTAAGTGTTCTTTAAAAAAAATGGATGTGCCTAAAAGTGGTTTGCTAAGTACTCATTTCTCTTCTGCTCAGATGGGACCTCAGTCCTGAGACTGGAGACACCCTCCCAGCAAACCACTTGTTTAGTGTCAGTGTTCTTGGTCCACTGATACACTGGGAGGGGCCCTACTGGTTTTCTTATGTAAACATTTGACCTCCTTAAGGGGAAACAAGTGACACTGGAGAAACTTACAAGTAAAAGTATTGTTTATAAACATTTGAGTATTCCTGAAGAAAGGACTTTGGACTCTGACTAAGCATTCCTGCAACCACTGCTTGCCCCTAGGTCTCTAACCAGGCTTCACTGGAACTCAAAAGACTTTTCTTTCCGGAAATGGAGAGTCATTTACTGGGGATAATTTTTCACAATAATGAAGAAAAGATGATAACCCAGAATATGAGTTGTGTGTGCCCTGTGAACTGAGGCATGCCTACAAGTCTCCCCCACAAAGGGGGGGTTTGAGTCTGCTTCTTAAAGTAAAATAGAGTTGTTAATTAAACATGCTTAGTTATGTTTTAGTTTCTTTAGTTTAAGCAAAAAGATAGCATCCTTTGTGACTAAGTTGGCCATACAAGTTCACCTTTGAGAATTTAATTAGCAAGCATTTCATAAATGAGTGTTCCAGGTCAAGAATTGTGTGGGTATGTGGGTGCAAATAATGAGATGATCCCTACTCTCACATCCCCGTGAAAAGTGTTGCTCCTGAACATGGAAGAGGAACGGTATGGCCTTGATCAGAGGCAGAGGCCTGGCTCCAAGTCCCTCTTCTTATATGTGTCTTCTCTACAATCCTGCCCAAATCTATTAACCCAAGACAAGAAGTTACCAAGAAGGCACCAACCTCCATTGAATGGATTTCTTCTTTGGTCTTTCCTCACATTAACAAAATCACCAAAATAAAGATAATATATATCAAGTAAATCCCTCAGAGATCAGTGACTTTGTCCTTGAAAACTAGCTGCTTTAGGAGTTATCTAAATAAATAATAATCATATTATTCATGGCACAATATCATCTCACTCCCTTTGAAACCCTCCCCCATCCAGCTTCTGTCCTCACCATTTCAAAGAAACTGTTCCCTCCAAAATTAGCAATGATCTCTTAATTAAGAAATCCAATGGCCTTTCTTCAGTCTTCCTCCTTCTTGCCCTCCCTGTACTTTTGATACTGTCTATCCCAGAGGTCTCTCTTCTTGGATACACTCCTCTGTCTGCTTTATGATGTCTCCTGGATTTCCTCCTCCCTGCCTGATTTCTCCTTAGTCTCATTGATTCATTCTTGATTCAAGTCATGCCTACTAACTGTGGGTGTCTCACAGGACTGTCCTGGGCTCTCTCTCTTCTCCTTCTATACTATTTCACTTGGTCACTTATCAGTTCCTGTGAACTCATCGCCCACTTCTACATAGATGATGGTAGAATTGTACATCCCTTAGTGTCCCTTCTGAGCTTCATGCCACTGACTCTGGATGTCCCATACACATTTTAAATTCTCCATGACTAAAATGCACCTCATTAACTTTCCCCTCAAACCTTCCCCATTCCAAATTTCTTTATGACTGTCTAGGGCCATCCCCATTTTCCCAGTCCCCCAAGTTGGAAACCTAAGAGTCATCCTTGACTCCTCCCTCTCTCCCATCCACAGTTAATCTGTTGTTAAATTCGATATATTATTTTCCAACATTTCTTCCCAAAACCCCTCTGTCCAGTCACCCAGCCTCCACACTGGTGCAGATTCATCATCTCTCACCTGAACTATTACCATGGTCTCTTAAATGGTCTTGCTGCCAGAAGGCTCTCCCTTCCAGTCCGTCCTCCACACAGCTGTTCATCTGCAGAAAACATTGTTCTGACCACGTCATCTCCTACTCCACAAACTCCAGTGTCTCTTTCTTACTTCCAGGATCAAACAGAAAAATTCTCTTGTTTTTAAAACTCTTTTCATCTCATTTTTCCAGTCTTCTTACACATGAGCCCACCCCCACCCCGGTCCAATCTCCTTCTCAGTCCAGTCATACTGACGTGGCTGTTTGTCACACATACAATACTCCCTGTCCATGTCTTTTTCCTGGCTGTTCTCCATTCTTGTAATACCCCCTCTTCCCCTCTTCCTTTGCCCCTTAAAATCTCTAGCTGCTTTTAAGACATAACTCAAGCACCTCCTCTTCTAGGCACTAACAGCTGATGGGACTGAGTCCCCTTCCTTCTGGGTAGCCCTAGGAGCCCCTAGTTCAGTGCCTTACAGATGGTAGGCACTTAGCTCATATTTATTGAAAGAGATTGCATCCCTAGAATTGGGAAGAGATGAGAGTCCTTGGAAGTTGACAAAACTATTTCTCTTCTAGTATGTCCTGAGATACCTACAGCCCAGGCATTGGGAAAGAGGCAAGGCAAGGGGAGGATGTACATTTTACACATGAGGAGACTTGCCCAAGGCATCATAGGAAATCAGTGGACTCAATGTGACCCCAAGCCTGGATTTCTGACCCCTTGAATCCACAGCTCTCTCCACTGTACTACTCTGCCTTTTGTTTGAGAAAGCAAGCACAAAGACACATAGGAGGGAGAAGATCACTCTTCATTTTCACTCTTGGTACCTCATCTGGCAGGAATGCCCTTTCACTTTCTCTTCCATTGAAGTGTCCCTCAATGCCCCTGGGACACTGACACAATTAGGAGAGCTCGCCCACAGGAGTTGACGACAGCTGTACTGACCTGACATTGAGACCAAAATTATTCATTTTCCTCAGGACACCTCCACTCTGCAAACACACACAAGGGAAAACATAGAGTCCCCTAATAATTCTCTCCAAGGCACTGAAACCATCAGATCAGATACAGATCCAGTCAACTCTGCATGTCATGAAATCTCAGGTAGGAGGAATAGCATTCCTGGTGTAGGTAAAGAGCGATGTTTCAATGGGCTCAGAGAAAGGAGCACAGGAGACCTTTCAGGGGAGCTGGTCAAGAGTGCCCTATGGCCAGGGAACCTCTGCAGGGAGGAACCTGTGGCCATCTCTCTCCTAGGGCACTCAGCAAGAGACAGCCCTCAATGAGGTAATTACTAACAATGATCATTGATCCAGTGCCTGAACCTCACCAGTCTTTTCATGTAATCTAGGAATACTGACTTCCTGGTGTTTCCTTGAACTGGACCATTCCCTGACTGTGCCCCCTGCCTAAGCTGCTTTCCCTCTTCATCTCTGCCTCTGGACTTCCCTGGTTTCCTTCAAGTCTCAGTTTACATTTCACCTTCCACAAGAAGGTGGTCCCCCAATATTCTAGTGTCTTCCTTTGGAGAATATCCCAAGCCACCTCATCTCTATCTCATTTGTATGAAATGATTAGAACATTCTTTCCCCCATTAGACCGTGAGGTGCTTGAACACAGGTCCTCTTACCTTCCTTTGTATCCCAGTAGAGTGCCTGGCACACAGTAGGTGCTTAATCAATACTTATTCACTCATTAATTCCACTTTGGTACAACAACGTCTGGTTGATTTAAACATGTAGTTCAATTCCAGGTATGGCAGTGTAGGAAGGAGTAAGAGTACCTGAGGAGGAGAAGAGGGTGAGGAAGGCTCATCAGTCCATTTCTGATGTGGTATGGTTGAAGGGATTAAGGCTATTTAGCCTGGAGAGGAGAGAACTCAGGGATGTGGGGCTTGGTAGCTGAGTTTCAGTGATCAGAAGGCTGCCATCTGCAGGCAGATCAGCCTTGTTTTGCTTGGCCCTGGGGAGCAGAACCAGGAGTCTTGGTTCCTTGGAGGGAGAGGCATGGGTTGCACAGAGAGGAGAAGGGCAGGTTTAAACTAAATGTCAGAAATGGGTTCTTAGCAAGGAGAGGGCCATCCCAGAATGAACAAGATGAGCTGCCTGGGGGTGGTGCGCTCCCCTCAGGAAGGTCTTTTAGCAGAGACTGCAGGACCATGTTTTTATTAGAGGGGATTCCTGTTAAGTTAAGCATTGATCTCAATATCCCGCAGTGCCCTTCCCACCTCTGAGATGCTCTGGTTCTCTGCGAGTTTTCTATTGACTCCAGATCCCAGGCCACTGTGTATCCACCTCTCCTTCTCTGACCCCTACTGTCTGCTTGACCTTGGGTTTCAGCTCTTTCTCAGTTATGTGAGCAGGGTGCACCCAGGAGAAGGCCCCTTGGAAGCCAGCAGCACTGAAATTCTGAGGCGGAGTGACGAGCTCCAGTGACATTCTCCAGACCCCCCTCCAATCAATGCCTTCCCATCTGAAGGGAGCTCAGCCCTCTCCCTATGAGACTCCAAGGCTCCTAGAGCAGCTATTCAGCCAGACAGCAGGTTCCTTTGGGGCCCTGGGTTCAGTGGGTGGCTCTGGGAGGAAATGAATCCTTTGGAATTAGCAACTACATGACCAGCCACAGAACTGAGGGGCCAGCTGAGTGCCATCTCCTTGTGAAACTGAGGTCCCAAGTCACAAGGCTGGCAGGGAGCAGAAGCATGAGTCAAGCCTAAGCCTTGACTTCCTGGATCTACTACTCTTTCTCCATATAAACCAATTAATCATCAATCAATGGTAAATAATTGCAAAGTCTGGAAAGAGTAAGTGGTCATCAGGTCAAGTGGAAGGAGCGTCTACACTGGTTAGCTTCACTGTTCATATTTCTCCGCTTCTGTCCATTTTACCCTTTGCCCTTCTCTCCATCCTCTTTTCAGCTCCCCAGTTTAAGGAGTCCCTTCCCCCCTTGAGAAGGGGAGCTCCTCTAGGGCAGTGAGGGACTCTTTCTTACTTCGATTCTCCAGTGTTTAGCACAGTCCAGTGCCTGGCACACAGTAGGTACTTAGTAAATACTGACTATGGCTCATATGGATAAGGAGTAAGTGTCTGATCCCAAATGCTTAAGGGTGTAACTCACTTCTATTTAATAGGGATTGGTGATTTACTGACCCTGTGCTAGGCCATAGGAGACTGATTCCTGTCCTAAAGGAGATTATATTACATTGGTGGTGAACAGAATGGAAGGCAATAATTAAATATAAAACACCTTTGGAGGAGACTCTGGATCCTAGTGGGGTGGGGAGTAGAATGACCTGATCCTTGTGCTAAGCTCTGAAGGAACCTAGGGGTTTTATGAATTTGACAGGTGAGAAGGGAGAACATTCTGGGCTTGGGCCACAACTGAAGAAAAGGTGTGGAGAGAAGAGATGGAGCACTGTCTAGGAGGACCAGATAGGAAGGTAGTTTGGCTGGACCCTAGGATGTGTGAAGGGGTGATGAACATGAGCTTGGAGCCAGCTGGAGAGGCCTTGAAGGCCACACAGAAGCATTTGTAATTCATTATAGACACAAGAGTTGACTGCTGGAGCTTGGACCTTCTCAGATACAGGAGGGCCATGGTGAAACCTGCATTTTAGGGAGATCCCTTTGCTAGCCCAGCGGAGGATGGGTTGGTTGGTGGGGGAAATGAGGAGGTACAGCTTGAGGCAGGGGGTGCATTTTAGGCTGGTTAGGTGGCAGCAGCACTTCAGGCAAGGGCTGACAATGGCTTGCACCAGGTGGTGGCTGCAGCATGGGAATAGAGGAGCAGATGGATGGGAGGGAGGCTGAGATAGAAAGGCAAGACTGGGCATGGGTTCCAGAAATGTAGTGAGACAGTGAGAAGGTGGGAGAGACTTGGGAGCCATGAAGCTAGGGGACTGAAGGCTGGAGGTGGATGTGACACAGAGATGTCCAGATGTCAGAACCCAAGTCCTATCTGGGACACCTCCAGGGCCTGTCCATGCCTGGTCTGGCCAGGTCGCCAAGGTTAGCCGGGGGAGCTACCCAGTAGGCGCCCCTCGCTGCTCAGATCAGACTGTCCCAGGGGCTGCCCAAACATTCTGACAACCTCAGATTAGCTTTTGTTCCTCCTTCCTCCATGTGCATGGTTCACTCAGTAGCTTTGTTTGTTTTCTTAAAATATTTCCTCCTTGTTTGCATTTCTTGGCACAGCCCACTTTGTGTGCCTTTAAATATAAGCTTCCTTTGGTCCCTTTGCCAGCTTCATTGCCCCAGCATAACCACAAACCAGTTCTGAGGGCTACCATTTCCCTTAGGTCCTGGGAGAGCTCCTGGGTAAAATGGCACCACCACTAACCACCACCAATAAAATGAGCATCTCACTTTCCACCACTGTAGGCCTGTGGCTCAGGAGGATCACTCGCAAGAATCTTGTTTCTCACAGGACTTCTGGGCTGGGGCTGTGCCCTGGCACCATTCACAACTTTATCCAAGACCCCTGCCCTCTCGATGCCTCAGTTTCTTCTTTTGTATCAGATAACCATTGGTTAGGAAAGCCACCATGCTCCTAGGCACTGGGCTCCATTATTCACTGAAGAAAGGACAATGGGCAGGGTTGTCTCCTTTTGGGCCCTAGTTTCTTACTCTGTAAAATGAGAAGGCTGGACTGGATGGCCTTAATCATCCCTGCCCGCTCTGGTGTCCTATGATCATGTGGTCTGGGAAGAAGCCTTGTCGAGTCACTCCCCTGGTATGAGCCTCAGTGACCTGAAAACAATAATTCCCACCCCTCACCACCTGCATCACAGGAAGGGAGCAAATGAGATGTGGATGGAAAGCACATAGCCACCTTGAATGCCCAAGAAACAGGAGTGATTCTTCTGAATCTTCCCTCACATTTCCCAACCTGCCTGGGGGCAGTGGGGCAGCAAGGATGGACAGTAGCATTCTTGGGGCCTGAAGGATGGTCCCCTTGGGTTCTCTGCCCTTGTGGAGCCAAGTCAGAGCCAGAAGTAGAAGGGAACTGCTAGACTCTGTGGATCTTACAATCCCAGGAGAACAGTCACCCCTTGGAAGCAAGGATTTCCCAGGGACTCACCTGGTGAAAAATGATTCTCCTGGGGATGTTGTCCTCAGGGCCAGGGCCCTTTCCAAAGGAAAGATGACTGCTTGCTGGCTAAGTAGGTGCTTAATGAAGATTCCTTCCCCTGGAGGATACTGGGAATCTAGTGCTGGAAATATGTCTATGATCCCCATTCTGAGAATCTGATTCTCTCCTTTTGGAATTCCAGAATGTTGAGACAGTCAATTTCTGGCTCTGATTCTAATCCCAGAAATTAACACCCCTGCAATTCTGGGACTGTTTCGAGGTCTTTTTCTGACGTGCCTTCTGGTCCTTGAGATCTGGGATCCTGTAATTCATCTATCTGGGATTCCCCTCCCAGTTCCTGCTCTGACTCTAGAGTTGTCAGGCTATGCCTGGGCTTTTCTGGGATTCTGTTTCCGGCTCTACTCACTTGGGATTTGGGGATTCTCCCAAGTTTCTAGGGCTCTGAAACTCTAGAGGCTTCTCTAGGGAATTTTATCATGTCCATCTTGGATTCTGTTACTATTCATAAAGATTCTGGGACGTTCCGAGAAGATGTCATACTAGGCAGGGCAAATGGGTGGAAGGCTCTGGTTTGGTCTTAATGCCGAGGGGCCTTGCTTGCACATTTCTGCTATTTCAGAAGAAAGGCAGACCAACTTGTCTCTGAGCTCATCCACATTCCTGAGCAGCATGTCCTCCAACCTCGGGGCACGGGTGTGTGTGGGGAGACGGTCATTCTTCTCCCTGTGTGTGATGCTTTTACCAGTGGGCCAGAGCAGCCTGCTCCCTGATTTTCATTTTCTTCAAAGACTGAAATACCAGTCCCTGCTGAACTAACAAGAAGAAATGTTTTACTATTAGTGATGAAACATCCTCTATAAACACACCCTACCTTACTAGCCACCCCTCTCCAGGGCTGATTCACCGCTCAAGTATTCATGTCCCCCAAGTTCAAGCACATGAAACTCTATCTTTCCCAGCTTGGAGCTGTCTGGGTGCCACAAAAAGCAGGGCTCCTTTCAAGCAGTGAGTGGATTAAATAACCAAGTCAGTGGAGGGTCCGTGGCAGTGTGGGGGACTGGTAGAGGTAGAGTCAAGGGAAGGAAGAGTCTAAAGAAAAGCTGGAGTCACTGAGGGCTGAGACGTGGAGGGCCACTCCAGCACCAAATGCTCTCAGTTTGCTGAGGTAGATGGCAAGTGTTACTGTCCTCCTGGGACTGATGGTTGGGGAATGGTGGCTTACCCTTGGCCACACAACTGGGAAATACAGTTGAATTCACTTAAAACAACACTTTATACGTGCTTACCAAATTCCAGGAACTCTGCTGAGTGGTAGGGCTACAATGACACAAAATGAGTCATGACTCTCAGGAAGCTTAGATTCTACTGTGGAAATGAATGAAAGAAGCACTGATACTACACAGATACAAAAGGTAGGGTGAGGTGAGATCAAGGTGGGCTCGCATCAGAGGTATCTGCACTTGAAGAGTCTGGAGGAAAGTGCCAGAGGCCAAAAGATGGAGATCATGCTGGAGAACATTCCAGGAATGGGAGGCAACCCGTAGGTGAAGAATGTGGTGCCCAGGGACCAGCAGAGGCCTAATTGACTGAGGCTTAGCATTCTTGAAGGAGTGACATATATTAAGATTACATAGATAGGCTAAGATAAATTGTGGGTGGCAGTACATGCCAAACTGAGTGGTTAGTAGTCTATCTCAGAGCCAAAGGGGAGCCAATGAAGCCTCTTCAGCAGATGAGAGGTGCAGTCCAATGTCAAATCATTTTGATAAAGTGGAGAAGGGAGATGTCATAAGAACAGTTAGAGCAGGAGTCAACTCAAATGGCAATGAGGGCCTGATCTAAGGTGATGGGCATGACAGCAATCAGAAGAGGAAATAGAAGAGTGATTTTGTGGAGGTCATGCCATGGTAGCCAAAGATTTGGCCGTAGACTGGATCTATGAAGTCAGTAGGAGTCGGTAGTTGAGGATGACATGGAAGTGGCAAATATGAGTGACTGGAAAGATGGTATCTTTATAGAACTAGAGAAGTTAGGAGTCAGGGATGGTTTAAAGGAAAGAGAAATGGTGTGTTAGTGTTAAGGCTCCGGTGGACAGAGATGCTGATGGCAGTAGCTCAGAGGAGAGCTGGACCTGAATACATGGTCTAGAAGTCACCTTCTATGGAAAATATCATTAAACCCATAAAACTGGTGAAGTCAACCAGAGGGAGTGGGAAGGGAAAAGGGAAGAGGGTCCAGGAAAGGAATCATGGGAAAACTTATCCATAGGGGGGTGGACATGGCTGATGATCACAGAGTTTCATGGTTAAGAAGGAACTCAGAGAGCATCTGATCCAAAACTATGGCTTAAAAGACAATCTTCAGGACAAGAGAAGAACAGACCAGGCGCTAGTATAATTAGAAGCATTTCAAATGGACTCAGTGGCCAATCACAAAAGGTTATAGCCAATGGGCCAATGTCCACAGGTCGTTTCAGAGGAGAGGACCAAGAACAGCTAATATTCCCAAATGGTCAAATTTAGTCTTGAAGTCAGGAACACAAATTCTAATCATGAGAGCTGCCCAAGAGGGAAATGGGCAGCCTCAAGAGGTAAAAGACTTCTTCCCAATGGACAGCTCTGGGCAAGGATGGGTGGACTCCCAATTATAGAATTTTAGAGTAAAGGAAATTTCAGTGGTCACTTATTCTAATTCAAATATGCCCCCAAAGGAATCACCATGACGGCACGCCTCATGGGGGCCTTCAGACTCTGCTTAGGGGTCTCCAAGGAGGGAGACCATACAATCTCTCAAGGAAGCCCATTCAAACAGAAAATACTTGAAAGCCAGTCTCAAATCCCCCCAATACTGGCATGAAGCATTGCTGTCTACCAATAAGAAGAGATTTCCAGACCACTGGGTTTGGGAACTGGAGTTACAGACAAGACGGCAACTCTCTTGCCCTGTCCCCACCCCTCACCCCTACCCAATATTTCTCTTCTCTTGGCTGAGCATTCCAATGTCCTCAAATAATCTTCACATGATATTGAGGCAAGGTCCTTCACCACCTGGTCATTCTCTTCAATATTTTCTCCAGTTCATCAGGGTCTTTGTTAAATGCTGGCATCTGACTCCTATCCCCCTCCTAGTGCCCTCCCTTCTGAGATTATATTCAATCAACCAAATATATAGTATGTGTATATACACATGTGTACACATACATATATATGTACATACACCACACACACACTCATATATGTTGTATGTACCTAGTTTTTAGCTTATTACCTCCCATATTACAATGTGAAGTTCTTGAGGTAAGGACTAGTTTTGCCTATTTCCTGGTTTTCCCAGAGCTAGTGATTACCTCTTTCCTGATTCTGGTTCATACTTACCTACCTATGATACTGAGAAGTCCCTGGAATCCCCAGCACCCATACAGTCACACTCACCCCCAAATACACACTCATACTCTTTTTCACACACACTAACACAACACTCTGTGTCTCCTGCACACATCCACACAATCACAGATACTCCCCAGACAGTCCTCAATGTGAATGGCTGGCCTGCACAAGATACTTTCTTAGTCAGCGCCCTTTGGTTGTAGGGTGATCATAATGATGCATCCCCAACTATACACGGTGAACTTTAACATCTGCCAAGGATTTGCTTTCCACCCCTTACCTCCCAGGTGCCTCACCATGACCCTCTAACAGAAGTATTGTAGATATCATCATGCCCATTTTATAGACAAGGAAATTGAGGAACAGACAGATGAGCTGACATGTAACTATGTTCACAAACTAGTAATTGTTGAAATTGAGATTCAAACTCTTGACTTTTTTATGCTCCATTCAGCCTCTACCACAAAGCCATGGCTTCCGATGCTCCCTCCTTTTCCTCCTCTACTTCAGACTTAGATTCTCTGATCTTCACTAGTCATGCTCCCGGCATGGGGATGTCATCTGCAGCACCATAACGCATTCTTCCTTCCAACTCAAGGGGCTCACTCTGAGGAAGACCCTCCCCAGACTGGCCAAATAAGCTAGAAGTGGAGAAAGGTTCTGCAGATCTGGGGCCCAGCATGCTGTCCTCTACAGGGAAGCATAACCCAGCATGCTCCTTGAAAAGGCAACTTGGCCGGGTGCCCAAGCAGACTTGGTCAGTTTTTTCTCAGCTGTACTTCAGAGGAGTAAGTTAGACCCTCCAAGGGATGAAAAGGGCCTTGGGTTCGGTTGATCTCAGGTCAGAAACAATGGCATGTTAAGGGATCCAGCCACCCTTAGAAGGAGTGGTAACAAAGGGTTCCTAAAAGGAGGTAGAGTCTCTCAGCAGATTCATATATTCTAATATTTTTGGGGTGGTGGAGAACAAAACAAGCCACTGAATGAAAGAACGGGGAAACCCCCTCAACGTTTACGTAATGACTGCTTCCTTCCCTCCTTCAACTTCTGTATCTAGGAGGCTAAATTTTGCCCCTAAGCATGCATGTCTGCAGCTTGGAGTGACCCCAATGGAAGCCAGATGTGCACAGATGGGGGCAGATGTTGGCTTGCAGCCATTTCCATTTAGAAACAGAGCAATTTAAAATATTATTACAGGACTAAAGAGGCAGCTACACATCTCCACACCATTGTGCATATACACACACATATAAACACATCACACATGTACAAACATATGCACACACATACACAAGCACACATATACATACGTACCCACGCATGCACACACATGCAAATATACACATGCACACGTGCACACATTAGCCATGTTTTAGCCTAAAGTCTCATTTTCCCTGTATGCTTGGAAGGCTAAAGTCAAATTTCTCTTCTCTGGATGATGGACTTTAACACATTCAAGGCAGGGCAGAGAGATTGTGGAGAGGGCTCCCTTGTGATTCCTCCTCAAACATCAGATGAGGATGCCATGGAACGTCTTCTGAGCAGTCTGCAACTCTAGGCACTCTGGCATTGAGGAGGAGAGAGAAGGGGATGTTCTTGTTCTGTCTGAGGAAGAGCCCAGAGGAAACTAGTCAGGGGTGGTCTGAAGGGACGCAGGAGGACAAAGTGTCTGAAATAACTTGGAAAGCCTTGTCGCTAATCAGTGCACCATTTCCTAACCAGTGTGATTTCCCACAATTATAAACTAATACCGTTCTGAACAGTCTTCAACTCTACAGATGACATCTGTTGCACACCTACTGTGTGCAGAGCCTGGAGCTCAGGGCAGTTGAGAGAAGTCCCAGGGAAGTAATTCCTCCATTGCCAGGAGAGCTTAGAAGGGGCCAGAGGATCACAAAGTTCGAACTGGAGGGGATAGATGGCGGAAGTCAGTTCAAGACTTGATTTTACTGATGGAAAAACTGAGGCCTGCAGACACATAGGGATTCAGACTCAGGGCTGCAAACCCAGAGCTCATTCTACCTCACTATGCACCTTCCTTAGGGAGGGTCTTCAAGAATTTCAATGCAAGCCAAAATAGAGAAAAGCCAGCCTAGGACTTTGAGAAGGTAGCTAAGATGGCCTGGGTCCCAGTCATGGCTAGAAGCCTGTAACAATAGACCAGGGGCAGTTCTGGGAGTTCAGAGACAGATCAAGGCTCAGAATCAAACATGACAGAATCATTGGAGGGCCTTCCTTCTTTCCTTCCTTCCTTCCTTGCTTCCTTCCTGTCTTCCATTTGATATATATGTATATACATATACATACATGCATACACACACATATATATGCATATGTATATATATAATATATATATATATATATATATATATATACACACACTCATTCAGTCATTTATTTGGATAAACTTATCCTTCCCTCCATATATAGACTTAGGGACCCACACATGCTGAAAAGCTGTGGACAACAGACAATGAAAGCAACTTCTCTGTTTCCAAGGCAGGCCATCATGGGAGTGAGTGGGGAGTACTTTCACTTGCGAGCAGAATTCAAAATCTGATTATCTTTCCCTGTCCTTGAAAGTGAGAATTCAATGGCATTTTCTCCAGAGTTACTTACCAAGTCTTAGCTAATTTCATTCTCAGGTCTCCCCAGGTACCATCTTTTCTCTTCAAGGATGAACTAATACTATAATGCTATGTCCTGAATACCCATGTCTTCACCCTGTCCCTTATTAGACTGTGAGCTGCTTTGGGGCAGGCATCCAAGTTGTCTAAAATTGATATCTCCTCTGGTATTTCCTTCTGTCCACTGAAGATACTTGTTTGTCCCATTGTGTAGAAGACATGTAGATACCAATGAATAGAGGAGGAAGAAATGGGTCAGCTCCTCTTTTCTGAGAGCAGATGGGTTCTCTGTGTTCTGTTCTTATACCTGCTTTTTAGCCTTTAGTATCTGACATCTACCACATATAACATGGTGGAAGCCTAGGGCTGTATGAATGATCTGGAAGAGAGGAGGTATGAGTTCTAGATTGGATTCATCCAGTCCCTGGCTGGTTGACAATGGAGAAGGGCTTTCTCCTCTCTGCACCTCTGGAGTCTTCATTCTGAAATGAAGCAATCAGACTAGACAATGATAGTTCTATCTCCCCTCTATAGAGAGTTTTTGTACACCTTCCAGTCAACCATAAATCAACAAGTTTACCATGTCTGAGCTCCAGTGCAAAGGTGGTAGGGATTCTAATACAAGTAGGTGAATGAATAAAAATGTGATGAGCAGTCATTTACTATGCACAAAGACCTATACCAAGCCCTAAGCGTAGAGTCAACAAACATTTGTTAAGTACCTAGTATGTGCCAGGTATGATGGTAAGCATTGGGGTTACAAAGAAGGGTAAAAGACTGTCCCTGTACCCAAAAAGCTTGGTCTGATGGGGAAACAACAAGCAATCAGTGACAGACAGACAAGACAAAGATTGGGTAAGTTGAATGGAGTCAATGGAGGAAGACCCCGATGAGGAAGAGTAGAAAAGCCTTCTTGCAGAAGATGGGGCTTTGGCCAAGATCTGAAGGAGACCAAGGAATCCAAGGGATAGATGGGATGAGGAGGGAGGAGATTCTCAGGCTGGTGTATAACCAGTGAAAGCATTTAGATTCTGGACATGGCAGTGTTAAGTGTGGGGAGCAGCATGGAAACCAGTGTTACCATAGCAAAGAGAATATGGAGGGGAGGAAGAAAGAAGGTGGTGAGAAGGGGAGGAAAGGGCCAGGTTATGGAAGGTTTGAAAAATCAAACAGAGATTTTGTGTTTGAGCCATTGGAGTTGATTAAACAAGTGAGATGACCAGGAAACTCAGTTTGGCAGCTAGGTGGAGGATGGACTGGAGTGTGTAGAGACTGAAGTTAAGGAGCCCCTTCAGCCGGTTATTGAAATACTCCAGATGTGAGGTGATAAGGACCAGTCAAAAAAAAGAAGGGTACATAGATGAGAGATTTTAGGAAAGTAGAAATGACAGGATTTGGCAACTTCTTGGAAATGGGAGGAGAGGATGAGTGGGAGGAGTCAAAGACTACCTATGACATGAGCTCAGGTGACTAGGAGAATGTCGGCACCCATCCCTGCCCACACACAAAGAAATGGGAGAGTTAGAAAAGGAAAAGAGTTTTGTTTTTTTTTTTTTTGGGGGGGGGGAATATAATGGATTCAGTTTTTGACACATTGAGTTTAAGATGTCTGAGGCATCCAGTACAAAATATCCAGTGGGCTGTTGGAGATTGAAAGTCAGCAGAGAGGTTAGAGCTGGATAAGTAAATCTGAGAAGCACCTGCATAGAGAAGACAATTGAATTCATAGGAGCTGATAAAATCACTAAGAGAAGATGGCAGACTAGAAAGACAGACATACGGAGGCTGCCCCCACACAGCCCATAAAACACCTGTAGAGAGGGACTCTCAACAAATTTTAGAGCAGCAGAAGTGGAGAACAACAGAGTGGAGGAGATTTCCAGCCCAGGGTAACCTCAAAGACCCATAGGAAACACCAGTTGCACTGGACGTGGAGCTGAGCTCAGAGCGCAGAGCCCAGCCCAGCCTTGGCTGGTGCGCACAGCTTGTGAACAGCCCTCCGGGGGAATCTCCAGTTGCGGAATCCCCAGTCTCAGCAGCAGAGGGTCTGCAGATCCCTCAACCCACAGCCCCCAAAGGTCAGTGACAGGGTTTTTTTCAGCTGGCCAGGAAGGGAGAAGGGCCTTTACATTGGGCAGGTGGCAGGAGTTCTCAGGGCAGCCCCTACAGCAGCCTGAGACCATAGCTAAATTGTGAAAACCCCTGGGGGCACTGAAGAGATGAGTCTTACCTCAGCTCTGTGTAGACGCCCTGAGGCAGCTGGTCCTTGTCTCACTCTGAATGCAGGCTCTGCCCCCACATCTTGACTGAATCCCACCCCCGCCCCAGTACTAGCTTGGTGGAACTGGAGGTCAGGTGCCTCTGCAGAGAAAATGCTGCTAAGAATCTGGGCACAAAAATCCTTTCCTGTGCCCAGACCAGCACACACTTGATTGTGCCACCTTGGAGGAACTGATATCTTACAGGTCCCCAGAGTATACCCTACTCTTGACAAAGGACCCAAAAGTCAAGTAACTATCTGGGAAAATGCCCAAAAAAGGGAAAAAAATAAGACTATAGAAGGTTACTTTCTTGGTGAACAGATATCTCCTCCCATCCTTTCAGATGAGAAAGAACAATGCTTACCATCACGGGAAGACATAAAAGTCAAGGCTTCTGTATCCCAAACATCCATAATAAATATTCAGTGGGCTCAGGCTATGGAAGAGCTCAAAAAGAATTTTGAAAATCAAGTAAGAGAGGTGGAGGAAAAACTGGGAAGAGAAATGAGAGAGATGCAAGAAAAGCATGAACAGCAGGTTGACACCTTGCTAAAGGAGACCCAAAAAATTGCTTTGACTTCTGGAATATCATATTCCACGCACTTTGATTCCTTAACGTAGAAGCTGCTAGATCTTGTGTTATCTTGATTGTATTTCCACAATACTTGAATTGTTTCTTTCTAGCTGCTTGAAATATTTTCTCCTTGACCTGGGAACTCTGGAATTTGGCCACAATATTCCTAGGAGTTTCTCTTTTTGGACCTCTTTCAGGTGGTGATCAGTGGATTTTTTCAATACTTATTTTGCCCTCTGGTTCTAGAATATCAGGGCCTGACTTTCAAGTATTCTTGATGAAAAGACCAGAGTTGAAAAAATTTTGACTTTCAAACACAAGAATGAGAAGAAGTATGAAAAAGTAAACAGCAAAGAGAAGTCATAAGGGACTTACCAAAGTTGAGCTGTTTACCTTCCTATATGGAAAGACAATATTTG
>CM053769.1:93078562-93113611 GCA_028658325.1 Potorous gilbertii | reverse complement strand
TATATATAACCTTTCCTAATCCTTCCAGTTTTTATCGTTCTCTGCCTCTTGAAATTCATTTCTATCATGTTTTATAAACGTTGGCTTGCCTTCATTGATTGTGTACATAGCATCTCCTCCCAAGGGCTTCTTTGGGTTTGTCTCTGTATTTCTGGCATGTAGCTCAATGTCTTGCATGGTGTAGCTCTGAATAAATGCTAGCTGAATGAATAAATGGAAGATGTCAAATATATATTCTTTCTTAAAATAGTTTTATTTATTTATTTTTAGATTTTGACATTCATTTCCATAAAATTTTGAGTTCCCATTTTTCTCCCCATCTCTCCCCTACCCCCACCCCATAACACCTTCCATTCTGATTATCCCTTCCCTCAATGTGCCCTCCCTTCTAGCACACCCCATCCTTCCCTTATCCCCATGTTCTCTCTTGTAGGGCAAGATAAATTTCTATACTACATTACCTGTATTTCTTATTTCCCAGTTATATGCAATAATATGCAACATTCATTTCTAATACTTTGAATTTCAACTTCTCTCCCTCCCTTCCTTCCCACTCATCCCCACTGAGAAATCAAGCAATTCAATACAGGCTATATATGCGTCATTTTATAAAAGACTTCCATAATAGTTATGTTGTGTAAGACTAACTATATTGTCCTCCAACCTTCCCTGTTCCCCCTTTTTTCTATTCTCTCATTTGACCTTGTCCCTTCTCAAAAGTGTTTACTTCTAATTACTCCCTTCTCTCATTTGCCCTCCCTTCTATCATCCCCCTCACCCCACTTGTCCCTTCTCCCCTGCTTTCCTGTAGTGTAAGAGAGATTTTCGTACCAAATTTAGTGAGCATATTCTTCCCTCTGTAAGTCATATGTGAGGAGAGTAAGCTTTACTTTCCCCCCTTACCTCCTCCCTTTTCTCCTCCATTGAAAAAGATTTTTCTTATCTCTTTTATGAGTGATAGCTCCATTCAATTTCTTCCCAAGGTTTTCCTCTCTCACCCCTTAATTTTATTTTTTATGGATATCATCTCTTCTGATTCAATTCAACCTGTACTCCCTGTCTATATGTGTGTGTGTGTGTGTATGTGTGTGTGCAATCCCTCCACCTACCAAAATACTGAGAAAAATCTCAAGAGTTACAAATATTATCTTTCCATGTAGAAATGTAAACAGTTCAGCTTTAGAAAGTCCTTCATGATTTCTCTTTCCTGTTCAACTTTTCATGCTTCTCTTGATTCTTGTGTTTGAAAGTCAAATTTTCTATTTAGTTCTGGTCTTTACATTATGACCACTTGAAAGTCCTCTACGCCATTGGATGACCATTTTTCCCTTGAAGTATTATACTCAGTTTTGCTGGGTGGATGATTCTTGGTTTTAATCTCAGTTCCTTTGTTTTCTGGAATATCCTATTCCAAGTCCTTCCATCCCTTAATGTAGAAGCTGCCAGATGCTGTGTTGTCCTGATTGTATTTCCACAGTACTCAAATTATTTATTTCTAGCTGATTACAATATTTTCTCCTTGACCTGAGAACTCTGAAATTTTATCACAATATTCCTAGGAGTTTCTCTTTTCGTGTTGATGGATTCGTTCAATATTTATTTTACCCTCTGGTTCTAGAATATCAGGGCAGTTTTCCTTGATAATTTCATGAAAGATGATGTCTATGTTCTTTTTTTGATCATGGCTTTCAGGTAGTCCCATAAATTTTAAATTGTCTGTCCTGGATCTATTTTCCAGGTCAGTTGTTTTTCCAATGAGATGTTTCACATTATCTTCTATTTTTTCAGTCTTTTGGATTTGTTTTGTAACTTCTGGTTTATCATACATTCATTAACTTCCTAAACTTCACTCTCATTTTTAAAGAACTGTTTTGTTCAGTGAACTTTTGAACCTCCTTTTCCATTTGGCTAATTCTGCTTTATAAAGCCTTCTTCTCCTCATTGGCGTTTTTGACCTATTTTTCTAATTGAATTAGCCTATTTTTAAAGGTGTTATTTTTTTGGTTCTCCTTTAGCAAGTTGCTGACTCAACTTTTCAAGCTCTTATATGGCCTGAGCTCATTTCATATTCATTTTGGAGGTACTGGAGGCAGAAGCCTTGACTTCCTCTGACAGTATGCATTATCCTTCCTCATCTGAAAGGATGGAAGGAGATAACCTGTTCACCAGGAAAGTAATATTCTGTGGTATTATTTTTTTTTTCCTATTTTGGACATTTTCCCAGGCAGTTATTTGACTTCTGAATCCTTTGTCGAGAGGATGGTCTTAGTGCTCCATTTCCCCTTAGGACCATGCTTAGGGTTGAGATTCAGATCCCCTGCTCAATTCCCACAGAGGCTTTAAGCTGAGCTGCTGGGACAATGGACCCAGGCTGCTTCCATGGCCACCATAGCCACTTGCCAACCACTGTTTCCGCTGCCACCTCTACCACCACCTGGGGTCAGTGCTGAGGAAACCCTGCTCCCCTCTTGCCCAGCTGGGAAAGCCCTCCCACACTGACCTTTGAAACTTTTTTGTCACTTGTGGGTTCAGGGATCTGGGACCCTCCCTGCTAGAGATTCTGCCCCAGAGGCCTGTTCTGGTAATGTTCCTCCTCATGCCACGTGGCCAGGGCTGGCCTCAACTGTCTTCATCATCCCATGGGATAGACCTTTCCTATTGGTCTTCCAGATTACCTTTGGGTCTAAATCTCTTTCACTCTGTCGTTCTGTGGCTTCTACTGCTCTAGAATTTCCTGTGGGGGAAGTGCTAGAGTATATGCATCTTTCTACTCCACCATCTTGGCCCCATCCCCCTCAAAATATATTCTTGAGCCCTGAATAGGGACTCAGAGAAATCCTTGACCCACACAATCACTGAGGCTGCCAGCTAGAAGGCTCATGGCAGGTGAGTAATATAGGAGTAATCTGTAATGGAACAGGAATAAGATCCATGGAGAGGACTTATCCAGCCTTACCAGGATAACCTCTTCTGAGGAAGATTTGACCATCTCCCGAAGAGACCCAATCCATTTTTGGACAGTGATGATGATTCAGTAGGTTTTACTAAGCCAAATTTCATAAGAATTTCTTAAGTATAGTTTATGTTTGATTGGAAATAATTGCATCAAACATTAAACACTACATCTGATAGTTTTGTGGAGACATATTTTAAAGAAAGAGACACCTAAGTACAATGAGGTACTTCTATTACTAACATTTAGCCATTTTCAATAACAATTTAATCTAGTCTTTGTCTTATCCCAGGATTTGTTTACAGACTCTCTTCCTAAGTCACCCCAAAGATTTATCTTGGAGTCTGATAGTGTATGTAGCTGGCATAGGCTCTCAGACTACAGGCCAAGTAGGCATCAAATTCTTTTGGTTTTTCTTCTCAACTATAAGCTACATAAGCACAGAGGCATGGTGACAGTTGTGTAGTTAGGGATTTCTCCTCATCTATCTCTCAGCCCTTCCTTCCCCACAGAAAGCTGCAAAGAGGAATGGTCAGGGAAAGGAGCAGGACAGTGGATCCTCTATAGTGGGTGGGCTACTTTTGGCTTAGTTCCCTTTGGATTCTGAGACAGAGAGAGGATGATGAGGATGAGCCTCTTAGTTGCCTCTGAGCCTTGACAAACACGAAGCCAATTAGAAAAGCACAATTTCCTTCTCTTTCAAAAGGAGAGATGGACTTTTCACCTCCAAACAAGTCCCTCCAGCTGTTGGCTGTTGTGGTAGGTGCTGCTTGGAATTTAAATAGATTTGCCCTTGACCTCTGAAGTTCTTGCTGGCAATGCAGAACTTGTGAATAAAATAGTTTTCTTTTGCAGAGCTTCCAGTAACAGGACTAAGGACAGATGATAACTTTACACAGAAAGCTGAACGAGGTATTTAAGGAGAATTTCTTAAGCACCTACACTATGAAATCTATTCTACTAGCATCACTGACACAAACCAAACCCTTCAGCCATTTTTGTACAGGGGGAAATAACATGTGAGCAGATAGATAGATAAAGATAACTCCAGGTAGGAGATATCCTCAGCTTCTGGGAAAATCAAGATAGGCACCAGGATGGAGTGATCAACTGATGCAAATCCAGAAGGAAATCACACAATTTTAAGATCATTGTGAAAGAGACTTTGGGTGACATCTAGCCCAACCCTGTCTTTTTATAGTTGAGGAAGCTGAAGTCCCAAAGTTGCTCAAACTCATTCAGGTAGTTTTTATCAAGCTGGAATTTGAACTCATGTCTTCCAATCCAGAGCCAATGATCTTTCCACAGTTCTAAGCGCCTCTGTCTGCCTCAGTTTCTTCATTTGTAAAACAGAAATAATAAATATGTAGCTAGATAGGTCTGTGGATAGAATGCTAAACCTGGAATCAGGAAGACCTGAGTTCAATTTTGATACATAGACACTTATCAACTGTGTGAAACTGGGAAAGTTAACCCTGTATGTCTCAGTTTCCTCATTTGTAAAAATAAACTGTAGAAGGAAATGGCAAACTAATTCAATATCTTTGTGAAGAAAAACCCAAATAAGGTCATACAGAGTTGAACACAATTGAAAGATTGCATAACAAATATTTCTTTCAACATCACAATTTTTCTTATGGATCTTGCATCTTATTTAAATCCCAAGATAAGTTTCAAAGATGTGGAAAAAGATCAGCTTTCCAAATATAAGATAAGGCATGGTTGAATTGAATGCAAGTCACAGAAATATAGTTACAGTTTTCAACAACTGTGCCATTCTTCTCTTTAACTTGGGCATCAGATCAACTGTAAGACTCTCGTTGCATACCTTTTGGATGTCAACACATTTACCTCAGTCCAACATTCTATCCATTCCTCATCTGTTTGGACCTTGACACTGCCATCCAGTATGGGAGCTATTTATGCCTCCAGGTCATTCACTACTAAAGACATTTTTTTACACCATTATGCAATATTTCGCATTTCTCCTCTCTTACCTGCCCTAATATTTGTCTTCTAAAAATGTTCTGCTGTTTGAGAAATACTCTGAGTCCCCAACAGCCTCCGTAGGCAATTCTTCTTTTTCAACCTTCCGTATACTTTCTCTTTGTGTTTTTGGAATTTCATTTTTGAGATGTCCTTATTACAAAGTAGTAGTGGATTGAACAGGCCGCTAGGTGGTGCTGCAGTGGATAAAGCACCAGGCCTGGGATCAGGAAGTTTCATCTTACTGAATTCAAATCTGGCCTCATACACTTACCAGCTGTGTGGTCTTGAGAAAGTCACTTAACCCTGTTTGTCTCAGTTTCCACATCTATAAAATGAGCTGGAGAAGGAAGTGACAAACCACTCCATTATCTCTGCCAAGAACAGCCCAAAAGGGATTATGAAGAGTTGGACATAACTGACATGACTGAATAATGAAGTGGATCGAGAATTGGGTATAGAACTGGGAGGATGTATTTATGTCCTGACTTAGACTTTACCTGCACTGTGACTCCTTAACTTTGTTGCCTCATCTGTAAAACTGTAACAATAACAGCACCAATGAGGGTTGGTGTTTCTTGAGAGACCTTGTGATAACCCTTAGACATCTCTTTCTTTGAAAAATCTTAAAAGTTCTATTTAAATGTCACCCATCCATTTTATCCCTCTTGAGATGACTTTCCCTAGAGTCTTTGCAGCTCTCTAATGTTAATATCTCTTCTCTGAATCATTTGAAATCTCCTTTCCTGAAGTTGAGGGTTTGTGTAGATCTGTGTTTCCTCCCTATCACAGCTTCTAAATCAGAAGGATGGTTTCTTACCAACGTTCCCATCATCCCTGCCTCCCCTGCTCTGGGGTTATTGTTTCTCTTGTTGGTGAGAACCATTCAGAATACCATAGAAATCACTGGGAAGACCTCTTTATTGGTCTCTCCAACTTTGGAAGGAAAAACTGTCACCAAGTACAACATTTCTTGCTTTGAATCATATTTCCTCCCCTTGAATTATTGAATTTATTCTCTAAGTCCTGTTTTTAATGCATAAATGCAATTCTATGTCTATTCCTGTCACGTATCTTCCGGATCTTTCTCCTTTCACATATGGCATGCCCTTCTGACACCATATTCTAATTCCAGTAATAGGTTTCATTCCATAAAATTCTAGGGATCCTTATTAGGCTAAATTAATACTTGCATTAAGTTTTCTTGTTCATTTTCCTTGTTCCCCAGGCTTTGTGCATTTTGTATAGATGCTTGAAACCATGGATTGTATTGCCAATTGCTTTCTTGAGTTTTATGTCCTGTGAATTTCTGGTTGTTTCAACTGTTCTTATTCTGTAGCTACCATCTAAAAATCCAGTCTGGTAGACAAGGGCAGACATTGTCTTCCTCTTGCCTCCATTTTCCCTGAAAAGTCTTTGATTATATTTGCAAAACTTTGGAAAATGTGTGCTTACCATCCCTCCCTTGTTAGGAGGGCTCCATCCCTGTCTGGGAAGTTATCATTCCTATTTCTTGAACTGTAGTTGAACACACCATAGTCTTAACCAGGTGCTCACTTTTCACTTTAATTTAACAAATGTTTTGAGTCACTTCATATGTGTAAAGTAAGATACCTGACCTTTTATTTATCTATCTATCATCTATCTATCCATCTATCTGGCTAGCTATCTATGTATCTAGCTATCTACCTATCTAGCTATCATGTGTTTATTTCCCTGAAGTCTTGCTTTCTGATCACCTATCTATGCCCTTTGGGTCCTTAGTTTCTTTCCAAACATTTTGAAGTTTTTAGCAAGATGTTCCAGATTTCTTCTGGCAGCATCATTGAATGCCTTTCTGAGTCACCAGAAGTGAGTCACCCCATTGGACAAGTGGTAGAAGTGTCTGTCATTCTTGGGCATGGGCACCTCAGGAAAACAGAAGACATCTCTTATTAATGTAGTCAAAGAGGCAAATAGTTGCTGTAGTACTCACCTCCTTTTTCTCTAACTCACTGAAACTTCATTCACACATACCCATGAATTCAGATCGTTTTTCTTTCTTTGAAAGATTATTCATTAGAGTAATCAGAGATTACTCATTTCCTTTTGGGAGCAACTTCATATTTTTTACTTGGCCCCAGGTGTTTTGTGGACCTTCTTCCCTTTCTCCTCTGTATGAAATTCATGACCCTTTGCCCTTCTTAATGCTGTTAAGGATTCCCCTCTACCTCTTCATGACCTTTCACATCTTTGTTGTTTTCTTGATTTTCTACCTGGGCCATATGATGCCAATTTCACTTCAATTCTAATACATCCTTGAAAAAGCATTCATATTTCAATGAAAGAAAAGTGAGGAACTTTGTGTAGCATTCCCTCTTGTCTCCTCCTCTTCATCTTACATCTCTCAGAAGTATTCATTATCCATCTCCTCCTTTCCCCATGTCTCACTTAATGAGGTGACCCTTTTCTTGGCCAAGGCTAAGTCTTCTACCTACATGAGTGACTCCATCTCATCTGTCTCCTCTAGCAGACTATCCCCTTTATCATCTCCCCTTCTCTCATTTATCTTGAATCTTTCTTTGTCTACAGTCTACTTCCCTACTGTCTACAAATATCTTCTCCAACCTCAAAATCAAGGAAACAAAACAAACAAAATAAAACAAAAAGACTTCACTTAGTCTAACCAATCCCACTACAATTAGGCTGTCTAAAATCATTGTCTCTTCTTTCTCTCTTCTAAATCCTCTAACATCGGTCTTCTAACTTCATTATTTTCATCACACCACAAAATCAGACTCTCCAAAATTAGCAGTGCTATCTTAAATAGTCAGATCTAATGGCTCTTTCTCGTCCTTGACCTCTCTGGGTCTTTGACATTATGAATTATCCATTTTTCCTGAATTCTCTCTTCTCTAGGTCCCCCCTGCCACTGATCTTTCCTCATTCTCCTACCTTTTTGACCACTCCTCAGTCTCCTTTGCTCAATATTACTCCAGATCATGCCCATTCTACCACTCCCCTCATTGCTTTCCTTCTGAGAATATCTTCCATTTACTTTTTGTTCAGTTAAAAGGAACAATTGTTTCTACATTCACATACACATGTCTTCATGCTGTCTCCTCTATTAGATTTGAGGGCAGGGACAATAATTTTGCCCTTCTTTGTATGCCAATTCCTATGTTTAGTGCCTGGAACACAGTAGGCACTTAATAAAGGCCTTTTGGCTATTAGCTTCCCCAGACCATTTCTTCCCTTACTTTGCACACAATAGTAAATATTGGCTAAAAGACTTTGTAGGTCCATTCTCTTTTGTACTAGGAATCATGCTCAAGTATGATGACTTGCTCAAAATAGGAATATTGACATTCCATGAATTAAATTGAAGGTGCTACCTCTCAAATTTAAATCAAGGGGGCTGGTCATATTCTGAGCAGGAAGTTAGAACCATGGATTGATTCCTAAAGGAATTCTGTGCAGATGTTTGTGAGGATAGTGGGCTGGAAGTAGAGCATGTGCTTCATTGGAAAGAGGCTAGCACTCCCTGGGGGATGTTGGGAAAAACAGTCAGCTTCCTTAGACTTCCTCTTCCTCATTTGTAAATGAAGGGCTTGAATTAGCTGGTCTTGGAGCTTCCTTCCAGATGTAGACTTGCGAGCCTATGAATAGGAACCAAGTTGTTGGAGTCAGGATTGCTGGGATTGAGGTGCTAGCGCTGGCATGTTCCATCTCTGTACATCTCAGCAGGTCCCTTACCATCTCTGAGCCTTGTGGAGATGCCACCCCCTGCCTCACTTGATTGTTATGAGGAAAGTACTTTGTAAAGGTCACTGCTCCAGACAAGTAGATTCTCATTGTTGTTTGTGTTTGTCCTTCATTGCCAAAGAAGACCGCACCATCAGAGAAATGATGACATGACTTGCACTTGACTTTGTTTTGAGTGAGGGAGGGCTGTGCAGGTCACCAGCCTCACTTCTCCTCCAGAGTCATCTGAATCCAGTGACTGAATATTCAGCAGAATGACTAGAGATGACCCAGGATGCACTGAGAGACCTTGGGCCTTTTAGGCTAAGGTCTTTGCAGGTACTTCCTTAGGGTGAGTCAACGCCCATTCATTGAATAGGCCTGTTTGAGAAATAGCCAGGATATGGTCCCTTTAATGAGGCCAAGAAAAAGAAAGACTTCAGGCTGGGAGGGAAACAGCAATAGTTACTATTGATAATCACTCTAAAGCCAGGAGTGTCCAGAAGAGCCCTTAGGCAGGGGCCCATTGTCATCCCAGCTTCAGAGCACAGTAGATTTAAGGTTTTGGGAGAGGACAGAATAGGACAGGATTTTTCAGCCAAAGAATGCCTTTGCATAGTTGTTGGACAGATAGCCCATAGAGCTCCTCCATCAGCCTCAGATAGATTTGACAATTCCCAGAATTGAATGGGGGAAAAAGGATGCAGCTACATAACATAGTGGACAAGGCCCTCAATTTGGAGTCAGGGAGATCTGAGTTCAAATACTGCCTCAGACACTTACTTGCTGTCTGACTTTGGACAACTTACTTAATCTTTCTGTATCTCAATTTTCTCATCTCTAAAATGGGGATAGCAATACCTCCTCCTAGAGTGGTTGGATCAAATTAGATAACATTTGTAAAGAATTCTGTGATTTTAAATTTTAAAGCCTTGAGCAATTGCTGGTTGTTAATATTGTACCCTAGGTTACTTTTGAGAAATTACACAATGCTTTTAATGCATTTAAGCTTTTCCTTAAAACAACGGTCTATGTTCTTACTACACATGTTCTTCCAGTGATATTACATGCCTGGAATTCATGGAATTCTAATATTTCTGAAGAATGGAAACTAAGGGTCATGTAGAGAGCAATAGAGAGGTACCTGGTAGGCATTAGCCAGCTGTAACATGTTACATGAGGAATTCTATAGGAGAAACAGTGCCCAGGATGCCTTTGGTGAATGCATGAATGGAAAAAAAATAATATGGTCTGGAGAAGTAAGAATTTGTAAGAACCAATGGGAAGTCATTATGGCTATCAACATATAGGCACCATCAAGGAACTGTCAGGAAAATTCCCAGCATGGTGGACAGATGTTTATGGTAATATATGGAAGATATAAGCAAAGGATTCCCAGGATGGATAGCCACCGAGGGCTTCAGGTTTGCAGCTTTGGATGACATCCCATATCCCTTGAACACTGGAGTTTAAGAAGTGATCTTTGGAAGGCTTTTGGAATATGTGGAGAAGAATGATTTCTGAGTATGTAAATAACCTGAGCATGCTTGAAGGGAGGACTTGAAAACAGTCCTTGCCCACTCCACACATCTACATTTATGTTTCTTCTTTCTCAGCTACTTTTCTTCAACCTATACTATCTTTGAAAGAAGTGCAGCTAGGTGGCTCAGTGGATAAAGTGCTGGGTCTGGAGTCAAAATGATTCATCTTTATGAGTTTAAATCCAGCCTCAGACACGTAACAGCTGTGTGTACCTGGTCAAATCACTTAACCCTGTTTGCCTCAGTTTCCTCATTTGTATGGCAAAATACTCCAGAATTTCTGCCAAGAAAATCTCAAATGACATTACAAAGAGTCAGACACAACAGAAAATGACTAAAACAACAGCAAATCTTTGATTTTTTGATTGAATTGCTAAGCAAAATTCAACATCAGTTAAGGCCTATCCAAATTATCATGAAAACCCAAATGAGCAGAATTACTAGAGATGGAATGAGAACCTCGGCAAACCTAGAACATCACTAACGATGCCCTGCTTTGATGAGAAAGAGAGAGAGACAGACAGACAGAGAGAGACACAAAGACAGAGCGACAAAGAAGTCAGATGATGAAGTAAAAGAGGGGTGAGGGGAGAGAGAGAGAAAGAGAGAGAGAGAGAGAGAGAGAGAGAGAGAGAGAGAGAGAGAAGAAGGGAAGGAAGGAAGGAAGAAAGAAAGAAAGAATGAAAGAAAGAAAGAAAGAGAAAGAATTTCTCATTTGGATCTATTACAAATGATGATCATCATCTGAGCAGAAAGACATCTGACAGTTCCAGCACGTAGCCACAACAACCCTGTCCAAGGGTGACCAGAACCTTTCCACTAAAAAGTGAGTCCAGAAAAGCTTGGACCTGCCCCTACTTTAGGGCCTCACTCAGTCCCAGGGTTCTGGGCTGCCCTGGGTCCCTGCTCCTCACATAGATGCTGGCTGTGCTTATGGATAAGCCTGCCGCACACCCCTTTAAAGGATCCCTTGTCCTTCCTTCCATCTTACAGCCTAATGAACCATCCTGTGCTTCCTGAGCAAAGGAGTCTGCATTATTGCAACTTCATGTGGATGGGAAAACCAGGACTTCTGATAGATGAGAAATGGGCCTATCGTGTTTTCCTTTGGTTACCTAAGAAACTATCTTCACAACAGAAGCCCTCGTAAATACTCTGGAGACACATCAGAGGCTCGCGTGTGCTCCGTGGCAGTGCTGTGTGAATTGTCTGGCCCATGTTCAGCAGGAGAGATAAACTGGCCAGGGTAGGCAGGATTTGATCATGCTTGGCCCTGACCCTTGGCTCAAGCCAGAAACCAGTTGCACTCCATCCAAAAAGGGAAAAAAGTGTACCCTCTTGTTCCTGCCACTTCCCTCTACCTTCAGTCCACCATTGCCTCCTTTGCTCACTTTAACTGCTGGACCTGAACAAAGTGCAATGAGCTTGGTTAGAGGGGATTGGGGGTAAGTTCAAATGCTGGCTCTAGCTTTTAGTCCTGCATGACTTTGGCAAGTCCCTTCTGTGGGACCCAGTTTCTTCACCTCTATCATGAGCATCATTCTCCTTCAACCACCAGACACCCCTGATTGACAGAAGACTAATTTACACACAAAGGGCTCTGGAAACTGGAGTTTGTTTTTAACATCCTCCCCATCCTCCTAATTCAATGTTTCCAGAATACAATCCTACCTTATGGCCACAACCATCACAATCACCATAGTAGCCTTAGCAGCCACAGCAAAACAACAACAAGTCATTGCTTCTGCTTTCATTTTGGGAAGCTCCCATGTATTGTCTTCTTTGAATTATAGATAGAGGGTAGCTTCTTCCAGAGAGCTGTTTGTCTCCAGAGCCCAGTGTTTAATGTATAGGTAGCAGATCCAAAAATTCACTGAAGCAAAGAACTCCTTAAAAAGCAGAATAGGTCAAATGGGAAAAAGGTACAAAAGCTCCCTGAAGGAAATGATTTCTTAAAAATTAGAAATGAACTGATGGAAGCTAATTACTTAATGGGACATCAAAAATAATAAAATGGAGTCAAATGAATGAAAAAAATTAGAAGAAAATATGAAATATTGCATCGGAAACACTACTGACCCAGGAAATAGGTCTAGGAGAGGCAATTTAAGAATTATTGGACTTTCTGAAAACCATGATCAATCAAAACAGTCTAGATATTGTATTTCAATATATTATTAAGGAAAACTGCCCTGATATCTTAGATCCAGAAAGTAAAATAAAATTTGAAAGAATCCACCGATCACCTCCTGAAAAGGATTCCAAATGAGAACTCCAAGGAATGTCATAGCCAAATTCTAGAGCTCCTAGTTCAAGGAGAAAACATTTCAAGTATCTAGAAAAAAATATAATTCAAATATCATGGAACACAATCAGGATCATACAAACCACTTGCATGTTAAAATATTATATGTAAATATACAATATATGTATACAATATGTTAAAAATATATTTTAAAATAGACTATGATATTGTGTAAGACAAAGGAGCAAAAATTGTAACAAGAATAACTTTCCCAGCAAAACTGAGTACTATCCTTCAAGGGGGAAGAAAAAGGATATTTAATAAAATAGAACATTTCAGACATTCCTGATGAAAAGCCCAGAACTGAAGAGAAAATCTGACATTCAAACAGAAGACTTAAGAGAAGCAAAAGAAGGTAAATATGAAAGTGTAGTCACAAGGCATTCAATAAAGTTAAACTGTTTACATTCCTCTATGGGAAGATGATCTATGGAACTCCTAAGAACTTTAGCATTACTAGGGCAGTTAGAGGAATCTATATACACAAAAAGTATATAAGTTAATTATGCTGGAATGATCTCTAACACAAAGAAATGAAGGGTTGAGAAAGAGGATGCACTGGGAGAAGGGGGAAGAGAGAGGCAAAATGGGAAAATGTTTCCTACTTAAAAGAGACATGGAAAGAAGAGCTTTTACATTGGAGAAGAAAGTAGGAGTGAGCAGTTACAGAGAGTGCTTGAACTTCATTCTCACCAAAACTGATTAAAGGAGGAAAAAATGTCTATCATTCACCTATCTAGCTGTGTGTGTTTGTGTTTGTGTGTGTATACAGACTCACCCAGACACATCATACATACACTCAGTTGGGTATAGAAATATATCTTACCCAATAGCAGGGGATCTGAGATATGGAGGCTGTGATAAAAGGGAGAGTGGATTAAAGGAGGCACTGGTCAACCACAAAACAGATTTTTGGGGAGGGATAAGGTAAACAGAGAGAAAGAAGGATAAGCAGAAGAAAGTAGAATGGAGGGAAATACACAGTAAAAAATCATAAATGAATATGAATGAGATGAGCTGTACAAAGTGAGATGAGCACTATAAAATGAAAGGGGAAAGCAGAATGGATTTGAAACCAGATTCCAGCAATATCATATTACAAGAGTCACACTTGAAACAGAAAGACACACAGGGCTAGAACAAAGGGCTGCAGCAGAATGTAGTATGTTTCAGTTGAAGTAAACAAGGTAGGAATAGCAAGCACAATCTGTCAAAGCAAAAGTAAAAGTAGACCTAAGGAAGAGAAAGAATCAGGCAAACTATATTTTGATTAAAGGTACCATTAAAAATGATGTAATATAAAAAATATGTAAGGGCAAATTTCTCTGATAAAGACTTCTTTTCTCAAACATATAGGGAACTGAGTAAAATTTATGAAAATAAGAGCCATTCCCCAATTGATAAATGGTCAAAGGATATGAACAGGCTATTTTTGAATAGTCATATGAAAAAATTCTCTAAATCGTTATTCATTAAAGAAATGCACATCAAAACAACTCTGAAGTACCATCTTACATGTAACAGAAATGAAAATACTAGAGGGTATGATGGAAGATAGGTATTCTAATAAAATGTCAGTAGAGTTATGAACTGGTCCAATCATCCTGGAGAACAATTTGGAACTATGCTCAAAGAGCTATAGAATTGTGCATACCTTTTGATCCAACAATACCACTACTAGGTCTGTTTCCCAAAGAGGTCAAAGGAAAAGGAAAATAACTTATGTTTACCAAGATAGTTACAGCAGGTCTTCTTGTGGTGGCAAAGAATTGGAAATTGAGGGGATGCTAATCAGTAGGAGAATAGTTGAACAAGTTGTGGCATAAGATTGTGACAGAAGGCTGTCATGCTGTAAGAAATGATGAAGGGGGAAGTTTCAGAAGGGGAAAAAGTGACAATATCTATAGGAATTGATGCAACATTAAATAAGAATTATGCGATCATTTTAATGCAAAAATGTAATGATGATCAACTGAGAAAGACTTGGATTCTCTGATCAATACAATGATCCAAGACAATTCCAAAGAATTCATGAAAAAATGCCACTCACTTTCAGGGAGAAAGCTGATGAACTTTCGAGTGCACATTGAAGTATAGTTTTCTCACTTTATTTTTGTGCTATTGCTAACACAGAGATATGTATCTCATGATTTCATGTGTGTTATTGATAATATTTTGCTTGCCTTTTTAGTGAGTGAGGGTAGGGTAGAAGAGAAGTGGGGAGAGAATTTGGTACTCCAAATTTCAAAAGAAAAAGATGTTAAATATATATATATATATATATATATATATATATATATGTATATATATATGTGTGTGTGTGTGTGTGTGTATACATACATATACATATACATATATATGTATATGTATATATACATATACATATATATATATATATATGCTAAAAAAAAACACCAAAAAACTAGTGACTCCCTCTTTCTGGCCCTTATCCTTTTTCTTTCTCATTCCCTTCCAGCAGACATGGCTCTCTCTCTAATCAATCATTAGGCTCCTCTCTCTCAGGGGGAAGATTTTCCTTTCAAGTCTATAACAAGAAGAATACTGGAAAGGAATGAGCCTGAGGTTCCCCCTCTTACAACACATCCAACTCTCACCATTCTCAACAAAGTAGTATTCAACTCATTTGTCTAGAAAACAACCTAGATCTATGTTGTATTTTTCACTATTCAGGGAAGTTATGAAAATGCTTCATTAAGGGCTCTTTTCTGATAGCTTCGAACCCCCATTTTTTCAAGAAAAGTGCTATCATTTAATATAATCTCTTTCTCTTCTCTCTCTCTCTCTCTCTCTCTCTCTCTCTCTCTCTCTCTCTCTCTCCTCTTGCCCCTTCACTCTCTTTTATTCTCTTTTGTCTCCCTCCCCACCTCCCTCTTTTTTGTCTACCCTTCTCTCTTTTTTCTCTTTCCCTCTACCCTTTGCCCTCCTTCCTCCTTCTCCTCTCTCTTTGCCCCTTCACCACGCACTACCTCTCCCTTTTTACCTCAACTACATTTAAATAATGAAATGCATGGAGAAAGAACACAATGTCTAGTCACAATTCTTTCTTGGATAAACTAGCTTCAAATATAAATGAGAAATCAAAACTGACTGTTAAGACACAGAGATTGAGCAATTCGCTCCTCTCAGAAGGCTGGGGCAAAGGCTGGAGAAAGGGGTGGGGTCTGATCTCCCCGAATGGGTCTCTTGGTCTGGGATCCCAGCCTTGTCAACTGCATGATTGCTGCCCCTATTCTGCTTTCTTAGGTGACCACCTCTCTTAGCCTCTTGCCCCATTACTTGTCACTGTCTTGATCTCTGTTCCTCCCATGTACACCAATAACCATCTCAGCTTGCCTCTTGCCCAGGTCATGCCGGCCTTCTTTTCTGGGTACCTGGCAATGTGACATGGCGGCAGCTGCCATGGTGGTCCTGGCTCCTCCCATGACCCCAGGACTCCTCCAGTTGCTCCAGACCAGCACTCTTGGCTCTCTCTATTCTTTCCCTGAGGACTCTCTCCTCCTCTGCCCATAGGAATGAGAGAAGGCTGTCTCAGTGGACCCTGGATCCCAATGGTTCTCCAGGGTCTGCTCCAGCTGAAAGCTTTTATCCTTCAGCAGACAGTGTCTCCATGACCCTGTTACAAAAATAATGCAAATATTCCTATTCCCCCGCAGGAGTTATAAGAAAGGTGAGACTCTGAAAAAGCAAAGGTTTCCCCAGGACAATAGTCACATAGGAGGCAAATCTTGAATTCATGTTTTCTGACTCTAAGACCACTGTGTACTTTGCTAGTGAGTTCTTTCAGTTGTGTCCAACTTTTCATGACCTCATTTTGGGATTTTCTTTGCAAAGATGGAATGGTTTGCCATTTCCTTCTCCAACTTGTTTTACAGATAAGGAAATGAAGGCAAGCGGGGATAAGTAACCGGCCCAAGGTCACATACCTAGCAAGTGTCTGAGGCCAGATTTGAACTCAGGTCTCCCTGACTCCATGACCAGTGCTCTATCCATGGTGCCACCTAGTCTATATTAAGCTGAATTGATGGATGAATGAAGAAACAATACATCAACCCCCTCCCCCTCAAAAAATCTAGCAACAACAAACATCGACAAGAAAAAATCACCTTCCTTGACACATACAAGATCGACTTCAGGTAGTTTGGAAGAGTGGCTCCACGTAGAGCTGATCTCTCATATCTACTCTGCCTCTCATTGGAATGAATGGAAGAGTGTAGGGGAGTCTAACATGTAGTTGATACTTTATAAATGCTTCCTGATTCATTAATTCATTTGCAAACATTTCTGAAAATAATGATACATGTCTTCCCAAAGAGGCCATCTGAGTGAGAAGGGAATTTCTAAATGTGGGAATGTGACCCTTCCTTTGGCAAAAGAGAAAGGTAAGACTGACCAGAAATAGGAAATTCAGGGGATCATAAGTTCTTAGATTGGGAGATAGAAGGTCCATTAGAGTTTAGAAGATCACATGATTATGAATTTAGAGTTTGATGGGAGATTTAAGATCATCTAACACAACTCCTTCATTTTACAGTTTGGGAAACTGAGGCCCAGAGAGGGCAAATGATTGACCCAAACTAAGTGGCAAAGACAGAATTTGAACATATGTCCCTTGACTATAAATCGAGCACTTTTTCCAATATGTCACACTATTTCCCTCTTTTCTCTGTTTAAACCCTGGATTTTACAGAGGGGCCTCAAGACAGGGAGGGACTTGCCCACATGGTCACATTGTTGACCTGGGGCAGGGACAGGATTGAAATCTCAGCCTATCAACTGCTGTGCTTCTTTCTTCCCTGGGGTCTGACTTTTCTGGGATATGCTCACTTAAGGAAAAGACACACTTGGCAGCGATGTAGGTTTATGTAATAATCCCTGCTCCAGTTCCTTGACATTTACTGTTGCTTAAGTCAGTAGAAATGAAGTGTGAGGAAGGGGCAATATTACTTTCAGAGTTGGTAGGCTGAATACATGGTAGTTTGGGGATAGAAGATTGGAGATCAATACCACACATGCGTGGAAGATGAGGTCTTCTTGACTTTCCTGATATGTCATGGTGTCATTATATATAGTAATAAGCTGAGAACATTTCAAGGAATAAAAAATCCCATATAGGATACAGACTTCCTGATGAAGACAGAGAACCTCCACTGATCAGTAAGTCCAAGATTATAAATGGAGGTGCCTTGGCAGTTCCTCCAAATAAACCCAAACAGTGGTGGGCCCATGCACTGTGCTAATGAAGCATCCTGGGAGGTGACCAGTATGTTCCAAAATGGCTCCAGAGGAAGTCTGTGTCCAGGAAGCTACGTTGACCTCTCTGTTCTGAGGACTTGGACATCACACATTTATAAAGTCAGAGCAGGGACCTTTTGTCCAACCCTGAACTCTGTAAACGAGCTAACTCCAGGGGGATTTCTGCCAAGGGAAGACAACTTCTGATGAGGGAAATGAGAATCACAGAGTTTAGGGTTAGAAGCGACCTTGCTGTCCACCTAGTCCTACTCATGCTAGAAAAGTAACCCCCCCAAATAAGTCCCCCAACAAATGGCCGGACATTACTTGAGGACTGCTGTTGATGGGGAGCTCACCACCTTTTCCATGATGGGAAGGCTCTTATTGTTATGGATGTTTTCTTGATGTTAAGCCTACACTTGCCCATTCACAACTTTTACCCAGCTTCTAGCTCTGCTCCAGGGTACAAGAGTAGCAAATCTATTCCCTTCATTTCAGGACCATCATTCAAACACTTGAAGACAACTATCATGTATGTCTTCAGTCATCTCTTTTCCAAGCTAAACATTCCTGATTCATTCAAATAATCCCCACTTGACTAGGACACAAATTGAAAGTGCTCATCAGCTGACATAGACCTTTCCTCTGGAAGATCTGCATCTAATCACCTGATTTGGGGGACAGGGAGTGACTGAAGGGAAGCAAAATCTGATTCTTTTCTTTGCGAAACAATTTCTTAACATTCTGTAGCCTTGCTATATAGTGCCATACTTTTGGCCACCTCTGGTTAGGACCCATGGAGCATCAAAGGAGTCCATTCTTCTGGTGGCACAAGCCCAGTCCATTCCTCATCTAATGTAAATTTCCAACAAGAACAGAATTGTCTCCGTGGGTGGATGGATAATTATGTTCTTGAGGCCAGAGAAGAAGAGACCAGTCCTCAGGGCGCCATTACATTGGCCAGCATCACTAGATCTCAGGACACTGCTCTGCCCTGCCCTGCTTCCTCCTATCTGGAGGGGGAGGGTAGGAGAAGACATTTTCTGTGTATTCCACCGCATTATGTTCTCATACCAAGCTCCTTCCTTGAGGGCAGGAAACAGATTTCATATTTTGTTGCATCCTTGGTGCCTTGCTATAGCAAGCATTTACTTTTTTAATGCTTCTGGGAATGGATTGAACAAAGAACAGGAGAGAGGCAACACAACCCAGGCTTTTTTCTTCTTTTTTTTCTTCTAGGCTCATAAAAATGGAGGTCCTTCGCTCCTCCTCCTCTTTCTTTTGCTTCTCTTCCACTTCTTTTAAAGGGTCACTTTGAATAATGGATGCTGTCTGCTCCCAGGCTGGAGCAGGATCGAGATTGCAGGCAAGCTCTGTGGGACTCAGCCTGATAAGGATCACAGATGCATTAGAGTTAAACAAACATGAGTCCTCATACAATTTGCTCCACTGTTTAGCTTAGCCTTGAAATAGAACATGTTAACGCTGTAATTGCAAATTGTTGATGCTGGTTTGTATTTTAGGGGCCAGAACTGAAATGGATCTAAACAGAGTGCTGGCTTCTGCTCCCGATCCCATCTGGCTTTCAGGCTGAGGTTGACTACTGGAAAGGGATCCCAATGGGGAAGGCCCTGGAAGACATGCCCCAGTCCATCACATCCTGGCTCAGCACAGGAATGGAAAGGGCACATCCTCATGGCACAGAATGTGGTGGAAAGAAAGCAGTATCCACAGTCTTGGATTCCACAGGATGCTGTGCTTGAACAGCCCATCAAACTTAACCTCAAACCAGTGGCTTGTGTGATGTTCCCAGAAAGCCCATGGGATCCTTTGCTCATCACTAACCATTAAAGGGAAGAACCAGAAGCAATGAGGATGAGGAAGGAGTTTCAGACACAAATTAAGAAAATATTTGGACAAACAAAACAAAACTTCTTAACTGTTAGAAGGAGGAGGAGAAGGAGGAAGAGGAGGAGAAGCAGGAGAAGAAAAAGAACTGGCTTCCTCAGTGGACCACTCTCTTCACTGCAGCTCTTTATACAAAGTCTGAGTGGCAGCTAGTTGGGGAGGATGTTCTGTTGTTTGTTTGCTTTGTTTGGTGCTCTTTTGCTGCCGTTTGTTGTGCTCTGTGGCTGCTGAGTTCCTAACAGCTCTCCAATCCTAGTATTTGAGATGTCACTTTTAGAATTCTGTGTCATTTTCCCCCCCAGCTGCCATCAATAAAGTATGAAGTCATGAAATAATGATAATACTAATAGAGGCTACAAGGAAGATGTGAGAAAAACTGACCCAGGAAGACCTGGGTTCGATTCTCACCTGAACCTCATTAGCCATGTCCTTATGCAAGTCACTTAATTTCTCTGAACTAAACTTTCACTCCTGGGACAGTAGCCATGCTCATGAGTCCACAGGGACTCATGAATGACTCTGTTTCCCCAAGGCTGCTCTCAAATACTTCTCTCCTGTACAGAGGGGAAATAAATCCAGCTAGTGCTGCTATCATAAAAACAGCAGCTCACGTCTTGATCACAGCCATTCCCAAACCATGGGTTGTGAATTCCTATGGTGCCACAGAGTTATTACAAAGGAGTTCATGAATCCCTGTGCACCCCAAGCTTTGCCATTTGGACCTTCATGTAGCTCCAACAATATAGATCACATAACTCTGGGTAATGAATTGGCAAATAACCCTTCTGGAGACTGAATGAATAACATGTCTCACACATCTATGTATACGGAATCTTCAGATGTACTGAGATGCTGCTGTGATTGAAAACATACAAATGCATTGAGGAATGTTACAGAATCCATGGGAGCTTTGGGTCATCATACATTTTTTGCAATCAACAAAGTATAACTAATAAGTTAGAGAAGTTTTTTTTTAAAATTTATTTTTAGTTCCAGATTCTCCCCCTTCTTTCTCCACCACCCATTGAGAAGGCAAGGAAAACACAGTCTATTACAAATATATATAATAACAAAACCTGAATTCCCTCATTACCCATAGTTTGAGAAAAATAAAAAGGAAAGAAAGGGAAAAGGTTTCTACTCCAATTCGCCCTCTGGGTGCAGCAGACCTCTGGACCTCTATATGGAACTAGATAGAACGTTTCTCCATGAGTCCTTAGGGATTGTCATTGTGCTAATCAATGGCTGATTCTTTCATAGTTTATTATCCTTGAAACATTGTCATTTTAAAATCATTCTCTTGCTGCTGCTAACTTCTTTCTACGTTGGCGCAGACAAAAATCTTCCTTGGTTTCTCTCAAGCCTTCCCCTTCATCATTTCTTACAATACAATATTTTTCCAACATATTCATATACCATAAGTTATATAGAGGAGGTTCTAGCATCTGGGAGGTGTAGATGAGGCATTCCCACAAAAAGCAGGATCAGAAATGAGTCCTGAAGGAAGAGAGGAATTGTAAATGACAGAGGTGAGGAAAGAGAGAGCTCAGGAACTAAAAGCATTAGTATGGAAGATGGATGAAGAAAAGGAAAGAGGTCAATGTTGGTGAGATTCCTCTCATCCACCCATTCTACCAGTGGAAGTCTTCACATGCTTGGGGTAGACATCCTCTAACTCATCAATAAGTTTATGACTCCTTGGTTTAGCTTCAACCAAGTTTGGACCATCTGACAAGATAGTTTACAGGAGTGTAGCCACTGTGCAACCAGAGAGTAAAGTATGAGAACACTGGCTAGCTAGGGAAGAGATTTAAAGGAAATGGAACTATCCTGAAGGCAACAGGCACCACATTGAGTTTACTGCGGACAGGAAAGGTGACAGTAATATCTGCCCATCTAAAAATCACTATAGCGGCTGAGTGGAGAATGAATTGGAGGAGAGAGAGACTAGAGACATGGAAGCCAAGTAGAAGACTGTCACAGTAGTCTAGGCAAGAAGTGATGAAAGCCTGAACTATAGATTTTGTTCATCCTTCATTTTCAGAAAGGACCAATGGCATTGCAGGGTGATGTCTTGAATTGCTTGAATTAGTTTGAGTGAGGCAGAGCTGTACAAAAGTCATCAGCCTCACTCTCTCTTCCAGAGCCATCCAAGTCCAGAGGCTGGATGAAAGTCTGGATGACTGGAGCCTGACCAAGCTCTAAGCACTCCATCCTTCATGGCCACCTTCTTGGCTGATAGAACAGATTCTCTCATCCACCCATTCTACCAGTGGAAGTCTTCACATATTTGGAGTAGACATCCTCTAACTCATCAATGGGTTTATGGCTCCTTGGTTTAGCCTCAACCAAGTTTGGACCATCTGACAAGATAGTTTACAGGAGTGTAGCCACTGTGCAAACTACAGCTTCTTGGAGCCACAGGTGAGAGTTAGGTGAAGGTGGACACCAAGGTCATATAAGCACTCCTGAAAAGGGTTTGGTAAGCCTTTATACCTGAGGTACTAGTCCTTTCTGAACACCCCATATGCCCAAATGTGAGTAGAATGAAGCCAAGGAAAAAGAAAAGGCAGGGAAGGGAAAGGCAGAGAAGGGAAGGAAAAAGAAAGGAAGGAGAAGGAAGAAAAGGAAAGAGAATAGAAAGGGATAAAAGGGGATGGATGGGAAAGAAGAAGAGGGAAGAAAATATGTGTTTTCTTAAGTATCTACTAAGTACCAGGATATAGACTTTACAAATATTGTCTCGATATGGGATGGATGTGCAAAATAAAGATGTAAAATTGACATTTCATTAGATGAACAAGGTAATAGATCACCTTGCTTTTCATTGAGTTGGTGCCCAATAAATGTTGGCTGAATGAGATTGAATCAAGATAGAATTGACATAGATAAGTCAAGATTAAACCAAGCTGGTGACTTTAATGCCCTTGGTGTCATTGATGGAAATGGAAAAATTGGGAAGTGGGATGGAGTTTAAGGGAGAGTTAGTTTATTAGGACTCATGATATGGCAGAACTGAAAGGAATCTTAGATGTCATCTTGTCAGAACAGGATTTTATTTTCCCTTCTGTTTTGGTTCTATTGAGAATAATAAGGTCCAATGAAGAATAGGAACTTATTCAATGTCATCTGGTTGGTTGGACATAGATGCTGGAATTTCAGCACTGGAGAGTCCCGCCTGAGACTCCTTGAACAAACTGATTCCACTTCTGCTCAGGCTTCCATTAAGGGGAATTCACCACCTCTGAGACAATCTACTTTGGGGTCAGTTATTTCATGTCATGGAGCTGTTTTATTTTCCCCTGATATCAAGTCTAAATCTGCATCTTTGCATCTTCTACCCCTCTGGGCTAGACACAACCAATATAATTTCTCTTCTGTATATTAACATCTGAGGTATTTGAGGAGAGCATTCATCATGCCTTTCCTTCTCAACATCTCTATCTCAAACTGTCTCTTCTCCAACCTAAACATCCCCAGTTTCTTTGACAGATTGCTCAGATGACATGAACTCAAGGTCCCTTTACCATCCTTATTGCCATTCTCTGTCGTGCAGTTCACTGACATGCTTAAATAGTGACCCTCTCACCTAATACAGTCCTCCAGTTGAGTTTTGATGGAGGCAGAGTATAGTGGGACCATGAACTCCTTATTCTTGGTAGCTTTCTTCTTGCAATGAGATTCGAGATCACACAGATTTTAGTGGCTTCCACATCAAGCTTCTGTATCACACTGAGCTTACAGTACACTCAGACTCTCAGATCTATTCTAAATAAACTGATGCCTAATAATGTTTTCCCCATATCATACTCAATAAGTTGATGTTTTAACCCAAGAATAAGTCTTTCCACTTATTCTTGTTGAATTTCATTTCGTTAGCTTCAAGATGTTAGCTTCTGACCATGTCAACAGCGTCCTATCTCTCCCCCCCAGCTTAGTGTCATCAACCCATTTGATGAGCATGTCTTCTGCATCTTCATGCAAGTCATTGATAAGAATTCAAACAGCCCAGATTCTTGGGGTCTTCACTGGAGGACTCCTGCCAGGTTAACATTGAACCACCAACAACTACTCATGAAAAGACCATAGATTTAGTACTGGAGGGGCCCTTCAAGATAGAGTCCAACCTCATTCCTGGAGAGAAATCTGGGTCCTAGAAGTTTCGTTCACTCACCTAAGGTCACAAAGGCAAGATGTGAACTTGAGACCTCTTCCTCCAAATCCAGCTTCCTTTCCATTGCATCACACATTGATTCTCTTTGATTTTGGTATTCAGCTGTCTTAGAATCCAAGAAATTGTATCAACATTTAGTCAAGCTGTGTCAAGCTCATAAAGCCCCTAACTGCCCTCAACCAGAGCAGAATGTAATTGGGGAATATTTAAGATAATAAATAAAAATACAATAGAATACAGATAGCATGAATGTGATTTTCTAAGTCCATATGCCCGCACAGGTTCCTTATGTATGAGGGTCTCAACTTTGAAACCAACATTTCAGCCCACATTTTCCCAAGTGCAGTAAGAGATCTTTTATCAAATACTTTACCAAAATCTAGGCAAAATCTTTCTCTAGAATTCCCTTCGCCTGCCAGTTTAGTAACCTGGTTAAAAAAGGGGAAATACTGGTATTTTCTGACACACTGAATCATCTCCTTCTATTTCCTCAGTTGCCATCTGGAGCCTTCCTTTGGGAGGGCCCCAATTGTGGAGAAAGTCAGGTGGGAAAAGAAGTCTTCCCCCAGAGAGGCCAACTGGGTGACATCATCCTCGTGGGAGCATGTTGTGTAATGGAGAATCTTTCCCAGCCCCCTCCACTTCTACACTCATTGACAGCACTTTCCCGGCACTCTCCAAACATCTTGTTTGGACTCTGCTGTCTGAGTGTTGTCTTCCCCTCGGAATGAAAGTTCTTTGAGGGTAGGGCTTCTTCTTGTCTTTCTTCATGCCCTCAGCTTTTAGTACAGCACCCAGCATACAGCAGGTACTTAACAGATACTTATTGACTTGACCTACCTCACAGGATTGTGTTAAGTGAAATGCCATAGGCAGAGTGCTGATTATCCCCTTTGCCATCACTCTTGGCATTCTCTTCAACTTCATCTCACTGGGGGAAATCATGCCCTGGGTGTCATTTTCCCATGCTTCCTGTGGCTGGTGCTTTTGCAGCCACTGAACATTTTCATAGACATGCCATGATTTATTTGACATGCATAGCACATCCAAAGAAAACCTATCTCTTCATGTGGGCAACCTGGTGGCCTTTGGCGTCCCTGGGACAGATGCCTCCTACTCCTCTGTCTGAGGTTTTCGGTTCTGCCATCGGCCAGCTGCAGAGGCAAGCTGACCAGGGTCTCTGCCTGTTTACTTTGAGAGGAATTTAATCTGCATGCTACTGATCCATTTACACTTAACTCATCCCCATGTTTTACTAGAGCCAATGAATGGCTTTTTTATGAGTCTCCTTCAGACCATTTTGCTTAGAAACAGGAAGTCATCTATTCCTCACCATAAACAATCCAATCTCCACACACTTGATTTCCCCACTCAACTCTTGCTCAAGGTGTCCCAGCCTCACTACTCCCCAATCTGGGGGCCCAAGAAGGAGGTGGGAGTGGGATGCAGGACCTCTGGAGAAGGTCGTCCCTGCTTTGGAATTCTACCTCTCCTCAAGGCCAGGCAGCACACACACCTGGAACATGTCACCCCTCCCCGTGTGTCTACTTGGTTCATGAGTATTAATAGAAGGATAGAGACCCCAGTCGAGTGATTCCTGGCTCGAAGACAGACTTGCTGAGCTCCAGCCCAGAGTATGTCTTATGTAAGGCTTAATGCTGCGAATTCAGGCAGGAAGCGAGATTTATCCTTCTGGGAAGCTTTTGGCGTTGGCCTCCATCAAGGCACACTGACTCTCTATGCTCCCTCCAGATATCCCCAGCCCCTGCTTTTTGCCCAAACTAAGGCAAACAGAGAGCCTTCGAAGATGTCTGAACCTCTAGGAGCTGCCTCGTTTGACCCGACATTAGACAGACAGCCACACACTGGGCCAGGATACCTGGAGAAGCCTCTCATACATTTCCTTGTACATCTTGGGTCCTTCAACTGTGATTTGGGAGTGAAGTGAGCTTGGGAAAATGCCAGCCCACAAACACAGGAAAACTAGAGATCTATACTCAATAGCTGAATGAGCAAATGAGCAGCCATGGTGGACCATCAAGATTCTGACAGCCCTCTCTGGGCCTTGGTAACACCTGTGGGTTAAGGAGGTCAGCTTTTCACAAGAAATCCAGTTTCAATTATAAGGACAAGGGGCTGCTGAGCAAACCTCAGGAGGATGAATGAGCCATTGAGAACAAGGTGGCCTCCCAGAGACTATTAACAGGGAGCTGGAACAGCTCCGATATCTCTGTGGGGAGAGCTCCTTGTATGGCCAATGGCAGCTGGGATTGGGAGCCTGTCAGCTTCTTTTTCAAGAACTTGTTTCCAACATACCTTTCTTTTCTTTTACGGTTTTAACTGCACTTAAACTGGGCAGTGAAAGTCGAGTGGCTTGGTCTTAAGCCCACTTTTTGGTCCTGGGACACAATGCTATAGTGTTTACATGAGAGGAGTGTGCTCAGAGCTGAGAGAAACAGGGCAACATTTCCGTTCACATCTGGCTTTGCTTATTTGTACAAAATATTCAGTTATTAATGGGCTATTAATATTAGACTGCTTCTTTCTTTATGTTCGGTCTGGGGTTCTCAAACACTAAGGGTGATGGAGAAGAATCTCAGAAAATTGCCAAGTCACATCAGCAGCCTGGGAAGAAGCTGAGAGTTGAGATCAGATCATCCCAGACTTGAATTTCAGGTCAGTTGAGACAGGTAGGGAGGCAACCATGGCATGCAAGATGCTGGGAGGAAGGAGCCCTGAATGGACACAAGACAGATCATACAACACTCATTTCCACTCCTGTAGGATGTAGATGTCTGTGGGATATTCCAGAAAGAGATACTCAGAAGGCAACTGGGAACATGGGTCTGGAATTCCAAAAAGAAATTGGAGCTGGATGTATAGACTTTGTAGCCATATTATAGAGATGATAATAGAGCCAATAGGAGCTTACCAAGAGAGGATGCAGAGAGAAGAAAGAAGAAGGGAAACAAGCATTTTATTGAATGCCTAATACACACCAGGCATTGTAAGAAGTGCTTTACAAATGTAATATCAGTTGATCCTTTCAACAATCCTGGAATGGAAGTGATATGATAATCTCATTTTATGACTGAGGAAATTGAGGCAGACAGGGGTTAAACGACTTGCTCAGGGTCACACAGCTAGTACATATCGAAGACCAGATTTGAATTCAGGTCTTCTTGACTTCAGATCCAGTGCTCTATCCATTGCAGCTATTGGGGGTCCAAGGTTGACCTTTGGGGAAAATCTACAGTTAGTTGTCATGTCATGGATGAAAATTCGGCAAAGGGGACTTACGTAGAATGGTCAGGCATGTAGGAAGATAACCAGGAGAGAGCACCATCTCAGCACCCAGAGATGGGGATGGCCAACCCTGAAGGAAGATATAGAGAAGTCAAGTGGCCTAAGAATGGGTCATTGGAGTTAGCAGTTAAAACATGACTGGAAACCTTCCAGAGAAGAGATTTGAGCAGGGCAGCATCTGGGTGAAGGGGAAGTAAGAGTCCTGAGGAAAGATGGAAAGGTTTGAAATGCCACTGCGTAAAATGAGTGTCACAAGCCAGATTAGACTATCCTTAGAAGTGACAGACTAGACCAAACTGTCTTTTGCCTTTCTTTACAGGCCCTGAGCTTAGCATAATGCTTGGCACATAGTAGGCACTTAATATATGCTTCAGTATAGCCCTTCAAATACGTGAACACAGGTCTCATGTCCCCCAAAGTATTCTCTAGGCTAAAACTGTCCATTGCTTTCAAGTAATGCTCATATATCACATAGGGTCCTTCTCTACTCTCCACCACCCTGTTCCCATCACCCTTCTCTGGATTCTCCAACTACCACTATCTTTCCTAAACTGAGATGATCATGAAAGTGTGACTTACATGGGAGGACCAGATCAATGGTGTAACTGTTCCCATCTGGATTGGAGCGAAGATAGAGGTTAGAAAGTGTAGGCTACTGAAGGGCAGAGACTGTGAGGGGACAAAGAAGTGTCCCTTAAAATTCCCCAAATATGAGGGCAGAAGTCCGTGAGCCGGGGTGCAACACTCCTCCCTTGGTTTCCCTTGTACCAGACCCATCACTCCTTTTCAGGCTTCTTTGTTGCAGAGTCCATGATGATGGAGGCTGACAGCTGTTCTGCCTGAGTGTACTGTGCAAAACTCTCCTGCCTACCACCTTCCTTTCTCTCAATTAAAAGATCAATCAAAATACCCGAAAGAGCCTTTAAGTAAAGATATTGCGGAACATTTTTTTAAAACATAGCCCTTTGAGAGTCTATGCAGATGTCTCTATTTCACCTGTTTCTATCACCTTTAACTTTCTTTATCTCTGTCTCGGTCTCTCTATGTCTGCATCCTGTCTCATTACACTGCAATCTTTTTGAGTTCAGGGATTGTCTTTGACCTCGTTGTATCCCCAAGACACATAGTAGGCCCTTAGTAAATACTTATTGGTTGATAGTGGTTGATTTCTCTGTCTTCGTTTCTTTCTCTTTTCTATCTCTCAGTCTCTCTTTCTCTTAATTTCCATGTTTGTAACTACCATGTCTGTGAAGCTTGCTGCCAGGTCTAGACATCCAGTCCTCATTGAGTCCCATCCACTTTACCAACGGTATGCCTATGGTTCTTCTAAGCTCAACATGTCCAAAGGAGGGATCATCATCCGTACCTAGGACATTTGTTGTTGTTCACTCCTGTCTGACCCTATGTGACCCCATTTGGGATTTTCTTGGCAGAGATGCTGGAGTGCTTTGCCATTTCCTTCTCCAGTTGATTTTACAGAGAAGAAAACTGAGGCAAACAGGGTTAAGCAACTTGCCCAGGGTCACACAGCTAGTAAGTATCTGAGGCCAAATTTGAACTCAGGAAGATGAGCCTTCTTGACTCCAGGCCTGTGTTAGGTACTCACTAGTTTGGAGGGGTGTTATGGGGAGGGGAAGTCTTCTTCAGATCTGGGGTAGACAAGATGACCTCTCAGGTCCTTCCCAGCTTGAAGAATCTGTGATTCTATCCCCAAGGAGTATCAAAACTTCAATCAGAGTCTCGTCCCAAAGTTTTCAGGATTGTAACATGTGTACACACACACGTGCACACACGCATACGCACACACACACAAACACACACGCACATGCCCATGCATACACACATACACACACTCACGCACACACAAACACACATACACACACGCACATGCCTACGTGCACACACAAACATACACACGCATACACACACATGCACACACACTCTCACGCACACACACATACACACAAACGCACACGCACACACAAACATACACAAACACACACATACATACAAACACATATGCACACGCACACACAAACACACACATACACACATGCACACACTCTCACGCACATGCACACACACATACATACAAACACATATGCACACGCACACACAAACACACACATACACACATGCACACACTCTCACGCACATGCACACACACGTACACACAAACGCACACATGCACACACAAACACACGCATACACACAAACACACATGCACACACACAAACACACACATGCACATGCACACACTCTCACACACATGCACACACATACACACAAACGCACGCACAAACATACACAAACACACATACACACAAACACACGCACATATACACACAAACACACATGCACATGCACACCCACAAACACCCACATACACACACACACACATATATACACACTCTCACACACACATGCACACACACGCGCGCACACACACAAACACACACTCTCGTACACATGTACACACACATGCGCACACACACATACACACACACACACACAATGTCTGAACGCAGCCCATAGCCCAGGGCACTAAGGTTCCCTTATGGGAAGGAATTCAATCCCATTCTCCGTGCTCCGCTGACCTCCAGCTGCTCCACTCTCTGGGATCTCAGGGCACTTTCGCCATCCCATCTTTCCCAGGCCAGCTCGGCGGTGTGAGGGGTAGCTCTCATGTTTTTCACTCGTTGTAGAATCTCTGATCTCCAGAAAGGATGTCCCTCGCTGGGCACAGTAACATAATCTGGCCTGTGTGGAGGAGGAAACTTCAGTGATAGATATGGCTTTGTTATTAAAAGTGAGCTCCCGCTCTCCTTGGCAGCGGAAAATTGTGACCCAGGCTAACATATCTTCCCATTGTTTATAACTTGTGGAAAGTCAACACTCAGGGTCTCTGGGTCACACAGTAGGACCTACATTTGTTTTGGCCGCACGCAATTTATGGAACAGTAAGAAACAATAAAACATGAACTCACCAGTGTTTTCTTACCTAAAAAAAACATGGAACTTGTAAAATAAGGGAGATGATGATGATAAAGGAGAAGACAGTCACTTAAAAGGTTGGAGCTAATGTTCTTGCATTCTTCAGGGCCTGTTCATGGTGGTGGCCCATCTCTGGGGCTCCAGTGTCCTGGACCTCAGGAGATAGAAGGAATGCTATTTCAGTCAGCAATGAGGAAGTTGATCTTGGGGGCCTGACATGGGCCCCTCACAAAAGTCAGCTTGCCTTCAGCTTCAGAGGATCATCCTCTCCCAAGGGAAGGGAGAGAAAAGATCACCCTTGCAAAGAGGTCTGAAGAAAGACCTTTAGCAACATACTTTAGGGGTCCTATTGTTTACAATACTACACACAACAAGAATTTATTAAATTCCTTGTGTGCCAGTCTGTCCCAGGGTTTCTGTGATGTTCTTTCTCAGTTCACCTTTTCAACCTTCTTTTCTGGGTAACCCGTGAGGAAGGGGCTCCCACCCCTTCATCATGGTTGTGATCAAAGCTGCCTTACATTCTTCTGGGCCAGGTACTGTGTTGGTATCTGAGTGTAGAAAGACATTAATGAAACAGTTCTTTCCTGTTCTCAAAGAGACCACAGTCTAGCAGGTAAACAAAATGGCATCTAGCAAACACAAGTTGGTGATAAGGAGCCCATGAACATTATGGGGAGAAAGAGGACAGATGAACTTTTGGACAGTTCTCTTGGCAGGTGAGTGGAAAATGGGGTAGAGTGGAGAGGGGCTTGAGACAGGAAGATCAAGAAGTCTTTGTAATAGTCTAGAGTCAAAAGATAATGATGAAGGTCTGAATGAGGGTGAATCTAAAGTTTGTCTACTGGGAGGTTCTAGCTCCTTGCTCCAGATACACAGTTAATAGGAAGCCAGACCTTCTCTCTATAGTAGAATATTCCTTCTCCTGATAGGAACCTGCTACCAAAGTACATAAGAGTCAAGTCATGGAGTTCCTAAGGGAAGAGAATCGAGAAAGGTGAGCGCTGGGCTCAGACCACCCATCTGTGGACTCAAATGACCACTGACCCCTGCTTTGCTGCAGAATCAGAATTTGGGGGAAAATTTAACAGCCCAGTCCAAGAAGAAGGAGAAGGGATGCCCTTGCTCTTTTCAATATCACACCACTATCAGAGGAGTTAAACCTGGAGTCACTTATTGGTAGAATTGCATTGGTGACTGAGCCTGGGCCAAAGGAAAGACCTTCTTCCATCAGCCAGCAAGGTAAGACAGCAAGGACATGGCCCAGAGGTTCTCTTGGGCTCTTAGTTTGCTATCATGGGTTTTTTTAACCCATTCTCAACTCTGAAACGCCTTTTGGGATTTCTCAATTATTCAAAGAGACAGAATTCTCAGGGAAAGGGCAGGCTCCTCCTCTGCGCCCACCTGGTCAGACCTCATCCTCAGGCAGGGGTGGGATGATCACTGCATGAACTGACCTTTGTCACCTTTCAAGTCTCCTTCCTCTCTCACATTCAGAATTCTGCGATCACAAAGGTAGATTTGGGTTAACTCTCAGAGAGCTCCAAACAACGGCAGCCTACAGCTCTAGTGGCATCTGGCTAGGCAGAGGCCATCAAGGAAAATCTGGATGCCCCTGGTCTGGAAAGGAACCTCAATTGGGCCTGTACTGGGGTGTGGGGCTTTGGAGGAGCCTCCTACTTTTAAGTCTACCCAGGTCCCCTGCCCAAAGAGGTGCCCATGTCACACATGTAAGGGATTGCTTTCTCAAGTAGACTGAATCTCAGCACTGTCCCCTGCCATGAGCCACTCTAATTTCTCTGATCTGTCATCAGTTCCATGGTGTCCTAGAAAGGAGTTGGGTTTCCTCAGCAGGCGTGTCCTTGTCCTCACCATCCCTCATGTGCCTAGCTGGGAAAATGGCTTCCCTCCTCTGTGTGTACATGGAGACCATGCTTTCCTGGAGATCAGGAATGTTTAATCCTTCTTTGTATGTCTAGTGCTAAACAAGGTGTCTGGCACAGAGTTGGTGCTCCACTTGACTGTTTCCATCCAAAGAAGAGGAGGCTGACTCAAGCGACCTTGACTTGGTCCTGCAGCATTCCAAGTCTCCATATTCATGGGCTGGAGTGTGCTAAGAGTCAGGCACTGATTCTCTTCTGGGCCCTGGGCCAGGCACCAAAGGGTGCTGGAAAAATATTATTAGATGATGAACTCTGATGCGACCATTTGATTCACCAAGCCATGTCTGTAAATCAGAGCTTGGAAATTTGTGTCATCATGTTCCTCTTTCTTTCATGAATGTCTTCAAAGAGAAACTAGGTGCGTGACAGGCAGAACCCTTCAGTGGTCAGGCCTGGGTCCTGAGGACGCTGGGGTGGGAAAGATGATGTCTATTTGTATATGTCTCAATCTCTTTGAAGAATCAAAGAGAAGTCGTGGAGAGAATGAATGAAGCTGGACAGCAGAGGACCTTATCAGTCAGCTTGGCTTCATCACAAACCTTGAGGCTTCCTCCCCACATCTCACACCCTTCTCTTCCTTGGAATGACCCCTGTCACTTGCCTCTTGAGTGTAGCAGCCAAAGGCCTGGCAGATATGGGCAGGGGGTTGGGGGGATAGAGCCCTCCAGCCCACAAACACCCCTTCTCCAGCCATCCCTGACCCCTCTGCTCTTCCATGACTGGATTCTCCCCAGCTCTGCACAGGAGATTTTCCAAACATTTATCTTTAATTGATGGATATTTCATTGGAGCTCCAAGTTTGTCCGTCCAACCGGGCAGGACCTGCTCTTCCAGGCCTGCTCCTGCTTTGAAACTCTTGTCCTTGCTGTTGGTATTTTCATGAACATTTTTCCCCACTGGTAATACCTTTGATGGTATTTTATTTGTTTTTAGTATATATTTCTATAATATATAATATGGTTGTTTCCAATGGAAATACTTTGATTTGATATTATACCTTTTCCCTCAAATATCTTCCCCTCTTTCTGATATCTTGGGGTTCAGTCCCTTATTCCCCTCCCAGACATATTGTCTCTACCACAACCTCCTCTGTCTATACCTTGTCCAGTCTAGCTGCTCTTTTCATTTTCCATTTTGTTAGTTTTACTTCTCATATCACATTAAAGATCGTTTTAAGTCAAGGTATGGAGGCCACACTGTCATTAATGGAGAAAAGCATACTGGCAGATGTTTTTCCACTTTTTATTTCTTATTGGGCCTTTTCTAACTTCATCCCTAAATGTCCCCAAGATGATCTGGCTTCATGGAGTCTCTTCTAACTTGCTATAAAGTTGTTTCTCCCTACATATACATATACCCCCTTCTCATTAGTTTAAGAGATGCTATTGCTCATAATCTTCTACTATCTCACTCCCTAATGCCTGTTGTAATTACCACTAAGGGAAAAATAGTAAAAATTATGAATCAGAGAAAGCTACGATTTGAAACGGGCTCATGCATTGAGTATGGGCCAGGCATATGGCCTCATTTCCCTACACAGCTATGCCCAGGAGACACCTTAAGGATGCACTGAAATTAGCTGCTACCAGCAGAAATTCCCTGGATGTCATCAGCGATCAGAGACAGCCCTTTACCTCTCAAGGCTGTCTGTAGACTCTTGCAGAGTCCTAACTATCTTGAGGAGTTTCCTTGAATTCCTCCCAGTGTGCTGCCTATCATAGGTGATTAAGAAATGCTTGTTAATTTGATATACGCTGTGGTGAAATCTGCCCTTTTGCTACCTCCTCTCTGAGACCAAGGAGAACAATCTTGGTGCAATCCCTCCCTATGATGGCCCTTGAAGTTCTTGAATGCATCTCTCACATCCCCAAGCCAGACAGCCCCATTCCGCCCTATCCACACTGGCCACACTCTAGAGGTCCTTGCTCATCCTTGTTCCCTTATTTGATTGTACTTAGTGCTATCAACATCCTACCCCAAGATTTCATTTTCTCCTCTCCTGAAGTTGTCTTTGGCTAGGGGCATTGTGGTATGAAGATGACTGACCCTGAACTCTGAGGCTTGGACAAGGGAGCACAGGGTCTGACCAGTCCCACAAAGTTGGGAAGGCTTTTTGTACCGATCCACTGACTGATCCCATGCCTGTTATCTGAGGATCAGCTGTGCCATATCATGGAGAGGCTTATCACTAGGGGGTAAACCACTGGATCACGGATTTGTTTTCAGCCTTAGTAACTCATGAATCAATTAAATTATAAAAGTGCCTCCTTTGAATTGGGTACTGCTTTATGGGCAGAGGGAGAGACGGGAGGACATGAGTTTTGTAAGAGTGTGGTTAGTACTCACCCTGAAAGCAATCACAAACCCAGGAAGTGCCATCAGCAGGATAGTTCACATCATAGCCCCATCTGGCTTACTAGGCCTGTTATATGGGAGCTGAGGAAAAACCCAGGAATCACTAGATTTTAGTGGTGGCATAAGAAAAGGACAAGTTTTGCAAAGAATCTGATGCATGAAATTAGTAAGTGGAGAAAGTGTTCTGATCTCATCCTCAATGTACCAAAGTGGAGGAGGAAGACAAGGAAGAGAGCAGCTCTCTGGATGCAGAAAGGAATCAGATGGGGGAGCCGAAGGGGCTTTAGCCATTACCTGGTCCAATGTCCTCATTCTGCAGGAGCCTCAGAAGGCCACATGGCTTGGCCAAGGGAGTAAGAGTTGGGCTCACAACCCAGATGACCAGACTCACAAGCCTGGACTTACTCCAGTCCACTGGGTTTGAGGAGTCTCAGGAAGGAGAATTTACATAGTCACTGATGAGCACTCATACCTTTTCATAATGTCAAAAGTCATCTGGGCGGAGCCAAGATGGCGGAGTAGAAAGACTCACCTATGCTAGGTCTGAACCCACAGCCCATAGATTTCCTGTAAAAAGAACTCCTGACAAATTCTGGAACAGTGGAAGC
>CM053769.1:92973226-93078062 GCA_028658325.1 Potorous gilbertii | reverse complement strand
AGATTGGTGATATGGGTAATTAGAATGTCCAGTGTATCGGGGAGGGGGGAGGGGACAAAGGGGGAGGAAATTTTGGAACCCAAAATCTTGTGAAAATGAATGTAAAAAGTTAAATAAATTTATTTTAAAAAAAAAGTCATCCATCATGGGCCTACTGAAGCAGGGTCATGTACCAGGCTTGGAAATGCAAAGACAAAGAAACCAAAATTAACTAGAAGAGTCCATAGCGTTGTGGGTTCCTCTCCCCGAGTCCGGCTCCGGTGAGCCAGGGTAGCTTTCCCTTGCCCAAGCTCTACACCTCTATCATTGCTTCACTGAAACCAAGAAAGGAGTGACTTGCCTGCCTTTGCCATCAGGGAAGGGAAGAGCCCTGTGGTCCCCATTCCTCCTGCCCTCAGTTCAGCACCTCCCCACTCAGATGTTGAAAACATGTTTCAAGTGGAGGTACAGCACCAGGATCTCTCTCTGTTCCATAAAATTCAAATTCCAATGCATCAGAAGCAATCCTTTCTGGACTTTCCACTTTTTTACCACTTGACTTGTAGCTTGCTAGTTCCCTTTTATACAGGCTGGCAGAGAATGAAGATGCAAGGCACCAGAGAGCTGATCCCACCCTGAGGGCAATCAGCATGTCTACTGTTCTGTGTTCAAAGGCCTGGAGCCCACAATGTTGCTTCACCCTCAGAGGAACTCGGATAACCAGGCATTGCCTTTCTATCGAGCCCTCGACATCCACACCAGGGAGCCTGGTCAAATATCATCATACCAGAAGAGCTAAGGGCATCGCCCCAGAGCTGGCAGGGCAGTTTGGTAGCACAGACAGCGTTCAAGATTGGAGGTTAGGACAGTGACATGGTTGAATCTGCCCTCAGACTCTCAGGGGCTGTGTGACCCTAGGCACATCACTTTACTGCTCTGGGTCTTGGCATCCTCAGCCATAAAACTGAGGTCAGATGCCATGGATAGTTCTAAATCTATGATCCTTGGATATCCAGCAGCATTCCACCTAGGATGAAGCTCAGAGCAGGTTAAACAGATAAAGAAATCTCTCGGCCCATTCACCTAGGGCTCCATAATTCACCATTTCAGGCTCACGGAGCTCAGCTCCTGAAGGGAAGGGACTGATTTATTTTCTTCCTTCTATTTCCAGCCCATGACCCAAGACCTGATACTGGGCCATGACTAGATGATAAAAGCTCCCTGGAGGCAGCCCTTAGGGAGGACCTGGGTAAAGATATCTCCTCCATCCACATGTTGGGCTGAGTGTTGTCCTGAGATTTCCCACACCCTGTGATGGAAGCTTCTTGGGACTCCCTTGCACAGACTGGGGTAGGACAAGAGGAAGTTCAAGCCCAGCTTCGGTTCTGAAGCATAGGGGTCTCCTATGGAGTTATGGACCAGAGCAGGTGGAGCTGATTCACAGGCTGAGGATGCTTAGTCCGAGAAACATTGGAAGATGAGAGGGGAGACCGATGACTTTGTGTCCCTCAAAAGTCCACAGAGTGGCTCCCTCCCAATGCTCTTTTCAGGTAAGCCGTGGAAATAGCCTTACTCCCACTTTCCAGATGAGCAAACTGAAGCTTATAGATCACTTAGTGAGTGAACGGCAGAGCTGGGATTTTAGCCCAAGGCTTCTGCCTCCAATCTTCTATCCTACCACAGCTGGACAGTTAGTACATATCCATGCACACACACAAAGGAGCACGCATATGCACATATAGTTTGAAAAAACAAATATAAATATGCCTTAATTGTTTTGTTAGGCTAGTCAAGATTAATTAGGAGTCGAAAGAAAAACAAATATTAGAAACTGCTGTGCTTCACTCGAGGCCCCCCCCCCCCACTCCCTGCGTGCTGGGGTCTCTGCTTTATTTTGGCCGAGAGTGGGAGTTTATGGTTTTCCAGGAGAATGCTCTCTGACCTCCCGGGTTCGAGTTGGAAATTGAGCCTCTGTCTTTGGGGGTTCGAGGTGGTTTCTGGCTCATAGTAGGATATGATTTCCCAACTCTAAGAAAAATGCTTACAATGCCTTCTCCAAGGAGCCCAGGGGGTATTCTGGCCGTAGAGAAAGTCAGGCTATTTGGATGAGGTACAAGAAGGGAGAGGGGACCTTCGGTGAGATTTTCCTGAAAATGTCAGTGTTCAAAATGTGCCAGTGACAGTCAGTCCACCAGCACTTTGGACAGTGGTGTCTATCTGTCTCATGATGACAGGCATGGGAATGCAGTGGCTCACATTTGCTTGCAGAGAGATTGCCTCCCAATAGTGTAGGGAAGGAGAGAGCATGGGAATTCTCATCACCATTTTATGAATGCCAAAACTAAGAGATGGAAAAGGGAAGAGACTTCCCTGAGGGCCAGCAGCCTGTGAGGGTCAGAGATCTCTGTCCAGCACCCGGTATGTGCACTGCCAGCGTCCCCCTAGGCATGGCAAGTCTGGAAGGAGTCCCTTCACCTGGCACCCTGCAGGTCAGCAGTACAAAGCTGGGGCTAGTGCAAGATTTATCACTATTTACTCCAATTCTGATGCCCCTGGGCCGTGGCACCCCAGAGTCACACATGATAAATATGCCCACACACCAGAATGGAAGCAAGTGGGAGAGGCCAGTTCCCCCAGCGTCTGTTCACTCCACCCCAAAGCTCTCTCACCCAACATACTCTTGTCTGACTTCTCCTTGTTTGGGCACTTGGAGACACCTGGGGTTCACTGAACCATAACCTGTGCATGGAAGTCTGAATCAGAATTATAAAATTCCTGGGCAGGACTCAGTGTCCAGCAATGAGATGTCAGAGCATTGTGGACAGAACACTGACTCAGCAGCCCCTGGCTTCTAATCCCGTCTTGGCTTCTCACTACCCATGTCACCTGGGGAAAACTCTTTTCCTTAGAGGGCCTCAGTTTCTCACTGTGCTGAAGGAGAGGAAAAGTTTCCCAGGCTCTGCATCTCATGGGCTGAGACCCTCAGGGTCCACATTGATGGCTCGGATTGGATTAATTGATCTGCAAGCTCCCTTCCACTCCCCGTGTCGGTCAGCCTCTGAATTTCTGAGTGTGGTGGGCACCTGGACCACCATAAGAAGCATCCCAGTTAGTGATATCCTCTCTCAAGTCAGCTTTCCCACCCAGGTCCCTCTCTCACCCCCCCCCCACACCTACTTAAACAAACCTTGATGTTTTTCCCTCTCCTACTCTCTGCCCCCAAGAAGAACAATCCAGAGCTTGTTCACATGGGGTGAATTTGTTCTGAAAACTCTGTTTGCTTTGCATCTCCACTGGGTTAGGCCCAGCAGGTCGACATTCCCGGAGGTTCTGGGGGTCACCCCTCCCACTGCCTCCAGGAACCCTCTTCCTGTGAGCCCTCCCAAAAGAACGCAAACTGGTTCACAGAGCCCGGTGAATGGGGGCAGAAGGCATGCCAGGAAGGAGCAGTACCTCCACAGCTGTTGGTGTTGGGAAAGGGCCTCTCTGCGAGTTCTCATCTGAGAGTCTGGAGGGTCTCCTGAAGGTGACTGGGTCTCCTCACCTCTTCTGATCCCATAGGAGGGTGAGGCTGTGTGGACAGAGGGGAGATTCGGCACCTTAAACCCTGTGCTGGACACACTGTACTTAAGCCCACCTAGTCATGTCATTTGGAGAGGACATAGATTTAGAGCCCAAAGGGACTTTAGAGGCCACTGACTGTACCCTCTAATGTTCCTGAAGAAACTGAAGCACAGGGAGGTAGAAAGGCTTCCCCCAACTCACACAGTTGGTAAGTCAGGCTCTAGGGAGTCCACTGTCTATTGGAGTTCACCACCTAATAGAGTCCTAGCTTCACAGGGCATGAGGGCTCTCTATTTCTCCATTCCACCAGTGTTTATTTAGTTCGCAAAAGCTGTGCTAGGGCTGGAAATACCATGAGGACAAAAATAGTCCCTGTCATTGTTGGTCTTGGCTAGAGGGAGCAGTAACTCAACATGGAGAGACACAGGGCACTCCCAAGTGGGAAAACTGTCCTCCACTGCAGGTGAGTGCTCTTTCTGCAACCCAGAGTCCTGCAGTTTTCTGGGACATTGGGGGATTGTGATTTGCCCAGGGTCACACAGCCAGGATGTGTTACCAACAGGACTTGAGCCCTGGACAAGTTTTTAGTCTCTCTCTCTTCTGTCTTTCTCTCTGTGTCTCTCTGTTTCTATTTCTATTTGACCTCTCTCACTGTCTTTCCGCATATACACATATACGCATGTACACATTATAAATAAACTTGATTTTCAATATCTAATATATAATGAAGACAACCACACATCTACATTCATGCATGTATACACATTTGTACACATGTATTAACATATGTACATAGCTATTGCTACATATATACATGTGTGTATAATACATAGACACACACAATCAATACAAAGTGTCCTTCAAGAAAGGACTTGGGGGCTAGAGGGGACATCAAGGAAGACCCCTGTGAGCCTCACCCTGAGTCTAGGGAGCTCCTAGACCTTCTAAGTCTCAGAACATGGACTGGGGGGGAGGCTGCCTCCTGAAGGAAAAATCAGTCTCTAACTCCCCAGAGCTCACAGTTCAACAGTGGAGAGAACACACAAATAACGTATGCGATGACTTCTGGACAGCATTGGTTTGTGGTACTCTGGGGGATGGGGCTCATGCTGTGGGGGCCATAGAGGGTAGCATAGGAAAGGCCTCCTCTGAAGGTGAGATTTGGGCCAAGGCTGAAAGGAAGTCAAAAGTTTGAAGGAGGTGGGGAGAGCATTCTAGGCATGTGTGTGTGTACCTGCATGTGTGTGTATGTATGTGCGTATATGTGTATGGTATATGGTATGTGTGTGTGAGTATGTGCGCTGAATCTGTGTCTCTGAGTATGTATGTGTGATTTTGTGTGTGTGTGTGTGTCTATGTGTGCATGTATGTGTGATTATGGGTGAATGTGTGTATGTAGTGTATGTATGTGTATGTGTGTGGTATTTATGTCTGTGAGGGTGTGTGTGTGGTGTATGTATATGTATATATGTATGTATATGGGAGGGGGTGGCACAGTCAGTTCAAAGCCACAAAGTCTGGAGGTGGAGTTTAATATGTAATAAGTTGTTGGCAGGCCAAGGTCCCTGGGCCACAGAATATGGGTTTGGGGGCAGTGGAGTGGGGGGCAAGTATAAGAAGATTGGACAGGTGGGAAGGGGCCAAGTTATGGAGGGCTTTAAAATCTAATCAGAAGGTTTTGTCTTTGACCCTGTAGGCCTTAGGGAGCCACAGGAGTTCACTAAATGAAGAGGGACTTGGTAGGATCAGAGCTGCACTTTGGTGACTGGGTGGAGGATGGGTGCAAGCAGGAAGAGACCTAAGGCTGGCAGACACCCTCTCTGTGTCCATGGCAACAATCCAGGTGTGAAGTGAGGGTCTGTCCCAGGGCAGAGCAGTGGCAGAGGAGAGACTTGACACCAGGTGGGTTATGGAGGTGAGAGCATGAAGAGTCCAATCTGACCCCAAGGTTGAGGGCCTGGGGCACTGGGAGGATGGTGGTCCCCTAATGGTCTTGGAGGAGTTATGAAGGAAGGAGGGTTTGAGGGGGAATGTAAGAAGTTCAGCTTCCAATAGGATGACTTTGAGATGTACTAAAGATGCCACTCAGTTGGATGCAAGACGAGAGGTCAGTCAGGAGGGGAGGCGAGATCTGAACTCATCTGTATCAAGATCATCATTGACCCTATGGTGGGGTCACCATGGCAGAGAAGACGCAGGAGAAAAGCCAGCAGCCCAGCTGGAGCCCTCAAGGAGCTCTGGTGAGTCAGCAGAGTTGGAATCAGGGCGTGGGTTCAATCAACCTCTTCTTCCTCAGTTGTGTGAGACTGGGCCAAGCCCTTCCTCCTCCAAAGCCAGGCTTCCTGTCTGGGTAACAAGGGCTCTAAACTCGGACATCTCCAAGGTGTCTCCCAGCTCTGCCTCACCATGTGCCTTCCAACTTTGGTAATCTCTCTTCTAAGATCCCCTTTGGCCCTCACTTTTGGCTCTCCTCTTTGATTTCTCAAGTCTGTAGAAGGATTTGGAAGGAAGACTGTTTCCAGGGCATGCTAAGTCAATAAAGTGCATTAAGGGCTGGCCCACCTTGGTTCTGCCATTAACGAGCGCATCCCTTTCTCTGGCTCAATTTCCTTGTTGATACAGGCATCGTGTTGTGAGATGGTCTCTCAGGATTCTCCCTGCTCTAAGGTTCTAGTCAGGAATCATTCATCCTTCTCTGCTATGGTCAACAACCTGTTCCTAGAAGGAGAAGCAGCAATGACTGCAGATGAAGAGCGGACCTGCAACACCAGGAGGACTGGGGTTGAGTCTCGTCTCTGACATAGACCGTTGCTGTGACTGTGGGTAAATCGCTAAATAGTATGGTATTTTCTGGATGGTATTTCTATTAAGAAGTCATCATGGACAACATTATACATCATAAAGCTCATGGTTCCCCAAGCAGGTCCAAGCAGGTAAAGAGGTGATAGATTGGTACATTCATGTCTGAGCTAAGATTCTTCCTCGGGCCTATATGCACAGTCATTTCCCTGGAGCCCAGGTAGATGATGGATTTCAGGGTTCAGCTTTAGGGGAGCAATATGACAAAGTCCCAAAGAGCCCACTGGTGCTTGTACCCCTGGCACATTGCAGGGTGTTGCAGACCCAACAGCTGGAAAATGCCTGAGTGGGGGGAAGTCTTGTCAATACCAATCTGAGAAGATATCCCCAATTCTATGTAAGAAGAAAAAGGCCCTCTGACAGGAGGGAAAGCCAGAGAACTTGGAGTCAGGATAGCTGGGATCGAGTTCTAGCACCATCTCTAACTATCCCTATCTGTGAAAAGGACTCGGTTTCCTCATCTATAAAATGAGGATGATAATCTCCAGCGCCAGTTGTAAGAATCAGAATTTGAGACAACGTGTATGAAGTCCTTTGTGAATTGTGAGACGTTCTAGGGATGCTGGTTATTGACTTTGAGAAGTCTGTGTTTTTAGGGGATGACTCCCCTTAAGGTCTAAGGTCAGGAGGGTAGGCAGGCTAGTGCGAGCTCAAGGAGAGATGTGAAATTGAAAGTTCCCAGGGTCTTCCACTGGAAACTCCCCTCCCCATTGTATTTAATTGCCCAGGAGCCCTATTAAGTTCAGGGCAAAGTGGTCCCCTGCTGTATGTAGTATGGTTACTAGCAGCCTTTGCTAACGAGAGGTGCTGGTCCCAGTCTCAGGAGAAAGGCTCCTTGGGAGGCGGTTTCTGTTTTTTAAAAGAATGGCCCGTGAGCAACTTTTGAGCTTGCTTCACTATGGCTTTCCACCCCGCTCACGATGACCCCCACCCCTCTATCTCTTTTTCTCAGCCAATAAGAGTCATTCATCTCTCCTTGGGATCTCTACTTCCCCTTTGTTCATCTCCTCTTAACCCTCTGCAGTCTGGCTTCTGACCTCCTCATTCCTCTAACCACCACAGCATCCATACAAAGAACCATCAGCTACGGTAAATGGAAGTGCTGATTTCTGTGGATAAGTTCACTTACCTTGGTAGTGTACTTTCCAGGAATGTACACATTGATAATGTGGTTGACAAATGCATTATAAGAGCCAGCTCAGTGTTGGGAGACTCTGAAGAAAAGGGTAGGAGAGAAGGCGTATTAGACAAACGACCAAACTGAGCTGCTATGCTGACCTCATTGGCATATGCTTGTGAAAATGGACTGTGTACAAACACCAGGCCAGGAGAACTCACACAGGGCCAGCATTCATATGGAGGTCAGAAGAGGCTATACAAGGACACTCTCAAAGTCTCTCTCAAGAGCTTTGGAATTAACTATGCTACATGGAAGACACTGGCTCAGGACCTCTCAGCATGGTGTGCCCACATCTGAGAAGGTACTGTGCTCTGTGAGCACAGAATTGAAACAGCTCAAAGGAAAAGCAAACTTAGAGTATTCACCCCAAATATTCACGTGAACTATCTGTGCCCACCCTGTGCTAGAGCACTTTGAGCTTGTATTGGTCTGATCAGCCGCAGCTGGACACTTATAACTTGACTCTAGCATAGTGATGCCATTTTGGTCCTCTTTAAGAACAAAAGACACCCACCGACTGACCAACCACCCAACCTCTTGTCCTGCCTTCTCCAAGGTCTCCAAGGTCCCACAGGCCCCACTCCTCAAATCCAAGGACCTTTCTCAGCGTTTCCTCCTCTTGACTTCTCTGTAGCTTTGGGGGCTCGGCATCGAGGGAGGGGGTATCGGTGGCGCTGATTTTACTCATCGTACCTTTTCAGGAAATAGGACATACCTTCTGTAAAAGCTAATTGGTGCTAATTGGCTAATTGATATTGATTAAATACAAATGGCCAGATGAAGTGGAGGAGCCCATCCTTGAGACGGTGATAGAAAATCTAGCCCCAGAGCCAAGAGGTCAAGTGTTCAGTCACCCTCCAGGGTTCCAGTCTGCCAGTGAGCACATGGGCAAGAGAGATCAGAAGTTCTCCAGGAAAGAGGCCACAGTGAAACTGCTCCTGACCCCAGGACAGTATCTTCTACCTGCAAGATCCATGGACTTGGAAGTGCACGTGGGTCCAGCCAGTGTCTCGCATCAGTGACATCCCACTACCTCCGTTGGAATGTGTGCATTCCTGCCTGTGTCTCAACCTGGTCCTCTTCCCCCAGCCCTGAGAAGGCTCACCTCTTCCCCCAACTTGACCCATACAGAGATACTCAATAGGTGTTGCTTGTTTAGAATGGTGTCCTCATTGATTGATCATGACCTGGGAGAAGGAGAGGGGCCTCAAAAGTGTCCCCTTCACTCATATCTGCTGTGCCTGAGTTCCACAGCCCCACTGTGTTCTTAATGGAGAAGCTCAAACTCTGTATTTGGGGAGCATCCAGTGGACCCCTTGAGTATTGTGTGTCCAGCCCCCGGGACTCCTCTTTACACACTTGGGGGCCATCAAGGAAGAGCTCCTGTTTCACTCTCTCTGGGGGACTGACAACCCTCTGTCTACCTCAATTCAGGTTCCTGGTGGGCTCTAAGCCTGTGCCAGCCCCTTGATCACTTTTGACGCAGCCAGCAGCTCCCACATGGCTCCCCAGGATGCAGGCAGTGCCCCACTGTCTGCTGTCAAAGCTGCATGGTTGGGCTCTGGAATGTGAGCCCCACAGGGCAGCCTCCACCCTGGTGGCCCCCAACCCTACAGCCTGCCTTGCCAAAATATGGCCAGCCCAGGGCCCAAAGTCAAATATTTGGATTGAACATGAATAAAAATGTCCTGATTGATAAGGACTTTCTATATACAAACCCTTGAGGAGAAGACAGCATCCAGGCTGCCAGGCTGAGGTGGGAGCATGACCAGACCCAGACCAGGCATGGCTGTGGCTGTCTTCTTCCTTAGCATGTTAGCCAGGAAGCTCTGAAGGGATGCCTTGCCCCCTCTCCCACTACTAACTTTCTATGTAGCATGGGTGGCCTGGTGAGTAGAGCCCTGGGCTTAGGATGCATGGATTTGAATCCTGCCTCAACCTTGGGAGCATTGTGACCTTGCATATCTTGGGCTTAAATTCCTAGTCTATAAAAGGAAAGCATTGCATCAGATGGTCTCTAAGGTCCCTCCCAGGACAGAGCACTGGCTCTGGAGTCAGAAAGACCTGAATTCCAGTCTCATGTCAGGCATGTAGCTGGGTCACCCTAGGAAAGTCACTTAATTTCTGTCTGCCTTAGTTTCTTGATCTAGAAAGTGGCCTAATAACAGCATCTACCTCCCAGATTGTTATGAGAAACCATGGAGATAATATTTGCAAAGGACTTTGTACATTTCAAAGATCTACATAAATAACAGCTTATTACACTTATTATTTTCATATCACACAAGATATTTTTAGAATTGGAAAAGATAAATTATTGTTAGTAAAAACCATGATCCCTATCTTCATCCAAGAAGTCGTGTGGTCCAGTGGGTAGAGAGCCAGCTGCCAAGTCAAGAATAGATAGGTTCAAGTTCTGCCTCTAACAGGAACCTAATGACTGGGTGACCCCAGACCAGTCATTTAACTCACCAGGCCCCATTAGGTGGATCTGTAAAACCACAGTTTGTAAGGGATGGTGCCTGCACTGGGAGCAAGAGTCCCATATCGGGAGGTTCCTTCACTGATTAAAACAACAAGTTTGTCTAAAATAATAACAACCCACTCCCATTTCTTAGCATTTTATTGGCTGTGAAGCTCTTCCTTTCCTCCCCTTTTCCGTAATGGTGCACAACCGATGAAGAATTATCATTCCCATTTTATAGAGAAAGAAATTGAAACTTCAAGTTATGAAGAAAGAACAGTCAGTTTCTATAAAGACAAATTTAAATAACTGGAGTGACATTTCTGGTTCATTGGTAGGTGAAGCCAATATAATAAGAAATGTCCATTTTGCCTAACTAATCTATTTATTCAATGCCATCCCAATTAGATTACTAGTTTGTTCTAGTTTTCCTCAGTTAGAAAAAATAATAACAAAGTTCATTTGGAAGAACCAAAGGTCAAGAATTTCAAAGAAATTCGGGGAAAAGTTGCTTCAGCAATATCAGACCTTAAAGTGTATTAGAAGGGGAGAACAGTGTTAAATGTAAAATGGAGTATTTGGATTATTTTAAATTAAAAATGATTTGCACAAATCAAACCAGTGTAGCCGAGAATGAAAAGAAAGTAGAAAATTGGGGGAAAATGTTCATAGACAATCTCTCAGATCCAATGTGATTGGGCTGCAGTGCTTCTGTGGTGTAGGAAATGAGCTGTTTGGAAAGACTTGGAATCATGAAGAAAGATGCTGCCCACCTTCAAAGAGGCAGATGACAGGTGGAAATAAGCCTGATAGGTCTTACAGGTAACGTGCATGAGTATATTATCTGTACATGTGTGTATGTTCTAGATATCTGTGTAAAGACAGCTATACGTGCATTTAAGTATAGCTTTCTTTAGGGAGAGGGGGAGGGAGGAAAAATAAAGTACAAAGTGCACAGCAGAGAATAAAAGAGAAGCCTAAAAAGCAAAGAAAAACTGGGAAGCTGTCAAAACAATGCCTTTATTTATTATATAGGTTTTCTTGAAAATGAAATTTATTATTTTGTATTGAATCCTCTCATGTTCTTCTGTGTACGTGGAAATGGCTTTCTTTTTTTTCTCATTTTGTATTTAAGTTTAAAATGAATAAAACATTTAAAAAGAGAAAGAAAAGAAAGGAAAACAAAAATGGAAAAGAAAAAGAAGGAAAGGAAAGGAAAGACAAGAAAAGACAAGAAAAGAAAAGAAAAGAAAAATAGAAGAGTGAGTTTGGAGTCAGAGTACCTGGATTCCAGTTCTGCTGTCTAGCTGCTGTATGACCTCGGGCAAGGAAACTGCCCTCTCTGGTCCTTAATCTTCCCTCCTATGAAATAAGGAACTTCATGACGCCCTTAACATAGAAGGGGTGGTGTGAGATGCAGGATGAGCGAGCCCAACCTTTGGGCTTTGTTTTGCTTGATGTTGCATATCTGTGACCAATGGTTTGCTCTTGTTTTATTTTTATTTTAATTTAGGATTATAAAATAAATACTTGCTAATTAATTTTTTAAAATACCTTTTCAAATGGGGGCTAAGTAGACAGTCTCTAAAGATGTAGCTCTGGGTTCTATAATCCCATGAGGTAGAATGACTTGCCTAATTGGTGTTCCTAGAAAACACTGGAACCCAGAACCTTCCCTTGTATTTCCACAGCTCATTGCTACCGCCTTGTCTTTGACTTCCAGTCCTAAGCATTGAATAATCAAGATTCTGGCATTAGAGTCTAAAGCAACCTTAGAGCTCCGTACCCTGAATGCGCTAAACCCTTGATTTCACAGATGAAGAAACTAAGACTTAAATTCAGGGAGGGGACAATTCCCCTCCTCTGCCCAAGGAGATAGGCTGGAAATGAAGACTCTCCCCTTTCATCCCACTGTCTTAGCTCTATCCCAACTTTGCCAAACATTTTCCCATCAATTGCCTCATTTGGCTTTTGTAAGGCAGATTGTGCTGATGGGATTTCTCCTTTTTCACAGATTTGGAGACTAAGGCACTAAGTGGAGAATTGATTTGTTCCAAAGATATAATGTGGGGTAGTGGCAAGGCCAGGGATAGAACCTAGGTCTCTTGACTCATAGGCCAGAATTCTTTTGGCTAAATGTCTTCATCATGCCAGCATCCATCCCAGCGGCTCACAAGGGATAACATTCCTTCCCCCCAGGGCCCAAAACCTCCAACCATCATCTGCAGTGATCTGAGCATTCTCTTTGTTTTCCATTCTTGGAAAATGAGGTCAATCCCTACTGGTTCTTTCTCACATGTAAGGGGGCTGGTCACCAGATGTTCTCAATCTCTACGGAGGACAGGACCAGAGGAGCGGTCTTCATTGCAACAGCAAAGATCCAGTTTAGACAAAAGAAGAAACCGACCAAGTCAAAAATGAGACTAGCCCAGGAGAGCGTCCTAGAGAGATGGTGGGCACCTCTTTCCTAGAGACATTTTCAAATCAGTATGCTAGAGACAGAGGCAGGGAACTGAACATGAAGGTCACTTGAGGTGCCTCCTAGATCGAGACTCCATGAGAAGCTCTGCAGAGATATTCCATAATGAGTAAAAAGGAGCAAATGCGCTTTTAATTATTGCAGTATGTTTCACATGAGGCAAACTTTTTGGTCAAATGACCAGGACCATTCATGTTCATGATGTTGGCTTCCATTTGTGACCTGTGGCTATGGTGGGAGAGGGACAGATTGATTTCTCATCCAACTGAATTTTGTTTTGATAGTTTGGGTGAAGTTGGAAAGAATTTTCATCCCATAAAAGAACTGAAAAGAAAAATAAATGAATGGGGAGGTAAGAGTCTTACTCTTCTCTGCCCTGGCCAAATCACCTCGTTCTTGCCTCTCAATTATCCCACACTGTGAACTCTGGAAAGGTAGACTAGGCTAGCAATTGTACATCAGCCCTGAATTCAGAGTGACTGGGTTTAAAGTCTCTTGGTCTCAATTGCATAACTATTTCACTCTTACCTGCTCAAAGGCACATGACAGGTGACAAGAAAATCAAAATGCTTTGATTGAGGTAGAGTCCAATTTGATCCAAAGTGTATTCTAGAGACAGAACATGTGCAGCTAGATTTACCCTGAGCTGCTAGACTTGGGATCTACCTTGGGCTTCCAGCTTTGCCAACTTCTTTTAAACATTTAGCCCTTCAGCACCTCAAACAGGAATCCTGCTTAACACCAAGTAGAACTAGTGCTTGTGACTTATCCAGGAATTGTCTGTTTCCAAATAATGTTGAAGTAGTCACTGGAAGAAAGATTAGTTTCATTTTCCTCTTCACTAGAGGACAGAATTAGGACCCATGTGTCCAGAAAATTAGAAAGAGGCTGGTTTCAGGTCAACATATGAATGCACTTTCCAGTACTTAGAGTCATATCAGAGTATTCAATTGCCTCGATGGGGAGTGAACTGACTTCGTTGGAAATATTCAGGCAAAATAGCAATGAGAGGCTTTACATACTTAGAAGGTTGGGTGAAATGATCAGTAAGGTTCAAGCACTGGAAATCCATTTTTCCATATTTATAAAAAAATTCAAAGACTATTAAAGCTGGAATGGAGATTGAAGTCACAGAATCCAATTAGCCCATTTCAAACGTGAAGAAAAGGAAGCCTAAATGTGGGATGCAATGTGGTCAAGTTCACGGAGCTTTTAAGTGAAAGAACTGAGGTTTGATCAGGGGAAAAGGGGAGGAGAGGGATGGAGAACCTGGTTCTGAATTTTGTATTATTTCTCCTTTGCCAAGATGCCTCACTTAGATCCTGGAATTTAAAGATTGTTCAATTGACACTAAAACTAAACAAGACTTCCAGGTCACATGACCAACAAGATGGCAGAACAGATGGTCTCTCTGAGGGTCCTGACAACTCCAAAACCTTTAAAATAATAATTATACACAAGGGGTAAAGTAAATACAGCTGTCTGCAGACAGCGCACCAATGAAGAGACAACTTGATGAATTTATCAATGGAAAGACTATCATTTCATTTCTAATGCAATCGCTCAGGACTCCTTTCTCCATCAGCCTACATGCAAGGGCAGGGCTGCACAGTTCATTTCTCATCCTCTGAGACCACTTCACAGTTTCATTGCTATATCTATTAGCAATCTCTATTAGCACCTCCAGTCCCAGCTCCCATCCTCAGCCCACCATTCTGAGACAAATAACAGAACTGAACTTTACCCTTTGTGTCCCAGAGGACATTGAGTTATGTTTGCCATGTGTTGGTGCTGAGACAAAGAACTAAGGAACAGAGGAAACTGGAACAGGGTGACAATGTGTGTGAGTGCATGGGACAGGGTTCCACCAAACCTAAAGGAAAGGGGACTGGCATTCAGGTAAGGTTACTTCTTTACACAAGAAGTCACTTAGGTACAGTGGAAGGTGAATTCTTCAGTGTGGAAGGAGACAAAGGCAGTTTTGAGGTCTAGCCCATGGAGGAACTGCCATCAGTAAGAAGGAAGTCATAAAATAAAGAAATAAGAGAATGCAAAAGAAAAAAAAACTGAGATTGAGAGAGAATTCAAGAAGGAAAAAACCATTGAGTACAAGCAACTAAATCATTCCTATCCTGTCCTGGCTCTGACTTTTCAGACCCACGATGGCCCCATGGATACATTTTCCTCTTCTCAACTTGTCAGCTCCATCTACGCTTCATCTGCCTCCATTAGAGTGGGAGCCCCTTGAGGGCAAGGGCTGTCTCTGTTTTTACTTGTATTTGTTTCCTGATGTGCCTGACATGGAGTGTTTAAATAATATTCAGTTCCTTGTGTCCTAGGGAACAGTTGCCAGTGCTGACTGTTTGAATGTCTCTAAATGAGAACTCATACATTTATCTCATGCTGCTGCTTGAAACAGAAAAAAAGAAGTGGTACCCTCAGACCATGGGATGCTGTGAATTGGAACTGGGCCTTCTGAGGAAGAAAGACCACACATGTATCAAAGGACCAGGCATGGGGGTGGGGGTGAAAGTCAAATATGTGTGTGTATCTTTTGTTGCCAAAGAAGACCATGCCATCAGAGAAATGATGACATGACTTGCACTTGACTTGTTTTTTGAGTGAGGGAGGGCTGTGCAGGTCACCAGCCTCACTTCTCCTCCAGAGCCATCTGAATAAAGCAACAAAATATTCATCAGGATGGCTGGAAATGATCCAAGATGAGGCAGTTGAGTGAAGTGACTTGCCCAAGGTCACACAGCTAGTGAGTGTCAGGTGTCTGAGGTGAGATTTGCACTCAGGTCCTCCTGACCCCTGCACTGGTACTCTCTCCACTGCACCACCTAGATGCCCCAGAAAATCAAATACTCTCCAAACAAGAGAGGAGGAAAGATTGTGATGGCCTAAGGGGTCAAGGCGAGCACCTTCTACATTGAGAGTCAGGGAGCCGGTCCTACCATTGAGTCAGTGGTTGGCTTACATTCACTGTATCCATGTGATTGTGAACTCAGGAGAAATGGAATGTCAGAGTCAAGGAACAGAATGCAGAGATGGAAAGGGTTAAAAGACTCGGAACATGGACCAGAGAAAGCTGGCAAGTGCTGGGATGGCCTCTAGAACATGGGACAGAGACCATGCAACATCAGATCATCCAACAAAACAAAGAGCAAAGAATGATGGAGTGATTGAGATCTGGGGGAGGGGGGTGATGGCTCCAAATATGAGGAAAGGACCCGAGAACATAAGATGTCAGCAATAGGAAAGACATATAAGGGCTCCTAGGCATGTAGACGGCAGGGGCCTTTGACCGTGAGAATGTCAGAAATGGAGGGGGGCTTTGAATGGAAAAGGAAAGAATGGAATAAGCATTTCTTAAGTTCTTACTATGTGCTAAGCACCTTATAAGCATTATCTCATTGTATACCCCAGAGAAAATGCTAAGGCTGGGAAGGAGCTTAGAACAGGGGTATTACTCAATTAGTTTCACAATAAGGTATTTTAACATTTTTTCAGATGTTATTGCCAACCCTGACCCCTCAGATCACTCATGCTAGAGGACACTGAAATAATCGCCTCCTCAGTCCCAGAAAGTTTGCCTTTCAAAGCTTAAGATCTCATTCACATTTGGGCTCCTACTTTACATGTGGTCCACTCAAACCTCCAGCTTTTTCATATGATGTCTACTCTAGCCCGTCTTTCCTTATGTAATACTTACAAGACGTAGTGTCTGAATCTGAACATTCAATACTTAACTGCATCAAATGTTACCTTCTTAGCTTCAGCTCAGCATTCTTGTCTGTATGATTTTAGAGTCTGGTTCCGTATTTCAGTTTGATATCTACACCTCCTGATTTGGCCACTCCAAAGTCAATCAAACAATCTTATGTGCCAGGCACTGTGCTAAGTAGTGAGGATACAAAGAAAGGCAAAAATAATTCCTCAAGGAATTCATGTTCTGTCTGATAGAAGAGACATGATCTAAAGGAAAAACATGTATTGGAGATACATGTAGGTCAGATACAAGGAAACCATGGAGGATGAGACACTAGCAGCTTGGAGACTAAAGGCAAAAGATGGGATAAGATCTGAATCGTGACAGAAGTCAAGGTTTCATGAGATAGAGATGAGGAGAGCTTATGAGCCTATGCTAAAGCATCAACATGGGACATGGAATTTCATAGTGAGGAACTGCAAGGAAGCCAGTGTGACTGGCTCAGAGGAGCATGAAAGGAAATAAAGTAGAAGATAAACCCAGTAGTAAAGAGCCAGGTTGTGAAGACCTTTAGATGCCAGAACCATTTTGTTCTTTTCTTCTTAAATCCTAAAGTTAATCAGGAATCAAGCTAGTTATTGAGTAAGATGGTGACATGGTCAGACCTGAAATTTAGGAGATCATTTTGGTCTCTGAGTGGAAGATGAGCTGGAGTGGGATGAGACTGGAGTCACATTTTATAACTATGCCTTGACTCACTAAAATTAGTGCAGTGCTGGGTGCATAATAAGAAGGTGTTTAACATATGCAAGTATGCTAATTGTTTGATCAGTGCCTTTGTCCAAATCATTGGCAAAAATGTTAAACCTCACAAAGTACTCAGGACATGCCTGGACCCTGTCACTGGAGGTCTCTTTCCAAGTTGACTGAAGTATTAAGAACCAGTTTCAGAGCTGGGAGTGGTGACACTCTCATCTATAATCTCAGCTACTGGGGAAACTGAGACTGGAAGATCTCTTGAGCTTAGGAGATTGGAACCCCATCGAGTTAAGTCAATTGAGAATCCATATGTTTGGCATTAATATGGTGAACTCTTCTAAAATGGAGGCCTTCCTGGTGGTCTAAGGAGAGAACAATTGACCCAGGCTAGAACTGGAGTAGGTCAAAGCTGCCATGTTCATTAGAGTAGAGTTGGGCCTTAAATAGTACCTGCACATCCAAAGCAAAGACATTTTTGACTCTGAACATTCAACCACTTTAGAAGCCCCATAACTATAGTACTATATATCCCACATCTATCTTGTCTGCCAAGATAGTAGGAGAAACTGGGACAAATGCTTTGTAGTAATCTGAACCCTATCTCCTAATGCTTTCGAAAGTGGCAGAGGTTCAAAGGACATGCCTTATCCTTCATGGACCATTGACAACAATGAAAGAAACATCCTTGACATCCAGCAAGGGGTTATTTCTTACTATTTTCTTTCCTTCTGGAAGAAGTATTTATCCCCACAAGTCTTCAGGAATGAATAGTAGTTATCAACTTTGGCTAGTCTTAGGAAGTTCACCATCCCACCTCACACTCCATCTCTCTATTAATCTGATAAGTCCAAAAAACTGATGTCCCAGGATACCACACCTAAGTAGGGAATCAGCTGGCTTCACTCCCTGTTTTCTTCTTAAATACAATTCATCAAGATAAGCTGATAAACCATTGCTTTGGGTTGGGCATTCAACATGAGCACTGACACCTGTCTATGCAAGCTGTTACTTGGAGCACAAGACCATTATTTCCAAAAATACTTGTTAAAAATTTCCAAAAAACTGACATCTTTTTGTCGCCCCAATTCTCTCTTCCCTGATTCACAGAGTCCACCTCCTAAACTGGAAAGAACAGCCACCCATAGACTAGGATTAGACCTTGATTAAGAATATAACTCCTTCAACTGCAAAAGACTCCTGATAGAAAATGCTATCCATTTCCAGTAAAAGAACTATGGAGTCAGAATGCAGATTGAAGCATATTATTCTCTCTCTCTCTCTCTCTCTTTCTCTCTCTCTCTCTCTCTCTCTCTCTCTCTCTCTCTCTCTCTCTCTCTCTCTCTCCCTCTCTCTCTCCCTCTTTCTCTCTCTCATTTCTTCTTTCTCGTGGTTCCTCCCATTGGACTATGAAAGTACGTGTAGAACTTAAATTAGATTACAGGCCATCTTGGGGTGAAGGGAGGGGGAGAAAATTGAGAACTCATCATCTTATGGAAATGAATGTTGAAAACTGAAAGTAAATTAATTAATATTACAGAAGAAAAAGAACATATCTCCTCCACTGTCCTAGGATCAAGATTACATGGCAAACACTACTAGGAAGGAGTGGGATCCTCCTTTTCCCTAAAAGTCCTCTTTTCCCTAAGCCTGCAGATGTTTAGAGAATTCACTCTGAGCTAAGTGCCTAATTGGAGACCCACCACATCAGCTTGCCTGGGGGTCTTCACTGGGCTCTTTGGGAAGCAGAGTCTTTCGGTAGTGTGGATCACCTTTGCATATCCTTTATGCCTGGCCCAAGGGACATAGGTGCAGGATTCCAACACCAGAATAAGTTTACAGTTTCCATTGGATTCAAGCTCTTGGAGATTTGATATCATTTAATTCTCAATTCAAAGTATAACCTCAGAATTCTCCTGGGCTAAAAGATTAATACTGTGCTTTCAACCTCAGGATGGACTGCCCTTCCCAAAGGAAATGAAAAGCATCAGAGAAACTGGTTTAAAGTCCTCGTGAACCTGAGCGTCAGCCCTGTCAGCACAGAATCAACAAGGATCTATTCAGCTCCTGCTTTGTGCCAGGTACTGCGTGGGGCACTGTGGACCCAAAGACAAGATGAAGACAACCCTGCTCACAGCCTACCATGGAAAACTCAAACTAGATGTCTGACAATGTGTGGTGAAAATCTAACAGGCATGGACAGGCTTCATTTGTGCTGACCGGTGCTTGGCTCCCCTACTTGCATACTCAGAAAGGAGAATGAGACAAATAGCACCCTGGGGGACAGATCCCCCTCCCCTCCTCACCCCCAACCCCCTGGGCTTACTCCTTTTCCACTCTCTCCCCACCCACCTTTCATCATGGCTCAGCAGCTCATGTGTATGAAACCTAAGAGTGGAATGTGGGTGGGTTGGCTCATGTAATTAAACCCATGTTGTCCTGTATTCTTTAGAATTAATAAGGAATTCATCCCATTGAAACTCACCATGACATCTTCTCTGTGACTCAAATTTCTCCAGCCCATCTCTCCTTTCCTTGTCTAACGGCATTAGGCATGGGACTGTGGTTCTGATTAGTATCAGGCTTTGTCTTCATTACACATTGTTCATTGCATGAGCACTGAGATTTCCTGTCACTTCTTTTGCTGTCTGTCTCCATTTTGGATGATCTTGGAAGATGCTCTGATTGATTAGGCAAGGAGAGAACAGCAATGAGTGCCATTCTCACTCTGGTGTGTTAGGAGTAGACCCCCTCACACCACCAGGGGATGCTGGTCTCACTCTCCCTTTTCTCCACTGACCTAATAATAACTTTTTACTAACATACAGTGCAGAAGTCAAGTTTTTTCCAGCTCAGAAGGTAGGAAGTAAGGCATGAGGCCAGACAGCCTTGACTTTGAATTTGGGTCAGACTGTGAAATGGGAACCACCCCTTTCCCTGGCCAATGGGACCTGGCCCACATCCTCGACTTCCCAAATGGGCTTTATGAGATTCTCCAGTAGACATCTGCCTGCGGTTGGAGACATAAAGGCATTTGACAGGAATCTGGTAAGCTATTTCCGTGGAGTAAGGACAAGATTCTGTATAAGAAAGGTCAAAATGGAAACTAGAGTTGATTTGATGTGAACAGCCTCTATATTCCAGACAAGTGCATGACCTCCAGGTAGCTTCACAAAGTGTCTGTCATAGTAGGCACTTGAGAAATATCTGTTGCTTTATTGATCCTCTATAAGCCTCAGTTCTCCCCCATAAAATGAAGGGTTGGACTAGGGGAACTATGGGGTTCCTTCCAGCTCCAAACCTATGATCAGAGAAGTCACTTGGGCAGTGAATGGCTGACCTGAATTCATATAGGCAAACTCTCTCTACTGGCAGAGACTCAGGAAGTCATCCCATTAAACCCATTTGTATGTAGGAAAATCCTCTGACTGTGAAGTCACTCCCCTTTCTGCCTTATCATTCCACATTCCAGGACATTCTCTTTCTCTGAATAATGCCCAGTCTCTGTACCATTGCAGGTAGAGACCCTTGCTCTGCCTTGTTGCTCATATCAGGGAGTTTCCCTGAGGACAATCTGTTTCCATCAGTCCATTTCCATCTCCAGCTCCAAACAGTGCCCAAACACCTAATAAGTGTTTAATGCCTGACATCAGCTGAGCCTGGTCCATGCCTCACTTGTGTTCATGTGCTTCACAACCTTCAGGGCTGTTGGTGCTCTGGGGCTTCTTGCTCTCACGCAGAGCCACTCACTCTGACCACAGTTGGCAGGAGGTCCCTGGGAGGCACTCTGAATGCCAAACCTATCTGCAATGACCAGCCTTTTGCTGATGAGGCTCTCCATACATAGTCTGGTCATTTTCAGATGCCATTTATACATTTCATTGCCTGGCCCAGCTGAGCAAGACTGGATGGAGGCTGAGCAGTAGGGTCTCAGTCTGAGAGACTTAGCCAGGATCCCTTCCCTGCTGGGAAGAGTCAGGGGAGGAAGGAGTTGGCTGTTAGTACAAATGTCTCCATTTCTACTGTGCATTAAGGTTTACAAAGTCAAAGAACACAGGGATGAAAGGAACCTCTCTGGTCCAGAGAGTTCAATTATTGGGTCTGATACTTTTGGCCTGTGTGGGCCTAGATATATCCCTTTCCCCTTCTTGAGGCTCAGTTTTCCTTTTGGCTAGGGTTCTTATTTCAGAGGACCTGAGCACAAATCCTGCCTCTGTTGGTTACACCCTGTGGAACCTTGGCTTGACCCCAGCAGTCATCAGCTTCCCTATTTGAAAAAGACCTCTAAGGTTCCTTCTATCTCTAAACCCTATGATATTATCAGCTTCCAGGGAATCTTCTGCCTTTGGTCTAAAACAAATATGAGTCAGTGTTCCCTCCGTCAGGGACGGCTCACTCACTACCTATCTAGAAAACCAGGAAATGACTTCCTGATGATTCAGATCTGACCAAGAGAGGAGGGAGGCTGCCCCTCCATGATTGTATCACCCTAAGATGCTGTGACATGAATTAACTTCCCGTGTCTTCTAGTTTCTCAAAAAAAATGTCTCAAGGTAGTAGTGAGGTTAAAGAAGTGCACTGTGCTAGGAGTCAGGAAGACCAGAGTTCAAATCCAACCTCAGAGACTTAATAATTAGGAAGCCACAGACAAGTCACTCATTGTTTGCTCCAGTTTCCTCATCTGTAAAATGGGGAGAATAGTTCCACATACCTCAAAGGATTGCCATGAAGGTAAAATGATATATTTGGAAGGCATTTTGTAAACAGTGAAGTTCTGATGGTGTTGACCAGAAGAGGCCATAGCCCAGCTTCCTCACTTTGAAGAAGAGGTAGCCAGGGCTCAGCGAGAGGAAGAGACTGATTTGAGTGTGCACAGTGAGCATGGCCGAAGGCAGCATTCCGGCCAGGTCTTCGGAGACATAATTATTCTCTGATCATCCTGAGCAGTTTGCTTGTTGCCTCCCTCATTAGTCTGTGGACATCTTGAGGAGAAGGGGTATTTTGGTCTCTTTTTGTGTCCCCAGCAATTAGCTGGGTGTCTGACACACAGTAGGTGCTTAGTAAAACCTGTTGATTGTGTGGCACTTTAATTTTAGCCTGCAGTGACCCCCTTTCTCACCCTTTGTTGTGAACACTGACAGTCATTGATTAAGAAATCCTTCTCTTTGCTAAGCAGAAACCCATCCCTGAGCAACCCAAAGGATAAAAACTCCCCATTTGTGCTCTGGATCGGGCCTCTCAAGGTTTGGATTGGGCTACACGCTCTGCCTCTTCCTTCATGGATGCCCTTGGACAAAGTGATCCCCTTCTCCATCCTTCTGATGTTCCCTGTCCTAGGTCCTCAGGCCCCTCCAAACTCTGACATGCCATGCTCCTTTGATATTCCATGTCAACCTTCCCTAGTCTATGTTCTAAGACTATGTTCAGTTAGAAATCTCATGAGCTCGCTTTCCCCTGGTTCACCCAAACAGTTTTCATTTATGCCTAGGATGTCTTACTGTGAAAGGCCTGGTAGAATGGAGAGAATGCTGCATTTCAAGTCAGAGACCCTGAGTTTGAAGGCTGCCACCTCTGACAGTACCTATCTGTGTGACCTTAGGTTAGACCTCAGTCTACTTCTCTATAAAATGGTGCAACTGGAGGAAGCAGCCTGCTGGTCCCCTTTCATGGCTAGATCCATGATTCTCTACTCATATAATTAAGCAGACTCAGTTCAAAGAATTTCATATAAAAAGTAAAGGCCCCCAGGAAGTTTGCAAGGGCTTCCTGAATACCCAAGCCCCAAAGAGCAGCCTTGGAGAAAGACAATTTTATTCCCTTTATGAGACCATTGATTGGTAGGGGCGGGGATGGGGCAAAAGGGAAGGAGATGGGTCCTTGTCCTCCTTCCCCAGTCCACTATCCTCTGCAGGGAGAGGGAATAGATGTTGCAGATCTACTGCTGATTCAATGATTCCTGTGCCCAGGTAGGGGCCCACCACCATCCCCTTGACCTCAACCTGGCTGGCCTCAGCACAGAACTAGCCTGACACATAAAAAAGGCAGATTTCAAGGAAATGAACAATTCCTCCCCTCCCTCCCCCTAGAATTTACAGTGACCACAAGGATGCCCATGATTCCTCCCAGTAGGACCGTTCCCAAAATGGCAGTCTGGGCAGAGAACTCCTAAGGGTCAAGAGTGTGGGGTAGAACTTTGTAGTCCCGACCTCTTGAAACTCATCCCCCAGTGGTCCTAGTCAGCCTCATCACCTTGTCCTTCCAGGAAAATCTGTGCTCGTGGGATAGAGTTGCCTTGATTGAGGGAGACAAAGACTGACCCTGTGGCCTCCATTTCACTGATAAATCATGTCAAGCTGCACAAATGATTTTATTCCTTAACAATGAGAAAATGTAATTTTGAAATTACCTTGGATGTACAGTGTGAGCAGCCTTCCCATAATCAATCATCCCAAATCACAGGGCCATTTGGAGCAATTTGAGGAGAAGTAAATTGAAAACATGTTGGCCAATAATACTCTGAGGAGCCTCCAATCCGGTCATCTTGGAGCCTTGAATGTGCTGATTATACTCCACTGGGGACACCTCACTGCCACGCCCACTCGCTCCAAGAATCGCAACAGCAGGTCTTTTCTGGCCAAATCACACACAGTTGCATGGAAAGGTGTGTGGGAGGCCCCCAAAGCCCAAATGTCTCCTACAAGTCATTAGATGCACTTTTAATACACCTCCACCCAGGGGGAGAGAAAACAGCATGGTATCCTGCCAAAAGCAGGGGCTTTGGAGCCAATCTGGGACTTTTGGAAGGTACTACCCCTCTGGGCCTCAGTTTCTCTCCCTGTAAAATACAAGGCTTGGGTTTCATCTTCTTGAAGGTCTCTCCTAGCATTAAAACCCTATGACCTTAGATTAAAGTTTTGAAATATATGAGAGAACACAGAGGGACTGATGACATTTAACGTTAATTGATTCAATGAAGAGTTAATCCCTTCTGCAAAGTCCTGTGCTGAGCAAAGGGCCATAGGTCTGAAGCAAAGAATCTACTTACAGCCTCATAGCGGGAGGCAGACAGTGGGCTGACTGGTCAGCTAGTTAATCATTCTGTTGATAAGCATTCATGAAGTGCCCGCTAACAGATGTTGGGAAGACAGTCTGGTGGGATTTCCATTCAGAGAAGTAGATTGGGCACCTAGCACCAGGCACTGTGCTAGGCACCCAGGATGGAAAAGTGAAGAAGCTTGGAACTCCGGAAGGGGAGACAGAAAGGACCTATGCACAGATATGTAAATTTGAAATCTACATAATATGTGCAAATATATGGATACAAAATGATGATGGAAGGCAGTTCAGAAGGAGGCTTAGACTGAACCTTGAATGAACTTTGGTTGGGGGTGGACCAATCCCCCATTGGGATTTCCCCCAATGGGAAATCCCATCACGGTTAATCTGGGTCAGAGATCGTATGATGGGCAGCAATGGGACATCAGGTGAAAGCCAGGCTGGACAGAGCTAAATGGGTGCTATGTATTTTATCCTAGAAATGCCAGCCCTCCCCTGCTGCTACCTGTGGCAAAGCCCTGTCATGACTGTGGTGAGGAAGGCTGGGGAAGGGGAGAGAGCTGAGGCAGGGGCCAGAGAGGAGACGCTTCAATCATCCAGGCTTGAGGTGAGGAGAGCCGGAAGGGCATCTGTGAGAGACGGTGTGAGAAAGCAGCAAGACAGGCCAACTGACAAAAGGAATAAGGATATGTCATGGGTGACTGGCATGGTGGTCAGTGACTCACCCTCAACAGAGCAGATGGGGGATGCTGAGAAAGGGCAAAGGGCCTTCTTTGCAGGGAGAAGATTTTGTCTCTTTTGAATCTGACACATCTATAGGACATCCAGTCTAAAGTGTTTGGTGGACAGTTGTTCATGCGGGAGGGGAGGTGAATAGACATAAGACTTGAACCCAGGGGAGCTTATGAGATCACTGGGGAGATAACATAGAAAAACAAGGACAGAGGATCCAAGACAGCTCTGGGCACCCCCATGCAAAGAGGGACTGAGGAAAGCTCAGCTGGGGCGGGGAGAACAGGAGGGAGCAGAGACCCAACAACCAAGTGGAGAAGGTGGTCACAACAGAGCTGTCAGGGAAGAGAAGAGAGGTAAAGCCATTGGTTGGTTTGTATGGTGACTGGCGACTGAGAGATGGCACTCCCTACTGTACTTGTGGTTTCAAAAGCCACATGTCACGGGGTTGAAAGGGAGTGCACTGGGACCAAATGTAAGTTATAATGCCAGTCACACTTTTTTTTTTTCAAATTCTATGTGTTTGCCAATGCAAAGGAAGGGAGCAAAAAGGGGGTATCTGGAGAGGGTGGCTATTCTGAGGAAGGGTTTTATTTTAACAGATGAAGGAAATCAAGGTATTGTGGGAAGAGCCAGTAGACAACAAGAGACCAAGGATGAGGCTGGGGGATACTGACAGGGCCAAGCTGATGTCAATCAGTCAGAACATACTAAAGGCTTTCTACCTTCCAGGCTCTGGGATCCAAAGAGATATCTTTGTCCTTAGGAGGTCATGTTCTATGTAAATAACTACCTAGGCACCTGGAACATCCTCTCTCCCTGATTTGGATGGAGCCATGAAGAGTTAGGCACAACTGAAAGAACTAAACAACCACAAAATGTACACCTGCACCACACACCCCATACACAACCTCCCACAGAGGGCCCTAGGAGAACTGGAGGAGGAGAAGGCAGCAGGAAGTAAGTTCCCAGAGGAAAGGACAGGGGCTGAGGTCCAAGACACCAAGAGAGTGGGTCTCTTCTCAAGGAGTAGGGCCATACTTTCCTCAGAGAGGTGAGATGAAGGCCAAGGGTGGCTGACCAGGGAGTGTGGAAAAGAAAGCCTGTGATGGAGGGCCTCAGTTTTCTTGAGAAACACATGGTGAGGGTAGGGTGATGGTGGCTGGAGAAGGAAACTCATTCTTGGAACGGATGCCATGGGGAGCAGAGTAGGGAATCGACCTGAAGGGAGGATTAAAGAATTGTCTGAGCCCAACAGTGTCCAGCTGGAATGAGATACCATGCCTCTTTGGTGGACCCATCCCCAAGGTTGGGCAGCTGCCCTCAGTGGGACCTGGCAGGGCCTGTGTAGGAGCAGGGAAGTCAAATGGTGAGGGGAAGGCAGGGTGGGCTTCTAAAAGGGAAGAATGATGTTAGCAAGGAATGGGAGGGAAGGAGGCACCATAAACATAAACATGCTAATAGGGCTCAAGACTTTCATGGGAGGAAAGGAAAGGAGAGAAGAGGATGCTGAGTGGGGAAAGGAGTAAGAGAGACACTGGCTGTGGCAGAGAGGATGAGCACAGGAAGAGAGGATGTGAGGTCAGAGGCAGACAGAGGGATCTCAAAGTCTAGAACACTTGTGGGGGAGGAAGAGATTAGGGGCATGGTCAGCTTTGTTGGCAGCTAGTTCAAGTGAAGATGCAGGTCATAGGGACTGAGGAAACCAGGGTGTTCTTGGGTTTATCAACCTACAGATGAGAGTCCTTAAACATAAGCCAGGAATGGGGCTGAAAAGGAAAATAGGACCCAGACACTGAGTCCCTTCAGACACAAAGGAGAATGATCAGAGGTCAGGGGATGCTCACCATTAGGGGTGGTGTAACCAGGGGGAGTGAGCCTCAAGGGAGGAAAGGTGGCTGAGAGGTGGCCATAGATATAGGGGCTTGCAGTAGTAGTGAGGGACAAGGGGCATTCTAGGGATGTTGCCAGTCCTGGAATGGGTGGCCGGGGTGCTACATTTTCTGTGGCAAGCCAGGATTCAATACTGGTGGGTAAGAGGGAGTCCCATGTAAAATCCAGCTTGCTAGCTAGCACCAGCAGGTGCTAGTGCTGGGGCATAACAAGAGGAGAGAGACGAGCAAGATGGGGCTGATAGGGTGAAGAGAGCACCTGGCATCTGTTGGATGCCTACTGTGTACCAGGCTTTGTGATGCAAAGACAAAAGACAGGCCTTGCTCTCAAGAAATTTAGTGGAGGAGATAACACTTGAACAACCTGTGTACAATATAGACTAAGTTGGGAAGAATCCCTGGAGGGAAGGAACTAGCACTGAGAGGGATCAGAAAATGGATCCTGGAGAAGGTAGGATTTTATCTGGGACTTAAAGGAAGCCAGGAAGCCAAGAGGCAATGGAGGAAGCAGAACATTCTAGGAATGAAGGTCCACCAGAGAAAATGCCCAGAGTCTGGAGATGGTTTTGGACATGTCTAGAGCTCGTTTAGTTTAATTGTCCAGTAGGAAGTTGTAGAAGTAAGACTGAATGGAGCTCAGGAGAGGGTTTGGGGCTGGATAAATAAATCCAAGAATCATCTGCATAGAGACGATGATGGAATCCATGGACACTGATGAGATCATCAAGGGAGTCAGTAAAGAGGGAGAAGGGAAGAGGTTCCAAGGCAGAACCTTGCAGGAGGATCCAGCAAAGGAGCCTTGGAAGAAGCAGTCAGACAAGCACGAGGAGAACCAGGAGACACAGAGGGATGTTTGGAAAACCTAGAGACAGTATTGTGGTGGTGACAGTATTGAAGACAATTCAGTCATCAAGCATTTATCCTTAAGCTCTAACTCTGGGTCAGGAACTTGTTTAAACACTTTGGATACAAAGAAAGGCAAAAAGAAGGACTCCTGCCCTCCAGGAGCACATAGTCTAATGGGAGGGAGGGGCACAACATTCATAAGGTCACAGAGCTGTGAGTGGAAGAAGAGGGAGGGAGTTTTCACGTTGGTGCACTAACTCTAAATGACAGGAATTCCGAGAGATGGCAGAGGAGATTCCTAGCCACAGAAACGTAGATTGTGCCTTTCCCATCTGACAGGGAATCTGTGCTCTAGGCCCCATTTAGGATACTGATTTTATTTTCTCCCCCAAGTGGAAGCTGATATTGCTCCTCTGTTGCTCTGCGGGGTCAGGTTGCTTGATAGTAAAGGGCCTATCTGGAAAGCTGGATGAAAAGAAGCCTCCTGCCTAGGAAGTCTGGTGAAAAGAGCACAGTGCCTACAAGAGTTGCATTAGGTTCCTCTCTGACAACTGCTAGACCCTTGACCCTGAGCAGATTATTTCACCCAGTTGAACCTGTTTACTCAACTATGACATGATCTAAAGATGACTTGTATGATCTACTTTTCAGGAATGATGTGAGAAAAGTGCTTTTGTAAAACCAAGGAGCTGAACTGGTACAAACTATTCGGAACTCAAGAGACCAAAACTAAGGAGTGAGAGCAAAGAAAAAGAGAATTGCAGGCAAAGAGCTTTGGGGAAGGGATCCTTTTAGAACATTAGGTTCATTAAGTGGCTACTCAAGCTTCGTGGCTGAAGCCTATAGACATTCCAAAGAGACCCTGGGGTCCTAGCACAATTCCCAATTCCTCCTCCCCAAAAAAAAGAGTAGCAAAGAGGAGAGGATAAAATATTGTTGAAATTAAATACACATACGAGTGTGTATACATATTTATATGTATATCCGTATACATAGCTATTGATAGATAGACAAATAGAGATCTTAAATGGTTTTTGTTATTCTGGGAATGTTAACTTTTCTGGATTTGAGAATTTTGAGAAATTTGAGAAATTGAAAGTCTACCTTCTTTTCCATTGAGTTCCCATAGTTTTCACTTGAAGGGACTAAGATATCAACTCCCTCCTCATACCAGGGGCATACCTGAGTTTAAACTGAAATTCCATTTAAAGATGTAAAGCTCAGACTCTCAGATTTGGAAGAGAGCTCTAAGGATGCCCAGGCTGACTCACATGAAAAACAGAATGTCCTTATGGCATATCCAAGGAGTGCTTCTTTTGGCCCTGCTTGCAGACCTCTAGCCAAAGGGAATGTCAACACTGAATCATGTGCTTTGGACTCAGTAGATATTTAAGAAATGGAAAATGAGGAAAGAAAGGAGGGGAGAAGGATGAGGAAGGAGAAAGGAAGGGAGGAAGAAAGAAAGGAAGGAGGGAAGGAATAAGGGAAGGAAGGAGGGAAGAAAGGAAGGATGGGAGAGGGGAGGCAGGAAGGAAAGGGAGGGAGAAAGATGAGAAGAAAAAGTTCCTAGAAGATTTATTTTTTCATTTCTTTTATTTTCTCTATCTGACAGGCGTGAATTATTTATGTTACACCATTTCAGAGTTACAGGACCTCAGTCTTAATAGGGACCTTAGAGAGCACTGCTTTATTCTCTACCTGAATGTACATCTCCCCAGCAATAGACTTGCCAAGGCTGTTGTCTTCAAGTCTTTGCTGAAGGGTCTCTAGCAAAGGGGACCCTGCTCCTCCCACCCCCACACAGTCCATTGCCCTTTGAGCTAGTTCTGTATTAGTTTCCTCCTTACAACAAAGCTCAATTTGAATCTCTGCAGCTGCCCCCCAATACTTTTGGGTCTACCTTTTGGAGTCCAACAGAACAATTTGACACAACAGCCCCTCACACACTCATTGACACACTTATTGTCTGTTCCCTCTCCCCCCACCCTGCAAGTCTTCTTTCTGCAGACTAAACATCCTGAGTTGGTTCCACCAATCATCATTGGATATTTATGAGGTTAACATCCTTTGCTAGCCTTGGTGACATCCTGTGGATGTGTTTAGATTTCCAGAATGTAACTGCATGAAGTGAAGCCTCCTAAACGTCATGAATCTTGGTTGCAAAGTCTGCATGATCTAATTCCTAGATTCTCCCTCTTTAAGTGTCAGAGTAGAACAGCATCTTTCCTGAGATTGAACATTCAAAGTCTTTCTGGGTATGATAGAATGAACGTTGCCTTGAGTAAGGCAGGTGCCCGAGAGCCACCTCAAGCCTCTGAAGTTCAGAGACACCAACATTTTAAGGCTGAATGACTGCTGTGGTGCTCATGAAACCTCATTAGGAAACCTCAGGCTTGGTCATGTTCCACAGCAATCTGAACTAGACCCAGGGAGTCTTCATTCAGTAAATTCCAGGAAGTGGGAAGAGGCAGACACACTATTGAGATGGCTGAGAAGGATAGACTGTCTCCCGTTTCTCAGACACAGTTTCTTTATGGAGTTGATAGCTGTGGAAATCACATCTGTCTGTTCTCATTTGGGAAGTTATTGGAATGAAAATTCAAGCTGGAATATGTCCCAAGAAGGAATGTAGGACAGTGAAGGTCAGGAGAGGACATGATTCGAGGATGGGTTGAAGGAATTAGGGATGGGCAGCTTGGAACACAAAAATATGGGGGCAGGGAATCTGAGCTCTGCCTTCAGGAGTTTGAAGGGCTGTGGGATTAACCCTGAAAGCAAAGACTTGAGGCTATGTAGCTCAGTTGATTGAGTATTGGACCTGAAGACAGGGACAACTAGTTTCAGTCAGTTAAGCAGTCAGTCAGAGCATGTAAGTGACTACTATGTGTCAGTCACTGTGTTGGCACTGAAAATACAAATATAAGCAAACAGAAAGTCAATCTCTGTCCTGAAGGGGCTTATTTTCTTTTTTCCCAATTTTTAAACATTTTAATTTAAAGTTTTGAGTTCCAAATTCCATCCCCTCTTCATTCCCTCCTCTCCTCTACCTGAAACAGCAAGCAATCAAATGTAAGTTATAGATGTGTAATTATGTCAAACATATCCATATTAGTTACTTTTATACAAGAAGACTTGAATAAAAGAAAAAAATGAAAGAAAGTGAAAATAGCCTGCTTCAATGTCTATTCAATCAATATCAGTTCTTTCTCTGGAGGCAGGCAGTAAGCTTCTTCATTAGTCCTTTGATGTTGTCTTAGATCATTGTATTGCTGAGAAGAGCTTAGTCATTCACAGTTCATTGCACAAGGTTGCTGTTACAGTCTACAATGTTCTCCTGGTTCTGCTCACTTTACTCTGCATCTGTTCATGTAAGTCTTTCCAGGTTTTCTGAAATCATCCTTCCGGTTATTTCTTATAGCAAAGATGATATTCCACTACAATCATATACCATAACTTGTTCAATCATTCCCCAATTAATGGGCATCCCTTTGATTTCCAGTTCATAGCCACTGCAAAAAAAAATCTGCTATAAAAATGTTTATACAAATAGGTTCTTTCCCCTTTTATGAATGTCTTTGGGATATAGACCTAGTAGTGATATTACTGGATAAAAGGGTATGAACAGCTTTATTGTCCTTTGAGCATAGAGGAACTTATATTCTAAAGTGGGGGAGATGTGCACAAAGTAAAGACGAAAAAAATGTACACAGCATGGTGTCTGAGGTGCAGCACGATGAGAAATGAAACGATGCCTGGTCTGGACACTCTCCTTAAAGGGAGATTCTGGGAGGAGCCAGCGAATCAGTAAGGGAGGCTGCAGAGGATGCTTCTGGGTGTGAATTCCATGGCTGAGAGTTCCAGGTCAGGATGGAGAAGTCCAGAGTACATCTTGCTGAAAAATGGAGAATTCAAACCTCCTTTCAGATGATCAGTGACTGCATGACCCTGACACACAGCCTCAGGGTCAATGCAAGCATTCACTTGATTGTGACAATGAAGATAACAGTTATGGAAACGATGATGATGATGATGCTTGTTCCCCAGGGTCTGGATCTGGGATAGAAGATGTCAAAAAGCGCATTGGGGCTTGAAGCAGTGGGAGCTAACCAGAAGTGGATTAGGCTGCCAGAGCAAGGAGGGTCTGGATGCTCACTGCTGTCAGGTGTTTTAGAACGAACTAGTTCTCCTGTGAGTCCTTTCTCTTCTAAACCTCTGAGAAATAGAAATGACCTAAGGTGATTTACCAGCACCTGCCTTGGAAATGCAATGAAGGACCCAAATGGTGTGTCTCCTAGGAGGTTGTTCTGGTCATATATACACCTTGCATATAGTAGGTACTTAATCAATGCTTATTAAACGAAAATCTTCCAGAAGATGCTTCTAGAAAGACTTATTTAATGCCCAATTTCAGCAAAATACTTGAGTAATTGATTCATTTCCAGTAAACTTGGTTGGGCATAGAGTAACTTACTTATATTCTAAAGGGGGAAGTGAAGACGAAAGGAAAGGTACAGTCAGGGAAAATGCCTGGAGGCAGGAGAAGGAATGCTGGGTATGAGGGAGAGTAAGAAGGTCAGTGTCTCTGGGTATTAGAATTGGGAGAAGTTGATAAGGTATAAAAAACTCTTTAAAAACTATAACCCAACAAATAAACCGAGTCCTAGAGCTGGAGGGTTCAGAGAACAGAGCTCTTGGCTTAGAATCAAGAAGATGTAAGTTAAAATCCTGCCTCAGACATTTGCTAGCTCTATGACTTTGGGTAATTTATTTAACCTCTGTTTTCCTCAGTCTTCTTGCCTGTAAAATAATAATAATTAATTATATGATATAATCAGATGAATTCTATAACATTCTATAATAATGTCATAGGGTTAATAAGAGCACCTACTTCCCAGAGTTTTGAGAATCAAGTGAGCTAATATTTGTAAGGCACTTAGGACAGTGTCACATACATAGCAGGTGCTATGTGAGTATATATTATTATATTATTACTTCAAGAAATTATGAAAGAAAAACCAATTTCCCAGTATCTATCAGAACTAAAGGGCAAAAGAAAAGAAAGAAAGAATCCACCAGTCTTCTTCTGACAAAAAATCCCAAATTGAAAACACCCCAAACCAGGAACATGGTGCCTATTATAAAGATGATCAACTGTGAATGACTTAGCTCTTCTCAGCTATCCAAGAACCCAAGATGATCCCAAAGGATTCCTAATGTAGCAGACTATCCACCTCCAGAGAAAGAGCTGATATTGATGGAACAGACTGAAGGAGGCTATTTTTGGTTTCTTCTTTTTTTTCTTTTATTTGAATCTTATTTTACAAAATGGCAAAGATGGAAATGTTTGATATGATCGCATATGGAAAACCTGGACCTGATTGCTTATCTCAGGAAACAGGAAGAGGAGGGAGGGAGGGATGGAACTTGGACATCACAACTTTAAAAAAAGTAATATTTTTTAAACAAAGAAAATACTCAAGAATGAAATCCAGAGCTTCAGAAATAGTCATCATCAAAATTTACAACTCGAGAAAAAGGAAAGTTGGTGCTATTGCATTAATTATATGTGTATGTGGTTTATATATAATATAGATGATGCCCAACATAGATTTAAACAACATGATTGTCCTAGAGTCTCAGATTTATATATAATTCCAATCCCTTTTTCTTGCCTTCTTTTTATGTGGGAACCTATGTCATTCCTAATAAAAAAAAAACTAAATTAATAAAAAAAACCTGAATCCAGCAGGGGGCCCAAAATGCTCCCCTTCTGTTTCTTCCTTTCAGGGACTGGTGATGTCCTGGGCATGGCCGTCTCCTCCCTTACACAGAATCCTGAGTCATCCCAGCCACAAACATGTAGCCCCTCTGTGGCCCATCCCTGGCTCTGTGCCCTCCGTGACCATAGGGAGCCATGCTCAGGCAGTCATCCATTTTCAGGCCCATTTCTGGAACCAAGCTCAAGAGGCCCTCAGAGACCTCATTCTCCATCGCAAAGCCCCTGACAGCCCAGGGTCACCTGTTCAGGAATCAGAAGAGAATCGCCGGTGAAGGACAGTGAGACAGACTAAGGCTACGAGAGAAGTGCAAGCAAAGTGACAGGTGAAGTTCAGGGAGGTCTGACCTTCCAATCTGTGACCTGGGAGGAAACTGAGGACAGTGGCCAGAAGGACAGGTGAGGGAGGTGACTCGGAGCAAAGCAAATGATTTCAAAAGACCCAGGAAGAGATGGGGAAAAGAGAGGAATGAGGAAGGTAGATGGGCTCCTTCAGGGCAGCGTCTTGGCCTTTTATCCCAAGCACTCAGCACAGTGCTTGGCACTTAGTGACATCTTACTAAATACTTTATATTCATCAAGTCTTTTTTCTTCCTTTGTCTATTTTTCTCTCTTTGTTTTTCCTTCCTTCTTCTCTCCCTCTTTTCCTCCCTCCCTCTCTTTCTCCTCCTGCCCCTCCCTGCTTCCTTCCTTCCTTCCTTCCTTTCTTCCTCACATCCCTGTCCTTCCTTCCTTCCTTCCTTCCTCCCCTCCCTCTGTCCTTCTTCCCTTCCTTCCTTCCCTACTCCCAACCCTCTCCAAAAAATCTAGTAGGGAGCTCAGGAGCCACTGGTCCCTCCTCAAGTCTGGACGTTGAGCCTCTCTCAATGCCTCACACTCACAACAGACCTTCAGTTTCTGCTTCCCAGTCAGACTTTCTCTGAGCCCCTGGGGGCCAGTTTAAGGACCAGGTTGTGTCCTCCTCTGGGCACTCGGAGCCTCACTGCTCAGACACAATCTTCTTTCCACAAATGTTTACCAAGACCATGCACCCGAAAGGACTTGGTTTCTTGGGTATCCAACTCCAAAGCCTGAGAATGAAGTCTCATTTGGAGAGTCAGTGAGATGTGCAAAGGGATCCTGAAATGGCCTGCCTGGCTCCATTCAGTACCAGAGCTCCAGCCAGCACTCATCAGGGCCATGGGGGTCTCAGGTTTCAAAATGAAACTACATTCACACGGCCTGACTCCTAAACCATCCTCATTTACAGAAACAGGCACTTGGCCTGGGCTGGAGCAAGATCAGCGGTTACTCATATACAGCTGTGCACATCTGGCACTCAGGTATGTGATTGGGTAGGAACATAAATTGTGTGGGGACCAGATCAACCATTGTTACAGTAAAAATGAATTGTTTCTTGGAAGGAGGCCTCCGGCGTGACAGGGTCCCTGTTGAGCCCTTGTGACTTCTGTTCCAGCTTTCTCAGAAATCCAGGGATCTCTAGGGCTGAAAGCAGGGATATGGAGCTGGGATCTGGGAGTCCCTGGCAAGCCCAGAGCTGGCATTTCCACAGCCCCAGAAAGTTCGCAAGATGGGAAGCCAACATTGCCTCCCTGGAGACTTTCCAAGGTCTCCAGAGGTGGGTTCAGTATGTCTTGTCCCCATTTTGGAGAAGAGGATGTTGATAAATGAAGTAACATCTGCAGTCACCCAGCAAGCATTTCAGAGGTAGGTTCTGGACCTGGTTCCAGCATTCTACCTACTGCCCTATACTGCCCTCAGCTAAGAACACCATTGGTATTCTGGCAGCAAATATGACAGTGGTGGTAGCTGGGGCTGATGGTGATAGGGTTAGTACCATAAAGTTGTAACACTCCCTGCGACCACTTCCCCAAATCACATTTGCAGTCAGGGTCAGCTCCCCAGGGCATAATTGGCATCCTACTCAGGACTCTTGGGTCACTCACCATAAGGGGGTGAAATAGATAGCTTTGTAGCAGATGTATTAGATTACAGAGAACATAGAATGTCAGAGGTGAGAAGGACTTTAGAACATGAGACATACAGTGTGAATCAAGGAAAGATCTTGGAATATCTAACTCATAGTCAAGAGGGACTTTAGAATAGAGAAAATCAGAGGTGGAAGAGGTCCTAAAACATGGCATTTCCAGCTGGGAGGACCCTTTGAACATCCATACGGCATGTAGTATTGGAGCTAGAAGAGATTCTCCTTGGGAGAACATGGCAGTTGTTGTCCTTCGTCTTCGAAGAGGACCAAAATGACATCACTATGATAAAGTGAAATTTCAGTGTGTCCAACTGTGGCTGATCAGACTAAGAGGAGCTCAGAATGCTGTAATATAGATTCGGCACAGACAATCCATGTGAACATTTGGGTGGATACTCCAAATTTGTGTATCCTGCCTTTACTTTGTGCTGTCTCAATTCTGCTTTGCTCAAAGAGCACAGCACCCCTTCTTATATGGGCACGCCATGCTGAGCAGTCCTGTGCCAGTGTCTCCCATGTTGCACAGTCAAATCCAAAGCTCTTGAGAGAGACCTTGAGAGTGTCCTGGTATCATTTCTTCTGGCCACCATGTGATCACCTGCCCCATGTGATTTCTTCATAAAATAGTCTTTTTGGCAAGTGTACATTTTGCATTCAAACAACGTGACCAGCCCATCAGAGCTACGCTCTCTGAAGCATATTTTGAATACTTGGCAGTTCAACTCAAGCAAGGACTTCAGTGTCTGCTACCTCATCCTGCCAGGTGATATCTTCCTAGGTCCGTTCAAATGGAAATAGATTGGAACTAGAAGAGATCTTCCCTTGGAGAACATAGAGTATCAGAGAAAGGCAGGACCTTGGAATGTAGGATGCTGAGATGACCTTTCACCTCAATTTAAATGAAATGCTTCAGTTACTCTCAGTGTCCACAGCAGTCTAGACAAGCTGTCCAGGCATGTTGAAGTGATTTGGTCACTGGTTTTACAGGAGAACCTTCTCCCCAAAAGCAGGAGGCAAAGCTAACAAAAGTTCACATTTATGGTTACAAAGGACATGTATTCCAGCTTGATTCCCAAACAGCCCTGTGAAGCAGAGTTGCAAGAACTATTATGCCCCAAAATATCACCAAAATAAGTCACAGAGTCACAGAGAGAAAGTGATAGGCCCAAGGTAACTCAGTATCTATGAGGCAGGACAAGCTTTAGAACCCACATCTTTGTATGACTAGAATTACCTTGTATTTGGTCGCATTGTACATTCTAGGACCACAAAGGTAGAGAATCTCCCAGGTGGCCGTGGGCTGCTCCCAAAGGAAATGATGCCCTGCCCCAAAAGGTGTCCATGCTTCCATCAGCTGGCCACCTGCAGCTGTCAACTCAAATGCCAAATGTCCCTGAGATGGGAGAGCTCAACATTACCACTGACACAAGAACCTGTGTCAGGTACACAGGGAGCTGCATGGGGTGCATTTTTGTAAGGCAAGTTACACTGGAAACTAACTTGCAGCTTAGCAGATATATGGACAGAGCCAAGTTGGAGTCAGTAAGACCCAAGTTCAAATTCCACCCCAGACACTTGCTAGCTGTGTGACCCTGGGCAAATCATTTAACCTATGTTTGGTTCAGTTTAGTCAAGTATAAAGGGAGGATACAAAGGGCCACTTCCTCCCAAGGTTGTTGTGAGGATCCAGGGAGAAAATAATCATAAAGCATTAAGCATGGTGTCTGACACACAGGATGGGCTACAGCTAGTTATCATCATTCCCCACTGCTTCCCAGGACCACAGACTTTGTCCACAATTTGTCTCCCACCTGCTTTTCCAGGGACAGCCGGAGGTGCGATAGCTGATAGAGGGTTGGACTTGGAATCAGGAAGAGTCCAAATCCAGTCTCGGACACTTGCTGGATGTAAGACCCTGGGCAAGTCACTTAACCCTGTTTGCCTCAGTTTCCTCATCTGTAAAATGAACAGGAAAAGGAAACAACAAACTGCTGCAGTACCTCTGCCAAGAAAACCCCAAATGGGGTCACAGAGTCAGACATGACTGCAGTAACTGAACAATGACAACTACCTTTGCAGACTTAATTCATGTTTATTCCTTTTTTTTCCAGCCATAGTGACCTATTTGCTCTTTCCTGATCTTTCCAATGCCTGTGTCTCATGCCCACATTTGGACCAACCCCTCCTCATCCTACAATATTCTTTCTTCTTTCCTTGGCTTCTATCTCCCACTCTTACTTTGGGTCTCAGCTTAGATGCTCCTCCTCTCCCATCCCACCATCTGAGGGTCACCTTACCCTCTTCCAGAACACTGGCCCAGATCTCTGCTTGCTCCTGTAGCACTTGACCTTGTATCATACTCTCTATGGACAGGTCTGAGAGTGGGGACCAAGTGACCCAACAGTCAGTTACTCCACTTCCCTCTGAGTGTGTGGTGAGATGTTCCACTCTGTTACCTTCATCAGATGAAAATACAGACAAGGTCTGACCATCACTGAGGAATCCAGCAATAAAAGGCACACATGCACTGGAAGTTATTTGGATGATTGAGGATGTATATAAAGCCAACTGATCTAGGTTGTAATCCAGGTCTGAGATTCTGGCAGTGGAAGCCTCCAGCCAAAGCCCTGAGAAGGAACTGGGTTAGGGGAGAGGAGGAGCAAAGCCTTGGCCTCAGCTCCTGTCTCTCTGCATCTCCCTGCTCACTGGGGCAGAATCTTGTGAACTTCAAAGGATCTGGAGAATTTTTGACTTTCCATCAGTGTCTTAGCAATATCCCTGTAATACAGATTGCATTGGCAGCCTTAGGCAAACTGCATATGAGGGCGCAAAGCAGATTCAGGACTATAGAAGGAGCCCCACAGACAAGCTACAGCAAAACCTTCAGGGAAAAACAGAAGCACCTAGAAAAGGGGAGAAAAGACCTCCTAGCACCGAAGAGCTGTGCATTACCCCTCTCCCACAGGTGGTGGCTAAACTTGAGCCAACTTTCCACTGGACCAACAATATACATTGTAGTGGAAAAGTGTGTCGCATGTTGAGGGCAGAATATTTTGTACCAATTGTTTTTGTTATAAGATCTTATTAAACACTCCTAACTAAACATTCCCCTCCATCAAATTTAAAACTCCTCAAGGGCAATGCTGGTATTTTATCTACCTTTGAAATCCCAATGCTCAGTATATAGTGGGTATTTTATGTGTGTGTGTGTGTGTGTGTGTGTGTGTGTATGTGTTGGTTGTTGTCCTTCATTATCAAAGAGGACCAAAATGACATCACCATGATAAAGTGAAGTTTCAATGTGTCTGACCATGGCTGATCAGACCAATACGAGCTTGGAATGCTCTACCACAGGTTGGGCACAGAGAGTCCGTGTGAACATTTGGGGTGGTTACTCCAAATTTGCACATCCTGTGTTTATTCTGTGCTTTCTCATTTCTGCTTTCCTCATAGACCACAGCACCCTCTCTGACATGGGCATGCCATGCTGAGTGGTCCTGTGCCAGTGTTCTCCATGTTGCACAGTCAAATCCAAAGCTCTTGACATATTGAGAATGTCCTTGTATCGCTTCTTCTGGCCACCATGTGATTGCCTGCCCCATGCGAGTTCTCCATAAAATAGTCTTTTTGGCAAGTGTATATTTTTTATTCAGGGGCAGCTAGATAGTGCAATAGATAGATCACCAGTGCAAGAGTCAAGAGGACCTGAATTCAAATCTACCTCAGACACTTGATACTCACTAGTTGTGTGACCTTGGACAAGTCACTTAACCCTAATTGCCTCATCCTGGGCCATCTCCAGTCATCCTGATGAATATCTGGTCATTGGATTCAGATGACTCCGGATGATAAGTGAGGCTGGTGACCTGCACAAACTTCCCTCACTCAAAACAAAGTCAAATGCAAGTCATGTCATTATTTCTCTGATGGCATGATCTTCTTCAGCAAAAAAGAACGAACACATACACACATTTTTCATTTGAACAATGTGGCCAGTCCATTGGATTTGCACTCTCTTAAGCATAGTTTAAATGTTTGATAGTTTAGTTTGAGCAAGGACTTCAATGTCTAGTACCTTATCCTGCCAGGTGATCTTCAGAATCTTCCTTAAGACAGCTCAAATAGAAGCAATTTAGTTTCTTGGCATGGTGCTGGTAGATTGTCCATGTTTCACAAGCGTACAACAATGAGGTCAGCACAACAGCTCTGTAGACCTTCAGTTTGGTGGTCAGTCTAATACCTCTTCTCTCCCAAACTTTTCTTTGGAGCCTCCAAAACACTGAGCTAGCTCTGGCAATGCATGCATCAACCTCATTGTCAATGTATGCATCCCTGGAAAGTACACTACAAAGGTAAGTGAACTTATCCATAGCATTCAAAACTTCACCATTTGTTGTAACCAATGGTTCCACGTAAGGATGGTGTGATGGTGACTGATGGAGCACCTCTGTTTTCTTGGTGTTAATTATTAGGCCAAAATTAGCACAGGCAGCAGACAATTGATCCATACTTTGTTGCGTCTCAGCTTCAGAGACTGCATTGAGTGCACAATCATCTGCAAACAGAAAATCATGCACCAGCATTCCCTCCACTTTGGTCTTGGCTTGTAGTCTCTTGATGCTGTGTTTGTCCTCATTGAAAGCATTTGACAATATGGTTGAAAACATCATGCTAAAAAGCATGGGAGCAAGCCCACAGCCCTGTTTCACTCCATTGGTGACTGGGAGGACACGAGAGCTTTGTCCATTATCCAGAACCCGGGCAAACATGCCATCATGAAATTGAAATACAATACTGATGAACTTCTCTAGGCAACCAAATTTTGACATAATTTTCCATAAGCCCTCATGACTAAGTGTCAAAGGCCTTGGTCAGATCTACAAATGTTGTGTACAGACCTCTGTTCTGCTCCTGGCCCATTTCTTCCAGAGTTGTTGGGCAGTAAACACCATATCCACTGTTCCTCAGCCCTTTCTGAAACCACACTGGCTCTCAGATAGGTGACCATCTTCCAGGTGAAGGAACAGTCTATTAAGGAGGACCCTAGCAAGAATCTTGCAGCAGTGACTAAGAGGGAGACACCACTGTGATTTTCTCAGGACAATCTATTTCCCTTACCTTTATTGAGATAGACAAAGGAGGCATGCTTGGACTCCTGGGGCATTACCTCCTCTTTCCATATAACTGGAAAATTTCAGTCAACTTTGTATGAGCAATGACCCCCCTACCTTGTAAATCTCAGCTGGAATAGAATCAGCACCAAGTGCTTTGCCACATAAAAGGAATCTAATGGCCCTAGTAACCTCTTCTTCATTTGGAAGTTCAACTAAGAAAGGATTGACTTCAACCTGGGGTAAATAGTTAATGAATGGCCTCAGCATTGATTGATCATGGTCTGTTGAGAACAGATGTGAGAGTGACAAAGGCAGTGTGTGGTGCAGAGTGCTGAACTGTTCATAGACTTTTCCTTTCCAAGCTAAATATTCGCACTCATCAAAAGTGCTGCCCCCAAGGCAAAATGCCTACCAGAAGAATTAATGTCAACAAATTAAAGCTCTTCTCAGTGCATGAGAACTCAGAGAGAAAGTTGAGCCAACACACAGTTAGCAACAGTGGAACAGAAAAGGCATGGGCAGCTTTCAGGGATTTGGTGTACAGGACTGCATTTGCTCATCTGGGTCAGAACACTCAAAAACACCAAGACTGGTTTGATGAAAATGATGGAGAAATTCAGAAGTTGCTATATGAAAAACAAGAACTCCACAGGATTTACCAGCAGGATAGTTCATCTATCTCTAAGAAGGCAGCACGTAATTCCCTCAAAAGTAAAGTACAAGCAAAGCTTAGAGAGATGCAGGATTCCTGGCTCAGTAAGAAGGCAGGTGAAATTCAGTTTTATGCTGATAGTGACAATCCAAAGCACTTTTATGATATGTCTGTGCATATGTATGTATATATATATATATATGCATATATGTATATATGTGTATGTATGTATAGACACATATATTTATCACTAGTCTATTGACCAATTAAGTCTGAATGACTAATTGATATCACCTGATAATCATGATGGAGAGAAGATGAACACCAGTGGGGGCTCATGAACTATGTAGCATTAGAAAATCATTCCAGTCTCTTGGAATTACCTCTAACCCCTCGTAGCAAATGTTGCCAGCAGCCCTCCAGGATCCCGCTTGCCTATCCAAGTTAGGGTAGTAGCCTAGAGCATGCGCTCCACAAACACTAAGTTCAAGTAGAACACGAGGTTCTTGTGGGCTGAGAGTATTTTATTCCTATCTCTTCGTCGCAGGCGCTGCTGAGTTCTTTGCTGAACTTGTTCCTGCTGTACCTTTTCCCTGGAACATCTTCTTCCCCTCCATCTCTCTCTGGCCTCATCTGGCCTCTAGGATAAAAATGCAAAGTCTCTTGTTTAGCCTTTAAGCTCTCCACAAAATGGCGCCAGCCCACTTTCCACACCGACTCTGAAACTTGCCTTTCTTTCCTTCTGCAGGAGAGGCTTACTAAAATTCTTCTGGAAGCATACTCTGTTTCCTACCTCCAGGTCTTTGCCCTGCCTCCCATGTGTGGAAATCTCTGTCCTCTCCTCCACTTTTTGGAATCCCCTCAAAGTTCAGCTCAAGCATAGCCCCCTACATGGGGTCTTCCTTGACTGTTCCTTTTATTTCTGGCTGGAGCACAGTCAACTCTTCCCCATTTGGGGATCTTCTTGGCAGACATACTGGTGTGGTTTGCCTTCTCCTTCTCCAGCTAATTTTACAGGTAAGGAAACTAAGTCAGAATTAAATGATTTGTCTAGGGTCACACAGCTAGTAAATGTCTGAGATCAGATTTGAACTCAGGAAAATGAGCCTTCTTGACTCCAGACTTGGCCCTCTATCCTCAGAGTCACCTGGATGTCTCATTATCTATATTCCTAGTCCCCCCAGTTACCTTTCATTTACCTTCCCCATATTTTTATTTGTTTATATGTGCACAGGCTGTTTGTGTCATTGATTGTAGGCTATCTGAGGGCAAGGCCTGGCATATAGTAGGCATCTGCTATATGTTTACTGATTGAGTGAGTGATTAGTGGTTCCTTGTGTTTCTTTATGGACCACCTCTGCTGTCCCCATGTCCACAGCAGTTGTTCCTCATGAGAGATTCCTTGTGGAGATGGGGGGATGGGACAGAGGGACATGTGTTGGCAGGCTCATGTGAAGCCCTCTGGGAATCAGGCACTGTATGGCTCAACCATTGGAAAATTATGCTGGGACTCCTCCTGCTGATGGAGACAGATGGACTTGGAGGATCCAAGGTCCCAATGGGGAAACAGAGCTGAGGGCTGGATCCTCTGGACCATGGCCTCTCTTCATTTCCTGGGCCAGGCAAAGCCAACAGCCTGATCACCTGCAAAGTGCTGCTGAGGGGTGAGCTATGGGTGTGGTCAGAATTATTACTGTAATTCCTCGGATGAGCAAGTGGTTAGTTATACAGAAAAGAGGCCAAATCTAAACCTGGAAAGAATCTAAGCACAGATGGGGAAACTGTGGCCCAGAGACTTTCCACGGCTCTGTGCGATCCAAAGTCACCCAGATGGAGAAGAAGGATTTGAATCCAGGTCTTTTGTTGTCAGAATGTTACAGAATCCTTAGGTCTAGAGATGGGAGAGATCTCAAAGACCCATGGTCCCATTCTTCCAGTTTACAAAGGAGGACACCAAGGTCTATGGTGTTGAAGGACTTGACTAGTTATACAAGTAAGAAACATCAGGGAATTTGAACCCAAGACTTTAGCTGCTCTGTTCACCACCCTAAATTCTTTTAGTCTACATTCTACAAAAGATAGAAAGACTTGCCCTAAATGTCATAGGAGGGATACAAATCCAGCATCCTTCCCCTGGGCCACTTCCTGTTATCCAACTCCATCAAAAGGACCCAAAGTAGTTCTGGATAAAGCCCATCTGCTTCCCATTCCTAGACATCCAAATAAAGGGCTCCTGTCCCAGACCCTAAGTTCCTGGCACCAGCGGCATCTAGCCTAGGGTTCTCTAGCCTGTCCGTCTCTCAGATACACCCACAGGCAATGGCTGTGGGAATTCACATGAATCTCAACTCTTGATTCCTTTTGGCCAAACCTGTGATATCATTGCTATAGGGATCCCTCAGATGAGGAGACTACCACCACCAAAGCCCATGCTCACTTCCTGATCCATGGGGAGAGGAAGGGACTTGGCTAGGGTCACACAGCTGGAGGAGGGGTCTGCAGAGGGACTTAGGGCTTCCTCACTTCAAGACTACCTCTGCAGACATCATCACATGCAGCTGCATGAATTTCTAGGACCCTAATGATTGCTGTGAGTTTTAGTAATTTTAACATGATGACATATTGTATACTTCAGGCTGTCATAATCCATTATCTCATACTTGTCATATTTATTAGATTACGCTTTACTGTACAATATGACACATTATGTTGTGATATTATGCCACATCATTTATATCTCTTATCCAACTATATCATATAATATTATATGCAATATCATTATTTTCACTAATGTACATAAGTGTAATGTATGTAATTTTGCTAATGTATGTAATTATTCGTACCTATATTTCATGTTCATTTCCTCATTGAATCTCCCCAATGGTCCTAGGAGTTAGTCAGGGATGAGTTCATGGTGCCCATTTTATGGATGAGGAAGCCAAGGCTGAGGCTAACTCTTTGCCCATTACACTATGCTTCTTCTTGGAGCAGGTAGGTGGTGCAGTGGATAGAGCACCAAAGCAGGAGTCAGGAGGACCTGAGTTCAAATCTCACCTCAGACACTTGACCCTCACTAGCTGTGTGACCTTGGGCAAGTCACTTAACCCCAAATTGCTTCATCCTGGGTCATCTCCAGTCATCCTGATGAATATCTGGTCACTGGATTCAGATGACTCTGGAGGAGAAGTGAGATTGGTGACCTGCACAGCCCTCCCTCACTCAAAACAAAGTCAAGTACAAGTCATGTCATTATTTCTCTGATGGCATGGTCTTCTTTGGCAATGAAGGACTAACACACACCCTTCTTCTCAATCTGACTCTTAGCAATAGCATTGTAGTACCAGAAGGAGCCTTGAATGGCCATTAAGCTGTAGGGCTGGCCCAATCCCCTTATAGCTTTCTCAGGACCCTAAGTCTCAGAGCCCAGAGGGACCTCAGAGACTTTCTGATCCATCCCATGCCTGAACAAAGGCACCATGTATGACATCCCTGCCAGCGGGGCCTTTAGATTCTCTCTAGAATGATGGCCATCCCTGCCAGAGAAGAGAGGCCTACTGTAAGCCCCTGAGATGCTCATGATGTATGAGGTAGCCTCAGGGCACTTCTATTACATGGAATGGAAACAAATAAATACAAATGTGATCAATGAATGGCTAACTCCATAACTGAGTAGGCAAGTACACAGCTGAATACAACTTACTGGATACACACCCTATAGCGGGCACTGTGTAAGGTCCTAGGGATGCAGTGTTTGGCAGCCAAGGATTTTACCTTCTCCTGTACCCACCTTGTAGGGCAGGGCTGAGAGCACTGACTTAAGATGTCAGGGTTATTAACCTTGTTGTCCATACATTGTGTCGTTAGTCAACAAACACTAAGCACTTGTTATGATCTAGGTGCAGCACCAAGAACTGGGGGTACAAAGACAAGCAAACACAACTCCCTCCTTGGCCTTGAAAGAGCTTCCATTCTAATGAGGCAGGGTTGGGTGGCATGACATGTGAATAATTAAGAACATACAAAAGATATTCAGAGTGGGTGGGGGGCTCAGGGAGAAGGCTCTAGGGGAAGGGAGTAGGTAAGAAATCCCTCCTGTAGAAGGTGGTATTTGCCCAGGGTTCTAAAGGAATCCAGGAGGTGGAGGTAAAAGGTGGGGGGAGGGGAATGTTTTTGGTCATGTGGGGTGAATGAGAGTGGGTGATTTGATGACACCAAAGTTAGGAGGCTGCCTGACTAGAAGGATGGTGTTGTCTTCAATGGTGTAGGGGAAAGGGTTTGGTTTGGTTTTTAGGGGAAGAAAATGAGTCCTGTCTTGGACATGTTGAGTTCACTATGCTTATAAGACATTCAGTTTGAGATGTTTAATGGGCAATGGATGTGGGATGGGGATGGGGAGATTGGTTCTGGCTAGATATATAGATTTTGGAATCATCTGCATAAAGGTTATATTTACAGCCTGACAAGATAGTCAGTAAACATTTATGGAGTGCCTACTGTGGACCAAGCACTGGGAATACAAATAAGGAAAAGAAGGATAGTCCCTGGCCTCCAGGAGCTTGCAATTCAATGGGAGAAGGCAACATGCTTCACCACCCCCTCCCACAAGAGCTGAGAGTGGGAGCACACAGTGGGGATCCATGGAGTAGAAACCAAGCAAAGCCACGAATGGAAAATAAAGACTTACATGGAAAGGGCTGAGCCCTCTGGAAAGGGAGACTTGGGGAGAAATGTATTGCCCTCCAACCTAAGAGGAGAGGCAACTGAGGATGCTGAGAATGCATTGCATATCAAAAGCTGAGTCATTCTGTAAGATGTACATTTCATGTGATAAACTTATCCTAGGGGGAAGTGTCATGTTCCTGGAGCTGAAACAAGAAGATGGAGTGATGGAAAATGATGGAAAAGATCCCAGAGGTGGAAGGAGACTTCATACAAGCCATCCCTCTAAATTTAAACTAAAATAATTCATAAAGAAAAATACCAAGAGAAGAGTTCAACTCAGTAGATAGGAAATGTGTGCCAAGTACCAGGCTCTCATTCATCCATCTGTCCACTGATTAGTTTACTTATATATTCATCTATTAATTCTTTCAGTAAATCTGTACATCATCCATCCATCCATCAAGACCTCACTCTGCACCTGAAGATCATATCACATCCTCGCTGGGAAGATGAGATGCATGCACAAGTCCTTCCTGAATTCTCTACGAAGCCTTTAACCTTCTGAGACTCAATGTCCAAAGGGACAGTGGAGGCAATTGAGACCAAACCCTCTCCTGCTGCATCCCTCAAAAGTAGAGATGGAGTCTCCATGCAGACTTCTAGTCACAAAAGTCTCCCTATTCCCCATGTATTTGATAGACACCTTCATTGCTCAAAGAATAGCAGCTTATAGTGAACGAGGCTATCCCCAGCAACTTTTTGTCCGTCGGTTCTAGCTCATTGTCCTGGGGAGCTGTGCCTACCAGTCATTTTTGACACTGCCTCCAGGAGATAGGCAAGCCAAGGGCTTTCAGTATTGGGAAGCTGTGTTGATGCTAACCTTATTGCAGAAATGGGACAATTATGGCTTATTGTCTCTTAGTCTTAAGGGTTATTTGAAAAAAAATGTGTAAATAAATAGTATCTAGACAGATCTGAGGATTTTAGAAGATAGTAAATAGAAGAGTATAAGTCAACAAAGTGGTGTGTCTGACAAAATAAGGAACCAATCTGAGGTGATGTTAAGGAAGGCATGTGCCCAGAGGGTGTTTCAGACAGTGCTTTTAAATACCCAAAGGTGCTTAGCGATGCAGACGTAGGACCCTCCCCTTCCCCACGAGGACACAAGTTCCTGGGGAAGAGACTATTGATTCCTAGAGCCTAGCACAGTCTGCTGGTGGCCCCAGGGGACCATTTATCAGGAGTTTGGAAGTGATTAAATTTTCTTGTACATTCCTCAAGCAGATGATCTCCAACCAAATAATTTGGAGACAAATATACCCTCATACCTAGAAGGCAGAAGCAGACACTAGCACATAACTCACATGGGGTCTACTGGAAGATAGTCTAGTCAGAGTGGTGAACAGACGGTGAGCTCAAGGAATATGAAAGCTGCCCCAAAGCCCATTGGCATCTCTCATTGCAGGACGTGCTTCTCAAGGACTTTAGCACTCCTACTGGACTTCCTCCAGTGTCTAACACGCCAAGGCAAACACCATCACTTACCATACCTCTACAAGCACTTGCTAACTTGGGAGGACAACCCGTAGGCTCCATGAAAACGGAGGCTGTACCTATCACATCTTCCTTCTGATGTCATTTATCTACAGGTGGTGGTTTTATGACATTCCTTGAAGATTGAGGAGGGCACATTGGCTAGCAAATATGAAACTGAGGTTGTGGATAGTCTTTCCTACACTCATGAGTGGTCTCACAGGCAATCCAACCTTGATATGTGTTCATGACCCTCAGTTGTATAATGGACAAGCTCTCATCATTAGCATAAGGGTGATATGTTAGCAGTTACTTGAGAGGCAGCAGTTAACTCAGTTGGCCACTTCAAATATTAGTAATTATTCTGAGAATGACCCTAATGGAATTAATCAATCTATCGACAAGCATCTACTGAGTCCTTACTATGTGCTAGACACTGTTGGGAATACAAAGAAAAATCAAAAACTGCCGTAACGTTCACAAATCAGTACAAACAAGATAACATAGATGAGACTAGAAATAGCCTTTTGAGAGAAGAGTATTCACAGTTGGGGAGAAGCATGTCCATGGTTCTGTGTGTGTGTCTGTAGGAGGAGGGAGGAGTACAGGCCCCCAATCCCAGAACTGGGGGGAAGTGGTTGGACTTTGGGAAAGGAAACTCTTGTGAGGGACTCAGTACACCCCATGAGATGCATGTTTTTGGACATGACCAGAGTGGGAATGTGTTTTGCTTGACTCTGCATATTTGTTACCAGAGGCGTGTTTTTACTTTCTTTCCATTGGGGAGGGAGGGAGACGTGGGAGGGAGAGAAATATTTTTTTCTTAATTGAAAAATATTTTTAAATAATTCGAACTCTGAAGTCACAAGTGGGTCTTTTAATGACAATCGTTATTTCTTAGCCTATAAATAAAAAGCACACATGGTAACACATGTGTAATACAAATGTTTAGGAAGAAGTCTCCAAAGTAAGAGACACTTTGTGTTATTAGCCAACGGCTCTGATAGTGATGATGGTGGTGGCATCGTCTCATTTCACCTAATTCTGCAGGCAGAAGTGCATCTGTCAGCAATGCCTCAAACTAGGGATGTGGGTCCCAGAGGTCAGAACAATATGGTCTCAGGAAAAGGCCTCGAGAACAAGAAGACAGCAAAAGCAGGAGGGGCATTAGGTCTCTAGGGTGGCACCGTGGGGATCTCTGCTTCCCCTCTAGGGTTTAATGTTTTTTTGTTTTTATCTCAAGGACTGAGATAAAGGCAGCTCTGAGAACTACTGTTTACAGTGACAGTCTAGTGTATACAGAGGAAGGCAGCTAGGGTGGGGAAGGGCCTTCAGTCCAGGTCATAAACGCTTGAACACTCGATTTCTGGTAGAGGAGACATGATACCCATCTTCAAGTACTAGGACTCCCACAAGAAGTCCTTCAGTTCAATTTATTGGCCCCAATGTTTTGTACACAGTAAGCATCTAATAAGTGCTTAATTCATTTGTCCATTTGAGAGTTGGTGGCCTCCCCCATATTGAAGGGTCTTCAGGTAGGTGCTAAGTGACTGACTCATTAAAGTGGAGATTCCTTCATGGATCCCTTGGGCTGTTTGACCCCTGACAGAATTTGATGTCTGTCATTCAAGGATTTCATAATTATTTTTTATCAATTATCAATTAGATTGGATAGGAAATGACATGGAATGGTGACTCGAGCTCTGGATTTGGCATCGGGAAGACCCAGGTTAGAATTCCACCTCAGACTTACCTTCATTAAATCTTCGTTTCCCCATCTGTTAATTGAGGATCACAAGAGCTCCAACCTCCCCAGACAGTTGTGAGGATCAAATATGATGATGGCATGCTCAACCTTCCAGTTCTACGAGGGTGTCAGCTGTCAGCCACGGTCCTGAAGGCCACTGCACTGAATTGGATATTCAGACTGTTCTGTAGGCTTGTCTACTGTGCCCGGGTCTGATCAGGAGCACATTAAAGAAGAAATTAAGAATGTTAGATAAGAGGGTGTCAGGCAATCAGAGAGGGACCCCCAGCATGGATGCCGCTGGGTTCCCCTACTTCTGTGCTGCCCATAGGTCTGCTGGTCAAGTCAAGGGGCAGCTGGGACTCTTCATTCTTTTGAATGCAGATGCCCAGAAAGCTATGCCTACAGCCTAAGCCTCGGTCCTCTGTGCCAATTAAGTCTCTAGACTAATCGGCACAGTTCCAAGGGGGAGGAATGGAGGGAGAGAGGGAGGACAGAAGGGAGAAAAGAAGGAAGAAAGGATGGGGGAAGGAAAGAAAAGATAAGGAAAGCACTAAAGATGGGACTTTAGGCTGTTGTCCCAATCAGGCCACTTGAGCTCACAGATTTAAAGCTCAGCTGAAAAGGACCTGAGATATCCAACACCTTCTTGCCTGGGGGTGGAGATGTGAACTGAGGTGAATTTGAACCCAGGACATCCCAACTCCAAGGGCAGCATGCTTCCTGACCGAAGGATGGGATAGTCTAGATGACTTTGGAGGCCCCACCAAGGGGTGAGGGTTGGTGATTGTAGGAAGCCTAGCTTAGCACTTCTGAGAGGACTGTCCAGGGTGAAGGGAGGCCCAGCCCAAGGAAGCCTGCTCTTCCCTTAGTCAGGCTGCCAGCCTCCACACCTCAATTAAATCCAATCCAGATCTGGGGCCCAGGCTTTGGTAAATTAGTCAACAGTGAGATAACTAGGCCCTAATCAGGCTTAACCAGCCTTGCGGCCAGGAAGGCATTTGCTTCCAATTAGAGGGAGGATGCCCTGAGCTGTGCCAGCACAGAGGTATAGGAAGATTTGCCTGTGGCAGGAGAGCTCTCAGGCACAGACTCTTGCTGATTGTTTCTCAGGCCTGTGTCCTCAGAGGCCTGACCCCGGGATCAGAAGATCTCAGAAGACCCCAGTGGCCTTCCCTTAACAGGAAGCTGGCTCTGGTCACTTGAACAGCTCCAGTGAGAGAGAACTCATCACCTCCCAAGACACCATATGCCATGTGGGGCCAGCTCCTCTTATTAGGAAGTTCTTATATCTAGCCTACATTTTCCTCTTAGTGACCTCCATCCTCAGGGATGGAGTAACTTCTGGGGTCAAATAGAATGAAGGCAATCTCTTCCCCATTGGACAGTCCTTCAGACAGACTTGGAAATAGCAAATATGGCCCCTGTGTCTTCTCCAGGTAAAACATCCCCAGCCCCATCCATTGATCCTCAAGGCATGGGGTCTACAGTCTACACCCAGGACCCTGCTGGCTCTTCTCAGTTCCAGTTTAATTAAAAGCATGGCACGGTAGACAGGTCACGGGGCCAGGAGTCAGGAAGCCATGAGTTCAATTCTGACCTCAAACACTTACTGGTTGTGTGATCCTGTTGCCCATTGTCTGCCTCAGTTTCCTGATTTAAGATGTAATTAAAAATAGTACCTGTATTCAATGTTGCTGTGAGGATAAAATGAAATGATATTTGTAAAATGTTAAGGAAACAGGAAAGCGATATCTAAATGCTAGTGACTGGGATTATTGGTGACTATCTTTAGCATAGGAGACCCAAACCATCCTGCTCTCACTATTCCTACTGGTAGTGTCATTTTTGTTATGGAAGAATCTTTCTCCCCTTCGATGAATTATCAGTAACAATGAGATAAGTCCTTGTTATCTAATGCCAGGAGGACAATCATACATGGGGTTAAAGAACTACTTTTGGTAATTTATTTCTTCTCCTCCCCAGTCTCTGACCCCTCACCCTCAGTCCCTTCTCTAGATTCTCCTCTGAATGAATCATCCCTCTACCAACAGGTGTCCCTCAGAGCTCTGTCCTGGGCCCCCTTCTCTACTCCCTCTATCCTGCTTCCTTGGGGGATCTCATCAGCTCCCATGGATTTAATGAGTGCCTCTGTACAGATGATTCTCAGACCTCCCTGTCCAGCCCTGATCTCTCTGCTGCTTTCCGTTCTCTTATCTCCAACTGCCTTTCAGAAATGTCCAGTAAATGTCTTAAACTCAGCATTTCTTTATCTTTCCTCCTAAATCCTTCCCTAACCCTTCCCCTATTACTTTCAAGGGCAAAATCATCCTCCTAGGCCCCCAGGCTCCCAACCTAGGAGTCATTCTGGATTCCTCCATGTCTCTCACTGTCCAGATCCAATATGGTGCCAAGGCCTATCAATTTCACCTTTGCATCAATTCTTACAACTTCACCTCTGCAGTATTTCCAATGCGCTCCCCTCTCTCCTTGACCCCCACTGCAGTGCAGACTCTCATCACCTCACACCTGGTCTATGGCAGTAGCTGCTGGGGGGGTTCTGCCTGTCTCAGGTCTCCCAGTCCATCCTCCATTGAGCCACTAAAGTGATTTTCCTAAAGCACAGGCCTGACTCAGTTATGGATTGTTGTGAGGCTCAATTGAGATAATGCGTGTAGAGCAATGAGCACAGTGTGTGGCATGTGGTAAATACTACATAAATATTAGGTAGTAGTAGTAGTAAAAGTAGCACTAGTAGTAGTTATGGTAGTAGTAGAGGAAGTAGCCCTAGTAGTAGTAATGGTAGTAGTAGAGGAAGTAGCACTAGTAGGTGCTAACTGACGGTGTAATGTAATTTAAGATCTTCCCCTCCCTATAATAAGTTTTCATGGAGCCCATTAAGGGAAGCTTGCTTGCAGGAAGGCTTTCCCACCTTTTGCTATTTCTAATTAGGCACTGAGTCATGAGGGTTGTGATGCCTTCTGGCTCTGAGAAGGGTATATATCCTCTGAGTTGGTACTGTGCTTTGGGGGTTCCCTTACGAGAAGGACCTTGTGATTCCCTTGTCGAGGTTCTGAGAGGCCTGTGTTCAGACCCCTGACTGCTCAGAGGTCAAAGCTCTCTGGATGCAGGGATGTGTGTAAAGTTTATAGCAATATTGCTTTGATTCAGGCAGTTAGAGCCCTGTCTGTTGATCTTTATTTCTCTACTTATATTTTCTCTGAAGTTCAGAGAACTAGTGAAAGTAATTAAAGAAGATTGTGGACCCCTGAAACAGTGATCTTTCCTAGTAAAACAGATCAAAGATCCTGTGGTGGCAGCCATCCTGGGTATGCCAGGGTGCTTGCTGTTTACACAGTGACATGTCATTTTTTTATCAGGTCAGGTCCTGAATGTTTGAACTAACATTTAATGATAGAATTAGGTTAACTCTAACCCTAATTCTGAACTACATTGATGTACATCTCTAGGGCATGAAAAGGTCTCTCTATATGTTATGTCATGAGCCTCATTGTCTATGAGGTAGGTGCTCTTATTATAATTTCCATTTTACAGCTGGGGCAACTGAGGCAGACAGAGGTTAAGTAACTTGCCAAAGGATACACAGCTAGTACGTATCTGAGCCAAGATTTGAACTCAGTTCTTCCTGAATCCATGGCATAGCCCTCTATCCATTGCAACATTAGCTGCCTCCCCCAACTTACAGGTCTTCACGGAGGCTAGAATAATCCCTGGATGGGCATGTTACAGTGGAGACTCTACCTCTCAATAATACAGACCACCTGGACAGAATGAGATGACTGAGGAGGACTTTCTCAATTGGAGTGTGGACAACACCTTTCTTTATACATCCTTTATAGTTTATTTGGGAATTTAAAACAGTCAAAATGACTTAGTCACTCAAAGTCGTTCTTAAAGCAACACTGCTGTCATATACAACACTCTCTCGGTTCTACTCATTTCACTCTTTATTATTTCATCCAAGTCTTTCCTTGGTTTCCTGAGGTCATCAAGCTCATCATTCCTTGTAGCCCAGTAGTGTTCCATCACAATCGTAGACCACAACCTGTCCAGCCATTCCCCAGCTGGGAGACATTCACCAGCACACGCATAGCTGCAAGGTCTGCCTCTTGTCTCTTCCCTACTTTGATTTTCCTCCCTCCTCTCCTCTGCTCCCCCTGTCTCCTTCCCCAGAAGTGAGATTGCCCAAGGCTCTTTTCAACCCCAGACTCCTTAGCCCCAAAGAGACTCCTAGTGACCCAGAATCACAAGAATTTGGCTCGGAGAGAACCTGACCCAGAGCAGAATCAGAGAGCTGGAGAAGCTTGGAAGGGAGAGGCCCAAGGGAGTCATCTGGTCCAGCCTCCCTCCCTTATTGCTTTTGGCCAGAGGAGCTTGGAAGTGGTTCATGAGTATATATTCTGTCTGCTATCAAATAGTTTAATAGCATTTATTTCCTTATTGTATGTCATCTGTACTCTATCTATATTCAATTTATCCATGTATGAGGCAGAAACCTCTTTCCTCTTTGCCTCCATTTCTCTTTCTTTTTCTTCCTCCCTCCTTCCCTCCCTCCCTTCCTTCTTTCCTTTCTCCCTCCCTCTCTTCCTTCATTTTTCTCCTTTCTTCCTTCTTTCTTTTCTTTTTTCCTTCATTTCTGTCCTCTAACTCCAGCTGATAATGCAACCTCTCACTCACCACTTGCCCCACTGTCTGATGATTCTCTGACAGCCTTACCCGCCTCTTCCTTTTGTGTCTTCATTGCCAACTCTCTGTCCCCATCATCAATTTCAAACTTCCTGTCCTGACATTCAAGGCTTCTTTACACTTGAAGGCTGTCTTTATCATCCCCCTTCATCCTTGTTTTAACTATCTCTCTCACTCTCCCCAGCTCCTACTCTGATCCCTCGGCATTCACCCAAGTTGCTCCCTGTTCCTGGAACAATCTCTCCCCCATCTCTTCTATTGACTGCCAAGACTTTATGAATCTTCTTATCTTTTATAGCCCCAAGAAGAGTAAAAGTAGGGAGGAATTTCTCCTGGTCACATTAGGCAGAATTGAACTCAGAGATTCAGCCTTCCAAAACCCACTGTCTTATCTACAGGACGGAACAGGTTACTTTACAGAGTGATGCCACAGACAGTCATCAAGACCAACAGGAAAAGAGAGGGGCAAGGCTAAAAGTCATGGTGACGGCTTCCCCTGGAGAGAAAGGAGTTAATCTATGCTGTGTCTCACTGCCTTGCTGATCAGGTATCATCTGGAACTAAACAGAAATCTCAGAATTTTAGAGGCCCAATGAAGGGGTTTGCAAGGTCTACATGATCCATGAAAGCATTCTATGACATACCTGGCTTGTACTTGCTTCTTGAACACTTTCATTGACAAGGAACTCACTCCCTAAAAAGAGCCTTTATTCATCAAATTCACAAGATTTTGATGCAAGAAAGTGTATAGATCATTTACCTAACCCTTACCTATAGGACTCCCACAATCAGTAATACAAAGTCCCCTCTGGTTCCACATGTTCCCTACACATGTACCTTCTTATCCTTGTGCTTTGAGTTATGCCTATCCAGGGATTGTGGGTAAAGGGAGGAACACACCCCTGGTTTGGAGGACACTCAGTGACTTCTGCCCTTTCTAAATCCTCTCAGTCAATCGTCTTTTGTAAAAACTGATTGATGTAAACCAGCTGATTGATTTTGGAGACCATAAAGGATGGGGACTGGTTAAAAAAGAGATATTACTAAAATATTAGCTAATCAGTTTGGCCCAGTGATAGAACTCTGAGGCAAGAAGTAGTCATCTGCCTTCTGGGAACCCAAACTGTCAACATAGTAGGAGATGGAAGAGTGAGATCTAAGGGGAGCTTCTGCTAGTCTGTGTACAATGCCTTGCTGAAATCAGAGTTGATGTCCATAGTATTCCCCTATGTGGATATTGCTATTGATAACTCCAGTTTGCTTTTCGTTGTTCAGTCATGTCTGACTCTCTTTGACCCCATTTCAGATTTTCTGGAATGCTTTGTCATTTCCTTCTCCAGCTCATTTGCAGATGAGGAAACGGAGGCAAACAGGGTAAAGTGACTTGCCAAGGGTCACACAGTTAGTAAGTGTCTGAGGCCAGATTTGACTCAGAAAGAGAAATCTTCTTGATTCCAGGCCTAGCAATCTGTAACTGAACCATCAGTGACTGCCATAGGATGTTCCAGTCAAAGGAAGCTAGTCCTAATTGTTGATATCCATCCCATTTGGCCTAGGCTGCTCCCTTCCCCCTCAATGTTCTCCTCCCCCCCCCTCACCTCCTTTTGAAATGCTGAGCTAAATTCATTTCAAGTGTTTCCTCAGTGTCTCCACTTTCCAATGATCTTTCCCTCTTGGATCTCTCAGAGCATTTGGTTTGCTCCTTCTCTAGCACATGTATTGAGTGGTATTATGGTATGGTCTTGCTTCCCACCAGACTGTGAGCTCAACTGCAGCCTCTCTAGTCTCTCCATCTCTAGTTGCACCCAGACATGTGTCTCTGTCCTGTAGGCATTTAATGGGTACATGTAGAAGTTGAACAACATAGTTTAATTTCACCCATTTTCCCCTATTTATCCTATTAATTAAGGAGGTGTATTTATTTCTTCAGCATCTGCAGTTTGGTGGTAGAAAGTTTTGAAATTCCTATGCAGATCCTCCGAAGGAGATGCCCATTGAACTTTGGGCAAAATACTTTAGTATTCTAGGTTTCATTTTCCTCAGATATGAAATGATGAGGAAAACTGGGCCATCTCTGGGATAAGATCCTGCATTCTTAAGTCAAAGTGCCATCTCAGCTTTTTCCAGTAAGAAGCCTCCCTGATTATCCACATGAGTTTTCCTTTTCATCTTTAGAAGCTTATGGGCCACTGAAAATCCTTCAGCACTTTCTCATGTGTTAATGGTCATAATTCTGGCTGCCTCTCAGAATGCACTCTTTCCTGGGCTCATAGTTCTGCTCTGACTCCCCTTCCACCTAAGCCTGAGCTCTTTTCCCAGAGGACTATGTGTATTCACAGAGGGAAAAGTAGATCGTAGTTGGAAGGGGGCTATTTGGTAACATTTCCTTTGTTTATCTTCTTGGTAAATTACCTTTTCTAAAACTGAATTGATACCAGTTGGCTTATTAGCATCAGGAGCACATATGATGGGGTCTCCAAACACTCCAAAGCAACTGTGCCTCTTCCCCAAATTTGCAAATTCTTTTCTTCACTTATCCTAATTCTCCTTCCTTTTGAATGGAACTGCTCACCTAAAATCTAATGAACAAGGAGCAATTTGAATATAAGGCTGAGTCTTGGCCATCTGCCCTCACCCCCACCACCTACTAGCAGCCTGGAGAGCTGGATACGTGGTTAATAGTTGGCTTGTGGATGAACAAAATATCTAAACTTATTCAGAGACACTATCATTATCTCCTTTAAAATATGTAGCAAATTCTTAAAATTATCCAGGTTAGAAAGTAAATGAGTGAATGGATGAATGAAACAAATAAAATTATCCAGGTCCTCCTTTCAGACTTTTTTCCTACTGACTGTGTCTTTTTTTTTTAAAGACACACATGAAGCCTTCGAAGCACATACTCTATAGAATTCCCAAACTACACCATTATCATTGCCAATCTGCCCCTGCACATCTTTCTTGTAGCCCCATCTTCTTCTTGGACAGTGGACTTTGTAATTTGTGGGAGATGATGAAAAGCAGTCCTCCGGGGCCAACTTTGGCTAAAAGTGAACCTAGTTTATTGGATTACCAGGAGGAAGAGATCAGCAGGATTGGCCCCCAGAGACAAGAAGGAGAAAGGACAGGTTGATGTAGCCCCAAGGTCTTCAATGTCAGGAAACGCACCTTAACAAGAATTGTCCCAAGGGCTGCTTCCCTTTCTTAGAGATTCCAGCAGAGGCTGGAAGGCTACTTGTCTAGGATGGTAAAGTGGGAATTCTTGTCTGGGGCGAGTCAGACTGGGCAGCCCCTGAGCTCCCTTCCAGGCCAGGTTTATGATTCCTGGACCCATGGGCAAGAGGACCTTTTTCCACCAGAAATCAGCTGAGGTTCTGGTGTTCTGTGGAATTTATGTGAGAAATTCCTTCTGCCTGTGCTCCTATACTCCCTCTTCTGCCAGAACTGAGAAAGCATGCTGGGGAGGGCCTGCCAGAGCCACAGAACCATCCTCTCTCCAACCACAAAGAACCTGGGGCGAGGTCCTCTGACCTGTACTTGCACAAAAATCCTCTCTCTGCCATTCTCAGTTGGGCACCTAGAATCTATTCAGAAATCTGTAGCCCCGGAACAGCACTTGGCCCATAGTAGGTGATTCATAAGTGATTACTGAGTGACTATGTGATGAGAGCTCATTCCATTTTTATGCAAATGTCATCGGGAACAAAAGTTTTTGGTTCCATTTTTTCCTTGGAATCAAGCCCAAATCTGATCCCTCCTCATATTGTCCTCCAGGACCAGAACTGAACCCCAAATGTGACATCTTTTCAAATGCCTGAAGATTCTCTTCTCCTGGTAGCCCTCCCTCCTCCCTGGACCCCCCCATATAGATGTGGCTTGGAAGGATTTAAATACCTCCAGAACTCAATCATTCCCAGTAACGTAAAGGCTGACCTCAAAGAGACAAGAGAATAGTGGTGGGATCGGGGTGGGGGGCACTCTGCCTTGATTAAAGGGCAGAGGCTCGGGAGGCAGGATCCTCAGCTCCTGAAAGATGTTTTTCTGAGGATAAGGCTGAGAGGAAGGAAGCCCTCGACAAGTCAACAGGGCCATACCAAAGCATCCTAATGGATCCTCTGCAAACATGGTTGGCGTGAGGACATGAAAGTCAGGGAACATGTAGCAGGAAGACAGAAAAAAGGAAAAATAAACAGAGTCTGGGGAGAAAGTCTCCAGAAGGAGCAAGCAGGAATTTAAAGGCACTGACAAGGGAAGAGAGAGCCTGAATGCAGATAAGAAACAGGAACGAGAGAGAGAGAACAGAGAGTCCTGGGGACTCATACCAGCCTGTTTGAGGGGAGTTTGCCCAAGTGGCCAGGGTACCCATGGGGTTGTCATCAGCACCACATCCTCTATTCTTATTAATCTAACAATTTCCATCATGTCCAACTTTTTGCGACTCTATTAGGGGATTCCTTGGCAAAGATACCAGAGTGCTTTGCCATCTCTTTCTCCAGGGATGTCATGCCATGACATGCAAGTGAATTGGATTCCAGTGAGGCAGGGCTGTGCAAAGTCACAAGCCTCACTGTCTCTTCCAGAGTCAACTGGGTTCAGTGGCCAGATAGTACCACCTCTTGAGGAAGGTATTCTGAGTGGTCAGTGTTCATTCCTCCTCAGCAACCTGTAAGTTCCCTGATAGCAGAGATTTTTTAAAGTTACCCCAGCACACAATACAGCATCTGTCATTAGATACTTAATCAATATTTGTGAGATTGGACCTTAGATCCAAGGATGTGGAATGGTAGAGCTGGGAATCCCAGAATCCCAGAGACCATCTGAGACCAGGATCCCAAACTAGAGCTTGAAGGATCAGAGGTGTGCTCCATGCTGGGTTTCTTAACTTGGCATCAAATGGACTTTTAAAAAATCCATTTTGATAACTTTTTCAAAATAATTGGTCTCCTTTACAATCTTGCATATTTATTTTATATATTGTAAATCACCCTTTAGAGAAAGAGCTCCCAAAGTGCCCAGTCTGTTGCCAAAGGGTCCAGGACACAAAAAGGGTCCTGATTCTCTGCTTGGGTAGAGCCCTTAACTTTTCTAACGGAGACACTAAGACTCCAGGAGATGAAGAGACTTGGCCAAGGTCATGCAGGGGCAGGTCAGGTTGAGAACTCAGGTCCTGGGAGTGATCTAGGTTCTGCCAGCACAAATCTCAGCCAAGACCCCTGAACAACAGCAATGACAATTAAATATTGGAAACAAGGCATTCCTTATATAGTGTAGGGATGAGGACACCCCCTACCCTTTGGGGTGGCCCTTCCCTCATGGGCAGTGTTCATAGCTAGGAAGCTTTCCCAAAGGCCAAGCCCAGATCTACCCCTTGGCAAACCTCTCTCCCTTCCCTGATTGCACTGAGTTCTGCCCTCAAGCATCGGTGCCAAGAAGAAAAGGAAGAAGAAAGAAGGGAATGAACAGAGAGACAGAGACACAGAGAGAGAGATGAAAGAGAGAGACGGAGAAAGAGAGAGAATGAAGAAGGTTTCCCCCTCACCAAGAGCACATGCCCTCTATCTCTGCCTTAGAATCTCTAGCTTCCATCACGACTCAGCTCCTAGGAAATGGAGTGGCAGTCCTACTGGAGTTTGGCATCCCAGAAGCCCTGTATGCCATTCCAGTGGGGAAAGATGGGGATGATAGTCCCAGGCTTCATCGGTCTTCAAGAAACGCATCTGGTTAATTACTTTTGTGGGTGAATAAAAGGTATTTACCTTGTCCTCATGGGCTTATACTTCAGGACCCCTCAGAATCTCAGTCTCAAGTAAATGGGATCATCTGTACACACACACACACACACGGAGGCTTATATTCACAGAAACTTATACACACACTCACCCACAGACTCACATTCACATACAGATTCATACACACAAAAATAGGGTCACACTCACATATACACAGATAGACTCACACTCACATAAACTTGTACACACATACTCTCATACACACACACATGCACATACCTTCAAAGGTGAGGGACCATACAGACCCTATCTCTGTGTGATGTGGGCTGCAGGCCAAGCCACTCCTTTTCAAAGCAGCTCATTTGACCTTTTGGGTCCCTTTGCTAGTCAGGGTGCTTTCCCCTCTCAGAGAGCTGGTCTCTGACCGCCTGTGGCTTCCACACTTACCATCCATGTTCCATCCTTTCCCCGGCCCCAGGGAGCTCGCACTCCCCTCCCCCAGTGTTCCCTTCTCTTGGCTAAAGGCCTTCAGTTTCTCCCTCTGACCTCAGAGCATGACCTTGATGTCTTCCTCATCATGCCTCACTGTGCTGGACTGTGGACACCCCCCTTTAGAGCCCCTATCTTAAAATGCAGTGCATAAGGTCCATTCCAATACTTAACTATGGGCTGGTCAGGGCAGAGAGCAAAGACTTTACAAATATTATCCTCACAGCATCCCTGGGAGGTAGGTGCTATTGCCATCCTCATTTTACAGATGAGGAAACTGAGGTTTAGTGATCTGCCTAAAGTCACCTGGATTCTAAGTTTCTGAGGCTGGATTTGAACTCAGGTCTTCCTGATTCCAGGCCTAGTGCTCTGTCTCATTTGTTGGCCACCACCCCATGCTGTTGATTCATATGGAGCCTACAATCCACTAATACCCTCAAATATTTCTTCTTTTTCTGGTTTTTTTTTAGATGAACTGCCGATTAGTCATACCTATCTCATCCTGAACTTAATAAGGTGATTTTTAAGCCCAAGTATTCAATTTATTGCATTTCTCATAATGAGAATTAGTCAATGTCCTAGACTTGAGAAAAGTTGGGTGGTGGGAGAAGAGAAGAGAGTTTCCCACAGTCCCGGAATAGTTGGGCTCCCAGGGTCTTCTGTGCTGCCCTGCAGACCATGCCACCCCCATCATGCCTCACTTGCCCTTCGGGTCCTGTTGCCTGAGCATGCAGGACGACTCCCTCACATAGGACTCTCATTCCTCCAGATGGTGGCTGATGAAATGTGCCATCCCTATGGGAGAGTTCCCACGTGGTTTTTGCTTCCCAGGGTCATATCTTGGATATACTCTTCCTGATTTCAAGACCAAGATGGGAGACTGGGAAATACTGGTCAGCCTTATCTAGGATCCAACCCAAAACTTGGCACTGTTGAAGACAATTCAAAAATTCAAGTCACACTAATGCAATTCTCTTCCTTGGTCCAAAAATAACTTTCTCCCCACCCCCATCCCCACCATTTGCCTTCCAGTTCAGATGCTCCCCAAGTGCAGACACATTGATAAATGAGTCTGCGCTCATTTTTAAATGTTTTCATGGGGGAGGGGGGAGGTCTCTTCTGCCTGTGGATTCCTGCCACCTTCAATCCCTGCCCCTTGTCAACCAGCTTTATCCTGCTAGGTCATTTTTATAGATTATGAACACGCTTCCACCTTGACTACTGCTGAGGGACATTAAATCTAGAGAAAGGTGGATGAACTGAGAGCCTCCAGGAACTGGTCACCCACCAGTGTCTCCTCTCCTCCCAGGCCATTTCCTTGGGTGTTGGCACTTTCCAATGGAAACACGAATCCACAAGACAGGAGGAAATCTGACAATCCAGCAAGTCCTTCTGTGTGATTACATGCAACCTCTAAACTGATCAATGTAAGTGACAGTCAGTGAAACACAGAATCCCAGTCTTGGGAGATGTGTCAGAGACCAACCAGACCAAGGCCTACCCGTCTGAGACTCCTTCTAGAACACTCCAGCAAAGACTGATCTGGGAACTCACTCAGCACTCCTGTGCCCAACACAAATCCTTTTATTAATGGAATCTGTTCTGTGAAGTTTGGGTTCAGTCAAAGGGCTGCACTTGAGGACTTAGAGGGCCTCCTTGAGTTCTCAGATTCTCCACCCTTGCTCTAAATCATTGTCATTCATAGGACCCCTGACTTCCTTTCTCTAACCTTTGAAAGCTCCCTAAGACCTCAGGTTTTTGTGAGACTGAACCATGATTTCTTCTCTATTGTCAAGATGGATGGGTCCTCCTTGTAACTAACAATCAGATCCATAGCAGAACCTCTGCTGGGCAGTTCCCCCACCTCTACATGGATGAATTACCCTTAGGGAAAGTGAAGAAGCTATGAGCTAATCAATTTTTGACAGAAAGAGAGAGATAGAAGGTGGGAATCCAAGAGAGAGACAGAGAGAGATACAGACACAGAGACATAGAGACAGTCAGAGAGAGAGAAAGGAGGGAGGATGAGGGGAGAGAGAGAGACAGAGAGTCAGAGAGAAAGAAAGGAAGGGAGGGAGGGAGGGAGAAAGAGAGAGGCAGAGACACAGATAAAGAGCCAGAGAGAGAGAAAGAGGAAGAAGGGAGGAGGATGGGGGAGAGAGACAGGGAGAGACAGAAAAACAGATGCAGAGACACAGACAGAGAGACAAAGACAGAGAGACAGACACAGAGACAGAAAGTCAAAGAGAGAAAAAGGGAGGGAGAGAGGGAGAATTAGGAGGGAGAGACAGAAGACAGAGAGAGACAGAGAGGCAGAGAGTAAGAGAGAAAGGGAGGAAAGGAGGGAGGATGGAGGAGAGAGAGAGGGGGAGAGACAGAGAGAGATAGAGAGAGAGAGAGAGAAACTCCAGCAGAAGTCTGGATAATTGAAGTCTCCCATAAATAAATGAATCCAATTGGTGATTTGTCCCACAAACTCTCAGCAGCTTCCTCTTTCTGTCCTGAGAGTATATATTCTCATGATGAAATCCAGTTCTACTCCTTCCTCTTTTGATGAACCTTGGTGCTCCCACTGTGCTTCCCTTCTAACCCCCCAATTCCACCTCAGGAGTACACCTCTTAATATCCATTGCCCATCATGCCAAACTTTTCCCCATCCTGAGGTTCTGCCAAAGGCCAAGATTCATAGAAAGACACAGGGCTGAATCACAGAGCAAAAGGAGGTTTGGAGCAGTTATCTCTACCATCATAGGGGCAGCGTTCACACCAATTGAGATTGTGTTTCCATGGAAGAATTGAAATAACATATGGAAAGATGTAGGTGAGAGCCATATAATCTGGGAAGACCGGGAGATGTCAAATCTGGGCTGCTGGTGTAGGTGCCCACATCCTAAGGTCACCGATAGACTGACCAATAGCTATCCACCACCAGCCAGTCTGGAAGCTTGCCTTGTGGGTCACTCTTCCATTGTGGAAAAAATGGCAACCTCCAGAACCTCCCAAAGTACAAACCTCAAACACTCCTTATGATTTTAATGACGTTATAAGCATGAATAGATATTTCAAGGAAATATCAAGCAGTCAGAAAGCATTTATTAAGTAAATTCTATGGACCAGGGATGTAAAGAGAGGTCAAAACAAAGAAGACGCCAGTTCTTGTTCTGTCTGAGTTCACTTTCTAAGGGGAATGGGAGAAGTAAATCATATTTAAATGTAAATCATATTTAAGATACATATGGAGTACATGGAAGGTAATCTGAGAGGGGAAGGCACTAGCAGCTGAGGAACCTGGGAAAACCCCCTGCAAAAGATAAGAGTTTAAGATAAGTCTTGATGGAAGCCAGGAAGTGGAGGTGAGGAGAGAGAATGACATCCATAGGGACAAACAGAGCAATGTCGGAAGCAGGAGACAGGATTCTGGGCAGAGGGAATAGCAAAGCCAGTGAGGCTCGGTCCTAGTGTTGCATCTTATGGTGTGTAGAGAGGAGTCAAATATAAGACAGAAAGACAGAAGGGGCCAGCACAGAGAGCAAGGTGTCCTTTGCTCTCAGAAGACTGAGTTAGAAGATGGTGCAATAGTCAATGAGTATTAGGGAAGTTTTTCTACATTGGTCTAGAGTCCCACCTTCTTCCATTTCAAGAAAGCTAACGTGTGGTAGGAGGCAACATGGAGCAAGCTGAAGCCTGGTTTTAGTCTGGGGCGGGGGAGGAGGTGCGGTTTAAACCCAACTCAACCCTTCCAGTGCTTTGGTCAAGATGTCTGGTGCTTTGGGGTCTTGGATTCCGGATTAGAATGAAGTGGGCAGCAACATGTCCTCTCAAGGCACCTCCCACTCTAAACTGGTCATGTCTGAGTTCTGTTCTCCTTTCTGAACTCCTTCTAGTGGTAGACTGGTGAGGCTGGGAACCGGGGCATGACTTTTCTGAACCAGCAAAAGAAGTTTGAGTAAGTCTTGGCTCAGACCCTTAGTATCCTTAAAGATGTGTGTGTGTCTGTGTGTCCGTGTCTGTGTGTACATGTGTGTGTCCGTGTGTATCTGTGTGTACATGTGTGTATGTCCATGTGTTTGTATGTACTGTGTGTCTCTGTGTACATGTGTATGTACATGTGTGTCTGTGTGTACATGTGTGTCTGTGTATACGTGTGTGTGTGCGTGTGTGTGTGATAGAGTCAGTCGGACAATGCTGAAGTGTTTTCGCTGCTGGATGAACTCATGGCCTCTGGCTCTTGGGCACCAAGTTCTTCATTGCCAATCTCAAAGCAGGGACAGGGCTCTTATCCTAACCAAAGGTGTCTGAGACAAGCCTGGAAAAACAGATGAGCCGGCCCAAATGTGGTCCTGAACCCTGGCTGGCCATGAGAGAAGTATCCAAAGGTCCAGATGATATGTGGATGAGATTTTATTGTAGCGGAGGGGATCTAAGCACCAGCTGCCATCAGGACAAGCCCTCCACCTCCACCTTTATCCATCACTTTGTCCTGGTGGGCAGTGTCTGAGATGGGGCCCCAACTGGACATCTTGACAACAGGAGGCATCTCTCAATAGCAAGTCAATAAACTCCTCCCCAATCTTCGAGCCACTCTGGGAGGCGCCTAAACAGGAGGGAGCTAGTAGCTGTCCTCGGTGACGGGCCATGATTCATATCTGTTCTCTCTGGCCATTTGGCCGCAGCTTTGAGTAAACACTCTTGGTCCTGCTTGCGATCTCTTTATTGCCACCTCCCACTAATAATCTCAGCTGCCAAGAGGAGCAGCCAGACAGTTCATTTACCTCCCAAACTCACCTCCAAGGACCCAACCCGGTTTAGACAAGAGTCCACAGAACTACTGCACATTCTCAGCAGATGGAATGAGGCTCCCCCCAGTATTTACATTAGGCCCGGCGGGCTCCCAGGATGTGAGCCTCACCGAGAGGTCGTTGAATGAAATATGACGGCCGCAGCCAGCTGGGAGCTCAGATGGTGGGAGCAGGCCATTTATGGTGAGAGATGGAGCTGGGGCGGGTGTTGCCTCAGAAGCCAGGATAAGCCAGGGTGCCCCTTTTCACTCTCACTATGATGGGGACATGGCACACTCTGTGCTCCCAGGTCCTGTGGGAAAGCTCTGGCAGGTCTGGTGCCTCCTACCATGACCTCCAAAGGGGGCATGCATCTTATTCCATGTCTGCTTTTAAACATACAGTAGCTTCTCCATTGGAATCAAAGGATACCAAGCTGGAAGTGACCTTGGAAAGTGTCTCTCTCAAGTTCCTCACCTTAGAGAAGAAACTGAGGCCCCCCAGGGGGGCTGTCATTAGTAAGTCACCTTTCTATAGCAATCAGTTGATCGATCAATGAGGACTGAAGAGCTGAATATATATGAGGCATTATGCCGGGTACTGGAAATACAAAGGAAGGTCAGCACACACATGCACACACACACACACACGCACACACACGTATACACTCAGGCACACTCAGGTGCCTACACACAAATTAGCCCTGTTCCAAAGGGGTTTTCCATGTCAGTGGAGAAGACAACTTTGAAGTTAACAGATACACACGAAATATATAGAGGGAAGATGGAAGGAGGTGTATCCCAGTGGCCAAGGGAACAGCAGGGAAGGTCTTCAGAAGGCACCATTTCTGTTGGAACATGAAGGAAGTAAAGAATGTCACGAGGTGAGATGAGGATGAAGAGTGTTGCAGACCAAGAGGACAGGCCATGCAGAGCCGCAAAGACAGGACTTGGGAATTCCCGTGGGAGAAGCAGTCGTCAGCTCGGATATCTGGACCCTCCAACGTACGGATAGGAGCAAAGTGCTCAAAGATCAAAGTGTCAGGAAGTCAACCTTAAAGGTCTAACAGATTTTCTATTTGACCCTGGGAGTGATAGGGACCACTGGGTTTGGATGAGTTGAAAGGGACGCTGTCAGGCTTGCACTGTAGGAAGCACAAATGGACACCTGAGTAGAAGATGGATCAGAAAGGGTAAAGACTTGTGGTGGGGAGGCCAATGAGCAAGGCAGCATAACCTGCCAGGAAAGTGGCCCTGGGGGCCTGGTGGGGGGCATGAGGAAAGGGAAGAATGGCCCACAGAAGAGCTGTGACAAGAAAAGAGCAAGCACAAGGTTTGGCCACAGGTCAGTTGTATAGAATGGGTGAGAGTAAGAAAGCTAGGTTAAGACCGAGATTCTGAGCCTGGGGAGCTAAGGGAGTGGTGCTAGACTCAAAATAACAGAGAAATTTGAAAGAGGAGAGGATTTGGGGAAAAAGTGAGTTTGGTTTTGGATATGTTGGGTTTGAAATCTATGTGGGGTATCCATTCCAGGAATAATTTACAGAGAGATGATCATTAACCCCATGGGAGGTGATGAGATGAGATGACAAAGACAGAGACAGAGAGACAGACAGAGAGAGTCTTGGGGAACACCCATGATTAGAGAACATGACAGAGATCTGTCAAAGGAAATGGAGTTAACAAAACCTCTTCTCACAGCAGCCCTGTGAGTCATGGGGGCAGAATGGTTATTTTCATTTTATAGATGAGAAATGTGAGGCTCAGAGGGCACAGTAATTATGGGTCATCCAGTTTGAGTGGCAGAGGTAGAATTGTAAGCTAGGGGCCTGATGATAAATCCAGGAATTGTTTCACTTTGTCATCTGCTTCTCCTTCTCCAGATCAGAAAACTGAGGCCAGGGACAGGAAATACCTTAAAAAACAACTACTTCAAGAAGAATTGTTCTTTCTTTCAATGTTTGTGGATCTTCTCTCTCCCTCTCTCTCTCTCTCTCTCTCTCTCTCTCTCTCTCTCTCACACACACACACACACACACACACACACACACACACACACACACACTAAAAAGAAAACAAAACAAATGAATGGCAGGCACTGAATTCAGCATTGATGTTACCAGGTCAGCCACTCAAGACTAATTGGATTCATGGGATAAGTAGAAAATGGGGGTTAAGGTAAGAGAAGAAATGAAGACATGGGATGTCTATGGAGTGACCAAAGGATAGTACCTAAATGTAATGAGGTGTTCTGATGCTATAAGAAATAACAAAGTTGTTGAATGCAGAGAAGCACAAAAAGACTTAGATGAACTGATGTAGTGAAATCAACAGAGACCAGAAAACAAGATTTCCAGTGATGACAATAGGACAAATGGAAAGACCAACAATGACAAATTTATTATCAGGGAACTGACTATTGTGAAATTATAAAGAATTAGCAAATAGAAGTCAACCTCCCCCTTCCTCTCTCCTCCCCACTCCTATGCAGAGGTGGCACATGGTCCATGGAGGTGGAACATGACCTATATTGTAACATTTTTCAATGTATTCATTGCTTTGCTGATTTTTTCTATTTTAACATTGTAAGGGATGATTCTCTGGGAGGGATGAGAGGAAGGGATACATGGCAAATCTAGATGTTATCAAGACAAAAGATGTCCACAAAGTTTTACTTTTAAAATTTTGATCTTGGACAAAGAGGTCAAGACTTACTCAATGGGATGAGTGTGTTCAAACTCTTTGAGCCCTGCTGTTGTACATAATATTAACGCTGCCCTTAGCAGTAGTCTGAATGAGCTTCAGCTGTGGACAGCTCCCATCCTCCAGTAGGACTTTCCCACTAGAGTTTTCCATTTCTTCACAGCCACAGTAGACCTGATAGCATGGTAGAAGGCAGGTTTCAGGTATATTAGTCTTTGTGTCGAACCCTTTCTCCCCAGCTGTAGAAAAGGCCTATGTGGACTTTCCCATCAGGGTCATATGTTGCAGCATTAGCAATTTTTTGTAGCCTGACTGTGAGGAGGGGAAATCCCTTCATGGAGACTCTTGAGGTTTGAAATATGAAGGTTACTCCATCGTCAGTGTATCAAAATTGGATGATTATATATTGGATGACTCAGGTCTGGCATCTAGCTCATACTCATAGAATGTAGGCACATAAGATGAGTCTGGACTTTCCAGAGGAGAAGCTCAACTGAGACCCTGTTGGGGTTCTGGCCCCAGAAACAGAATCCACAGGAAGCTGGAAGGCCCACAGAAAATTCTATCTATGCAGCAAAACCTAATAACAGTATTTCCAAGAGCAGGTCACCACCTCAAATATTCCACATTGTCAAAGTTGAATCTTACAGTCAACTCTGGGGCCTGCTGTCTAAATGGTACTAGGATGATATTTATGCTGACTATGCAGGGCCATAGTGACCCATGTCAAAACAATTGCCATCTGGAAAAGGCCATGGAGTTTAGGCACACAGGGACTACTAGCATTCATGTCTCCACTGGCCCCCTCTACCCAATTTTGGCTTTGTTGGTTGACATCATTATCAATATGTCCAGGACTAGTTGACCAAAGGAATGAGATGGGAAATGATTGCAGATGACAAGCTGTCTGTTATACTCACTTTAATGGAGGAAAAAAGACAAGAGAATATGGAAAGAGCAAGTGGAAAGCGTCGCATGCCTATGGGTGGTCTACATTCCATTTCCCTGTACTAGGCAGAAATTAATGTCTTGTACCTTCAAGGCAACAAATGCAACTGAATGAGTAGTTATCTCTGCTTAGCTGAGGAAGGTGAGTCTAGTGTGCGGAGCTAATAGGAGTAGGGGCCAAAAATCACTGATCCAAGGGAGAAGTCCAGCACCATGTCTGTGTCCAGTCATCTGTTTCCCTAGCAAGTGTTAGGAGAAGTCTCACTTCCTTGCACTGTAGCCACAGAGCCAAAAGGCAAGTGATGATAATGAACAAGTGGATTTTCTCACTCTTGTCACAAGAGCTGATCTCCCGTAGAGCAAGCAGCGAATGGGCTTCGGTCTGGCAGATATCTGTCCCAGTATGTGCCAGGATGATGGTGTTGACATCGTCATGATTGTATGAATCAAACTGCTTTGCTTTGATGACAATATGAGGTTTACATGATTTATTAGTTATGACAGATTTCAGAAAGGGATGAGGAGTTTCCAATGATTAAAAAAATGGAGTCAAAGAGAATATATGAGCCTGGAAATAATCACTAACTGAACTTTTCCACTGCATTTGTGGGGACCTTCCGTCACACACATACGTACACATGTCAATGTGCACACTCACACAATGAGGGTGCTTCTTCAGTGGCTGCCCATGGGTCACTCTGTACTGACCCTAAGTTCAGGGATTCTTTTGTATCATGAAAGCTTGGTCAGCACAATCAAGAGTGACAGTGACACTAAGTTGGGAGAAAGAGCTAAGCACTGAAGGACGAACTCAGAAACCAAACAATCAACCAATAGGCATTTCTTAAGCACCAGGCACTGGGACCAAAGAGACCTAAATGGACTCAAGCATTGGGCTCAATCTGATTGGATGAAATTCAGTAGGGATATATGTAAACCTTCAGAAGTATAAGATGGGAAGCATTGTTCTGGAAAAGATCTGGGTGTTTTAGTAGGCTATAATGTGAGTCAGCAATATAGTGTAGCACTAACTTTTTAGAGCTTCCTTAGGAAGAGCAAAGAGTCCAGGATGAGAAAGCTGGTGATCCAATTGTGCTCTGCCTTAAGTAGATTCCAGACAGAAGTTCATGCTCTGTTCTGGGCACCACGCTTTAAGAAGGGTGTTTATAATGTGGAGGATGTTCAGGTCCAGGTTGATGAATGACCTTAAGATCATGCCATATGTTGAGCCCAGTTCTATTCACTGAGCCACCCAGCTGTCTCTGGATGCAAACAAGGGTAGGTAAAAAGTAAAGGACTGTCACATGGAAGGTTGATTCACAACGTCCTACTTCATTCCCCATTCTGCTTCCCACCACTGGGAATTGGGGGAAGGTGAACAAGGATTGATGTCAATCAAAACTTCCTGATGGTGAGAGCTGACCCACAGTGGGGGATGGGCTGCCTCAGAGCTGGTGGACTCCTCTTCCAGAGCACTCTCCAAATAAAGGTTGCATGACTGCTTATTCTACTAGGGAACCTTTGGGTGCAGTGTTGGACTGGAGGCTGCTCTCAGCTTCTGGGCGCTATGACTTTGTTTCCTGAGGTCTCCACCACAGCCATATTGTCAGAGGGTTACTCAGGTTCCTGGATTCCCCAATGACCCCATCATGAAATTCCAGGCCCATTCAGTTGGGGTCAGTGTTCAGGACCCTTTCAGAATCGGGGCAGGCACTGCCCGGCAAATGGATAAACCACAGTGACAGTACCAAGACATCTCATGTCTCCACTGGCCCCCTATACCCAATTTGGCCTTGCTGGTACTCCTTCTCTGGCTCAGTCCTCAAGAAAAGAGAAATAAATTCCGTCTGAAGCCCTGAGTTCAAAGCTTGACTCTTCCAGGCTCCCACAGCTTCTGTGAATCTGCTTCCTCACTTTCAAAATGTGGATACTGACACTTTTGGCTGCTGTTTTCCCAGTCTTCAAACATTTTTCAAGGGGTTTGGACTAGATGAGCCTAAGGTTCCTTCTGCCTCCATCCTGTCATTCCTTCTGATCAGATGTGGGTTTTCTGCTATGAAGATCACACATAAAGCATGAAGTTTAAGTGACACCATACACAGAACACTGGACTTTGAATTAGGAAGATCTGAGTTCAAATGCTGATCAGACCCTAGCTGAGTGATCCTGGACAAGTCACTTCACCGCTGTCGGCCTCAGTTTCCCCATATGTAAAATAGGGACAACACTAGACCTCACTTTGCAGACTCATTGTGAGGATCCAGTGCTTTGCTGGCCTTGAAACTGCCTAAATCTAAAAGAGTGATCACTGGTGCACAAAGTAGAAATTAGGTAGAAAGGTTGGAGCAAAGACTCACTAGATAGCCCTGAAGAAGACAGAGGGAAGAGAGGAAAATAGGGGAATGTGGCATGCCAAGGCCCATTGGAGGTGAGGTAGGGAGCCTCCAGCCTCAGTGCACCGTGACCCTACTTTCACCTTGCAACCTGGGATTCCCTTGAGCAGGGAGAAGAGGAGTCCTTCTTTTTTCCCCACTGGCCTGTGTATGTCTCTGATTTAGGGTTAAGTGGTTTTCCTTGAATTTTGCTAGTTTATGTTTCACTTTACTGCTCACATACTTGATGTGAAATTCTCTCTTGGTCCGTATAAAAGAGACTATAGTCTTTGGGGGCTCAAAGCTGGGGAAATTGGGGCTCCAGATGTGTAAAATGAGAGACAAGGACCAACTGAACTGAAGGTTCCTCTAGATTCATTCCCTGAGATCCTAAAGTCAATCTCCTTCTCTTGGATGCCAGTCTTCTATGAGAGCTCCATTCCTCCCTTCATGGCACAGCACCTGTCAGAAGAGTCAGGCCCATCACAGAACTGGGCTGCAAAAGCCCCAAACTGACCTAATTCTCAGTCTCCACCCTGACCATTCAGCTAACCCCACCCCCAACTCAGCCTGGCCTGTACCTCAGCCTGAACCTCATCCTCATCTGAGCTCTTGTCAATGACTGGCCAGAGCTTGTCAGAAGCTCATATTTGGGTCCAGTAGCCCAAGCATTTGGCCTCCTTCCACAGAGTTTTCTCTCTATGTATCTAGATGTGTATCTATATGTATCTAGATTAAAATAAGCAGCTACAACACTGTTCTTCCAACCAAAAACAAGATTTTTATAGCACATTAAAGACAGCATAGAACCAAACTCTGGAGGCCTGAGTCCAAATGTGACTCTGATGGCTACTAGTTGGGTAATGTTTTCTAATCTTTCATTTTTATCTTAATTTTTAAGTAACAAGCATGTATCTTCTCTTTTCCCTCTCCACTCCAATTTTAAAAGGGAAAAATGAAAAAGAAAACCACAGAATCAAATACATGTTGTTAGACAAAGAGAATTTCCCATATCCCATGTCCAAAAACGTGTCTTGTTCTGTATCTTGAGTCCATCAAATTCTGTTGTGTAACCTTGAGTGAGGATTCTCCCTGAGCCTTGGCACCGAAATTCAGATCTGAGAAAACATGACTCCCATGAGCTTTATATCAACTGCATCGTGATGTGGCCTAGAAACATGTAGAGCCTTGGATGCTGGGTCAGAGCAGGGCTCAAACCCATCCTCACACTTTAGTTGTTGCACAGTCACTGAAGCCCTGAGAATCTGGAAGGGAGAGCTTCCTGGACCAGGAGAGAGACTTTCCCTGGGGAGATACCTGGTCCATGTAGGGAGAAGATACCTAGGGGAAGGTTGGCTAGCAAGGCAAGTGGGGAGCAGGGGGCCCAGAGTTAAGATAGGTAGAGGATGTAACATGCATCCCCATTCTGGGAATCTGGAGAGCCTTGGGGCAAGATGCTGGGTGTGGGTAGGTAGCTTTAGGATGGAATAGAGGAAGGGGGAGGGGAGAAACTCTGGCCCAGGCCCAGGGCCCTTCTGTTTACATTTCCGTAGTCTTCCCTCTAGAATTCTGGCCTGAGACAGAATGGAGAGTGGGATTGTAAAAGCAACACAGACCTAGCAAAGCTTCTTAGTCAATGCTTGGTCTTCAGGAGCCCATGGCCTCAACTTGGCTGATGCCTTTGGCCAGATTTCAAGGTGCAGCTGAAACACAGGCTTACCAGCCATGTGTCCCCCAGACAAGTGGATTGACCTCATCTGATCCCTGCATGACCATCTTACAGGGCTGGTGGGAAATGGAAGTTGTCAGCGTCACTGATCTCTGGGTTAATTCTTGGTCAGCCACATGTCACCCTGCCTCTCAACTGTCCTTTGGGTGTCCTTAGGTCTTTGATGGAATTCCATGACTCCTGGTCACATGACCACCAAGGCTTTCCCAGATGCCTCGTCCCACCATCCCAGGTCCTTGGAGGTCTATGCTCTTGGAGTTAAAGCTTAGCAGCACCTTCCTGGGAGATGATCCACATGCAGGCCTACATAAAGACCATGACAACTAGAGGGGCCAACTAAAGAGAGGCTACTTATAGGTTGAGGAATTCTTTGGCCACCCTAATCCCAGCATCCCAAAGCCCTCTGACCCCCAGGCCACCAGGAAGTTGTGTTCACTGCTGGTGAATGACAGAACTGCTCCGTGCCCTGTCCAGGCCTGAGTGACATGCTCGGGCCCCACAGGGACTCATTTCTTCTACAGAAAACATCCTGAAAGAGGACAATGAGCTGGAGGCTCCTGCCACACTGACTTGATCGTGTCGAAGAAGAAGGCCCAGGGGGACAGTGAAAGCACCAGTCTCTAGCTTGCAGCCCTGGGCACACACAGCACTCACAGCAGCTGGTCACTAGGCAGCTTTGGTCTGTAGGCAAGAGGAGCGCAGCATGCCTGTGTCCTGACATGGCACCTTCTCTCCATGGGGCAGGCGTTGACGCATCTCTGTGGCTCATTGGGAGATGAGGTTTCTGGACCAGCTGTGAACCACGTCTGGGACTGGTTCATGGCCAGGCTGGGGAGGAGAGGCATGGATAAAGATGAATATTGTGCTCATCATTGTTTTTTTTTTATATTTTTAGTTGAGTCTCATCCAAAAGGAGCCTGTTTATAATTCACATAAGCATAGATGCGGGGAAGGGAGTTGGCCAGCAAGCTCCAGCCTATATTAGGAAAGAGGTCAAGAAAGCATTTGCATGGAGGCTGGAGTTGGAAAGAATTCTCCTTTGCCCTCAGCAGGCCCAGCCCAGGCAGTGGGTTTGCTTCTGGGAGCCACAGAATCGAGGGAAAGGTGGCCAGGATGGGGAAGCCAGAGGACCGACGTCTTGTCAGGGAGGTGGTTAAGGAGCCATTTGTTGAGGTCCAGCCTAGATAAGGTGCTGCTGACCTCTCTCCCAATTTTGAGATCCTGGGATATGAATTCTAACGTTCAAACCCTCCCACTACCTTGCCTTTCTTAATGCTGTGACCTCCTCCTGACATTGTATCCTTGTCAGATCCTACTCATGCCTTGATTCCCAGATAAAACATTCCCTTCTCTGAAGACTCCCTGGATCTCCTCAAGTAACAGGAATGCCCCCACCTTTTTAATTCTGCCTGAATGAATCTATGCACCACATTGTGAACTCAGCTTGTTTGAATTCATCACATTTCACCATCTACCTATAATGTCCTAGACTAAGCTTGCTGAGAAGGGGTCCAGTATATCAGCATGGTCTCCATCCCAAGCCCCGTGGCTTGAGCATAACCAGTCCCTAATAACTGCTTGCTGAATGAATTTCTAAAGCTTTCTTTCTGAGGCCCACTCACAAAGCTTAGTGTTGAAGGTAGGATTTGGACTCTGGTCTTCCTATCATCAGTACCAGGGCTTCTTCCACTAAGTCACGTCATGTTAAAAGAGCAAGAGATTCAGGGAAAGCTCCTTATTTAATGGTTACTGGGGGAGTCTCACTTTGCAGAGGAGAGGTACCAAGGCCAAGTGACTTGCCCAAGGTGATAGTAAGTCAGGAGCAAAGGCTGGCTCCAGACTCCAGGGACCTGCCCCTGCTCCCTTGCTGGCTTCTCTCCCATGACTATCGCCTTACTCATAATACAGGCTCACTAAATACTGCTTTGAATTAAAAGAGGGGATACAATCTGTCTTCTCTGTTGGAAAATCATCAGGACACTGAGCAATGGAGATCCAGAACATGTTCTCAAAGTCTGTCTTCCAAACCATGTCCATTCCTGGCGTCCAGGCAGCATGAGTGTGAGGAAGTGCCTCCCTTCCTCTACAAGAAGGGTAGACAACGACAATGACAACTAACATTACATAGCGCTGACTGTGCCTGGCACCATACCAAGTGCTTTACACATCTTATCTCATTCAATCCTCACAACTCTGGGAGCTGATTGTTTCCATTTTACAACTGGGAAAACTGAGGCAAGCAGCAGTTAAGTGACTTAAGTGTTAGAAGTTTCCATTACTCAGGAGAGGGTGAGCTTCCCATTACGGAAGGTTTTCAAGTAGAGACTGAGTGGCTACATGTGAGGAAGGTTGTGAAGGGGTTTTCTGTTCAGATAGAGGTGGACTGATGGCTGTGGAGGCTCCACCCAGTTTGAAGGGTCTGACTTTCTGACACCTTGGAGTTCTTTATGATACAGCGTGTGCCCCCAGGATTCTGGTATTGCTTGTTCTCAGGGACATCTGAACAACTTCCAATGTCTAATTTGGACCTACACACAGGTAACATCTGCACCACTCCTTCTCCCATAGTCCTCTAGAAAAGCTAAATCAAGTTCAAGGACTTCATGGCTCAGCCCTCACCCATGAGCCCCCACTGGTGAGGTTACTTTTGGCAGTTATAGATTAAAATCAAATATATGTAATCAAAGAGCAGAGGACATTGAGAGCTAAGGAAAGTGTGTGTATACCTAGACTGTATTGTCCCACAGGTTACCACCCATAATCTGTAAAGAGTGCCAAGGGAGGGCCCATTCATGGTGTGTGCACATGACCAGAGAATGTGAAAGCTGCATTTGTGGCCAGAGGATACATGTGAAGGTGCACATACCATATAGCTATAACACACAGCTTTCCACAGTAAAGACGTAGGAGAAATAGCAAACAAAAAAATATGGAAATTGGTGGTCTGCTTGGAGGAGGCCACATCTGAATCAGTCTTTAAAGGGTTGATAGGAACAGAAAAATTCAGGGAAAGAGAGGAAGGTAGGCAGGAAGAAAGGTAGTACAAGTTTCTCCCTGACCTCTCCATATTGCTCCCTTTCTCCCAATATGAAATATGGTGGAAACAGCCTTGCCCCCAGCTTCCTGTTCAGCTCATGCCATTAACTGACATTGTGACCTTAAGCAAATCTCCTTCATTCCCTGGCTTCATTTGCCATATCTGTAAAATGGGAACAACACTACTGGCCCTACAAGCCTCATGGTAATGTTGTGAGGATGAAATAGTAGCCAGAGGAAGGCCCACAACAAATTGGATAGACTCTCTGTGGAAAAGAGTCCCAGACAGTGACAAAGTATGGCTGGGTTGGGATCTGTACACTTGGAGCCAGGGCCCCCATTGGTGAGATCCCAGATACACTTTCATAGGGCAGCACTACACGGGAGAGTTGGCCTTCTGTGGCCTTTCTCAGGGATAAGTGTGATATGCGTGATGGTGGGTCATCCAACGATCAACCACAAGCACCTAGTATGTGCCACTGGGCAATGGCGATATGAGGACAAAAATAAAACATACCTTGCCATCAACAAGCTTATGTTCTAATGAGGGAGACAACATGGCCATATAAAAACAAGATGGCATAAATATAAAGTGGATAAATACATACAGATACACAGTGGCAACAATAGCAGTAGAAGGAATTGTCTACACTGTATATTTTCACCAGTAAAATGTCCTGCACATAGTAAGTGATTAATAAATGCTTGCCATAACATAAAAACAACCTTGTGAGGAAGATCATCCAAGTAGCAGTTGCCCCATTTTACAGATGAGAAAATTGAGGTCCAGAGAAGGAAGTGACTTTCCCTGAGTCAGATGAGTGTAGGCAGCTTGAGGACAGGACTTTTCCTTTTTGGGGTCCTTCTCTCTGAAGTCCACCGTGCCTCCCAGAGTGTCTTGCCCATTGTAGTCACTCAACGTGTTTTTAAATGGATTGATTGTGAATCTGCTATCCATTTGTAACATCAATCATCACCAACATGCAATACAGACATTTTTCATACATGACCTTAAGGGAAAGCTTCCTGGACTGGTCCCTAGGGGCATGAAGTCATCAGGGCTCCCTCCCTCTGACCACAACCGCAATCATGCATTGTTTTATGTTGCCATGGAGAAGGCTGACAAGCTAAGCAGGGGTCCTGTCTCTGCGCCCTCCCTCCCTTTCTTGGGAGGACAACCTCCAGAGTCCCAAAGGATCCCATATGCCTTGGCTGTCCCAACTTGGCTCCCATAAATGTTGACACCCAAGCTCATCTCTGATGCTTTGCCAGAGGACAATCACCCGCAATCAGTAAAGAGTCCTGGCAATGGCCTAGCCCTGGGAGGGAAGGACTGAGAGTGGAGAACTAGCCAGGAAAGCGGTTGCATTTGTAGGCAGAACAGAATGTCAGACCTTCCAGAACAACCATGCTTCCATGGTACCGGTTTCCATGTTATAGCTTTGTGGATCTTGCCCCCTTCCCTCTTTTTCTGCTCTGCCTCATTCTTAGAGATTTCAGTTTCTAAAGGAGAGAGAGGATCTAGTGCTGCCCATGGTAGAAAATTTCCTTTGCTCATGACTGTAGTTCATTACTGGCCCCTGCTCTTCTCATGATCGTTTTTCCCCTACTGACCATGAAAATTCCTCTCTCTGTCCATGCCTTCACACCAATCTAGAAGTCTATTTTTACCAGGAATTCTACTTCCCTTTCTCCCATGGCAAAATGTTGTCAATGGAAGAAACATATTCTCAGGGACAGTGGTCTCTCTAAGCACCAAATTCCTGAAGATCATTCTCATTGTAAGGTCCTCATCTCCTGTTATGGAGTAACTCTCGGTGATCCCCACCAAGGAAGCATTGATTAGGGAGCTATACGTAGTCCTCCATCTTCTTTCTTCCCTCTCCCCTTTCACATATCCCCCCGTGCTTTGTCATTTCTTTCTCCAGCTCATTTTCCAGATGAAGAAACTGAGAGAAACAGAGTTAAATAACTTCCCCAGGGTCACACAGCGGCTCTAGACCTGGTGTCCTGTTCACTGCACCACCTAGCTGCTCTATTACTACTATTACATTGTCTATAAAAGGATTTTGGAAGGAGACACAAGCAGATGGAGCAAGGAGACTTCCTTTTACTGTCATATTCAGTTCTAACATTTTATATTAAGTTTATTACATCGCATATGGTTTAGCTTCATAAAAAACACTGATTCACCATGGAGACCATGTGGCTATAAGATGGAGGCTTATTCATTTACCATCAGTTCTTTGATTTAAATTCTGCTTCTCCTCTTGTCTCCTGGCATACTTTTAGAAGAAAATAATCTTCCCTTTGCTCCCTCTTTTCTGTTGTTTTTGCTTGATTGCTTTTTTTAACCCCATAAGTTTTTTCTTTGTAGTTCTCCCACCCTTGATCCTCTTTGAACATTTAGTTTGTTGTCTGAACCCTTCTTGGTTGCCATTTTTGTTTGTCACTCTTATGCTTCTGTTGTCTGAGCTATTGGCAAATCTTCCCACATCTGGCTTTTCTTGTAGGAATGCCTCAAATATCTCTCTTTTATTTAAGGTTCATCTTTTCTTTTTCCATTGCTGGTTAGACTCAGGTTTGCAGTGTATGTTTCCTTGGGTTGTCTCCTGAGCTCCTTTACTCTGCAAAATTCCATTCCCTCCTGAAGCTTCTGGTGGGTGCAAATTGGCCTGGTGTTATTCAATTGTCCTTTCCTTTTCTTGACCTTGAAATCTCTTTTCCCCCAGTGACTTGCGTAATTTGCTGTTTGTCCCTGGAATTGTTCAATTTGACCACAATGTCGTTGAGAGTTTGTAATACTGGTATTTTTATTTTGTTTTTCCAAAGGATATCTGTGTATTACTCTGCCAGACATCTCTGTGCTTTGAGTTCTTGTATTATTTCTTTCATTACAATGTCAGGATTTTTTGTTTGTGGAGTCCTATAACACTTACATCATCTTTATGCTTCCTGTCTCTAGGATACAGATGTTGGTTACTATGGCGATCACGACTTGTTTTAACATTATTGTTTCTTGCTTCTTTTTCTCCAGATTTTCTTTAATTCTATACATTTGCATTCTCAGCCGTTTCCTTTTTTATTTTGTGAGATTTGTCACGATGAATTCAAGTGTTTCGTTGCTTGTTTTTTTCTATTCTAGCAATTGTTTCTCCTGTGCAGCTCATAAATTCTGCTCTCATTACTGTTATTTCATCTAAAACTTCTCTTATAATCCATGGAGTCCTCTACCTCATCTGGGGTTGATTCGTTTTCCTTTGTCTTGCAACATTTCTTCAGAGATGTTTGGGTTCATTTAGATGTTTTGGAGTCCATCTTCCTTCTCTGTGGTTTTCCCTACTGAGTTTTCTTCCTCCTGTGATCTTCAATATTCTTATGTCTTTTTTTACCCTTATATTACTCTATTGCCCATTTTCTGAGGCTGGACCTCAAAACTGTTTCAGTATCTCCCCATTCTGGGGAAATTCATCACCCTCATTCTCTGCCCCCAAGTAACATCTTTGGGGAAATGGGGTAGACAAAAGTGGCCTCAGCTGGATGCCAAGCCCCTTCAGAAATGGTGAAGTTCCCCTTTCCCATTCTGGAACCCTGCCCCAATTCCTTTGGTTCCTTAGTTCTTTGATTTAGTTCGGTGGCTGAATAGATAAAGATGCTGCTTTCCCAGGCAAAGCCCACTTCAGTTCTCCTGGACTTCCTCTCACCCCATCAGGACAGGATGAACCTGGACAGGATTGAGTTCTATTGATTGTTACCACAGTTGGGGAAATGAGGGCAGGATTGGGTGAGACTATAGTCAGAGACTATAGAAGCAATGGTGAGAGAATTGCTGAGTAGGCCCCAGGGCATAAGTTCCCAGGTTGAGTTATATCTCTCTGGCTAGTGGTGAAAGGTATATTGGGTGAGTGCACTGGGAATTAGCCATTAGCCTTCTCTGCTGTTAATTCACCAGGTTATCTCTTCCATTTTAGCACCAGAGGCTTAAGAGTCTTGAAGCCTGGAAAAAATGTCCACTCTTCCATCTTGTTGGTCACATGTCTTCATTTACATCCTAATGAGGGAGACAAAAAGTAGCTAAAAGAGTATAATAAATATAAGTGCCAACACAAAAAAAACAAATTATAGGGATTAGATCCTAGCGCTTGGTGGGATTAGTGAAGTCTTTATGGAAATCTGCCATTTGATGGTCATGTTGAAAGAAACGGGATATTCTCTAAGGTAATGGGTAAGGAGGGATTGTACATCAGGTATGGAATCCAGAGCAAAGGTGCAGACATAGAACAGAGTAATATTTTTGAGGAGAAAAGAGAAAACCAATTTGACTAGACTACAAAGAAGGAGAGAGGAAGTTAGGTAAGTCCAGGGAGGCTGCAAAGATGGGCTGGGCCAAGTTGTGAAGGAATTTAAAAGTCAGTTTGCAAAGGCTTTAAGAATGAGTGAGACGGAGGGAAGTCGAGGCCATGAGCACAACAAGCTATTCTGGGATCAGACACTCCCAGCCTCCTACGTGTAGAACTAGAAAGTATCTCATTTTACCAAAGGGCAAACAGATCCAGAGAAAGTATGTCACCCAAGGCCACCGAAGCAAGGATCGGTTGGGCTAAGACAAGAAGAGGGGTGAGATCATAGCGAAAGAGAAGGTAGAGTCCAGTGATGGTGAAGCTTCAGTAAGTTTGTAGACAATAGAAATGGAACTAATAAATATGCAGAGAGGAAGACTAGAGAAAGATAAGGCAAGTAGAGAAGATAGGAAAGTAGGAGTCAAGGGTTCGTTCAGAATCAGTCAAGAAATATTTCTTAAGCAGCTCTTCTGTATCAGGTACTGCGCACAGTATTCAGGGATACAGAGAAGGCAAAAACAATTCCTTCTCTCTAGGAGTTAATAATAGCCTAATGATGGAGATGACACTCACACAAGATATAGACAGGATAAATTTGGGAGCGTTCCAGAAGGTGTGGGAAAGGATCCAGGTAGAATTTAACTGGTTGTTGTCTTTCGTCTTCAAAGAGGACAAAATGACATCATCATGATAAAGCTAAAACCTGAAGGAAATCGGGAAGGCCTGGACAAGGAGAAGAGGAGGAGGAAAGAGTTCCAAGTGTGGGAGATGGCCAATGAAAATGCTCGGAGAGAGGGGATGGGACTGGACTTTTGAGGGAACACCACAGAGCCCAGGGGCACTAGATTTCAAACCAGGAGAAGAGTAAGATTCCAGAAGATGGTGGAACTGAGGAACAGAAGAGAGAGGGAGCAGGTGTGAAGCTGAGTCTTATTCAGGCTCAGGTTGGCCTTGGGGGTCATTACAATGCCCTCCAGCTCTGAAGAGCATCCCACATCCAGAATCCTCCCCTGAGGACCATTTTCTCTGCTGCCTCTAAAAAACCATCACAACCACTTTGTTCTTGGGAGAACTGACCCAACAATCCATACACACTTCAGTTTTTGGTGTCTTTTCTCTTGGATGAATTTTTCTATGTTCAACCAAATCCTAATAAAGAATCTTGTCTAGTATTTGAATCTGGGCACAGTAAAAGCCCAGATCTGGTCAGGCCATTTACATCCACTTACGCATGTGAATGATTTTACTACGAAGTTATATTAGGACTGAGAAACGTTGCCACAGCAGTGAAAAAGCCTTCATACCCATTAGTACATAACTGGGTTACGATGCTCTCTGGCAAATAGCTGTGACCACAATTTTCCTCCCACAATAAATCTCTATCCAGAGGTGCTACATGCACGGATGTGAAACTTGACTGCAGGTCCGTGAATGTCCAAATTACCAGGCACACTTTGAAATCTTTTTTTAAAAAGAGGTCTTACCACCTTTTAACATTTTTTTTTCTTATTTAGTTTAAGAGAAATCTCTTTTCCAGGAAAATGAAACACAAATATTTTATGTGAGGATTTTGCCCAGGGAGTACGATCTCTGACCTTGCCTGGGAGAATACATCTCCATCCTCCTTGGGCTGAGCAGAAAATCCAGCAAAGACTCCTGAAACCAGAGGTAGTGCTGAGTGGCCATGTAGGGCCTGGGCAGTGGAAAATACAGATGTGCTCTTTCCAAAGAAAGTTTCCTCTCTTGGAGAGCTAATGAAGCACTTACCAGGGAAACCTGAAATGACATCCCTATGTTTGAACAACTTCCAGGGTCATAGAACTGCCGTGACTGTCCAGTCTGACCTGGACAAGCAAGCAACCAGCCCCTCTGGAGCATTAATCCACCAATTCACCAGCATTTATTAAATCAGTTTATTAAATTGAATGCTGTACTCTGGGGAAACAAAGACAAACAGACTTAAAGGTCACATATCCTACTTCAGGAAACAATACACCTGTTGATAGGTAGATAGATAGATAGAGAGATGGGAAGAGAGAGAGAGGTAGGTAGGTAGACAGGTAGATATATACATAGATAGATACATACAGACAGACAGATAGGTAGACAGACAAATAAACAAATGAATAAATGAATGAATAGATAAATGAATAAATAAATAAATGACTAAACCAATGAATTAACAAATAAGTAGGAAAAGACACCCATAATATGTACAATGGAAGTGCAAAGTGGGTTTTGTTTTGTTTTTTATTTTGCAGAGTGGGCACACTGGGAATCATTTTGGTGGGAGTCAAGAAAAGTTTCATGTAGAAGGGGGTGGCCAAATGGAGCTTCAAAGGCTGCTGGGAGGGGGAGAAGAGGGAGAGACACATTGGTGGATATGGGATAAGTATGTCCAAGAATGAGGGATGGAGAGGGCCAATTTGGCCTAAAGAATGCTTAGGAGAGAGTGAGGCATGGTAAGCTTGAAAAGTAGGGGGAGCTAGGCTGGAGAGGGCTTCATACACCAAACAGAGGGGCTTGCTTTGTATCCTAGAGGTTTTACAGGATTACTGATGCTTTCTTTTCTAGGGAGGAAATGACCAAGTGGTCAGAAGTCTACTTTAGCTATATCATGGTGGCAAATATAAGAGATAAGTTAGGAGGCCGTAGCAATGGTCCAGGTGAGGAGTGATAAGGAGGTGGTAGCTGTGTGAGTAGAGAAGATGTTTGAGATGAAAGAGATGTTTGGAGGAAAAAAATGACAAGATTTGGTGACAAACAGGAGATGGGGGATGAGGGACAAGGTCCAGGATAACTCCAAGAGTGCAAACTGAGATTCTACAAGGATGATCTTGCTTTTGATACTAATACAAAGACCAGAAGAAAGGGAGGTGAGGGAGGGAATATTGTGAATCTAGTGTCACTACTAACAAAGGCAAGGTTCTTCATCTTGTAGGTGACACGGACATCTCCTACCCTGTTCACCTTGGGCAGGCAGACTGGTGACATCTGTGGACACCCATGGTCCCCTCATAAAAATACATAGAATGACAAAGGAAACCAATTTTATTGAAATACTGTTATCCAAAAATTAAAAAATAATCCCAGACTCAAGGCTAAGGATTCCACTCTACTGCATCTTGCTAAACATAACCCATCCCCCAACCCATGCCTCAGCCCTTTCACTTCCCATTTAAAACTCTTGCAAGACTCCAGTCAAATAAATACCTTAGGAGGAGTCCTTGGGAGGGGCAATCCATCCCTGCCCAGTAGCCTGTCATTTCTGTACCCAGATGCCATCTCGATCACTAGAGGGACCTTTTCCAGATTTACTTTTCTTCTCTGTATCATGTTCCTTTAGCCCATTGCAGTAATTAAAAACAAATAAAACACACTACCTATATATTGTCTCCATTTTAATCACAACCATAGCTAGTATTTATATAGTACATTTAGGTTGGCAAAGTGTTGTCCTAAACATTCATCATTCTCACAACAACCCTGCCATCGTTATCTCCTTTTTTATAAATGAGGAAACTGAGGCAGATAGCATTCTTGCACTGTTTTGCCCTAGAAACCATAAAATTCAATCATGTTCTCTCAGCCTCTTGTCTCTTCTGCTTCCTGACCAATGTAAAAAGAGCACAGACTTTCAAGATGCAGGACCTTAATTTGAATCCTGTCTTATAGTAACTCCTGTGTGGTCTTATGCAAGTCACTTCTCCATTTTCTCCTCTGTGGAAGGAAGGGGTCATACTAGGTCCCCTTCCAAGCTTCCTTCTCTTTCAGTCCTTGATTCTCCCATGTATGTATAACTTTCTATTACATGGCATAAAATACCAACCTATTCATCACACATATATTCATCCATCCATGCCTTTATTTATAAATGTGGGTGTGTGTGTTCTGTATACAGAGGTGACAAATAAAAGATAGCTTCTAGCCTTAAAGATATTGGAGTCTAATGGAAGGAAAAGATTTGTACATAATGACAGAAAGGCTGACCTGGAACACGTAATGTGCAATATAGGAAGTCAGGGGTGGGGGCCAAGGAAGATCATACAAGGCTTCCTGGAGGAGGTAATATATGAACAAATCAATGGAAGACTGGTAGGATTGAATACACAGAACTCAAAAAGTGGGAAGGTTCAGGCAGAGGAAATAGTATGAGCAAAGGCTTGGAGGTGGGAAGATAAATAATAAAATAAATATGATATAAATATAATAATACATTATCAATTATATATTATAGTATATGATATACAATATATAATAATATATTACATCATATAATTGGTTGGTTGTTGTCCTTCATTTTCAAAGAGGACCAAAATGACATCACCATGATAAAGTGAAATTTCACTGTGTCTGACTGTGGCTTGAATATGAGCTCGAAATGCTCTACCACAGGTTGGGCACAGATAGACTGTGTGAACATTTGGGGTGGATTCTCCAAATTTCCACATTCCTGCATTTACTTTGTGCTGTCTCAATTCTACTTTTCTCATACAGCACAGCACCCTTTCTGATGTGGGCATACCATGCTGAGTATTCCACTGTCAGTGTCTCCCATGTTGCACAGTCAAATCCAAAGTTCTTGAGAAACCTTGAGAGTATCCTTGTATCTCCTCTTCTGACTGCAAGTTCTCCATAAAATAATGTTTTTGGCAAGCATACATATTGGATTTGAACAATGTGGACAGCCCTTCAGAGTTGCACTCTCTGAAGCATAATTTGGATGCTTGGCAATACAGCTCAAGCAAGGACTTCAGTGTCTGGTACTGCCAGATGATCCTCAGAATCTTTCTAAGACAGTTCAAACGGAGGCAAACCAGTTTCCTGGCATGGCACCGATAGACTGTCCATTTTTCACAGGTATATAACAACGAGATCAGCACAACGGCTCTGTAGACCTTCAGTGTGGTAGTCCGTCTAATACCTGTTCTCTCCCATACTTTCCTTCAGAGCTTCCTAAACACTGAGCAAGCTCTGGCAATGAGTGTGTCAACCTCATTGATGCTGATGTGTGCATCTCTTGAAAGTACACTACCAGGTAAGTGAACTTATCCACAACGTTCAAAACTCCTCCATTGGTTGTAACCGATGATTCATGTATGTATGGTGTGATGATGGCTGATGGAGCACCTGTGTTTTCTTGGTGTTAATTATTAAACCAAAATGAACACAGGCAGCAGAGACTTGATCCATGCTTTGTTGCGTTTCAGCTATCTGCTGAAATGGCTTACCAGGTTGCTGTGTATGCTGCAGTTTATTGGAGCCACAGGTGAGAGTTGGGTGGAACAGGTGCACATGCAGTCAACACACCAAAAGTATTGTTCCTCCCTGAACACACCCTATACCCCCCATTTGCATTCATCAAAAGTGCCACCCCCAAGCCAAAATGACTACCAGAAGAATTAATACCAACAAATTAGAGCTCTTCTCTGAGCATGAACAGTTTGTTGCTAACTTGGAGGGAAAATTGAACCAACAAATAGTTGGCAACAGTGGAGCAGAAAAGTAGTGGGCAAATTCAGAGATTTGGTGTACAGCACTGCATTTGCTCATCTGGGTCAGAACACTCAAAAACACCAAGACTGGTTTGATGAAAATGATGGGGAAATTCAGAAGGTGCTAAATGAAAAACAAGAACTCCATAGGATATACCAGTAGGATAGTTCATCCACCTCTAACAAGGCAGCATTTAATTCACAAAAGTAAAGTACAAGCAAAGCTTAGAGAGATGCAGGATTCCTGTCTCAGTAAGAAGGCAGATGAAATTCAGTTTTATGCTGACAGCAATGATTCAAAGTGCTTTAATGATTCCCTGAAAGCTATTTATGAACCAAGAAGCTATGGTGCATCACAACTACTCAGTGCTGATGGAGCCACATTGATTAGTGATGAGGACATGATCCTGGAGAGATGGGTTGAACACTTCCACAGTGTTCTCATCAAACCATCATCAGTCAACGCTGAGGCCACTGATGGCTTACCTCAGGTTGAAGGCAATCCCTCCTTAGCTGAACCTCCAACTGAAGAAGAGGTTTTGAGGGCCTTCAGGCTCCTTTCATGTGGCAAAGCACCTGGTGCTGATTCTATTCCAGCTGAGATTTACAAGGTAGGGGGACCATTGCTCATACAAAAGCTGACTGAAATTTTCCAGGTTATTTGACAAGAGGAGATTATCCCCTAGGAGTTCAAGGATGCCTCCATTGTCCATCTGCATAAAGTTAAAGAGAACAAATTGTCTTACAACAATCACGGTGGAGGGGGGGATCTCTCTCTTAGTCATTGCTGACAAAATTCTTGCTAGAGTCCTCCTTAATAGGCTGATCCTTCACCTGGAAGATGCTCACATACCTGAGAGCTGGTGTGACTTCAGAAAGGGCCAAGGAACAGTTGATATGGTATTTGCTGCCAGACAACTCCAGGAGAAATGCCAGGAGCAGACACAACATTTGTAGATCTGACCAAGGCCTTTCACACTATTAGTCATGAGGGCTTATGGAAAATTATGTCAAAATTTGGTTGCCTGGAGAAGTTCATCAATATTGTACGTCAATTTCATGATGTCATGTTTGCCCAGGTTCTGGAAAATGAACAAAGCTCTCATGCCTTCCCAGTCACCAATGGAGTGAAACAGGGCTGTGTGCTTGCTCCCATGCTTTTTAGCATAATGTTTTCAACCATGTTGTCAAATACTTTCAATGAGAATGAACATGGCATCAAGGTCAACTACTATACTGATGGTAAGTTCTTCAATTTGAAGACTACAAGACAAGACCCAAATGGAGAGAGTGATGGTGCATGATTTTCTGTCTGCAGGTGATTGTGCACTCAATGTACACATTATAGAGGTTAACCAAGGATTCTCAAACTCATTGGTGAGTTAGAGGTGTGTCTACTCCAAGCATGTGAAGACTTTTTCTGGTGGAATAGGAGGATGAGGACAATTTGTTCCAACGGCCATAAAGGCAGATGACGCAAGCAATGAGCTTGGTTAGACACCAAAGACATCAAGGTCATCCACTGCATCTTGAGCCATCACCAGGCATCTTGACTCTGTCCTGCCACTGGACTGTGATGACTCCAGAGGACAGAGTGTAGCTGACAACTTTGTCTCACTTAAATCCACTTTGCACACAAATCAAAAGACATCACCCATGTCATATAATTAATAATAACATAAAACATGAATAGATAATAAAAACAGTATAATGAGAACAAATGTTTTTATACTATTTTAAACTTTGCAAAGTGTTTTTACAGGGATTATTTTATTTGGGCCACACAATAACTCCATCAGAGAGAGGCTTCCCTAATTTGAAGATTATGACAAAAAATCTCGGGCCAGTTAAATGACTTGACCATGGGCACATAGCTCCCCAAGTCTTCTTGACTCCAAGTCTTGTGCCAGTCTGTTATGGGCAGTGCTGGAATGAGCACAGGCCTTGCAGTCAAGAGGGGATTAAGTCTCAATTCAGATTCCAGATTCTTGATTTTACTGATTGTATGACCATGGGAAAGTCATTTATCCCCTGGAGGTTTTAGTTGCCTCATCCTTAAAGTGAGAAGAATGATTATAGCCCTCATCCAGGAGGTTCTACATGAGGATCAACTGCTGTCCTTGTTGTGCATGTTTGTTTTTGAAGAGGGCCAGTGGTACCATGAGGTAACATCTTGACTTGAGTGAATTGAATTCAGTGAGGCAGAGGTACACCAAGTCATCAGCTTCACTCTTTCTTCCAAAGTCATCAAAGTCCAGTGGCAAGAAAAAGTCAGGATAGCCTGGGATGCAGTGGGTGACCTTGGCACTGTCTGTTACAGATTCTTGGAGACATAGGTTAGAGCTGGGTGAATGAGATGAACACCAAATGTGAAGGAGAAGTCCTGAAGAGAGCTCAGCAGTCCTCACCCCAGAGCTTCACCAGGGAAGTCTTCAAATGCTTGGGGTAAACATCCCCCTAACTCATCAATAGATTTGTGTCCCATCAGTTACCATCAACCCACTTTAGCCTATCTGCCAAGACAGTTTCACTGGGGTGTAGTCACTGTCTGTTACAGATTCTTGGAGACATAGGTTAGAGCTGGGTGAATGAGATGAACACCAAATGTGAAGGAGTAGTCCTGAAGAGAGCTCAGCAGTCCTCACCCCAGAGGAGCCAGTCTTTCTTGGTCACCCCAAATACGATAAGGTTTGCTAAGTTCTTTGGGATTCTTAAGGAGCTTCAAATACTATTCAAATTCAAAAACTGTTCAAATACTATTATTGGGAGGGTGGGATGTCTAAAAGTCTCTTCCACATACACTTCCTTCTCTGCTCTGATATAGCCCCCACTCTAGTGCAGACCCTCATCACTTTACCCTTGGACTATTACAATAGCTACTGAGGGGTCTGCCTAAGTCTCTCCCCATTCTGGTCCATCTTCCACTCAGTCACCTGATTTTCCTAGACAGTAGATCTGATTATGTCACCCACTATTCAGTAAACTCCAGTGACTTCCCATCACCTCCAGGAGCAATTACAAAATGCTTCAAAGCCTTCCCTAACCTGCTCCCTCCTGCCTTCCCAGGCTTCCTACATCTTCCTCCTCATCATGTCCTTTTTGCTACAGTGACAACGGCCTCCTGGTTTTCCCATCCATAAGAGAAATCCTCCCAGAAATCCTCTGTGTTCTTGGCATTCTCTCTGGCCATCCTCGAGATCTGGAACACTCTCTCTCTTCATCTCTGACCACTGACCTCCCAGGCTTCCCTTAGCCCCAGCTAAAATCCCACCTTCTACAGGAAGCCTTTGCCAAAGCCTCTTCCTTCCAGATTCTCTCCTCTGTTCATTGTCTCCTCTTTAGCCTGTCTAGAGTCTGCTTTGCATGTATTTGTTTGTCCTGAGGGCCTTGAGGGCAGGCCCATCTTTTGCTTCTTTTTGTATTTCCACAACTTAGCACAGTTCCAGCCCATAGTGGGTGCTTGATGTTAATTTGTTAATTGATTAACCAACCCCAGTATGAGGACTAGGGACTGAAGGGACCCTGGATGTGGAGCCAGAAGACTGTTCAAATCCCACCTCTACCAGTTACCAACTTGTCTTACAGATTAGGAAATGGAGCCTCACAGAACTTAAGCAACTTACCCACAGTCAGACAGAAAATAAAGGGACAGAGCTACCAAACAACCTTGGATAGCCCACCCTAGGTTCTTCCTGCCACACCTACTAGAGGTACAAGATGCCACCTTGTTTGTTCATTCAGTTCTTCTTCCATCCATTCATTCTGTCACAAATATTTGTGTTCTTTCTATATGTAAACTTAATAAGGAAGTCATTCTCCAAGCATACACACATATATCCACAGGCACACACACAGAGACACACACATGCACACACACACAGAGTCCTACTAGTTTTATTTTAATCATTTGTATTGTTATTGTCATGGGGCTTAGAGCTCAGTGGAAGGGGGCACAAGTACCATTAGAGAATGACAAGCATGTTGGTGTGGATGGTGCAAGGAAGTGAGAGGCAGCAGGTGCTAACTGGGTTACTAATGGGAGGTGGGACTCATAAGTGTTTCAGGACACTTTCAAAACCAACCAGAGAGGCAGAACAGGGCCCTGGAGCCACATTCTCTCAGTCATCCTCTGGGACTCTCCACGCCCTCTCTCTCCCAGTCCAGCAGCCCAGATGGTTGTAGATTCTGGGGTTTGGGAGACCCAAAGGTAGTTCCCTTGGCCATAATGCCTCTGATTTGTATGTTTTGTGAATTATTATTGAGCCAGCAGTGGGTGAGAGGGCTTCATTGGCTTACTCACATTTTTCCAGGAGGCTTCCAAAGAGTTTTGTTCATGTAGCCCTGAAGGATAAGTGACCCTGTTTTTCAGATTGGGAAACCAAGGCCCGGAGACAAGGATTCAGATGAAAGGAAACTCAGAGGTCTTCTCATTTGTCCCACCTTCATTTTACTGGAGGGAAACTGAGGCCCCGAGATGTCAATTCATTTCTCCAAGGTCACAAAAGTCTAGGATTCCAAACCACAAATCCTTTGGCCCAGAAGGGCTCCTCCTGCTCCTGTGAACTGACTCATTTGAAAGTGTCTATTATTTTAAGTGTAAAGCCTTCTTCTTGTCTCCTAATTTATTTATTTTTTCAATAGCTCCTCAGAGCCAACAGAGAGACACGGATTTTCCACCTTGCTGCTTGGCTGGCCACAGAGCACTTGGCCGGCAGGCGCCTTGCAGTCTTGGCCAGAGGAGCTCTACTGTCCGGGCCAAATGGTATTAGCGCTTTGTTAGCGCTTCTGTGTTAGGGTAAGCAAGGAGGCTTCTTGCAGTGTGACCATGGCCCAACTTCGGAACAGGCCTCCAAGCTCCCTCCTGCTCAAGTCTGGGAACAAGAACCCTATGAGAAGAAAACTGCCTACCTGTGCCTTGACACTGGATACAAACCTGAAACCCCCATGCAATGGGATCTAGTAGGCCAGCTGGGTAGGGGCCGGGTCCTCCATCTCACAGACCAGAGAAAGAAAAGGTCATCTCAGCTATCCCTACACCTGCTTTTGTAGCAGAGAAAGGAACCAGAGCCCAGAGAGGGCAAAGGTCTGTTCTAGTCACAGCTTTCCCTTTAGTGCAGTTCAGTTCAAATCTCATAATTCAACACTTTATCTCAATAAGCCTTTGTGGAGCCCTGGCTGGGGGCTAGGCATTGTGCAAGCGGCTAGGGATAGAAAGGAAAAAAAAAACCCAGCCCTTCCCTCAAGGGCCTTACCTTCTATCCAGAGACTATCAGCAAACACCAAGAGACAGACAGGCAGTGGGGCATCCCTTGCCAGGGACTTCCCTCCTCACCACTGCCCCATGACTGGAGGTGGAGACAGAGATCTGGGAGTTATCTACAAGATAAAAATAATTAAATCCATGAGAGCTGATAAGATCACAGGATTTTAGAGAAAGAAGTGAAGACCCAAGGTGAACCGTAGGGAGAACTCACACACAGGAGGCTCAACATCAATGAAAATCCAGCTAAGGAGGCTGAAAAGGACTCATCAGAGGAAGGAGAGTTGAGAGACAGTGAAGTCCCAAAATTCCAGAGACCAGGATGGGATTGATGTTATCATCTATAATGTAATTAGTACTTTATCCTCTGGGACAAAATGGGAGAGTGTAGGGCAGAGGTGGGACAACTGGGACCTCAAGGCCATGTATGGCCCTCTAGGTCCTCAAGTGTGGCTCTCTGAATCCAAACTTCACAGAACAAATGCTCTTGATAAAAGAATTTGTTCTGTAAAACTTGAACTCAGTCAAAAGGCAGCACCCAAGGACCTAGAAGACCACCTGTGGCCTCGAGCTGTTCCCCACAGCTGGTCTGATGTGTGGTCATTCCAGACAACCCCTCTGCACAATAACAGAGGAGGAGGAACCTTGGGCTGTTGTGACTGCTTTTGACATAAGGGGAGATTGCGCAAGGTAGGAAGTACACCCTCCCCCCACCCCTGCCAGGCTACACTTGGTGCCAGTGGGTCAGGGCCAATGGGAGAGAAAGATTCCCAGGTCTTGGAGTCAGTGCCCTTTAAACTTTTAATCCATCGGTAAATTTCTAATTGTTCTCCCCTAGTGGCTAATTTGGTTATTATTCCCGTAATCACTGTTTTGTTGGGTCAAAATGAGCTTAGAGCTACTTCCCTGAAGGCTCACTGGGGACCCAGTCTTCTCCCAGGCTAAGTCTCTAACATGACAGTGGAGGAAACCATAGATGGTTGCCCATCACCATAGTCTGTGTGAGCCTGGAGGGGTGGACTTGTGAGGAAAGAAAGGCATGAATGTTTGACATGGTGTGGAGGTGGGAGCCATAAGACCTGGCGATACACTGGATATGTGTGGGTTTGGGAGGTCTCCAAATTCTATCACTGTATAAAGACTGAATCTGTAAGGGAGCGAGTCAGGGCAAAGATGAGCTTGTCAGCCTGGGTGATTGGGCCAAACCCTGGACAGAAATCGTCACATTAAGAGGAGAATGGCTAACATGTCAACAAAAACAATGAGATCTGTTGGAGATGTGCTGACTTTAAGATGGCTCCGGCCCATCTGGGTCTACATGTCCATTGATCAATGGGTGTGAGTGGAGTTCAGGAGAGAGACTAGATTGGGTGTGGAGATATGAGTCCAGGGAGCTGGGAGTCATCTGTGGAGAGCTGATTGTCAGAACCCTTGGGAGAGAAAGGCCACCACGAATCAGCCAGGAGGGAAGGCGGTTGGATTTCCTTGGACTTCAGGGCTTTCTCCCTTCCTCTGGACCCCTCCCAGGGAGGAGGCCACCCACTCCACCAAGGTATGATGCCAGCCCTGCATGGAATAACTGAGCAATTGTGGCCTTCTTAATGGGGTCCATAACTCCCCTCATCTGGGGGCATGTGGCCCAAATCCGGAGGAATGCCAGGTTTAAAATCACTTGATCCTGGCCAGGGCTCTCTTCCCTCCCCAGGTTCTGGGCTTACTGACTCTCCTTTCGGAAGGAGTGACTTTTCCAATAATTAATTTCCAAACTTGCCAGAGTCCAGGCCTGAAAGCTGGCCGGCGGGCAGCCTCCATGTGTCCCTACAAATTCACCCATGATTTACGACCCTTTCTAGGGGATGATGTCATCAGCTAGGGCACTAACTCTCTCCCTCCATGGAATTTATGTTGTCTTCCAGAATGTGGAGCTGGCTCCAACTGCTGAAAGTGAGCACCAGAGACCCCAGGCAGGCACAAATTATTTTTTAAGACCAGAACCTGATTCCTATGTGGTTAGTTTGAGGCCAAAATGTTCCTGCATCAGCATATTTAGTGCTGGCAAATTTATTTACCATAGTATTAACAAGGCTAGCTTTAAATAGAATGTGAACATTGCCAGTTGCAGCAGGAAAGCAGATTAATTAGCAATTAACTGGTGGACAGATCCTTTGAGGGACCTCTAGGCTTCAGAAGAATGAATCGATAGCTTCTGGTTGATCCCAGAGGACAGAATAAGTACTAGTGTGTGAGTACAGAGCCAGATTTAGTCAGGAAACTAGGAAAAACTGTCTCACAATTGGGGTAGCAAACTCCCCTTCACTGGCAAGCTACAGTGAAGAGTCATGCGCCAGGGTTCAAGCAGTGGGCCTCAGTTTCCTCACCTGGAAAGTCAGAGAGTTGGATCAGATGTTCTCTGGGGTCCCTTCCAACTATGAATCTGGGATGCCATATTCTGTTCAAGGTTGAAATTAAGAATGACTGAGGTTTTTGTTTTCTTACAAGAAATTGGCTTCTGAACAGTAGGAGATGACATCTCCTCAAAGCGGAGACATTGAAAGAAACAAGTAAGTATCACATTTTGCTTCTGCATTTAGAGGAACTCTGCTTTTGAGAAGGTGGGCAAGCCCTGTAGATCACCACTCTTCTGGTGACACACCCAGACCTGCTTAGCTAGACCTTAGCAGCAGCAGCCACACCAGATAACACCATGGGCCTGGAGGTCTGGCTTGAACCTGGAAGGGCCCAAGGCCCCCATCCGTGTTGGGGGAGGGTAACAAGAAGCCATACCTTCCTTCAACTCCTTTACTTAGAGCTGTTTGTTGTCACACCTTTAATCTCTGCAGAGCAGCTAGTTAGCCAACAAGCATTTACTAAGCACTTATTGTATATGGCTGAGTGTGATACTAGGTGCTGGGGATTCAAAGGAAGAGTCATGCCACCAAGATGTTCCATTATAATGGAGGAGGCTATATTCACACAACCAGTAAGTATAAGAGACAATTAGGGAGTAATTGGAGGTCATTTCAGGGAGAAGGCCCAGTGCAAGGGGGAGGGGAGGGGAGGAATTACCTCCTGCAGAAAGTAGAATTGGAGCTGGGTGTTGAAGGAAGCCAGAAAATCCAGGAGGTGGTGGTGGGAAAAACCAGTGAAGTCTGGAGATGAGACATGGGGAGAAATAGAGAGGAAGTCAGTGTCGTTGGATTATCAAGTGTGTGGGGGAGGAAGATGGGAGACACTTGCAAAAGAAGTAAGGTGTTGGGTTAACGAACATTCTGGATCTGCTCCTGATGATGATAGGGAATCACCAGAGTTAATGGAGTGGGGTCAAGGAGGGTCACATGGTCAGACCAACTCTTTAGGGAAATCTCTTTGGAGGCTCAATGGAGGATGGACTAGGGGGAAGGAAGACCAGAGGCCCATAGACCCCCTCGAATCAGCTACTCATAGTCCTAATCCAGGTAAAAGGTGAGGAGTGTCTGTGCCACGGTGGGGGCAGGGTCAGAGGAGAGAAGGGGAGCATTGGAGAAATGTTGGAAAGGCAGAAAGAACATGGCCTGGTAAGTCTTTCCAAAGGTCTACTTCAGGTTCATGTTTCTTCTTTTTAATATTTTTTAATACTTGTATAGTTATATAGGTTATATCCATGTCATATGTGACCCTGCCTGCTCCCAAACACACACGTTTGTTTCATCATCATCATTTCTCACTGAGTTTGTTCAGAGAACCAACTTTTCAAACAAAACACAAAACAATGAAAAACTCAATCTGCCAAAGTAGCCAAGACAGCAACAGAGTCTGATAAAGCAGGCAGTGTTCCACATCTGAAGAACACCCCCCACCCTTTGTAACTAGGGGAGGCAGGATCCTTTTCTGGTCAGTTCTTCAGGGACAAGGTTGGCCACCGTGCCAACCTCAGCATTCGGGCTCCAGGACTGTGCTTTTTTGGTTGACATTGTTGTTAACATTGTTGTAGGCATTGTTGACATCATTGTACATCTTATTACCCTGGTTCTGGGGTTCTCACTTTGCATCAGTGCATAAGAGTCTTCTTGTGAATCTTTGAATTATTCGGGGTCATTATTTCTTACATTTAAGTAACTATCACAATGCCGGCAAGTACTAAAATTTGTTTAGCCATTCCCCAGTCGATGGTTATTGAACGTGTTTTTCTTTCCTTTCTGTTCTATTATATTTGGGACCTTTTTCACCACTGACCTCAGGGGCTAGAAGAGAGGTCACTATTTTCAAATAATTCTTACTTTCTTTCCAGAGTGGTTGGACTAATTCCCAGCTCCAAGATCCTCTTTCCAGTTTCACAGGCAAAAGTAAAGAGACTACATGATTTTCTTAAATTTTTGCAGAGGATTAATTATCAACGTTTTTATGCTATTAAATAAATGACAAAACCCCCAGCCTTCTACTTTTCTTTCCTCCTACATATCTGGAGTTTCCTTCACTGTCAGAAGTCATACTTTTAGCAGTTGATTGCAGAAGAAGATGGTGACAGGTACAGGGCGATAATCCCGTAGCTGGCCATTCTCACAATTTTCCAGAGAATGTCACTTCTCTAAGCCAATTCATTCTTTTTGCTCAGATGTTATGAATTTGGGGTAAAGTTTCTCACACCTCCAGGAGCAGGAGATTAGGACTCTCCAAATCCAGATGGAGTCCAGCTCCATCTTGACCATGGGAGGTAGCCATGAATCATAAAGAGTGAAAGTGACACCAAGACATGTTCACGAGGTTGGGGCATCATGTTTCTCACCCAGAATTGGAGAAATACTTTGTGAAAGAATGAGGGCCATGGGCCATCACTCTATGAAGGAGAAATCATTGAATAGTCCTTGTCTGAAGAAGTCCATCTGAGGCTTCTAATGGCTGATGGTGGCAAAGAAGATGATGTCTAAGGATATACTGATCCCTCTGCCCAGCGCCCAGTCATCTTCCTGTATCTTCCCTGTCTTATAATTCTAGGAGACCCGGATGGACACCATGTTCCATAGAAACCCCTTTCCTCATTCCAGTTAGTTTTGTTCCAGAAGCATATTTGTTTCTATACCGAGGATACAAACAAAATTCATTCCAAAGCTGCTACCATGTGATGGAACATGCAGGTATGTGCAGAAGTGTGTTTGGAAATGTTTAACAATCGGCTCTTGGGAAAAACAATGTACACACGACCCACTTTTAAGCTGAACCTGCTTTATTACCATTTTCACTTTGTTAAGTCTAGCAATCAGCAAAACGACCATTCAAGCTCTTGTTCTCTGATTTTTGAAGTGTAAATGATCAATGTGGAAATTTAACCATGGGCTGTTTTGAGCTGGCTCCAATACCCCCGGCTATGTGTGTAGAGGAGGGGGAAGAAAAGGCAATAAGCATTTATTAAGTCCTTCCAAGTTTTCAGACCTGTGCCAAGTGCTTTTTTAAAAAATAGGTTCTCATCCAATCCTCATACAAGCCTGGGGAGGTACGTGCAATTATGACCCCCATTTTATAGATGAGGAAACTGAGACAAACGATTGAAGTCCTACATCTAGCAAGTGTCTGAGGCTGAATTTGAACTTGTGTTCCTGATTCCAGACCCACAGTTCTGGGCGCCATCATGCCCCCAGCTACTGATGGGGAGGAAAGTGTTTGGGATGTTAACATGAACCTCTACAGTCCTGCCTGTTTTCAGTCCCTCTCAGTTTGGGAGCAATGCCTTTCTTGTTGGGGTTGTTGTTCTGATTTGGTTTTTTTTTGTCTCTGTACCTCGACCTGTCAGGGTCCTTTGACCCTGGAAACATAAGAATGAAGAAGGCTCAGACAATGTGGCCAAGACATGCCTCCCACTGACCACTCCATACGGTCCTCATCACCAGTGGCCCAAGAAATCCAGCTATGTCCAGTGTAGCCGGGCATAGGAGATATTCCTGAGGAACACATTTGAGCACATGCCTCTGCACATGTGTGCACACACAACCCAGGGGAGCTCAAGCCAGAGAAAGTGACCTAGGGGACCTGATATCTCAGAGCTGGCTTGCTCTCTGGCACAGTTTAGAGAACTTCCATCTCCCTAGGGAAATGACATACATACTCTAAAAAATCAGAGTCATGATGATGGCCAACTTTAAAGACAACACACATTCAGGATTTTGATCCAACCTATGACCCTCTGAACCACCAGTCCTCACCTACCCTCACAGATAGAGTAAAAAGGGCCTCAGAGAACATCTAGCCCAACCCCTGACCTGGGGGAGCCTGAGTCAGTGCTCTGAGATCCCACAGGGAGAGACATTGGAAGGGGTCTAAGAATCCAGTGAAGGCTCTGCCTCAGCACCGTCCAGGCTCCTCCCACCACTCTGTGTACTCCCTTTGAGGCCAAGAAGCAATGATGGCTATGGCCTATCCCCAGAGCGAGGTGTCAACCAAGGCTGATGGCCACCTGGGTAATGGGTTGGAAAGGGGTGAGGGTGGGACTAGGTGGCCGCTGGGCTGCCTTCTAGCTGGGATTTTGAGCTCCTGTGGTTCTATGAATCTCTGAAGACTTATTTTGTGTGTTTGCCTCCAGGCTTCTTCTCAGGATCCCCAATGTGTCAGTGCCTCCAGCACAACCCCTGGGGAGTAGCTTTCCTCCCCAACATGCTCCCCTATTGAAGAGGAGACCATCAGGAGTCTTTGTGCCAGCTGTGAATGCTGAAGGAGCTACTGTGGGTACCCATGCCAGTGTCTGTGCCGGGTGTCCATGCTGCATCTTTGGGAACCAATGGGAAGCCACCTTCTTGCCTCTTCTGGATCAAGAGTGTCCCTGGTCCCTGCCAACACTTGATTCTAGATGGCTAGAGACAGGGTCTCTTATCACAGACTGTTACTACAGTGCCAAGGGTACCCCTCCACCTAGCTGATCTTTATGACAGAGGGTCAGTGTATGCAGGGTTGGGCTAGCTGTGATCCCTGCCATGGCATCATAGAAGGCTGTGCAGGGGAGGGAGCCATGGGAGGGGAGCTGAAGTGAATTCTGCCTTTATGCCTTCAGTCAATCATGTAGGAGAGACTCAGAGGAGGCTACGCCTGGAATGGTGGAGCTGAGCAGCTGCCAGACCATGAGTAACTCTAAAGGTAGGCTGTATGAACATCAGCAGGACCTGGTCTCTGGGCTGGATCTTTTCAGGTCCATGACTCCTACTGAGCCAGAAGCCTAAGATCCATCCAGACACAGTGTGCCTTCTGGTACTGTTCTGTGCCCTGCTTCTGTGCTCAGTCCATGCTTTCTGCCCCACTCATCAACAGCTACTGACCCCAGGATTTCTCAAAGGACCCATTAAAACTATGCCTTCCTCCACATCCGTGGTTGGGCCAGCTTTGCAGGGAAAACTTGCTTAGGATCCTGGCTGGGTCCAGCCTCTCTTCCCCTCTCCCAGATTATGAAATGTCTTACCCAGCACAAAGGTGACTTATTTGGGGAGACCAGCCAACCTGTTGGAGTGGAAACAGAGACAAAAACCGAGCTATCTTAGGCACCAGCAGGATCAGAGGCTGTGAGGGACCCATTAACTATCCCACACACACAGTGGCTCCAGTGCAAGGAGCCTGGATCCTAATGGTCTGGCCTAGGGCCTGCTGGGAACACATCCTTTATCCTCAGTGGGCTTCAATGTCTTGAACTCCAGAGGGCTGTGGTTGGATTAGATGCTCCCTAGCATCCATCCCTGGTCTGACACTGTGGTTCACTGAGTGAACTCACACTTGGAGAAATCTGGAAGCTCTTGAATCCAAGGAGGCCTGCAGGCATTGCACAAGATGGTCTCTGGGGCTTCCTCCTCTAACCCTAACCCTAAATGCCAAGATTGTGGGATGCTGGCATCGTTTGGCTTTGAAGCTAGTCCATCGGGTCCCAAAGAGCTGGACATGACTGAATGGCAAAGACATCTGGGTGACTTAAAGTAGAGAGTTCTAAACTTGATGTGAGGAAGACCTGGGTGCCAATCTTCAAACAGTCATTTAACCTGAGCCAGGCTCAGTCTCTTCATCTGCATAATGGGGGAATGAAAACAAGCATTGTTACTTAGATCAAGGGAGATAGCACATGTAAATTGCTTTGTAACCATTAAAGCATTATAGACATTCTGGGCAGCTAGGTAGTGCAGTGGATAGAGCACCACCAGTACAGAAGTCAGGAGGACCTGAGTTCAAATCTCACCTCAGACACTTGACACTCACTAGCTGTGTGACCTTGGGCAAGTCACTTCACCCCAACTGCCTTGTCCTGGGTCATCTCCAGTCATCCTGATGAATATCTGGTCACTGGATTCAGATAGCTCTGGAGGAAAAGTAAGGCTGGTGACCTGCACAGCCCTCCCTCACTCAAAACAAAGCCAAATACAAGTCATGTCATCATATCTCTGATGGCATGGTCTTCTTTGGCAATGAAGGACAAACACAAACATAGAAATTCTAGCCATGGTTTTAATGACCAGTCATGTGTAGGCCCTATGCAAGATAATACACACGTGCAGATTCATATGCATCTACACATGTGTCTCTATATACACATGTATACACACATGTGCACATGTATGTGAATCTAGCTGCCCCAGCCTTTGAATTTCAAAAGTAGAAGAGAGTGGGTTCTTCCAGTAGAGCTCAATGCAGTATTGGAGTCCTTGATTCATGGTAAAGTTGTAGAAGGCCTTATGAGAGATTTAGTAAACATATACAAGCACATAAAAGAAGGAGGGAGTCTGCCTCCGTCCAGTATCTGTACTTAAATGACTTCCAAATCTACTTCTCCAGCCCTTCTCTTCTTCCTGAGCTAGACTGCCATATCTACAGCTTGTTGGTGGGCATCCCCACTGAAGACCTCTGAGGACGTCGAAGTCAATATGTCCAAACCAATCTCGTCACCTGCCTCCCTCCTCTTCACTCCCATGACCTCTGACCTAGTCCAGCTTCTCATCACCTCTGACCTTGACTCTCAACTAGCCCCATTGACTTCCCTGCCCCTGGTCCCATTTACCCCCTCCAACTGGTCTTCTCCGTGGTTGTTAAAATATTTTTCCCAAGTCCTTAATGAGTCCCCAGCCCAGAATCCTTTAGTGGATGGGTCCTCTCTGACTCTTCCCCCGCACTAAAGAACTGCTGCAATCTGGCTCTAACCCTTTTCCCATTCCAGCAGATCTTCAATCCTAACTATTCTCCAGTCTCCTCTAGCTCTCTCCAACCTCCACACATTTGCCTTCACCACCCCATGTCCTCCCAGATTATGCTCCCTCTGTATCATTGCCTTCTCATCCTTCACAGCTCATTCATGTGTGTTCTCTTTCCCCATCCCAATGAAACTGCGAGTTTCTTGAGGGCAGGAGCTTTTTTTTTTAACTTCAAAGTCTAACAGAGCCTTGGACCTCCTGGCCAATGCTTTAAAAATGTAGGATTGAGTGTAGTCATACAGAAAAATTCATTAAATGTCTATTATATGCGAAGCCCAGGGTAAAGAATGTGATGGGGTTGTTCCTTACACTCTACACTTGGAGCAGGCTGGTTTCTATCACTTTTCATGCATTCAAGAAGACCTGGGGTAAAATCCTGTCTCAGATCTCTACACACACAATGTGTATGTAACTCTGGGTCAATCATTTACCCTCTCACAGTCTTAGTTTCCTCTTCTGTAAAATGGTGGTAGTGGTACCTCGCTCACAGGTTGTTGTGTGAACCAAGGGAAATCATCCTTGTAAAACACTTTGAAAATGTTGAAGTATTATATAAATGTCACCTGCCATTAAGAGAAGGCCTGAGAGATAGAGTCAATCAGTCACTGGGTCATTAAATATTCGTGAAACTCCTACTATGTGACAGATACTGTGCTAAGTGCTGGGAATACAAAAAACAAAAGGTAAAAATGAATTGGAAGTTAAGGGAATGTTCATCAGTTGGGGAATGGCTGGACAAGTTTTGGTATGTGACTGTGATGAAATACTATTGTGCTATAAGAAATGACAAGGGAGATGGTTTCAGAAAAACCTGAGAAGATTTACATGAACTGATGTAAAGTGAAATGAGCAGAACCAGGAGAACACCGTGTGTGATAGTATCAACATTGTAATAGTGATCACCTCTGAAAGACTTCACTTTGCTCAGCCATACGATGATCCAACACAGTTCTCCGAGATTCATGACAAAAGTGAAAGAACCTGTGCAGTCTGAATGCAGATCAAAGCATACTATTTTATTTTACTTTTATTTTTTGTGGAGTCTCTCTTGTTCTATGTCTTTTTTCACAATATGACTAATATAGAAATACAAAATTGCTTACTCTCTTGGGGGGAAAGGGAGGGAGAGAATTTGAAACTCAAAATTTCAAAAAAATGAATGTTAAAAATTATTTTACATGTAATTGAGGGAAAAAAAGAAAAAATTTAAAGGCAAAAGACAGCGTCTGCTCTGGGGGAGCTCATAGTCTGATGAGTCATCAATGTCAAGCTTTCAGGGACCAGTGTTCATCTAATCTCAGCCCCACATCTTACAGAGAGGAATCTAAGAGGCAGAAAAGTGCCAGAACTGGCTGACTTTCTCGCTCATAATAAGTGGCAGAGTCAAGATCTGCATCCAGGTCCAATGGGTTCAATTTGAGTGCTCTGTCTATCATACCAAGAGAATGCTAGAGTCCTGAGGATGAACTAACAGAGAATATAAGGGGAAGGAGCTGCCTTCTATCATTTTCCCCAACTCAAGTCCTGGCTGAGGCTACATCCTCTCAATGGACATTTATTAAGCATCTATGGTGTACTGGTCACTGAAGGAGAGAACACACTCATCTGAGTCATGGCTCCACTCTCTCTTTCACTGAATTCCCAGTGTGGGAGGAGATCAAGCCCGGCCAACACAGCATCCCCAGCATGACAAGAGAAAAACAGGGCAACCAATGCATCCTGGGAGATCTGAGGGTGATAGGAAAAGGAGAAGGGATAGCATTCCAAGCACAGGGGAAAGATTATCTTTTTTGTTAATTGTATCCTCAGTGCCTGGCACATAGTAGGCATTTCATAAATGTTTATTAGATTGAACTGGAGCCGGCATAGGATGTCTTGCAAGTGGTTTTCTTGGATAGAAGGGGTTAGCAGTAGGGTATGAGCTTGAAGGCAGGGATGTGCTCATTCTTGTCTGTATCTTCAGTGCCTAACACAGCCAGCAGAACTGTCTTATGTGTTTAATAAATGCCTGATGATCAATGGCTCATACAACCCTCCATACTTCAGCAGAGATATTTTTTCCTCAAGGTCGGTGTCTTCTCTGGTGGTACAAATCATAGCCACCTCCGGCCCAGAACTTCCCATGTTGGGCTAACCCCTACATCGGTGTCTTTCTAGACATGTTTTTATCTAAGGAACACCAGGGTGGCAGGTTGAGGATCTGGATTGGAATCCTGGATCAATTGCACACTGCCAGTATAACTGGGGGGAGTTCCCTTGCCTTCTCCAGGCCTCAGTTTCCCCCTCTGGAAATTAAGTGTGGGACATGACGTCTGCCCCAGTCCCTTCTAGATCATGAGCCCATGTATCCAGTATTGACTCGCTTCATAACTCAAGGATCCCCAGGCAGCACTTGGATTAGTTAGATGGAAGACCTGCTTCCAGGTGTCACATTCAACATCTTCCCAGTCTGGGAGTCCTCTGATACTAGATTCAATGTCTTGGTGACCTAGGCTGCTTTAGAATCAAAGTGCCTTGTGTGTGCACTGGAACCTGTGTTCCAGGGGGTGGGATCCCTTCCCTTCTAGACAGGCACAATAGAGTCAAACATTGGCAATATTGGTGTTTGGCAGCTCATGGGCATGGTGAGGAGTGGGGGATAAGGGGGGGTGGAGGCTTTTGGCCCAGGGAGCTCAACTCCTACCACTTGGCACCCTCGGGCTGGCACAAAGGACTCCCGTCCGAGGATTGGGCTCAGACCAAGCACTGTGGCTACAGTGGGCTGGGAGGGAGAGCTTCCATTAAAGAAGCAATTGCAAAGCCTCTGATGGTGCTGTTTGTAAAGTAGAATCGTCAGGGGCAGCCCCTTATAAAAGGTCCCATTGAGAACCCTCCACCCCTCCTTCCTAGCCTCTTGCACAAGAGAACAAGGAGCCATTTGAAGGGAAAGTAGATAACAAAGGGACAGGATTTGCTGGGCCCTGTCCCTGGGCTTCTCTGCCATCGTTGCTTGTAGGTTATAAAAACAAGGGAAGCTCAGGCTGTTGGCATTGTCATCTTTTCTGGAGAAAGACCCAGAGGCAGGATGCTCCATCCAGCATTTGACAAAAGTCACCGAATCCCAGGATTTCAGAGCTGGAAGAGACCCCGAGAGTGCCCAGGGACACACGAGGAGTATCAGCCATCTGCTCTCCTCTCAGCTCACTGCTATTGGGAGGAAGCTTTCCCTAATATCAAGCCCACACTGGCGGCTTTGCAGCATCTCCACGCTGCTGCTCTATCTGCCCCCTCAGGCCAAACAGAACAAAACCAGTCCCTTTTATTTTTTTACACATGACAGACTTTGGAGTATTGGAAGCTCTCTCTTTGGCCAATGGAGGCCTTCTCTTCTCTAGAATAAACACCCGCAGTTCCTCCACCAGATCCTCATGATCCTTCCCTATCCTGGGTTCTCTCCTCAGTCTTCTCTTTAAAGCTGAGGAGACATGGCACAGGATAGCACCCCAGGTAGGGTCTGCCCAGGGCAGAGGGCCGGGCAACAAACTTGTTATTTCTTGAAGCAGTCCGGAAGGGTGTCCATTCCACAGGCCACTACTTCTCCTTGCGAGATTTTGGTGAGTCCACTGAGCCCCCATGGCCTATTTCAGATTCACTGCCGTCTGATCATGCTTCCCCTGGCTCACACTGCAGAAAGTGATTTTTGAACCCAACTATAAACTTTCCACTCATTTCTATGGACTGCGGTCTAATGAGATTCGGCCCAGTACTCAGAATTCTCTTGGATTCTGTCTCTGTTTCCCATTGGCTGAGTTGCCCCTCCCATCTTTGAATCTTCTGGAAATTTCACAAGGATGCCACTCTCCCTTTACTCGGAATTACCAATAACCAAATCATAGATTAAAATGTTGAGCAGCCCAGGGCCAAGCCCACATCTCCAGAGAATTCCACTGGAGACCGCCAGGCAAATTGACATAGAACCATTCATGACTTACTTGAGTGTGAGTCCTTCCATTCAGTTGGTTCCAAATCCATCTGGTCTACATCTCACCGTCTTTTTTGTAAGAATCTTATGAGGAACTTCATTAATAACTGTCCAAGTGCAGTACCTTTGCAGTTAACCAAAACAATCCAGATTTCTGGAAGACGCATTTTTGTTTCTGGGTGATATTATAGTAAAGACCATATGCGGTAGGACCCCAGTAGAGGAGGAAATAGGGGTCACTCAGAGAGCACATATGTAAAGTCAGACACTTTGGCCTCTGTCTACCCATATGACCTTGGACAAATCACTTCTCATCTCTAGGTCCCAGGTTCCTTCTCCAGAGAGTGGGACTGGGTGATCTCTAAGAAGTTAGATGATGCCATGGATAGATTTCTAGACTTGGAATCTGAAAGGTCTGAGTTCAAATCTTGCCTCAGACAGTTATAATAGGATAAGCCTGAGCAAATCACTTAGCTTCTCTCGGACTCAGTTTCCTCATCTGTAAAATGAGCACGAAAGGCCTCATTTCTAGAATATACAGAGACCTGACTCAAATGTCTAACCATACAAGTCATTCCCCAATGGATAAACGGTCAAAGGATATGAAGAGGCAATTTTCAGGGGAAGAAATTAAAGATATCTACAGTCACATGAAAAAGTGCTCTAAATCACTACTGATTAGAGAGATGCAAATCAAAACAACTCTGAGGTGCCACATCACACCTATGAGATTGGTAAACATGTCAGAACAAGAAAATGATAAATGCTGGAGAGGATGTGGGAGAGTTGGAACACCAATTCATTGTTGGTGGAGCTGTGAGCTCCATTCTGGAGAACTGTTTGAAACTATGCCCAAAGGGCTACAAAAATGTGCATACCCTTTGACCCAACAATATCTGCTTCTAAGACTGTATCCCTAAGAGATCATAAAATTGGGAAAAGGTCCCACATGTACAAAAATATTTATAGCAGCACTCTTTGTGGTGGCCAAGAACTGGAAATCAAGGGGATGCCCATCAATTGGGGAATGGCTTAATAAATTATGGTATATGAATGTAATGGAGTACTATTGTGCCATAAGAAATGATGAATAAGAAGACTTCAGGGAGGCCTGG